>OZ010609.1:72445653-72473153 GCA_963932145.1 Acanthosepion lycidas | reverse complement strand
GAAAAGGGAATGTGTGGAGAGCCATGATCACCTTGATACTGAAGGGACATGACATTAAAAAGAAAATGTGGAAAGTCTAAGAGAAGGACTACTCTGAATTCAAAACATTGGAGAAGGCAATGGGTAACCACTTCACTATCTTTCCCAAGAATACATTGCAATTCACAGATGATAAAGAAAAGGGAATGTGTGGAGAGCCATGATCGCCTTGATACTGAAGCATTAAAAAGAAAACCGAGGAACGTCTAAGAGAAGGATTGCGTTTGTGTATATAGAATCCCGACTGGTACTAAAACAGTCTGTCGATAACTTTTAATTCTCAATATAAGTATGCAATTGTCTGTCAGTAAAAGATTTCGGCTTTCTGATCGTTATTCATTTTGTAAACGTTTGCAATTTCGTTTCACGATTCTTGATCTATTCTCCATGGAGAGAGCTTAACCTTTCTGACGGGCATTGATCATTTTTATGCGACTTTCTCTTGCTGGGTTTAGCTTTTCAGAAAATCCAGTTAAAGTGATGTGACGTAAATTCTTGATACATATTTAAAAAAAAGGAAAAAAAAGAACGAATTTAAAAAATGAAGTGCAAATAAATTTCCCCCTCTCGTCTTCTTCCGACTAGAATGAATACAAGGAATATTAAACTCATAGTATTTTAGTTGACATACTTTAAAAACTAACCACCGTATATACTTCATGAATAGTGTGGCCTCTGAAAATCTTTTCATGTTTTTAACCCCTCCAAAAACTTTACCTTGTATATGATTTTTAACTTCTTTCGAAAGATTTTCCCCCCTATATTTTGCTTTAAAATGAATATAAAAACTCGCCTTATACTCGAGTAATTACGCCAAATTAAATAAAAAAAATTGGTTTGATTTCCACGTCGGAAAAATGACATGTCTTTTGACGCTAGTCACGTGTCAACCTTTTTTTTTACATCATAAGAATGCAAGTGCTGCACAGCCATGCCATTGGCCATCGATAGGAACAGGTGATAATCAGACAGAGCAATTCACAGATGATAAAAAAGGAAATGTGTAGAGAACCATGATCACCTTGATACTGAAGGGACATGGCACTATCTTTCCCAATATATAGGAAGAGCTCTGGTGAATACGGCGGGTGGGGTAGTACTTTCACCTGTTTTGCAACATGTGACCTAGCGTTTTCATGTCACAAAATCACTTTGTCGTGTCTCTGCTCGTATAGCGGCTGTTTTTTCTTCAATGCTTGACTCAAACGCATCAGTTGTAGTCGATAGCGATCTCCCGTGACGGTTTCGGTCGATTTGAGCAGATCATAATAAACTATACCCAGCTGATCCCACCAAATGCAGAGCAGAAGCTTCAAAACCTTGATATTCAGCTTTCCTGCCGATGTTGAAGCATTGCCAGGCTTACCGCACGATCTTCTACGCTTAGTGTTATTGTAGTGTATCCATTTTTCATCGCAGGTCACGATACGATACAAAAAAACTTAACTTTTCTTCCGTTGAAGCAGCTGTTTACATGTGATAAGACATCATTCGATGTCTCTCGACTTCAACTCATATGGCACCCAATGTCCTTGGTTTTGAATCATTTCTAATGCTTTCAAACGCTTCGAAACTGTTGTGTGATCCATTCCTAATTATTCTGCATGTTCAGCTTGCTCCTAATATGAGTCTTCATAATGTAATGCCTTTAATTCTTCGTCGTCAAACTTTTTCTGTGCACCAGAGAGCACTTCATCTTCAACATCAAATCTTTATTTTTGAAGTGTGTAAACCAATCCCTGCATGTTGTTTCCGACAGAGCATGGTCACCATAATTCTCAGCAAGAACTTTGTATGCTTCAGCTGCAGATTTCTTTTGAATAAAGTAGTGCAGTAAATATGCCCGTATATACACTTTCTTTGGCATGAAATCCGACATGTTTAACGCTATGAAAAACGCAGTTGTTTACACTTCGGCGAAATGCTTATAGTACTTCCTTAAAAATGTGTTACCATCTGAAACTACACGCACGCAGTTTCGGGAACGACATCTGTTGGAAAACAACGAAAACTTATTCAAGGTCCTAATAAAAATAAAGAATCCAATGATACGTTAAAATAAACACGGTATATATTTTAAAATAAGTAATGAATATATTTTAAAATAAAAACTAAGGAAAAGAAATATATTCAAATCAAAAAAATAAATAACTCAGTAATATGTAAAAAATAATGAAAATGTTTTAAAATAATCAAATTTTTTAAAAACAAAGTAATAACATATGGATATTTAAAAAAATCTTTTATAATAGTCCGATTAACACTAGAGTTTCCTAACGGGGACCATATGGACACCCAGGGGTTCATGTAATATTACTGGGGTTGACACAAAAAAGATGGAAGAAGCATAGTATATAGAAAACTAATTGCACTGCTAAAAATATACACTACTCTTGAAAAAAAAGTACACCTCTACGTCATTGCTTTTGTTGAATTAGGTTTGAGCCATGTGTCTCACTATCAAAAACCCGTAATAGATATGGCATTGTGAAAAGGAGGTGATCTTCGACTATCATTGACATCGATAGGGGCGAATATATATATGTATATATATATATATATATATATATATATATATATATTAGGTTGGTGCAAATATATATATATATATATATATATATATATATATATATATATATATATATATATATATATATATATATATATATATATATATATATATATATAAAAACTTGCAGATCAGCATCAACCACGGGAATTTCATTGAATAAATCTGCACTTTTAAAAAATTAATTTAATTACATAATTCAAAATGGTTTATTATGAGCTATTTCATTAGTTGTTAAATACAATCCAGGCAATAAAGCCACTAAGACAAAAGGGGTTATTGGGTGTGGAAGAATTAGGAACAGAAACATTAATAATGAGTGGGAAGAGGAAAGAGTAATCAGGAGGACAGTAGATAGTGATTGACATTGTATTTAAATATTTGAAGATTAAAGTTGGCTGGAAAGGATGAAGCCGGAAGGGAGTTCCACCAGTAACGGAGTAAAGTCACTAGGACACAAGGTGTTACTGGGTGTGGAAGAATTAGGAACAGAAACATTAATAATGAGTGGGAAGAGGAAAAAAAGTAATCAGGAGGACAGTAGATAGCGATTGACATTGCATTTAAATTTTCGAAGCTTAAAGTTTCACAAACGATAAGTGTGAAAGAAGAAACTGTTCGCATAGAATTTACGGTTCCATCTAACCAGCTCATGTTTAGATTAATGAGATCTCGATGTCAGTGTTGTACTGCACTTAAATTCATAAAGTCTAGGTACCATAGGGAAGAGCTCATCCGAACAATTACAATGTATAAGTAAAAAATAAAATAAGCTTTTTTTCATCGAATGGCTATGGGAGTCCGCCAAAGAAAATTAGTGGTCCATGGGTAAGAAAAGATTGAGAATCATTCCGCTAGAGATTTATCCTTCGTTTCCGGTTTAGAATTGAGTTTCCAGTTCCTTCTACTAAAGTTTTTTCATTTTCTTTCACGCCAAGTAACTCCTTGCGTCTTAGTGACTTTATCGCCTTGCTTGGGATGAAAGTAAAAAAAAAAACTACAACAAAAAACAAAAATAAAACAATGTAGCAATATTTTAAAAATCTATATATAAATAAATGCAAATGTCAGTGTGTCACACTTTTTCAACTTTACTCGCAGAAGCCAGATCCGAACCCGCAATCCTGAAGCTTTGGATTCCCAAGTTTGCATTATTGGAAATGTTTTCTGCGATTTTTTACGTGATTTTTTGTGAGAATTTTTTTTTTGTAACAGTTTTTATATCTTGGAAATAAATTTCGAAATAATCGAAATTATTTGCGAAATCTGGTGAAAGTGACTCATGAAATAAAAATAATTGTTTGTACGCAAAGTAAGGTCCTACGCACATCAAATTGTCTTTGAATTAAGTGACGGTAGAAAAATTATCCTTGAAAAGGTAAGCTTAAATATTAATGCAATACTTAAATGCAGCAATCAGTTTTGAGTTCTGTAGTTCGTTGTTGCCTCTCACATACAGCAGCAGTATGCCTCGCAAAAAGAAATTTCCGTCAACAGAGGACCAGATTGCAATCAAAAGAGCCAAGGTTGCATCAAGGAAAAGAATGTCCTGTGCAAATAAAAACCTAGATCAAACGGCAGCCAGGAGACTTAGGGACTCTCAAACTCCTGAGTCCCAATCAAGTGCCCTCCGCAGGAAATTGCTTAATATAGGGCGGCTTTTAAGTTATTAAAAAATATATATCTTTTAAAATAAATAATGAATGTATTTCGAAATAATAATAAAAAAAAATAGCTTATTAATATTTTAAAATAAGGAAAACGAAAATATATTTAAAACAAAATTAAACAACTCAGTAATATGTTAAAATGAAGATTTCTTAAATATTTTAAAATAAAATAGTAACTTATGAATATTTCAAAATCAAAAATTGCTTTTATAATGAAATTAAACAATTCAGATGGTCTGGTGTTTCTGCTGTACATTTAGAGATTCTTGATAAAATTCAAAGCATAATCTGCAATGTTATTGATCCTTGCTTCCCAGTGTCTTTCTCCTTTAATACCTTCATGGCATCTGTTTTCATTATATTTCCTCTGGTACACAGAGTTTACGAATTTAAGCGCAGTACTAGATTGGCAGTTATGTCCCATCATTTTACAAGTGAAATTGCTCGATGCAACCGAGGATCTTGAATGCGGTTGATCTGAGAAACGTTGTCACCATCTTTAACAAAACGTCCAGAATCGTTTACTGTAAAACAACCACAGAACATCAAATCTCCCCCTCCCCGCTCATGCGCTACTGTAGGGTCAGCGTTCTTCGGTCGATGAGTTTGGCCACTTTTCCTCAGTATATCCGACACATTGTCACAGCCAAATAATTATTTCTGTTTACATTGTCCGGACTGTTGTCCTTATCTTTATTGTTATATTCACGAAGGTTTACAGCCACAGCAGAGGCGGAGGGAATTGCAATATGCTGCTCTTTTTCACACAGGTGGTGTCCAACTGATATTTCCTGTCTTACGTTAATTTTAAACTTAGCCTAGGTCTGACACCTAATTGGTTAATCAGGGTAAACCCACAAGCTTCATTTTAATTCTGATCTTGTTTTCTCGTCTTTTCTTCTTATTTCGAAAAAAGAGTGGATATTTGGCTTTTGAAATTAAAAAAATAGTCATGTACTCAGCAGTCATTTACAATCGCCTGAAGAGGCACAGCGTAGTACCGAAACATGAAAGCTATTGTGTAGCGTGTTATTAAGAGATGGACCCACGCTCCTCAAAACCTCCTGATCAGAGGCCTTGCTGTCGGATGTAGTTTATCGTCTTAACCAGGACGCGGTTGAAGTTTACGTCATCTCCAGGATGGTTTTTGGTTAAGACCGGGGGGATTTAAGATATAGATTTTACAAGATTAACTTGCGTCGGCTTGTTTGAGAATTTATTAGGCAGCCAGTCGAATGAGGGAATAAATAAAATATCGTTTTTTTTTTTTCTTTTCTAAGAAGCCGGGCGTAGATGGATCTTTTTTAATCTGAAGAGAATATAAAAAATCTATTAATTCCTCCATGTTTAATTAAGAATGGGGATTTATCTCTTAAAGGTGAAACTTCTTTCAAAATTTTTTTTTACATATTTATGGTGTCTATTTTTTGTTTGTCTCGTCGTCGTTTTTTAATTTTATCTTTTTTTTTAATTCTGATACTGAAAAGAGTTCATGTCTGGGGAGAAAGTTTCATAAGCGCCATTTGACTTCAATTATTCTATCCAATTATTACGAGAGAGAGAGAGAGAGAGAGAGAGAGAGAGAGAGAGAGAGAGAGAGAGAGAGAGAGAGAACGACAGAAAATGATATATGAGAGACCAAGAGAAAGAGATAGAGAGAAAAAAACCGAGAATGAGAGATATACATAGTCATAGAAAGAGGGAGAAAGACAAAGGGGAGAGAAATAAAATTAAATAGATACAAACCGGTAGAGAGAGAAAGACAGAGAGAAAGGAGAAAAACAGATAGATAGATAGATAGATAGATAGATAGAGATAGAGAGAGAGAGAGAGAGAGAGAGAGAGAGAGAGAAAAAACAGGACGAGAAAGACGAAGCTATACAAATGAGAGGGAGGGAGAGAGAGGGAAAGAGAGAGAGAGAAAGTGAAAATCCAGAATGAGAGATATACAGAATACAAAAGTCCGAGAATGAGAGACAGAGAGAATGAGTGAGAAACAAAGTGAAACACACGGAGAGAAATAGTTAAAGAGAAACACTGATAGAGAGAGAGAGAGAGAGAGAGAGAGAGAGAGAGAGAGAGAGAGAGAGAGAGAGAGAAGAGAAGATAGATAGAGAGAGAAAAGAGAGAGAGAGAGATGGAGAGAGAGAGAAAATACTGAAAGTGGGAGATATAGAAAGTAAGAGAATGAGATGTAGAGAGAATGATAGTGAGAGAGAAACAAAGTGAGATAAAGAAAGGGAGAGAAATAAAGTTAAACAGAAAGAGAGAGAGATAGAAAAGAGAGTGAGATAGAAAAGACAGAGAGAAGGAAAGTGTAACACAGGAAGAAAGACAGAAAGACTGAGAGAAAGAGAGTGTTAAAGGCAGAGAGAGAGTCGGACAGATAGATAAAGACATGATAACGACACAGAAATAGCGAAAGAAATATGGAGAAAAAAGAAATAGAGAGATTGACCGAGAGAGACAGACAGAAATACAAAGATAGAGTAGTAGAGAGAGGGAGACAGTGAGACAGAAATAGACATTGAGTGTGTGTGAGAGAGAAAGGCAGAGGGGGAAAGTGAGAGAGAGTGAGGCGGAGCAAAGATATATGTCCTGTGCCTTTCGTCTGACTGAAACATTGAAATGGATAAATTCTATAGTTTTTCGACTGGTGTTTTTTTTTTCTTTCACAGTTAAATTTCTATTTCTGACACGAACTTAGTCCACACCGAGGTTGATAAGACAGACGACCGATATCTTCGACTGCCGAAATAGCCTATTCCCCATATGAGGTAATTTTGGATTTTATTGTTTATTAATTATTTGCTCTGTAATAATAAATACATTGAGCTCTTTTGTGGATCGGTTTTAATATTTTATATTACTAGGATGCACTTGGATTATATACCAAAGGATTTGTTACCTTTACTATATACATAATTTAGCTCTTGAAAAAAATTTCATTTGAGCACTATTGAATGACAAGCTAACTCTACAAACAACAGCCACCTGTATTAATGCAAAGCTCTTCAGTAAAATGAATGGAGCACTCCGGTTGACTGATATTTGGTTACATTCGTAAAGACAATAAGTTATATTTAGCTCCCTCATTCTGTCGAATGAAGATAGCTCAGTGGTAGTAACTCTGACTAACACTAAATCAGTTGGGTTTCAATCCTGACTTGAGGTATTCGGATGTGTAGCAGCACTGAAGAGCTGTGATACTGTTTGCAAATGACATCGGCTATTAGTTTTTAAGACTCATAATTTCGGAGCCCACATTCTGTGCCCCACTTTACATTAATAGAACAAAATAATTCGCTAACATATAATGTAATGGTGATCTTCTAAGTGTGGTACAAGGGTGAAATCATGGAGTATCCTGTGAGGATAGAACTCTCTACTCAGTCGTTATAGATCTAGCGAGACAAGCTTGTTAACTATTACAGTGTAAATAATTACAATACCTCATCTCAGAAATATAGAGATATTTTTTTTGCTGAAAATGTTGTTTAAAGAGGAATTTCATAACAGGATACTTCTGGCAAATTACATTTCTCCTTTCGCAGGATGGGTATTCAGCTAGTGTTAAAAATTCATACTTCACTGGATCTAAGCAATGCTTTTATACACTGATCCCTATGTCCTTGAGGACATCAGTGTATGAATTTTTGGGACTTTTAAACTTAATATCTCAGTAAACATTTTTTTACCAGAGCTCATATTACAACTTTCTTGTTGGTATTGCTGCTTTTCTCTATCATTTCATCTTCTTGGTTCCCATTTTGTGTTCATTTCTACGCTTGGCCTGCTTAGGAGATTTTTGTGGCCTAGCATATGTGCTGATTCCTTAAATTTTCGTATTTTCCAGTGATGTTCTGTCTATTTCAACCTCATCCAAACAGGGGTCGGTGATCTCCCGTTCCCCTCCATATATGGTCGGACATGCCTGGTTTTTCTATTTTCCCCTGTGTTATAGTTTTACGATGTTCTTGCAATCTTAAAGGGGGCAGCCTGTTTCTCCTTTATATATTTTTTTTACCACAGCCCTGTGGGATGAGGATGAAATAAAAGACAAGGACAGAAGTCCGTACAATGAAAATAGTGTAAATAATTACAGTACCTCATCTCAGAAATATAGACAGTGCAGCTTTGTCAAGGACACTGAAATAAGAAATGCTACACTGATGATCAGAATGATATGAAAGAGAGTAATACAAATGCAGAAGGATGTGTACTTATGTTTCATAGATTATGCATAAGCATTTGCTAAGGCACAACACATAGATCTATTTGAACTGTTAGGAAAACTCAATCTATTTGCAAAGGATGTTAGAATAATCCAGAACTTATACTGGGATCAAACCACTTGCATATGGATAGAAAATTGAGTAGCTACATAGAAATAGAATGGCATAAGACAAGGATGTCTCTTCTCATCAGATTTATTCACCCTTCCTTAAAGAAACTCGGGGCATACAATGGCTGAAAGGTCATGAATATAGCAATAAAGATGAGGACAACATTCTGAACAATGTAACTAATTACAATACGTCATCTCAGAAATATAGACAGATATTTTTTTTTCTGAAAATGTTGTTTATAGAGGAATTTTATAACAGTAAGGATACTTCTTGCAGGACGGGTATTCATCTAGTGTAAAAAATTCAGATTGTCTAATTTTCTAACGAACTTTGGAAAAAAGACATTATCAAATATCGATGGTGGTCATATGAAAGAGTAAAGAAGTAATGATTTACAATCAAATTTGAGTTGAATACTTCTGTACAGGACAATTTGTATAAATCGTTCTCGCCATGTCGTCTGCATCAATCATTTCACCCCAAGCAAGCCAAAAAGCCACTAACACACACAGAAGATGAGAAAAACACTATTACGGCGACAGACCAATAAAAGAAGAAGAATTGAGAAGACAATAGATAACGATTGACATTGCATTTGAATTTTTGAAGATCAAAGTTGAGTGTGAAGCAAGAAGCCGAAAGAGAGTTCCACAAGTGAGGAATGCAAGAGAAGAAACTCTTAGCATAGAACTTACGGTTACATCTAGCCGTTTCAACTGTAAGATGTTGAGACCTAGCTGCCAATCTAGGACTACGCTGAAATTCATAAAGTCTACTTACCATAGAAGAAAGATCATCAGAAAAATTACCATGAGAGTATTTATATAAAAGCCACACGAAAGCTATGTTACGGCGGTTGGAAAGTTACTGAAGCCGGGATGCCAGGTCAGGATCAATAACATTGCAGATTCTTCTTTTGATTTTATCAAGAATCTCTAAATATATAGCAGGATAACCAGACCATATTTGGCAGCAATATTCAAAGCAAGAACGAATGGTAGACTCATAAATATGTAAGATATATGTATGTATATGTATGGTGAAAAAATGTCTAGAACGAAACAGTAAACCAAATTTCCAAGCAGTTGAGCTAGCAATTGATCCAATATAATCGTCCGAATTCACGTCAGCAGTAAACGTTAATTCAAAAAGACGCAATGGATCACTCTCCAGGAGGTTAGCATCAGCCATACTGATGGAAGATAAAAAGGGTTCGATGAAACGATTAAAAGAGAGCAGTTTCGTTTACGAGGTTTAAAATTAACAAGCCATTACTTGCCCCAGTTAACAACAGCTTGTAAGTCATTTTTCACATCAGCTGTCAATTTGGCCTTATCGAGCTGATCAGATTTACTATTAAGACAGGAGTAAATACTTGTGTCATCAGCACGAATATCGTTTTGCGGATTGATGACATCAGGACAGTCATTGATGAACACTAGGATTAATGAAAGTCTAAAGATAGAGTCCCGAGAAACACTTGTATAAATGCAAAAAAGACATAGAAAATCCTAGAAAATACTCTCTCCATGAACTGTAGAAATGCGAATGAAATGAAGAACATATAGTTGAAAAAAAAATCAGTCGATAACACTCCATTCTGGGTAAGACGATAAACTACACCCAACAGCAAGGCCTCTGATCAGAAGGTTTTGAGGAGCATGGAACCGCCTCTAAATTGCTGGTGTTCCCAGACATAGAGTGGTAGTACCTGTTAGGGTCCCAGCTTAGGGCAAATAGTTAACTGGGGTCAAAACACTATGAAAGTATAAAAATAGGTTTTAACACCAGCAATAAATTTATGTAAACATATTACTATTAGTTTGGTGAAAAAATAATGACGTAATAATGTCGTTTTTTGACGTTACGTCAAAAAACGACATTATTACGTCATTATTTTTTCACCAACCTAATAGCAGTGAATTTTGAAGAAAAAAGTTATTACCAGCCGTGAATTTTTGAAAGAAAAAATATTACCAGCAATATATTTTTGAAAAATTAAATTTATTGCCATCAATAAATTTTTGAAAAAAAAATATTGCCAGCAATACATTTTTGAAGGAAAAAACATTACCAGCAATAAATAAAGTTGGCATTAAATAACCCATTGAGGTGTTGATATACCGTAAAACAAAACAAAACAAACAAATATTGCTGTCCTCAAGTTATATGATTTCTGTTATTTGGTGCAATTCTTTTTTTTCTTTGTGATTCTGAAATATTATGAATTGTAGAATTGCGAAGAAAAGTTTCAATTTTAAACCATCAATCGATAACACCCGTTGATGTCCAATAAAACATAAACTGATTATGTCTGCCGTTGAAGGATTAACGTTCTTATCTTTTTAAATTATATTCTCTGAAAAGATTATGTGCTCGGCTTTATCTATTTCCTGTAAAATCACCAAAGGTAAGCAACGTCGAGCCTGGCCAGTACTTAGATGGGTGACCGAGTGGGAATATCACATTCTGCAAGCTTGGATGTGCAGCTGGTGTAATGGATTACGGCCCGGAATTGGAAATCGGTGAGCCAAGGTCGAATTCCAGTTGGGATCGTTATATTCACTTATACACAAATAAACTTGAATCCCCCCTCTTCTAAATTGTAAGGCTAGTATCACTAAAAGAATTACGATTTTAAAATATTTTCTGACTTTAAATGATTGATCAGTCGTAGAAAACTAATTAATCAATCAATCATTGAAATACTGATTAGCTACACAGGTATGTCTTTCAGATTTATTTAGATTCTCTGGAATATAAATGGATAGAAACTACCGTGGACACAAAGTGAGGGATCAGTTTATATATTAACTGAAATGTAGAATTGATCCCCCACTTTGTAACCACATTATAGTTTCTGGCTTTAAGTAACCTACAAAGGGTTGATAAGCCGTAGAAAACAAATCAATTAATCAATGAAATACTGATTAGCTACACAGGAATGTCTTTCAGATTTATTTACATTCACTGGAATATAAACGTATGGAAACTAACTTGGCCACATAGTGAGAGATCAGTTTATATATAGATTGTAATATAGAATTTATCCCGCACTTTATACCCATATTACAATTTTTTATTTGGTTATAAAATTCTGTTTAGGTATGAATTCACCTGTATCCCCCATCTATGTGTTAATTAGTAAACGTTGTATCACTAAACAGTTATTTATCTATAAAAAAATTCTTACAATCTAAAAAAACATTCTGGCTTTAAATAACCTGCAAACGGTTGATAAACCGTCGAAAACGAACCGGTTAATCAATAAAATATTGATTAGCTTCACAGGCATGCCTTTTAGACTTATTTACATTATCTGGAATATAAATGTATAGAAACTAACTTGACCACAAAGTGAGGGATCAGTTTATGTATTGATTTTTATATAGACTGGGATCCCCCATTTTATATCCAAATTATAATTTCTTGTTTGTTTATCAAATTCAGAACAGCCATGAATCAACTTCTTTCCCTAGCTATGGGTTAATTCTCCGGCTTTAAATGACCTGCAAAGGGTTGATAAGCCGTAAAAACGAATCAACGAATCATGCTTTATCTAATATTTATAAATTATATGAATGGTTAGGCATCATTATTCCGCACATTGTCAAGTTAGCGTCTTCATCTTTATTGGTTTTATCTCAAAGTGTCAGTTGGTATTTTCTCCCATTTCATATGAAGAGCTAAAATGAATTATTCATTACATTAGATATTCAGAAAACAAGGACATAATGAAACTTGTCTAATCTTAACTGATAAGCTCTTATTTATATCTGTAACAAGTTCTTGCTGATTTTAAGGGTCGGATATATGGTGTTCTATACTACAAGCTTAGTCATGGTGCATCTAAGGGTTAGATTTAAAGGCCTGTTTCAAAAGCTCCTTGTTCCAATGTTTTTTTTGTTTTTTTTTTACTAATGTTCACTCTATACAAAGCCCAAGAGACACTCAAGGTACACAGTTACTGAAGAAGCTTAGGCAGTATGAGTAACAGGTAAGTGGTAAGAAGTGGTAATGCTTTTGCAATAAAACTCTAAAGGCTTATGGCACATCCAACCAAACATTGAAGAAATCGTGAAAACAAAAAAACACCAGGCACAGATTTTACACTAAATAAGCTGAAAAAATAGTTGAAGAGAAACGTTGAAATAAAGCAATTATATATTTATGTGCGTATATTTTTTTGGTTTTATTTCAAAACATTTAAATGTTGACGCTTTTAAAGTTTTGCTAAGTGTGCCGTGACATTATCATTTGTTTCTAGGTGTGCCGTTGCTTAAGAAGTTGAGAAACACTGGGTCTAACGCTATTACTATGACAGAGGTTTAGATAAGAATGGTGAAGCACAGGTTGTGACTCTTGATATCTCAAAGGCGTTCGACGGGGTTTGGCATGTATACCCTTTAAAAATGTTCCTAAATGTTCCTCGATATTTTCATTTGCTCTTAGGTGTGCCGTTGCTTAAAAACGTTGAGAAACACTGGGTCTAACGCTATAACTATGACACAGGTTTAGATAAGAATGGTGAGACTCAGGTTGTAGCTCTGGATATCTCAAAGGTGTTCGACGGGGTTTGGCATGTATACCCTTTAAAAATGTTCCTCGATATTTTCATTTGCTCCTAGGTGTGCCGTTGTTTAAAAACGTTGAGAAACACTGGATCTAACGCTATTACTATGACAGATTTTTAAAAGATTTCCATTCCGGAGTTCCGCTAGTTCAGACCTTCACAACTCGGACCAGCCATGCCATGGTGCACAGTTGCAAACCATCCACATTCCGTTCGTCTTGTTTGGCTAAGGAACAAGTTCCACTCAGACAGCTTCTTCCACAGAACTGTTACATTTAGAGGATACTTTCCCTGACAATTACAATCTTATTTTTTTTAAATCCCAAGTCAACCGATATCTATCCTACATATTCTCATAATATGCATTTCTTACTTATTTCTTCTACCTCCATTTCTAGTGATCGAGGGCTCAAAATAAAACATTCGACGGTATCCATTGGTACATTTTAGATTTCAATACAAATGGAATATCCCACATTAACTAAAAAAGCCTGATCAATTTTATTTTATTTTATTCATTCTATCTTTATTTATCTTTTCCTTATTGATGCTTCTCAATCCTAAATAACATCAAAAGTAAGAAGCAAGAAAGACTAAAGCTCAACTGACAAAGAAATGAAGGTCTGCTGATCACACATTCGACGAAACATTGAAGAAATTGTGAAAAAACACCAGGCACATGTTTCACACGAAATAAGAAATATTGAAATAAAGTAAGTTTATATTTATGTATTTTTTTTTTAATCTATAGTCTTATTTCATAACTTTTAAATGTTGACGTTTTCAAAATTTTGCTAAGTTTGCCGTGATATTTTCATTTGCTTCTAGGTGTGCCGTGATATTTTCATTTGCTTCTAGGTGTGCCGTGATATTTTCATTTGCTTCTAGGTGTGCCGTTGCTTAAAATGGTTGAGAAACACTGGTTTAGCTGGTGAGGTTCGGTTACACAATAGACGCCAGGCGTCTTGGCGACTTTTATCGCAAGGAATCAGTCAAACTGGGTTTATTGCAATATGACAAGAACTCATATATGCAACATCAAAGAAAAAAAAAAGATAAAAATATCTCAAATTGGAAATGAACGAATGGAAGGGGGGGATTGACGAGCGATAACATTTACGGCTAATTAGCTCAATGCAGTCAGGCAAGTATAGACGAAATAGATTTAAGTGTATCTCGTCAGGGAAGAATGGTTTCAGGACTTTGTTATATTTGTTGCCTTGAAAGAGAAAATCCTGCGAGTTCATTTGATCATTTACAACATTTTATATTGTCATAGTATTTTTCTTTCTAAAAATAATGTTAAAAATGTTGAATTTTAGTTTAATATTAAAAAATAGAAGCAAATGCAGCATTTCAAGATTCCAAAATTAATGGAAAAAGTAATTTATTTATTATTTATTTATTATTTGTCTATATTTCTGAGATGAGGTATTATGTACATTATTTACATTATTCGGACTATTTTCCTCATCTTTGTCACCATATTTATCACAACGTTTCAGCCGTTGTACGCTCCGGCCTTCTTCAGGTGGTTGCAATGTCGAACTGAACCCTTTATTTCGCTCACTGGGGTAGACTGTTCTAGTTCCTCAAGGACACATGGCACAGTGGATAAAGGCGTTGGTTAGATCCAGTGACAAGACCCAAAGAGTGTGAGTTCAATACCCGGTTAAGGCAGTGGAGAATCTTCAGAGGGAAAATTAACAGGAGATAACTGATAATTGACATCCAAGGATACATGGCACAGTGGATAAAGGCGTTGGTTAGATCCAGTGGTAGGACCCAAAGACTGTGAGTTCAATACCCAGTTAAGGTAGTAGAGAACTTTCAGAGGGGAATTAACAGGAGATAACTGATAACTGACATCCATTAGACATGGCACGTGGAACTAGAATATGGCAACCGATATCTATCGTATATATTCTTATAATATGTATTTCTTACTTATTTCTTCTACCTCCATTTCTAGTGATCAAGGCCAGTATCTGATCTTTCTTTCTAAATCTGTTCATATCTATGACAACCAATTTATATATATCAGTATCTGATCTTTTTTTCTTTCTTTCCTGTTTGGTCAACCTTGACACTTTCAAATTCTTCAATGTATGAAAAACACAGGTATTGTTGGTTTTTGTTTTTATCTGTGCTGATTCTAACAATGCTAAGGAATGTCCTTGTTTGCTCGAAGTGGTCACGTTAATGCTCGTTTTTTTTTTTTTTACCCCAACGCTTCCGAATAATTCTCTCTCTCACGTGAGCGTGCACTGTTCTTTTCACTACCCGTTGTGCTCTCCACGAAACGAATGATAACGTGATTATCAAAGCCTAATGTCTAATCTTTTAGAAATCATCGTCATGATCACCATCATCAAACAATGGCGGTGTACTTTCAAGAAGAAAACGTACATCAGAAAGTTATGATTTCCAATGAAACCTTACTTTAATAATTGTTCTAGCTTTATCTTAGTACAAAGTTTTAATTAGATACCTTAATTAAGCATCGGCCGTGATTATCGGCGTTAGACCCGGCTAGGAGATGATGCAGACTTCGTATTTGTACGAGACATTTTGGATAACTCTTTCTCGCCATGTCGTCTGCTTGTTTACGAATCAAATTTTTAATTACGGTCACGGAAAGCCATTAGTTCAAGACATGGCCATTTATGCTTCTGACTTAGCGTTTCATTGAAAAAGTAATTATTTCTTCAGTTCTGTCCGGACTGAAGAATAAATCCCATAAACAAAAGAATACTCCATTTTACCACCGAATGTGATTATAAAGGCCATTATCCTAGTAAATCCAAACGTCTGCTCGTTGTCTTATCGTTTATCTTAAGGTAAAAACTGATAAACAATATCACGTTCTCTTGTGGAACGAATCACAGCTAGAGACAACAACGGACGTGGCCGGACTCACTTGGCGAGATGACCCCCAATGCGTTCTCTACGCAGCCGGATCCGCGTATTACTTCAGGTTGAAATATATATGCACTCAAATTTTTACATTGAATAGTTTTCAACCAATCACAGGCGTTTCTGAATATTTTCTTTTCTGATTTAAACGGAACAGATAATTTGGTTTGGTTTGCTTTGTTTTACGGCATATCAACCTCAATGAGATATTTAATGCCGACTACATTTTTAGGATAGATACGTATTAATAGAATATGTATTCTTTGGTTAAGATTGGTTTGGTTTATTTTGTTTTACGGCATATCAACCACAATGGGTTATTTAATGCCGCTAACATTTTTAGGATAGATTCGTATGAATAGTATATGTATTCTTTGGTTTAGATTGGTTTGGTTTATTTTGTTTTACGGCATATCAGCCTCAATGGGTTATTTAATGCCGACAACATTTTTAGGATAGATGCGTATGAATAGAATATGTATTCTTTGGTTTAGATTGGTTTGGTTTATTTTGTTTAACGGCATATCAACCTCAATGGGTTATTTAATGCAGACAACATTTTTATTGTTGGTAATATTTTATTTTGTCAAAAATCTATTTCTGGTAATAATTTTTTTCATCAAAACTGTATTGCTGGTAATATTTTTTTCCAAAAATGTATTGCTGGTAATATTTTTTTTCCAAAATGTATTGTTGGTAATTTTTTTTTCAAAAATGTACTGCTCATGGTAATTTTTACAACGTATTTCTGGTATTAAAACCTATTTTTACACTTTTATAATACTTTTTACTTCAGTTTCGGGGATAACTATTTGCCCATAGCTGGGACCCTAGCAGGTGCTACCACTCCGGGGCCTGAAAACACCAGCAATTAAGAAGTGGTTCCACGCCCCTCAAAACCTCCTGATCAGCGGCCTTGCTGCTGGACGTAGTTTATCGTCTTACTCAGGACGCGGATGTAGTTTATCATCATACCCAGGACGCCGGAACAGATAAATTCAGGCGAAAGAACCCTTAACGTCACACATGATTTTTGTGTCCTGAATCTACGTTTCGAATTGAAAATCCGCCAAAAAGAAGTATAAACGTGTTAAATGTAAAACAGAAAATTATTTGAAAATTTGATCTCTTCCCTGCAGACCTGGGTTTCTACATCTAAACCCCTATTTTTTAGAAATGTGTAAGTTTTGCTTTAATCTTCCTCTTAATAATTGATTGATCCATTTCTTTTTTGAGGGTTTATCAACCTTTTGCAGGCTATTTAAAGACAGAAAATATTTCGAGAATTTGATAACAACAAAGATGAAGACAACAGACTGTATGTAAATAATGATAACTCACCAGCCCAGACATTCAGACAGAAATAACTTTCATTGTACTTATCAGAAAATCATGATCTAGACCTCTAATCTTATGTCTTTGGGGAAATTGAATAATTTTTGGCATTGAAAATCATCCCAGAAGAAGTCTAGTTGGGTTAAATGCAAAATATGAGCTCTTTTCCCAAATTATGGCTCTTCATTGCAGACTAAGGTTTTCGGACCTCAACCCCTACTTTTTATTTAGAAATGTCTAAGTTTTGCTTTAATCTTCATCTTAACTGATTTCTTTTTCATGGCTTATCAACCTTTTGCAGGTTATTAAAAGACAGAAATTTTTTTAGATTGTAAATTTTTGGGGAGATAATAATGATTTACTGATACAAGTGTTACTAATTAACCCATAGCGAGGGAGAAGAGTTGGATTCATACCTTTCCCGAGAGTATTTGCGTATCAGTGAATATAATAAACCTGACTGGAATTGGAACTCGGTTCTGCCATTAGAAAATTCTGAGCCGTTATTCATTACACCATCCGGACATCTAATATTTCAGAACCTGGTATAACTAGGCTCGACGTTGCTTAATTTCGGCGTTCGTACGAGAACCGGTGTTTCAACGTGATATGGCCGTAGCTCGATTTTCATCTTAAATACAAATAACATTAATGCAGTTCAATAATTGAGTTGAAAAATTAGTCCGAGGGACTCAAATACCCCAAATGTCAGCTTAATCCTATTGTGTGAGATATTGTGGATTGTAAGAATTTAGGCATTTAGATCCCTAAGGGATAGCTACTTAGAAATATCATTTTACCATTCTGTATAATCTGTAATTAATCTTTTTGTTACCATCCTACAAGGAACAACGTTAAAGGAAGAGGCAGAAGAGGAAAAAATGGCCCGACAATGTCATTGTGTAGACTGAAAAATCTTTGTCGCCAACTTAATACTGCGCTTAAATTAATAAATTCTAGGTACCATAAAGAAAACTTGATGAGCACAATTACCATGAAAGTATTTATAGAAAAGACACAACGTTACATCCGTGAGAAAGTGACTGAAGCCGAGATGCCATATCAAAACTAATAACATTGCAGATTCTTCATTGGATTTTATCAAGAATCTCTAAATATATAGCAAGAGTACCAGGCCATATGTGGTACCAATATTCAAAGGAAGAACGAATGGAAGACTTATAAATTTGGAAGATAGATTTTGACATAGCGAACCAACTTTCCTGGCAGCAGACCTAGCAATTGATTCAACATAATTTTTTTTACTTCATGTCAGCGGAAAACTATCGTCTGGAAAGGCGCAATGTGTCACTCTCCTGCTTTCATGTTGATAGAAGGTAAAAAGGATTATGAGTGGACCCTTTTCGACTTTCGACAATGGCTACAGTGGTCAAAAACTTGTCTTTGGTTACAAATTGGACTTAAAACTCTTTTAATTGGTTGACAATGACGATTTAACGTTAAACTGGATCCTTACCATGCATACCGCCAGTCTAGTTAAACTGAATCTTCATCATTTAATTTAACCGTATAAAGTAGACGCGAGTTAAAATATCTACCACCTAGCTACCATATTTATGACCCTTTTTTCACGACACTTACCATTTGGTTTAATTTTGATATATTTTTATTTGTTGTACGAGCAATGGTGGCGAGAGAACGTGCAACAAGTCACTCTCTTGGAGGTTAGCATCAGCCATGCTGATAGGAGACAGAAAGGAGTCTCACAGATGTTTAACAGAGAGCAGTTTAATTTTGGGTGCGTTAAAATTAACAAGCCATCTTTTGCCCCAGTTAACGACAGACTGAAAGTCATTTTTGACATCAGCCGACAATTTGATCATGTCGAATTGATCAGCCTTACTATCGAGTTAGAAGTAAATATTAAATGCATAGATACCACTTAAGTTGAGATCTGGTATCGGGAAAGTCGTTAATGAAGATTAAGAACAAAGTAGAACTAAGGATAGAGCCCTGGCGGTCACCGTCGTTAGTACGAAAGGATATAGAAGAGTGGCCATTCAGGATAACTTTCATTTCGCGATTTGATAAGAAAGACTAGATCAGTTCAAAAATTTGATCGGAGACACCGTAACTTTTCAACTCGTGAAGAAGACCTGTATGCCAAACCCTGTTGAAAGTTTTCAAGATCTCCAAAGCAACAGTTTTAGCTTCACCATTCCTATTTAGATCTGGTTAATACTTTAGTTTCAACAATTGCTGAAAACTTAATAAATAATCCGGTGTGTGTTATATCGTTTACCAGAGATTTCTTTACCATAATCAACAGAGCGTACTCCGATTACCATTTGAGAATATTAGAGTCATTATACATTAAGTCTAGGCAGCCTTCCCTTTGTAAACAGAAGGAATAGATGCTGGGACTTAATATAATCGGAATGTATATTATATTTTTTCTTCTGTTGATTCCCAATAAAGTGCGACTCTCTTTTCTGGGGATTTTGGAAAAAGCAAAACAAAAATAAAAAAAAAACACGAAAACTTTTCCGAGGAATTTGTTGTTGTAATATTCCAACTCAATGTATAATTGTAAGAAATTTGATAACTTTGGTCTAGTAGTTTGTATCGATTAGGGTTGTGGAGGATTCGAGAAATCTTAGTATAGAAAATACGTCCCTCTGCAAGGGCAAAACCAGCGTTTAATCCAGTGAGCTTTACCACTCGGCCATGGAGAACGTCGCAGCAAACAAGGTTCTAATTTCCCTATTTAAGGAAAGCATATCCGTTTGATCTAGATTATTCTCTTGAAAGCTTCAGTTCCGTATCCAAAATGGTTGAGAATGCAATTTCTAAAGATTTAATATATTTAATTTTAATCCAGCATTTTTGTTACCAAACACCTTATTACAGTGCATAATCCGTATTTGAAATTCATGTCAGATTTTGTGCATTACGCGGTTTTCGCAACAAAGTTGGATACAGTTTCGATCCCTGTGGGTAAAGAAATTACTACTAACATTTCTCGAATGCGTAAGCTGATAAATGTAGTACACAATGTTTAATAAAATAAAAATAATTCTATATGCCACTGAGGAACACATGGCACAGTGGATAAAGGCGTTGGTTAGATCCAGTGACAGGACCCAAAGAGTGTGAGTTCAATACCTGGTTAAGGCGGTGGAGAACTTGGAGAGAGGAAATTAATAACTGGCATCCATTAAATATGGCACGTGGAACTAGAGCAGTCTACCCCAGCGAGCGAAACAAAGGGTTCAGTTCGACATTCCAACAGCCTGAAGAAGGCCGGAGCGGCCGAAACGTTGTAATGAATATGGCGACAAAGATGAGGACAATAGTCCGAATAATGTAAATAGTGTTCTATATTAACGTTTTGAATAATTTGAAGAGGGAATGTCTAAAATTATCCGTACGCTTATCAATTATTCCAAATACTACGAAAATGTAGATAATTATTGACTTTCCTTTGTGTGTGTGTGTGTGTGTATATATATATATATATATATAGCTAAATGGTATATGACGATTCCCTGTAGGACACAGTTTCGATTCCGGTTGGAGGACACATATTTTCTATGAAATTTCTCTGACATTCAGGCCGGAAAATGTTGTTATTATAAACAGAGTATTTACTTAAATATTTGTATCTATAAAATAACGTATAAACAGAAAATATATTAAAATAATTTATTCATAACCCATTTCATAATATATGATGCCATTTGTTTATGCCAAAATAATCTCCCCCTCTCTCTCTCTCTCTATATATATATATATATATATATATATATTAAGACACGTGTTATTGAATAATTTAGACAAGTTTTGTCTACTTATTTTCAATAGGATCCTCTCATATTCACGGACAACTTTCTTCGTATCCTTATTAAAGGAAGAGAGAAAATTGCCATGTCGATGCATATTTATTTATTTATTTTTTTTTTTTAAGCATTTCACCCCAAGCAAGGCGGGGAGCCAGTAGGACGCAAGGGGTTACAGAAAATTTAGAGCAAGATCAGATAGGAGTGATAGAAGAAAGGATGAGGGTAGTGGATAGATCAAGGCAACTGGAGATGTCGATTGACATTACACTTGAATAGCTGGAGATTATAGCTCACAGGGAAACAGAAAAAGGGAAGGGAGTTCCACAGGCGACTGGTGCGAGACATGAAGCTATTGGAGTAGAAGAGACGGCTACATTTAGGAGTTTCGACAGTGAAAGGGTGAGAGTGGGATGCCAGTCTCGTAGGGCGCTTGAACTCATGACGACTGGGAACCAGCGAATGCAGCTCCTCGGGGCAATTTCCATGAAAGTATTTGTAGAACAGACAGAGGGAGGCGACGGCGCGTCTGTGAGAAAGTGACTGTAGACGAGATGCCAGAGCAGGGCCAACTACATTGCATATCCGCCTCTGGAGCCTATCAAGAACCCCGAGGCAAACAGAAGGGGCACCAGACCATATATGGAAGCAATACTCCATACATTAACACTATGTAATCATGAGGCTGTTTTTTTTTCTGAGACAAAATTGTTGTTTTTATCTGAAAGCAATTTTTAAACGTGTGTAGAGATAGAGAGATATAATACATCTCGTATAGTGATAGGTCATTAATTGCAAAAATAATAAAACTCGAATAATAGAAGTTTTTTTTCTTTTTTAATAAAAATGAATATCTGAGAGTGATGATAAAATATATCGACGCTTTTCTTTCTAAATTTGTCACTATGTTCAATGGTGTGTGTCTGTCGTCTGTCACCGAAGTCAAACAATGGTGGAACAGAACTATACCCTATAGCGCAGAGGTAAATGCAGTCAGAATGTAATTACAGTGGCAAGAGAAAATTACGAATGTCAGTTAGGCATGTCGGCCGTAGGGAAGAAGTCATTAAACACGAGGAACAAAAGAACGAATTGTTATTTTTAAGATATCTAACGAGATATCTTTTCAAAACTTCACACGAATATTTCCACTTAATTTGTAGTTATTTACCACAATGCTTAAAAGTTCTAAGATGTAGATGATTGTAACTAATGGAAATAATGATAATTCCTCATCCCAGAAAGCCAAAACATTGTGATAATAATAACAAAGATGAGGATATTAGTCTGACTGTAAATAATGGAAATAATGATAATTCCTCATTCCAGAAAGCCAAAACATTGTGATAATAACAACAAAGATGAGGATATTAGTCTGACTGTAAATAATGGAAATAATGATAATTCCTCATCTCAGAAAGCCAAAACATTGATAATAACAACAAAGATGAGGATATTTGTCAGACTGTAAATAATGGAAATATTGATGATTCTACGTCCCAGAAAGCCAAAACGGTGTAATAATTACAACAAAGATGAAGATTTTTGTCTGAATGTAAATAATGAAAATAACGATGATTCCTCATCCCAGAAATTCAGACAGAAAAATACTTCCTGTTCAAAAGAGTCTATTGCATCTCTGCTTTTACTCAAAGACCATCGGCAATATTTAAGGGATGTTCGTCTAAGTTGCATTGTATGACCAATTGTATTGAAGATTTATTTTCTAGCACCATCGGGATCGTCAATGTAGTTCGAGATTCTTCACGAAAATGAATGCTGCGAAATCAGTTTTCATGTACATCTTCTCTCCACTTACCCGTTTCTCTTTGTGATGTTTACTTAAGGGAGCTAGTTTAGCAACTGTGATGCCCGTAGTCATCATCCTGGAAATTCTACACTTTTGATTCTCCCTGCTTCTTCTTGGTTAATCCACTTTTCTTGTTTATTACCCTTTCGTGTGAATGTGCGGTGGTCAAATCGGTAATAGCACCTCTTTTTATTTTGGCATTAGATTTTTTGGAAATTAATTACATATTCCCTAACGATTTTGAATTTTTTTTTTATCACTGTTGTTTGTAAATATCTCACACTTCTACGACAGGAGATTCGTTAAGAAAGGTGAAGTGTTGTCAGAACCTGGACACAAATTTACAGAGGATCCTGAAAGACTTGGATGAATCTAATGGTGATTACGAAGGAACGGCAGCTCGAAAACTGATACGAAAAGAACTAATGTATAATATCGAAAAGTCATATGAAAAGAACTAGTGAATTTGTTGGTGAGGGACTCAGACTCAACACGGAGGCCTACATCATGTACTTTGAGAATTTAGTGATTCTGGTTCAAGAGGGTGGCTGCAGGAAGACCCTATGTCTGGCAACAGGACGCTGCACTATATCATACAAGCAGGAGAACCCAGTCATGGCTGTCAGACAATTTTTGTGACCACATCACTTCTTACATCAGACTGCAACCTCTTTATGTGTGGGGCGCACTTAAGCAAGAGAGCAACAAAACTCCGTCACACCAAAGATGAACTGAAGGCATTATCCACCAACAGGAGTTTCCGAAGTCGTCTGGGGGCCCGTGGTTATAGCCAATGGCGGTTTTATTAAATAAAATACATCCTTTAAAATGAGATGTTAGTGTTATTTTCAATTTTGCTTCTTTTAGATGACGATTTATCCATCGCAACTTGTATATCTCTATCTATAAAAGGCAGGATGTGTGTGTGTGTGTGTGTGTGTGTGTGTGTGTGTGTGTGTGCAACGAATGCACGGCCGCAATTTTCGATGGATTTGCACCAAAATTTACATACACATGCACCAAGTTAGCAGAAAGGCCAAGACCGACATTGCATTTCCCAACTACCATCGATAGTGGAAATAATCGATTTTTTCATGCTTCTACGGCAGCGTGAGAGCCAACAGCTGACTGACACGAATGTTAACTAGCATGGTAGCATGCAAAAAAAATCGATAGCTGCATTCGTCACAAATGGGAAAAATTTAAATCTGCATGGCACTTTACTCCAATTGGCTCATTCGCTTGCTTAAACTCAACGTCCATTCTGATTCCGCAGAACTGGTCCTTTTTAAAAGCTGATCGTTTTGTGTTCATTTTGTTTAGTTCTTTTTTCGTAACAGATTTAATGTTTAGTATAGAGGTTAGAAAAGATTCGCAGTGTGAGATAGGCAAGAAGTAAGGCATGTAGCAACATCAGAAAGGCAAAGGGCACTCCTTTAAAGGTAAGGAAGGGCAAAAATATTTTAAGTCAAGTGATAGCGATTGCTGTATGAGTCGTACGATTTTTGAATCAAGCACGAGAAACGCCGGGCCATGCTGCTAGTATATATATATATATATATATATATATATATATATATATATATATATATATATATATATATTACGCGTTTCGCCTTCGATAGGTTTCCTTGGATGAGAACGAAAGAAAATGCAGAAAAGCTGGGAGAATATAAAAAATCAAATTTCGACAAAACAAGAAAATTTAAAAGAAAAGAAAAATAAATTGAAATACAGGCTTTTATACAAAATCCGCACAATTTCATTTTTTCATCCCGACCGAAGAACGCTCAACAGAATGGAGAAAGCACTGGTAGGCTGTTTCGTCTTATTTTTGTGAGTCATCTGCAGTATGCATCTACTACCGAGAATCGAACCCGGATCCATACTATATGACGCAAGTGTCATACCCACTGAACGGACAGCTAACAAACCAGACTCCATATAGCGCCAGATCTTCCCAAATTCAGATGTGTAAAACACATCGGAGTCTACTTATAACAACGGACTGTGCCCCCATGTGTCACGTAATCTATCCCCAAGTCGCTCCATTCGGAGCATTAGAAGATAAGTCCTAAAAGTAGGATGAAACGGCCACCCAGTGCTTTCTGTATTCTGTCGAGGTTTCTTCTAGACTCGATGAATTAATTACGATATCTATCTATCTATCTATCTATCTATCTATCTATCTATCTATATATATATATATATATGTATGTATATATATATATATATATATATATATATATATATATATATATATATATATATGTATGTATGTATGTATATATATATATATATATATATATATATATATATATATATATATATATATATATATGTTAGTAAGGAAAGACTGCCCGCTTACGCTTCTGATAATATGTAGATATAATAGGCCAGTTAAAGAAATTTGAGGGAGAAAAAACAACAACAAACGTAATAATACTGATGATAAGACTAATAATATTTATTGTATATTATTATTAGGCCTTTTGACCAAATGGAAGCAGGATGAGAATGGTTTTCAGAAAATGTTTGAATCTAAACATGTATTTTAAGATTAATAGATTCACACGTTCTAGGAATAAACAGGAATTTAGGTATATTCAAAGAATATAGTTAACGCAGAAAGCTTTCTAAAAATCCTCTCCAACTTTAATCGTGATAAACAGCTAGTTTGGTTTGGTTTGGTTTACGGCATATCAACCTCAATGTGTTATTTAATGTCGACAACATTTTCTTTCCTGGTAATATTTTGTTTTGTCAAAAATATATTTCTGGTAATATCTTTTCCTAAAAAATGTAGAGCTGGTAATATTATTTTGAAAAACGTATTGCTGGTAATAGTTTTTTCCTTCAAAAATTTATTTCTGGTAATAATTTTTTACAAAGTATTTCTGGTATTAGGTCGTATTTTTACACTTTCATAATGCTTTTTAGTTCAGTTTCGGGGTTAACTATTTGCCCATATCTGGGATCCTAACAGGTGCTACTACACCGGGTCAAGGTGGACCTGGGAAAACCAGCAACTAGGAGGTGTTTCCACGCTCCTCAAAACCCCCTGATCAGAGGTCTTGCTGTTGGACGTAGTTTATCGTCTAACCCTGGACGCGGATGTAGATTGTCATACCCAGGGCGGGTCAAACAGCTAGCCTATCAGATCTCTTCAGTAATATAAGACAGGCGGTATTATGTTATTATATGTTATTATTATACTCAATACTAAGCAAATAGAACATAATACTGCTTCAACTAATCTCAAATATATTAATCTCCTATATCGTAATCAAATGCATACTAATTATAAACAAGATGAAAATATAGTAAAAAAATAGTAAATACTAATATATTTACAACAGATCCTAGCAAAAAAATTAAGTTAATCATATACTACACTAAATCTAGTAGATTCAACTTAATTATTCGCAATGATTCTTCTCCCCTGGTTAGCGATTTGCAAAAAAAACAACATAGTTTACAAATTAAATATTTATGTTGGTCACACCACAAACTCGCTTTCGCGACGCTTGACACTACATATGAACGATAACTCTAACATTTTTAGGCATTTAAAACAACATGCCTGGCCGCGTACACAATTCCGGAAAATCCTCGTTGAAAACACAACTATACTTAAATATGAAAACAATAAACAAAAACTAAAAATTCTTGAAGCTATGTATATAAAACAGTTGAAACGTAACCTGAACAAAATAAACAATGAAATCTCTACAAATATTCTTAAATGCCTATAATTGATAACAGAAGCCATTGGTTTATACCAACGGCTTCCCATACTTAATACTTCTCGTTTTCACTGCCGGGTGGTCATGTGTGACGACATGAGCTGCGGTGCGATTTTCGTTTCCAGCGTCTCATATGCACGAGTTTGTCGTGGTTTGGAAATCTTCCATGTACACAAAAAAACAGATTATCATTATTGTTTTGTCCGTGTATTGTTTAATATATTGTAATGTAATTGTCATCTTTGATAATGTCTTATGTAAGCCGAAAGCTTAGATAGGATTAAAAAATATGTATCAATATTGTGATTTTCTTTCTTCTTTTAATGATAATGCTATAAAGCTTATCAGACGATATGAAAAGAATTTACATAAAATAATATAGATATTGTCTATATTATTTAATGAAACATGCATCAATATATATGTGTGTGTGTGTGTGTGTGTGTGATTTTAGAAGTAATTTTCGGACAATGTGTGAATCTATTTTAAAAATGTACTTTAAGATGAATAGATTTGCCCATTCCATGATTAAAGCTGAATTTAGACCGACTCAAAGAATACTGTTTCAAATCTCTTCGGTAATATAACATAAGACGTTAGTAGAGTAATGGATAGAGGCTCGGATTGAAAAATCGGAGAGCCGAGTTCCAGTCGAATCAACGACTTCAACGTAGTGTAATGGTTAACAAGAAG
>OZ010609.1:72020653-72440653 GCA_963932145.1 Acanthosepion lycidas | reverse complement strand
CAGATTTTTTCCCGCACTTCTCGCTTGAGGAAGTCCCTTCCGATTCCATGGTTTCCATCTTGAAATATTTAAATGCAATGTCAATGGCTATCTACTGTCCTCCTGATTACTCTTTCTTCTCCCTGCTCATTATCACCCAGTAACCCCTTGTGTCTTAGTGGCTTTAATGCCTTGCTTGTGGAACTCCCTTCCGGCTCCATGCTTTCCAGCCAATTTTAACCTTCAAATATTTAAATGCAATGCCAATCGCTATCTACTGTCCTCCTGATTACTCTTTCCTCTTCACGCTCATTATTAATGTTTCTGTTCCTAATTCTTCCACACCCAGTAAATCCCCTTATGTCTTAGTGGCTTTATTGCCTTTGTTGGGGAACTCCCTTCCAGCTCCATATTTTCCACCCAAATATAATCTTGAAATATTTAAATGCAATGTCAATTGCTATCGCTGTCCTCCTGATTACTCTTTCCTCTTCCCGCTCATTATTAATGTTTCTGTTCCTAATTCTTCCACATCCTGTACATTTTGTGTTTTAATGGCTGGGTTGCCGATTAAAAAAATATGAATCTCTTTGGGTCATTTAATACCGAATTTTAATATTATGCATGCAGTTTTATGCCTTCAACTACAAATGTTTAGTACATAATTTTATACTTTCCGGGCAATCATATATATATATATATATATATATATATATATAGTTTGTATTTGATAAAATGTATTGTGAATTTTTTTGTATAAAAACATATTGTTGATAATTTCTCCCCAAAACTGTATTGCTGGCAATTTTACCCTATAAATGTATTTTTATATGTTTTTAGTAATTTATTGATTGGTGATTTTGCTATAAAAATTTACTCTTAGACAGTAGTTATTATAAATAATATATTATTGTTGGTAATTTTACTATAAAAAATTTTTGTTGATTTTTGTTTGTGCAATTCGCTATTTGCCCATATCTAGGACCCTAATAGGTGCTACTACACAAGGAACAACAGCATGTTTGAGGTGTTACTACGGCCCTCAAACCATCTAATCTCTCGAGCAGAGGGACTTGCTGTCGGATGTTGCTTATTGTCATACCCAGCACAAGTTTACATTGATAAGACTACATATGATTTTAAACGACAATTCAAAATTTTAAATATTTTTTTTTAATATGATTTAAGTATATAATCTAGCCGGTTTCATTTTGACTGTTTTTCTTTTTGTCCAGGTTTCCTTCAATTTTGTTATTCAATATATCACATTGTGATAATAGAAGTTCTACTAGGGATGGGGAAAGTTTGCAATGATAATAGAGTAAATTCCTGAAAATTTTCTGAAATTTGTTATAAAATCTACATGCCTTTGAATATCTTGTTTGAATTTTGATTAAATCTTTTATTGTTCAGCATGAAGTCTATTTGATTTCCTCTGCCTGGGACATTTAGTTACTCAGATATTCACATTTTAAATAATATCAATTTTGGGGAGACACCCTCTGTGTGTGTGTGTGTGTGTGTGTATTGGGTAATATGAAAGGATCAGTCTATATCCCCTTTTTTTCTACAAGCCTCGCGTTACTTAAGCAGAGAATCACTGAGGTGCTGGAGAATGTTACGCAATACATGCTACAATGTGTTTAGCAGGAGCTGGACTACCGACTTGTTTTAGAGCACAGGTGGTGCACATAATGAACATTTGTGAAATCGGTTACAAAATCTACATGCCTTTGAATATCTTGTTCGAATTTTGATAAATAAATCTTTTATTGTTCGACATGAAGCCTATTTCATTTCGTTTGCCTGCATTTTTTTAAATACTTAGATATTGACAATGTCAATGATGTGGGGTTGGGCACCCTGTATATTGGTAAGAAGATTCGAATATTTATTTCTTAATGTGGCGTTAATTATTACCTTTCGTCTTGCTTGTGAATGTAGGGTGAACATTATTCACTTTTTGTGCACACCGACCGGAACGGGATAGAGGCGCACAATGTTCGGCCTATCAAACCCTGGCAGAGTCATCTGTTGTATGCTTACACGTCGTTCTAAATATAATAGAAGTTGAAAGGTGTTATTGGAACATAGAAAACTAGCAAAATACGAGGTCTTATCAAAAAGTACCGGAACTGGTGCTATAAAAAGAAAATTACAACACATATCAATTTAATTTCGTTCGAAGTCGTCCCCTTCTGAAGCCAAACACATCCGCCGGTTCCATTGATGGGAGCTTTCCTGGAACTGCTTTCTTTGGTGGGTAGCAAGCAGCTGCCTAGTTACATTCTATTGGATTTCATCCACGTCTTCAAATCTTGTTCCTGTTGGATACCGGTTGAGGAAAGACCTTTGGCCTTACTTCCGCTGCATCAGTATGTGAGTGGAAATCGTAACTGGTGATAGCAGAAACAGGAAATCCATGCTGTGGGTAAATAAACAGGGGGCTCCAAACTATTAGTTACTGTCGAACTCTCTGCTGAAGGCAGAGAGGAATCCGGACGAAACTTTGCCCTTCGGAGGTAGACAGACCCAGACCCGTTTATGCGGGTTCTCCGGGAATATTTTTGTCCGAGCCTACGGGCTCGGAGAACCCACAGTAAACTCGGCCTTGTGCCACATACATCCCTCGTGGGGAGGCTGTTAAATATTAACAGGGGACACAGGTGTCCCGAGCGGAAGGAAATGCATGCTTGCGTGGGCGCATGCCGGGAGAGGCATGGCCACACGAAGTTGCGTAAGTAACATACCGGAAGAAGGCGTAGCTACGTAAAGTTGCGTGGATGTCCAAATGCGATATAACCGGTCCAATTCTTGATCTGGAAAGAAAGGCTGGCTAGAGGTTTACCGAAGATTTGTCTGCCGTGTGCGCAATTCCAACCTCGATGATTCTCTCTCACTCTACACATTACTCGAACGATAAAGATATTTTTATATATAAGTGTTCGCCGCCTTATTTCATCACAGCAGCAATATACTACATGCCTTTCAAGTGGGATTTAATGTTTAGAAAGAAAGAAAGTCGCAAAGGGAGGGGTTTGGGGAATATGGTGGTTGCCGGACCTGGAGAATGTTGTACTTTACTAAAAACTGTTGCACAGGACTCATGGAACCTCTGTGGTGTGGTGAGACGACCGCACTCTACACACTTTCCTTCCAAGCAATGCTCTAAACGACGGAAGTGAGCAAGAACGGAAGTGAGCAAGCCAGGGACAATAGTGTGCATTCAAGACAGAGTTCAAGGTCAGTATGTGTCAAGCAGTTTTGCACTGCGTACATTAGCTGCGTCACGATAGGAACTGTACCATTTTTTGATAAGACCTCGTATAATTTGGTGACTAAGTAATTGGATCTATGTGAAAAAAAGACTTTGGCAAAATTGCTGGAAACTAGGATAGCATATAGCTGAAAAGCAGCTTTCCATGATATTATAAACATATAAAGCCTGGGAAACACTTTGATGATTGAATAACGGTGCTTGGATTTTGTCCTGTCAGCTCTGTCTAAAAAAAGTGATTCATCAAATCCCTCGCACTTTGTTAGCAGTCTTTTGAAGAGGTTTTGTGAGGTCCACTTCACTTAGCTGATAACCGTCAAGACAATAAGTGTCAAAACAATTTCTGTAACTATTTTCCTTTAACAAGATATCAGCTAACACTGATATCATTACACCTATAGCCTTGGTTGTCAATCAAGCAGAAAGAAACGGCAACCTACTGCAGGAAATTCTTCTGTTTAGTCGGCCATGAATCGAAAGTGTCATTGTCACCCAAGTGTGTATCATGTAAACCAGTACCTTTACTCCTATGTATTTTTAGATTTAGTCTTATTTGTTCTAGCCCTTCATGTGAGGTACTCAGATATTTTTGTCTATTAAGTGATCATCTTGTTTCAACTTGGTCTTGAAATTGGACTTGTTGCCATCTGTTGCTAACCTTTTCTTCCGAGAGATTTTTTTCCATTTCAATGTTATATTAAACACAAAATTTTTAACATGAAAAGATATGGAACAAAAAATGCTAGAAACTATTATAGTAGAATATACGATGTAGCTTAAAAGCAGCTTTCCATGATATAAATATATAAAGCCAGGGAAACACTTTATAATTGAATAATGGTGCTATGAATTTAGATGAATAAAAGATATTCTCAAAGGATGCCGAAAATAATGACAGTTTGTATAAACATTCAACTTTAGTTATTGTGTACTTCGGTATATTTTATTTTCCGGGGTTTTCTTTGCTTACAAAGGCTTCAGATATGTCTCGAAAGGAATTTTAAATTCTAAACGTCTTTTGGTTATTGAGAAAGGACGATGCCGGGTGACATGTCAGTTTCAATTAAACATCTTATCCAGCTTATATCTGCGCGAAGATTCTTTGAGTCACGAATTCTCTGCAGGCGCAAGAAAATAAAGAACGACAAAATCAATCTTGTCGGTTTCTTTCGGTCAACTATGAATCAATGGTTGAAATGTAGAAAGTTAAACGTAAATTTAAAGATAAAATCTTAGAATATGAATCTTCTTTTCATTACATTTGGATGACCTAGTGACATTCACTAGAGATCAAGTCTGACCAAAATTGAAGCACACTCCGTGACATTCTGTTATATTAAGCGTCTGTTGGCAGAATAAAGAAGAAATGATCGAGGTTTAAGAAATAAACAATTATATTAACGTAAAAATACAACAAATAGTAAATTGGTGTAAATGTCTCTCGTTGAAAGAAAGAGTTCAGTAGTATCGTAAAAGGCGTCTGCAGAGGCCTACAACAGGAGAGAGAGAGAGAGAGAGGGTAAGTTGTGACTTACTGCGGCGAAGTTGTCTTTAGAGATAGGAGGTCGCGTTCCAACGAGTGTTGTGAATCCTGGCTGTTACTGACATTCCGCCCTGTTTTGGAGCCAAAAAGAACACAGCAGATTGGCACTATCCTAATTTCTCACATTATTATTACCCCTATCTTGGTCTGACTTCAAAACTACCGAAACGGACATTTCTCCAGGCTGCTATCAATATCCGTCTTAATAATGAACTTTTTGCTACGCCAATACCAAAGGACTCATCACTCAGAAGGAAATAGATTAAAATATATTATTTATTTTAACCCGTTGAATCAGTTCATTTTGTTCCCAAAGTTTCCGATAAAATAATTATCCTACTACCTAGTGAACACGTATACCACAATAACATGCATTATCGTATGTTTTATTTTTGCCCTGACAAACTGAGTCTAATGTTGTTTGCGGGATAAATGTTCCAAGAGCCCATAAATATTTAATATAAAATGTCCATACACCTCACAACCAAAGAGGTGATACCCGCTACACATCGATTCGTAATATGGTTTTGCTATATTAAGCGTACGGTAGCAAAACAAAGAAAAATGACGGAGGTTTAAGAAATAAACAATTGTATTAACATAAAAATACAAGAAATGGTAAATTGATGTAAATAACTCTCGCTGAAAGAAAGAGATAAGTAGAATTGTATAAGTCATCCGCAGAGGCGTACTATAGGAGAGGGAGGGTAAGTTGTGACTTACTGCGGTGACGGCCTTTGACGAGTTGTCTTTGGAGATGGGAGGTCATTTCCGACGAGCGTTGTGAATCCGTGCCGCCCGACTCTGAAGATGTCCCTTTGATGGGCTTTTATGTTCTTTTCTTACGCTCAGATCGACTCCAGTTTTTATTTCGTTTCTTTAAGTGGGAGTAGGTGTTATTAGGTGGAAATTGTGGATTGTATTTTTCTTTGAGTGTGTCAGTAAAACGGAAGCTATGTGCGGAGCCGATGCGCAGTTGACGGAATTTTGAGTTCAGTCTTGGGTTTCGGAGCGTTCACATCCGGATAGTGGTGGAAATTTGTGTAACATGAATCAGAAAATGTGGTTCTAGGAAGATTATAACAATTCTTTATTATTATTATTTATTTATTTCCATATCCATGCCCAAATGATTGTTTGTGTTGAATGTAATTTCAGAGAGCAAAGATTTGAATTATTATATTAAATACTAGCGTAGTAATCATAGAGTTTTGATAATGTCGTTTTTCGATATTAGTATTATTTGGTCAGATTTATTTCGGGTAATACTTAGTAATTTTGTGTCTATTTATTTTCAGGATAGGTTATTGAATTGTTTTACTCGGTAGCAAAAAAAAAACGAAAAAAAAAGGAGTGGAAAAAAGAGAAAGGAAAAAGGAAAAAAGAGAAAGGAAAAAAGAAAAAAGAGAAAGGAAAAAGGAAAAAAGAGAAAGGAAAAAAGAAAAAAAATTCAAATGAATAGTACGAGCTATTTTAGAAATGTCTTGTTTGTCGTCCACGTAAACCTCGGTTGGTAGAAGTAAGTTAATGCAAATGGTTTGTTTTGTTTTGTTTTGTTTTACGGCATATCAACCTCAATGGGTTATTTAATGCCGAAAAGTTTTTATTGCTGGTAATATTTTGTTTTGTCAAAAATTTATTTCTGGTAATATTTTTCCTTAAAAAATGTATTGCTGGTAATAATTTTTTTCAAAAAAGTATTGCTGGTAATATTTTCCCCCCAAAATGTATATTTTGTAATATTTTTTCTTCAAATACATATTGTTGGTAATATTTTTTTCATTCAAAAAATTATCGCTGGCAATAACCTTTTTTTACGAAGTATTTCTGGTATTAAAACCTATTTTTACACTTTCATAGTGCTTTTACCCCAATTTCGGGGATAAGTATTTGCCCATATCTGGGACCCTAACAGGTGCTACCACCCCGGATCAGAGTGGACCTGGGAACACCAGAAATTAAAAGGTGGTTCCACGCTTCTCAAAACCTCCTGATCAGAGGCCTTGCTGTTTGCTGGACGTAGTTTATCGTCTTACCCAGGACACGGATGTAGTTTAACGTTTTACCCAGGACACGGATGTAGTTTATCGTCAAACCCAGGACAGTAATGCAAATAGGGGATTGATAAATATATGCATGTGTGCCCGTACATGTACCTGTATGTACATATATATGTATATGGGTGTGTGTAGATGTAGGTTTAAACTAAATTAAAAAGTTTTTTTTAATTTTGTTCAATGCATAAGGTAAATGTAAACTTATCTGATAGTAAGAATAGAAAATATTTAGAAACGACTTCTCGCTTTTACAAATGTAGACTAATTTTTGTCAAAATATAGGTGTTAGTATAGGCAAATGGTAGATTTGGGTTGGGTACGCGTGGAGGTGTTAGTTAAAGGGTTAGTAATCTTATGGAATTATTAATTTAAAACAAATGGAACATTTGGATTAAACTATACAAGAAAGCGACCAGCTTACCAAGTTAGGTATCCAGGAAAAGTTAATATGAATCGAAACCGGAGAAAGTAACCCCCCACCCCCAAAAACAGTATATAGGAGTGTAGGGGTGGGTGGAAAGTCTTTTTTCATTGGCTGACGCTGACTGACGGATTTAAATAAGAACGGTTGAACCCTTGGCTATGTCGCTTTTATGATTTTTCAATGCCTAGGTGCGTAACACGACGCTTTCAAGGAGTCAGGTCGGGGTTGTTGTTTGAGCCGATATGATGCAAAACCCGAAATCGGCGATTATTATTATTATTATTATTATTATTATTATTATTATTATTATTATTTATGTATGTTATGTTTCCTGCTTTGTATCCTGTAGAACCGGATCAAAACAATGGTCCTCAGGCCCTATAGGAGAATTGTCATTTAATTGATAGCACTTTTCTTAGTATATGGGATGTTCCTAGTAGGGCGATCTTCTGGGCAACTTGTATGTTGATGTTACCTGGGGCACTGTTAGTAAAATTGTCCATTCCTTTTCTCATGAGTCACAGTGTTCCGATTACTATTGGTACAGTCTCAGTCTTCATTCCCCACATCCTGTTAATCTCGATCTCCAGTTCCTTGTATTTGGACAATTTCTCCATAATTTTCATGGAGGTGTTTCTCTCAGATGATGTCAATAAGCATACACTTCCTGAATTTCTTGTCTTTTATGATAATATCAGATCTGTTGGCTTTTATTTCCCTGTCAGTTTGAATTGACATGTCCCAGAGGATAGTTACATCGTTATTTTGGGTAATTGTGTCTGTTTGGTGCTCATACAATCTCTCAATAGTTTCGATTTTGTGCTTCTTGCATATCTTCCCGGGCAAATATGTCGCTACCTTGTTATGTCTCTGGGTATATTCATTTTTTGTCAGTTCCAGACATCTTGAGATAATATGGTCGACAGCTTCATCATATTTTCGACATATCCTGCATTATTTCGGGTTAGTTCCATCCTTGATTATGTGACAGCGAGCAAAGTCGTACCTAGATGGGTGACCACTTAGGAAAACCAGATACTGTAAGCTTGGGTGTGTGGGTAGAAATGGCTTACGGCCATATAACATTGAAACATCGGTTCTCCTAAGTTCACTGAAGTTAAGCAACGTCGACACTGGTCGGTACCTAGATGGGTGACCACTTGGAAGCCCAAGTGATATAATCTTGGATTTGCAGGTAGAACTGGCTTACGGTCATATAACATTGAAACATCGGTTCTCCTAAGTTCACTGAAGTTAAGCAACGTCGACACTGGTCGGTACCTAGATGGGTGACCACTTGGAAAACCAAATGATGTAAGCTTGGATGTGCGGGTAGAAATGGCTTACGGTCATATAACATTGAAACACTTGTTCTCGTAAGATCACCGACGTTAAGTAACGTTGAGAATGGTCAGTACCTAGATGGGTGACCACTTGGGAATACCAGGTGGGTTTATGTGGATTGTGTAATCACTAATGACTCGAATATTTCAGTCAGACATCTGATTTCTAATTGAAGTTGTGTTTGTTGTAGTCATTTACGTGCAAATAATCGTGGGAAAGGTTGGAATGCATTTCTACTCTCCCTCCGATATGGGTTAATTAGTAAGGTTTGTATAATTAAATCATTACAAATCTTACAATCTAAAAATATTTTCTGGCTTTAAATAACCTGAAAAGCAGTAGAAAACGTATGTTTTGAATTGTATGATATTTTTGAGATAATGATAATGTTCTACTAATTAACACATAGCTATGGGGGGCAAGAGGTGGATCCATAACTTTGCCAAGTGTATTTGCTCGTGATCATAACGAACTGGAATTGGAAACTCGACACCCGTGTTTTAATTCCCAGCTGTTATCCATTACCCCAACCGCACATCCAAGCACCTGGTATTCCAAAGCGGTTACCCATCTACATAGTGACCAGGTTCGACGTTGCTTAACTTTGGCGATCGTACAATAACTGGTATTTCAACGTGATATGGCATTAAGTTCCAGATACTGGAATCAGCGTAACAAGTTCACATTCTGGTTAAGGATTCTAATCTTTAGAAAGGCATGAAACTAAACTTTCCTGGGATCGATCCCATCATTTTGATAATTTCATTAAGTCGTCAGGTGCATGTTTGAGTATCAGTACAGGCAATCAAATTTCGTAAATTTACATGACCCACCCATGCAGCGATGAAAAAAAAAACAGGCTGCTATATCGATTTTCAGTGCTGTCCGAACGCACATTTCAGCAGTTGTTTATTAAATGCCGTTTGAACGTTGTCAAGTAGCCAAAGTTTTAAAACTTGAAAAGACTTCCGAAGAAAGTGTTAACTTGTTGGCTATTGCAGGTTCTTGGAAAACAGCATTGAAGATCATAGACGAAGATAAGATCGGATCTATGATTGCTTGGGCCATTATATGCATCTATGTGAAATGTTGGACACAAGAGAACAATGAAACCATTAAAGTCATGGACAACTATTGCATGCCAAGAAGCAATAAGAGAAAGAAGGAAAAAAAAAAAAAAAAAAAAAGAGACATTGTCTGATTAACCTATTCCAGAATGAACTTATTTCGAAACTAGTTTACCCTCGCTCTCAAAAAATGTCGTCCTATTTTATTAACCCCTATAGAGCACTTGGATATGGCGCAGTGGTTACTAAGCTAGTCTCGTTCAATCAATTACGACTGAATAGTGAGTTCGATCCTCACTGGGTGCACCATACTTACGGCCTTGTGCCACATCTAAGCCAGCTTAGAAAGTCATCTAGGACACTTTCTACGTGGTGTCATGGTCAGTAAGCTTGTCTCAGATCAGTTACGGCTGAATAGTGAGATCGATCCTCACTGGGTGCACCATACATTCGGCCTTGTCCCACATCTAACCCACGCTTAGAAAGTAATCTAAGACACTTTCTACGTGGTGTCATGGTCAGTAAGCTTGTCTCAGATCAGTTACGGCTGAATAGTGTGATCGATCCTCACTGGGTGCACCATACATTCGGCCTTGTTCCACATCTAACCCACGCTTAGAAAGTAGTCTAGGACACTTTCTACGTGGTGTCATGGTCAGTAAGCTTGTCTCAGATCAGTTACGGCTGAATAGTGATATCGATCCTCACTGGGTGCACCATACTTTCGGCCTTGTGCCACATCTAAGCTACGCTTAGAAAGTCATTTAGGATACTTTCTACGTGGTGTCATGGTCATTAAGCTTGTCTCAGATCATACACGGGTGAATAGTGAGATCGATCCTCACTGGGGGCACCATACTTTCGGCCTTGTGCCACATCTAAGCCACGCTTAGAAAGTCATTTAGGATACTTTCTACGCGGTGTCATGAAAATGAATACCCTACCACCCTTTATCAAAATGATTGAATTTCCTTAGAAACTAATATTATAAATGTATGTACTTATAAAACTCAGTAAATTTCAAACTAAGTTATTCCAAAATTCACTTGAAAATGAAACAGTATCAGGGATTTTAATTTAATTCTATCATTAAATTTAAAGTTTTAGTTTCTGTTTTTGAAACATGGTAATTCCTGTGTAGCGATGGGACCATATTTTTAAATTAGTAAATTTATAATATTTATGCTCTGCAGAATTGTATTGAACACTGTTTTTCAAAAATAATTTAATTATATATATATATTTACAGCAAATACCAAATTACCTCAACATGAGTATAGTCTATTTCAAAGGTTTGAACATAACTGTCTTCAGCTCTTAAGTTTTTGTCTGAGAGAGGTCTTGTTTGTGATAAGGGGTTTGTGTTGGTGACCGTGGGAGGGCGTGAGGAATCTCATTACGGGGGAAGTGGTCTGGGTTTGGAGTTTATTTATGGCTAGAGCCTTTCGTTTTCTGTAACTAGATTTCTGTTCCCACAATGGGGTGCTCTGTATACTATCAACAAGTGTATTTTCCTGGGATTTATAGTAAATAGTAGTTAGTAGTATACTATTTACTATTTAGCGTGTATATATATATATATATATATATATATATATATATATATATATATATATATATATATATATATAGTATTTAAAATAAACGAAGATTAATATTTTACTTCATTTTTAAAATAGACGGGGATTAATGATATTTATTAAAGATTATCGGACTTAAAATTATATATATATATGTTAAAATTATTTAAAGTCAGGATTTATATTTTAAATTAAGCATAAACGAGAATTATTGTTTTTGGAAAGTAATATTGAAATAAACGGATTTAAACCATAAAAAATAATTAGTATTAAAAATCCATTTTAATTGAAAAAAAATTGCGACATCATATATATATATATATATATATATATATATATATATATATATATATTCTTCAGTTCAACCATCATGGTCTGTTTAATTTTCCATTATAATTTTACCAATTAACGGGTAAGTTGTCACACAGTTAATTATTAGAAGTAAGAAAGAAATAATGTCGTATACAAAGGCCTATTAATTACCGAAATTACTTTGTTTATGCCTTGGGCATGAAAATAAATTTAGCGGATATACATACTTAAAAAGTCCCAACAAGAGAAAAATATTTAATAAAAAGAAAAATTGATTCTTATCTTATTTTAATGAACTTTGTGGCCGGAACTGTTATGCCACTACTAGCTGTTCCCCTTTCCTCCCCCGATCGAAATTATAATAAAGCAATTCAGGTTCGATCCCTGCTGGGCGGCAAAGTTTATTTAATAAGAATTTCGAAGATATAGGCCAGGGGTCGGTTACCTACGGCTGACGTGAAACACCAAACAATTTCCAATGACATCACGAAGTCCGAACCAATGACTACTACAACGCAAAGAAGATATTTAACTGTTTCAAGTTTAATATATACTAAAGTATATATACTATATATTACTATATAAAATATATTGTAGAACAGATATATTGACCTTGACTTGTATAAAAAATACGTATTTTATTGGAACACTATTTAATTTTAAAATTCTAAGTTGGCACATAGCAAAATGTTGCCGAACCCTGATCTAGGCTATTACGCGTTAATTTCATTTTTGTAAAGAAACAGAGTCTACTTAAATACATATAACCACTATCTATCTATCTATCTATCTATATATATATATATATATATATATATATATATATATATATATATATATATATATATATGAAGAAATATAGTTTTAAGGGTTGCTATATTTATGGGATAAAGTACTCAATATCAGAGATAAAGCGTATGTAAATATAAATACAAAAGTGAACATTGAAATCAATACTCAGATGCGACAGGCTGTTCCATTTCATATCTATCTATCTATCTATCTATCTATCTATCGATTTATCGATCTATCTATATAATTCTGTTCATATTTACCTATCTGTATTCATATATATGCGAGTTTATTAAATTATGTGTCGTTCTCGTTTTAGCCCTCGTCCCCCAACATTTCAATGTCGGTAAAATTCAATGAATAGTTACAAAACCTGCAAACCATTCCGTCTGTAAGAATATTTTTTGGTATAATTAAAGGTAATATGGCAAATAAAAAACTGTCTACTATTTTCACTTATCAAAATAATATGCAGACCGTAAGCAGAAGGGAACATTTGGAAGATCGTTATATCTTGAGAATTCATGGATAACAATATTAGCGAAGTGTTGGTGTAAATAATTGTTGATCGCCATGATATGCGAAAGCATCTATTTCATTAAATCTATTTGTACGAGATCGAATTATAAGATTGAGTTATAAAGAAATTTCCGTTTTTTGGAAAGCAATTGTAATAATCAGACGTGACAGTTGAGAATAAATTTGGAGTTCACCAACATAGCTTGGCAACCGACATAGCGGTTTAAGAGAAAAGTCAAAGTCATAATACAGCAAGGAAAACACAGGAAGACATTTTGGAAATTAGATGGGTTTTTCTACCAAATGATTATTACCTTATACCTCTCTCTCTCTCTCTCACTATCTATCTATTCAGATCTATCTTTATATATTCATATCTATCTCTCTTTCTCTCAAGGTCTCATACAGCAAGGAAAACACAAAAATATATTTTGGAAATGAGAAGTTTTTTCTACTAATTCATTATTACCTCATCTCTCTCTCTCTTTCGCTATCTATCTATCTATCTCACTCTATTCATATCTATCCTTATATGTTCATATCTATATCCCTCTCAAGGTCGCATACAGCAAGGAAAACACAGGAAGACATTTTGGAAATGGGTTTTTCTACCAAATGATTATTATCTTATACCCCCCTCTCACTCTCTCTCGCGCGCGCTCTATCTATCTATCTATCTATCTATCTATCTATCTATCTATCTATCTAATTATTCATATCTATCTTTATATATTCATATCTATCTCTCTTTCTCTCTCAAGGCCAGATACGGCAAAGAAAACAAGACATTTTGGAAATCCAATGTTTTTTTCTACCAAATGATTATTAACTTATATCTATCTATCTATCTATCTATCTATCTATCTATTTATCTATCTATCTATCTATCTATCTATCTATCTAATTATTCATATCTATCTTTATATATTCATATCTATCTCTCTTTCTCTCTCAAGGCCAGATACGGCAAAGAAAACAAGACATTTTGGAAATCCAATGTTTTTTTCTACCAAATGATTATTAACTTATATCTATCTATCTATCTATCTATCTATCTATTTATCTATCTATCTATCTATCTATCTATCTATCTAATTATTCATATCTATCTTTATATATTCATATCTATCTCTCTTTCTCTCTCAAGGCCAGATACGGCAAAGAAAACAAGACATTTTGGAAATCCAATGTTTTTTTCTACCAAATGATTATTAACTTATATCTATCTATCTATCTATCTATCTATTTATCTATCTATCTATCTATCTATCTATCTATCTATCTAATTATTCATATCTATCTTTATATATTCATATCTATCTCTCTTTCTCTCTCAAGGCCAGATACGGCAAAGAAAACAAGACATTTTGGAAATCCAATGTTTTTTTCTACCAAATGATTATTAACTTATATCTATCTATCTATCTATCTATCTATTTATCTATCTATCTATCTATCTATCTATCTATCTATCTAATTATTCATATCTATCTTTATATATTCATATCTATCTCTCTTTCTCTCTCAAGGCCAGATACGGCAAAGAAAACAAGACATTTTGGAAATCCAATGTTTTTTTCTACCAAATGATTATTAACTTATATCTATCTATCTATCTATCTATCTATTTATCTATCTATCTATCTATCTATCTATCTAATTATTCATATCTATCTTTATATATTCATATCTATCTCTCTTTCTCTCTCAAGGCCAGATACGGCAAAGAAAACAAGACATTTTGGAAATCCAATGTTTTTTTCTACCAAATGATTATTAACTTTATCTATCTATCTATCTATCTATCTATCTATCTATCTATCTATCTATCTATCTATCTATCTATCTATCTATCTAATTATTCATATCTATCTTTATATATTCATATCTATCTCTCTTTCTCTCTCAAGGCCAGATACGGCAAAGAAAACAAGACATTTTGGAAATCCAATGTTTTTTTCTACCAAATGATTATTAACTTATATCTATCTATCTATCTATCTATCTATTTATCTATCTATCTATCTATCTATCTATCTAATTATTCATATCTATCTTTATATATTCATATCTATCTCTCTTTCTCTCTCAAGGCCAGATACGGCAAAGAAAACAAGACATTTTGGAAATCCAATGTTTTTTTCTACCAAATGATTATTAACTTTATCTATCTATCTATCTATCTATCTATCTATCTATCTATCTATCTATCTATCTATCTAATTATTCATATCTATCTTTATATATTCATATCTATCTCTCTTTCTCTCTCAAGGCCAGATACGGCAAAGAAAACAAGACATTTTGGAAATCCAATGTTTTTTTCTACCAAATGATTATTAACTTTATCTATCTATCTATCTATCTATCTATTTATCTATCTATCTATCTATCTATCTATCTATCTATCTAATTATTCATATCTATCTTTATATATTCATATCTATCTCTCTTTCTCTCTCAAGGCCAGATACGGCAAAGAAAACAAGACATTTTGGAAATCCAATGTTTTTTTCTACCAAATGATTATTAACTTTATCTATCTATCTATCTATCTCGGACTGTCAACTGTCTCTCTCTCTATCTATCTATCTATCTATCTATCTACTTATGTGACTGCTCATACATACATATCTATCTATCTATCTATCTATCTATCTATCTATCTATCTATCTATCTATCTATCTATCTATCTATCTATCTATCTCAGTCTGTTCATATCTATCTATCTATCCATCCCTGTCTGTTCATATCTATCTATCCATCCCTGTCTGTTCATATCTATCTATCTATCTATCTATCTATCTATCTATCTATCTATCTATCTATCTATCTTAGTCTGTTTATCTATCTATCCTTATATGTCCATATCTAAAAGTAATTGTCATCTTTGAAAATGGCTTATGTAAACTGAAAGCTTAGACTGGATTTAAACATGTATCAATATGGTGATTTCCTTTTGTCTTTCAATGATAATGTTATTAAGCTTATCAGACAATATGAAAGGAACTTATTTAAAATAGACAAAACTTATCTGTATTATTTAATGAAACATGCATCAATGAAAAATTGTTGCCTAAATATACACAATATATATATATATATGAAGAAATATAGTTTTAAGATGTGCTATATTTATGGGATAAAGTGTTCAATATCAGAGACAGAGCGTATGTAAATATAAATGTGAACGTAGAAGTCAACACTTAGAGGCGACAGTTCACTTTTATATATATATATATATATATATATATATATATATATATATATATATATATATATATATATATATATATATACCTAAAGAGCCAGACAAACCAACTCAGTTTTCACCTACGCGGATCGTCAGGGTAAACTGTCTCTTATTTTTGGGACTCTGAGCTTTCATTCTAGACGATTATTTTCGCCAGATGTTCTTAGTTCCTTCTTTTTTTTTTTTACCCTTTTTTCCCTTGGGTATTGGTTTGTTAATTTACAAGCTAAAAAACCTAAGGTATTGCCGGACGAGTATAGCTGCTTATATTTATAAGATTATTAGTATTATATATATATATATATATATATATATATATATATATATATATATATATATATATATATATATATATATAATATCGTGGATGAGCTGCGTTGCTCTTTTGATATTTAAGAGGATTTTAGACCGAGCGTAAGCTGGATTGTAACTGAGAAGGAATAATTCAAAACCAGTCTGATGAAGGATGGGTCCGGTCAGGTTTTCTTGTCCAAGATACACACACTTTTAATGCCGTATTGCCCTTATTTGATTTCGGGACACTTGACGAATCAGGATACAATGCAATCTATTGGAATGGACCTATATACAGAGCTCACCGCCCTACAGTAAAGACAACGGCTTGAATATGACATTTCATTACATGGAATTGATAAACACAGGTACGAAGTTGATAATTACGGCGTCGAGAAAATTAATCGAAGGGAAACCTTAATAATAACAAACCAGATATTAAAAAAAGATCTTTTTTAATGTATCGTATTTATTTTTCAGGCCGCGGGTATTCATTGTCCTCCACAGCTTCCTATCCTTTGTAGCTCTTAGCAACATTTGTCCGTTTGCCAACCAATTCCCCTATCCACTCACACAAGCTTGCGCCTGCCCTTTTATGATTCTATAGGCCATGTGAGTGTCTAAGGCTTCTTATTATGCCCAAGAAATTTCATCTGCCTTTTCCTCATTCTCAGTAGAGATCACTTTTTTATATTGCATTGCCCTATAACAGTTTAGACTCTTTTCTTTGTTTCTGTTGCTTCAAGTCTCTTCTTCATCTGTGAGGAGATTGTGCAGCATTCATTGCTATATAGGAGGACTGATATTACGTAAGAGTTCAGTACTCTTTTCTTTGTTTCTCTTGTTTCAAGTTTCTTCTTCATCTGTGAAGAGATTGTCCAGCATTCACTGCCATATAGGAGGACTGATATTACGATACAGTTCAGTACTCTTTTCTTTGTTTCTGTTGTTTCAAGTCTCTTCTTCATCGGTGAGGAGATTGTCCAGCATTCATTGCCATATAGGAGGACTGATATTACGTAACAGTTCAGTACTCTTTTCTTTGTTTCTATTGTTTCAAGTCTCTTCTTCATCTGTGAGGAGATTGTCCAGCATTCACTGCCATATAGGAGGACTGATATTACGATACAGTTCAGTACTCTTTTCTTTGTTTCTGTTGTTTCAAGTCTCTTCTTCATCGGTGAGGAGATTGTCCAGCATTCACTGCCATATAGGAGGACTGATATTACGTAAGAGTTCAGTACTCTTTTCTTTGTTTCTCTTGTTTCAAGTCTCTTCTTCATCTGTAAGGAGATTCTCCAGCATTCACTGCCATATAGGAGGACTGATATTACGTAACAGTTCAGTACTCTTTTCTTTGTTTCTGTTGTTTCAAGTCTCTTCTTCATCGGTGAGGAGATTGTCCAGCATTCACTGCCATATAGGAGGACTGATATTACGTAACAGTTCAGTACTCTTTTCTTTGTTTATTGTTTCAAGTCTCTTCTTCATCTGTGAGGAGATTGTCCAGCATTCACTGCCATATAGGACGACTGATATTACGATACAGTTCAGTACTCTTTTCTTTGTTTCTGTTGTTTCAAGTCTCTTCTTCATCGGTGAGGAGATTGTCCAGCATTCATTGCCATATAGGAGGACTGATATTACGTAACAGTTCAGTACTCTTTTCTTTGTTTCTGTTGTTTCAAGTCTCTTCTTCATCGGTGAGGAGATTGTCCAGCATTCACTGCCATATAGGAGGACTGATATTACGTAAGAGTTCAGTACTCTTTTCTTTGTTTCTCTTGTTTCAAGTCTCTTCTTCATCTGTAAGGAGATTCTCCAGCATTCACTGCCATATAGGAGGACTGATATTACGTAACAGTTCAGTACTCTTTTCTTTGTTTCTATTGTTTCAAGTCTCTTCTTCATCTGTGAGGAGATTGTCCAGCATTCACTGCCATATAGGAGGACTGATATTACGATACAGTTCAGTACTCTTTTCTTTGTTTCTGTTGTTTCAAGTCTCTTCTTCATCGGTGAGGAGATTGTCCAGCATTCACTGCCATATAGGAGGACTGATATTACGTAAGAGTTCAGTACTCTTTTCTTTGTTTCTCTTGTTTCAAGTCTCTTCTTCATCTGTAAGGAGATTCTCCAGCATTCACTGCCATATAGGAGGACTGATATTACGTAACAGTTCAGTACTCTTTTCTTTGTTTCTGTTGTTTCAAGTCTCTTCTTCATCGGTGAGGAGATTGTCCAGCATTCACTGCCATATAGGAGGACTGATATTACGTAACAGTTCAGTACTCTTTTCTTTGTTTATTGTTTCAAGTCTCTTCTTCATCTGTGAGGAGATTGTCCAGCATTCACTGCCATATAGGACGACTGATATTACGATACAGTTCAGTACTCTTTTCTTTGTTTCTGTTGTTTCAAGTCTCTTCTTCATCGGTGAGGAGATTGTCCAGCATTCATTGCCATATAGGAGGACTGATATTACGTAACAGTTCAGTACTCTTTTCTTTGTTTCTGTTGTTTCAAGTCTCTTCTTCATCGGTGAGGAGATTGTCCAGCATTCATTGCCATATAGGAGAACTGATATTACGATACAGTTCAGTACTCTTTTCTTTGTTTCGATTGTTTCAAGTCTCTTCTTCATCTGTGAGGAGATTGTCCAGCATTCACTGCCATATAGGAGGACTGATATTACGATACAGTTCAGTACTCATTTCTTTGTTTCTATTGTTTCAAATCTCTTCTTCATCTGTGAGGAGATTGTCCAGCATTCACTGCCATATAGGAGGACTGATATTACGTAACAGTTCAGTACTCTTTTCTTTGTTTCTATTGTTTCAAGTCTCTTCTTCATCTGTGAGGAGATTGTCCAGCATTCACTGCCATATAGGAGGACTGATATTACGATACAGTTCAGTACTCTTTTCTTTGTTTCTGTTGTTTCAAGTCTCTTCTTCATCGGTGAGGAGATTGTCCAGCATTCACTGCCATATAGGAGGACTGATATTACGTAACAGTTCAGTACTCTTTTCTTTGTTTCTGTTGTTTCAAGTCTCTTCTTCATCGGTGAGGAGATTGTCCAGCATTCACTGCCATATAGGAGGACTGATATTACGTAACAGTTCAGTACTCTTTTCTTTGTTTCTGTTGTTTCAAGTCTCTTCTTCATCGGTGAGGAGATTGTCCAGCATTCACTGCCATATAGGAGGACTGATATTACGTAACAGTTCAGTACACTTTTCTTTGTTTCTGTTGTTTCAAGTCTCTTCTTCATCGGTGAGGAGATTGTCCAGCATTCATTGCCATATAGGAGGACTGATATTACGTAACAGTTCAGTACTCTTTTCTTTGTTTCTGTTGTTTCAAGTCTCTTCTTCATCGGTGAGGAGATTGTCCAGCATTCATTGCCATATAGGAGGACTGATATTACGATACAGTTCAGTACTCTTTTCTTTGTTTCTATTGTTTCAAGTCTCTTCTTCATCGGTGAGGAGATTGTCCAGCATTCACTGCCATATAGGAGGACTGATATTACGTAACAGTTCAGTACTCTTTTCTTTGTTTCTGTTGTTTCAAGTCTCTTCTTCATCGGTGAGGAGATTGTCCAGCATTCACTGCCATATAGGAGGACTGATATTACGTAAGAGTTCAGTACTCTTTTCTTTGTTTCTATTGTTTCAAGTCTCTTCTTCATCTGTGAGGAGATTGTCCAGCATTCACTGCCATATAGGAGGACTGATATTACGATACAGTTCAGTACTCTTTTCTTTGTTTCTGTTGTTTCAAGTCTCTTCTTCATCGGTGAGGAGATTGTCCAGCATTCACTGCCATATAGGAGGACTGATATTACGTAAGAGTTCAGTACTCTTTTCTTTGTTTCTCTTGTTTCAAGTCTCTTCTTCATCTGTAAGGAGATTCTCCAGCATTCACTGCCATATAGGACGACTGATATTACGATACAGTTCAGTACTCTTTTCTTTGTTTCTGTTGTTTCGAGTCTCTTCTTCATCGGTGAGGAGATTGTCCAGCATTCATTGCCATATAGGAGGACTGATATTACGTAACAGTTCAGTACTCTTTTCTTTGTTTCTGTTGTTTCAAGTCTCTTCTTCATCGGTGAGGAGATTGTCCAGCATTCATTGCCATATAGGAGAACTGATATTACGATACAGTTCAGTACTCTTTTCTTTGTTTCGATTGTTTCAAGTCTCTTCTTCATCTGTGAGGAGATTGTCCAGCATTCACTGCCATATAGGAGGACTGATATTACGATACAGTTCAGTACTCATTTCTTTGTTTCTATTGTTTCAAGTCTCTTCTTCATCTGTGAGGAGATTGTCCAGCATTCACTGCCATATAGGAGGACTGATATTACGTAACTGTTCAGTACTCTTTTCTTTGTTTCTATTGTTTCAAGTCTCTTCTTCATCTGTGAGGAGATTGTCCAGCATTCACTGCCATATAGGAGGACTGATATTACGATACAGTTCAGTACTCTTTTCTTTGTTTCTGTTGTTTCAAGTCTCTTCTTCATCGGTGAGGAGATTGTCCAGCATTCACTGCCATATAGGAGGACTGATATTACGTAACAGTTCAGTACTCTTTTCTTTGTTTCTGTTGTTTCAAGTCTCTTCTTCATCGGTGAGGAGATTGTCCAGCATTCACTGCCATATAGGAGGACTGATATTACGTAACAGTTCAGTACTCTTTTCTTTGTTTCTGTTTCTTCAAGTCTCTTCTTCATCGGTGAGGAGATTGTCCAGCATTCACTGCCATATAGGAGGACTGATATTACGTAACAGTTCGGTACTCTTTTATTTAGTTCAAGTCTCTTCTTCATCTGTGAAGAGATTGTCCAGCATTCACTGCCATATAGGAGGACTGATATTACGTAACAGTTCAGTATTCTTTTCTTAGTTACTGTTGTTTCAAGTCTCTTCATCTGTGCAGAGATTGTCCAGCATTCACTGCCATATAGAAGGACTGATATTACGTAACAGTTCGGTACTCTTTTATTTAGTTCAAGTCACTTCTTCATCTGTGAAGAGATTGTCCAGCATTCACTGCCATATAGGAGGACTGATATTACGTAACAGTTCAGTATTCTTTTCTTAGTATCTATTGTTTCAAGTCTCTTCTTCATCTGTGAGGAGATTGTTCAGAATTCACTGGCATATAGAGGGACTGATATTACGTAACCGTTGAGTACACTTTTCTTTCTTTCAGGTTTCTTCTTCATCTGTGAGGAGATTGTCCAGTATTCATTGCCATATAGGAGGACTGTTATTACATAAGAGTTAAGTACTCTTTTCTTTGTTTCTGTTGTTTTAAGTCTCTTCTTCCTCTGTGAGGAGATTGCCCAGAATTCACTGCCATATAGGAGGACTGATATTACGTAACAGTTCAGTACACGTTTCTTTGTTTATTTTGTTTCCAGTCTCTTTCTTTAACACTTCCTCGTGGCCTACACGCTCTGACTATTGTATTCTCTTCATCTATGACGGAATTTTTCCAAGATTGCTAAAATAACTCCGCCTAATATTGTGCACCATTCGCCTTCAGTATCCAATTATATTAACCTTAATTATAATTAACGATATTAAACTAGTAACAACCGTTCAATTATGGTGATCTGATTGTCCTATGAGTCCTGAGGGGGTTCTCATCAAGTTATTTTGATTAGATTGCATCACTATTTTATTCAATTAGGAATAATTTCATTTATTTAATTGTTTTATAAAAGTCGTCGTCTATCCTCATGGCCGCGGGCCGTGTAACCATTAAAAGGAATTCTAACAAATAAATGTACAGCCATGACTGCTTGTGCGAATATTCTGTTGAATATGAAAATATCTTGTCGAATTTCAACAATGTTTCATACTGAATAATATCGCGAGTGTTTTAGAAAAAGAAGCGAATAGTAATTCTGATCAGCATATCGTTTTGAACATTTTTTTCATACCGAATGATACTGAGCGTGGTCCAGAAAGAGAAGCAAACATCACAGCGTTTGTGGTCACTGTTTATCTGTGAACAATCCCACAGTGCACTAGAAGATTTGTCACAGACCTTTAGAACACCCTTTGCTATTGTTCCCAGGTCCAGCCTAACTCCGGTTAGTAGCACCTGTAAGGATCGCAGCTCTGGGCAAATAGTTAATTCCCAATTTGGAGACAAAACATTATGAAAGTGTAAAATAGGTTTTAATACCAGGAATACATTTTTGGAAATAGATTACTACCAGTAATAGAATTTCGGAAAAAAAATTCCAGCAATAAATGTCTTGTTGGCATTGTAAATCAAAACAAACGAAATCAAACAAACCAGACCTTTAGACGCACAAACCTTTTGAGGTGTGAAAAAACCTTTGGAGGCATGAACGAACTTTAATGGAGTTTACAAGGGAAACTCCACGTGGTAGCTGAAACTTTTTTCTCTTCGATGTACCGTGTCCCTTTAAGACGTGGCGATGATGGCTCTCCCCAATATATCATTCTTTATGTAACCCAGAAGTGTTTATTTTTTTTTACTATCTCTCCTAATCCCTGGTCTGCCATCCATTTACGCAGGCGCATTAAACAAATTTCCCGCCGATTCCTTCAGTCCATTTTGAATACAAGGCCTCGAGTGTAAAATTTTCCGAGCCCTCCTTCCTCATTATGCGCCCTAAACATTCCTAATGTCTATTTCTGATTTTATATGCAAGTGTTCTTTTTATTTTCCTTAATACTTCCTCGTTGTTTACATGCTCTATCCATGATATTCTCTGACCTCTTCTGTAACACCTGGGTATGACGATAAACTACATCCAGCAGCAAGGCCTCACATCGGGAGATTTCGAGGAGCGTGGAACCATATCTTAATTGCTGTTTTTCCTAGGTTCATCCTGACCCGGGGTGTAACACCTGTTTGATTCCAGCCATGTAGGAATAGTGAAACCCCCAAACAACAACAATAACAACAACAATGAAAGCATAAAAATACATTTTTGTAGTAAAATTACTAGCAATAAACTTTTATATTGTAAAATGACCAACGATGTAATTTGAAAGCAAAAAACCCAGCAATACATTTTAATGCAAAATGACCAACAATACATTTTATCTGTAGTTCAAAGGTGTAGAATTACTTTTAAAATATATTTAGGTGAAACAAAATAATTGTGTTCAAAATATTTACATTTCGTCATTAAATGACCCCTGGAAGTCGTTATGCCACTAAACAAAATCAACCAACTGAAGTCTTAATCAGCAGTAGCACATTTCTGTTACTTCAAGTTTCTTCATCTGCGAGGAGATTGTCCAGCATTCACTGCCATATAGGAAGACTGATATTGCATAACAGTTCAGTACTCTTTTCTTTGTTTCTGTTGTTTCAAGTCTCTTCTTCCTCTGTGAAGAGATTGTCCAGCATTCACTGCCATATAGGAGGACTGATTTTACGTAACAGTTCAGTACTCTTTTCTTTGTTTCTGTTGTTTCAAGTCTCCTCGTCATCTGTGAAGAGATTGTCCAGCATTCACTGCCATATAGGAGGACTGATATGTAACTGTTCGGTACTCTTTTCTTAGCTTCTGCTGTTTCAAGTCTCTTCTTCATCTGTGAGGAGATTGTCCAGCATTCACTCTCATATAAGAGGACTGATATTACGTAACAGTTCAGTACTCTTTTCTTTGTTTCTGTTGCTTCAAGTCTCTTCATCTGTGAGGAGATTGTCCAGCATTCACTGCCATATAGGAGGACTGATATTACGTAACAGTTCAGTACTCTTTTCTTTGTTTCTGTTGTTTCAAGTCTCTTCTTCATCTGTGAGGAGATTCTCCAGCATTCACTGCCATATAGGAGAACTGATATGTAACAGTTCAGTACTCTTTTCTTTCTTTCTGTTGTTTCAAGTCTCTTCTTCATCTGTGAGGAGATTGTCCAGCATTCACTGCCATACAGGAGGACTGATATTACGTAACAGTTCAGTACTATTTTCTTTGTTTCTCTTGTTTCAAGTCTCTTCTTCATAGATACTTAAATTTTTGTACTTAGTTCATTTTGACATCTCTACTTTGTAACATCTTGGGCTGCCCCTTTTGCTAACGCGAACGGCCACATATTCTGTCGTTTTACAATTGATAGTTAATTCCATCTTAATAATGTTCATCCTGTTCAAGACGCAAGAGGCAGTTGAGACTGAGGATTACAGAGTGATAGATAAAAAGCACACTTTATGGGTATATGTGAAGATAACGGTTAATTGATGACTTGAACAGTTTATGATCGGGAAGCATCCCCGCCGGAGTTGTTTGAAAAAAATAGCGGTTCATGTGAAGAAACTGCTTGTGTGGAGCTTCTCTCTCACCAATGGAATACGAAAGGAATAATGGGAGTTGGTAACAATGTGCTTGACATGGTGATGTCTTGTGGAACTCAGGAATTTAGTCCGTCTGAACACGTTCCATGGAAACAACAATAGAGTAGCGATAAGCTTACAACATTTCGTCTGTAGGAAAGTGGTTGCAGGGTGGAAAATAATTCATCACCCCCAAGGACGCGGAGAGGCTTTTGGACTCTATCGAGACTGGAAAGTGAAGACTGTGCAGCTCCTAACAATATATGACAGTAATACTCCATTTTTGGTCTGGCTTATCCCTGGCAAAGATTGAGCATAACAAGAGGGGTCTGGAGCGATACAGGGAACCGGCTATTTTCCCAGCATCTTTAACGATAGATTTAGCGCCAAACAAGAAATAGGTGATTCTGTTATCATTTTTTTTGACGCTTATAGCATTTCTCTTCAACTTGGGAGTTTGGATTTATTAACTGAACAATTGATTTGTTTTTTACGGCTAAATACCCTTTTGAAGGTTATTTAAAGCAAGGAAATATTTTTTAGAGTGTCAGAAATTTGGGAGTTAATGATTTTTACCAATACAATTCCTACTAGTTAGCCCATAGGTAAAGAGAGAAGAGATATTTGCGCATAATGGAATTTAACGAACCCAACGAAATGGAACTCTGCTCTCCGATTAACAATTCCAATCCATTACACCAGCCGCACATCCAAACTTACGGCATCTGGTATTTCCAAGCGGTCTCCCATCTAGCTAGTGACCAGGCTCGACGTTGCTTAAATTCGAGCAGTGTGAAAGTTGCAATGTTTTTGTCTGTAGGGTGAAAAATAATTCATCACTCACAAAGTCGATTAATCGCTTCTGAACACTGTCGAGGCTGGACAGGGAGGTTTGAGTTTTCTCAGCTCTGATATTATGACAACAATACTCCATTCTTGCTGTAAATAATACATTGGTTTGCTTTAAAATTTAAAAGAAAATGGCGAATGGAAATTATGCTGACAAGACAAGCAGAATTTGCGACAAAAGAATTTAAATAAATAAAAAAAAAAAAAGCAAAATAACAAAGAAACCAAACAGCAGTCAAAACAGATGATACATTCTGGAACAATGTTTCTTTCATGAATATAATAATCGATTACCTCCCTTGATAGTCAAGCTGTTTGTTTCTTGAGAGTTCTTTAAAAAAGAAAATCTGAAAACTTACAAGAATTAATCAGTATTGCTAATGAATTAATTTACTAATCAAAGTTCCACTCAGCATTAATCCAGATTTGATATCAGATTTTAAAACGAATCACAGAGACAAACGAGCAAAAAAAGAAAAGAAAGGAAAGAAAGAAGAGAAATTGATAAAGCAAAGCTCAAAGAAACTAAAAAAGCAAAATTAACAAAAAATAAGTTTATTATAAAAGATAAAATGATATAAAAATATAAATATATAAAAAAATTAGGATAAAAATCGGCAAAAAGTACGTTACGATAAAGGGATGAAGACGAAATTAAATGGATTGAAAAAGAATTATAAAATAACCTTAGAAAAATTAAAAAAATCGCAAAAAAAAAAAAAAATGAATTAAGAAAAAATAAGGAGATTGTAAAAAGATAAAATAAAAATAAAATAAAAAAATGTTGGTTGTAAAAAATAAATTCAATTTTGGAAATCAAATAAAAAGGATAAAAAGAAGAGTGTAAAAATCAATTAAAAATCAAATAAGAATAGAATAAAATTAAAATTAATTCAGTAGAAAATAAAAATAAAATTAAAAAAACAAATAAAATAAAAACCTTTTATTATTCATCAAAATTTCACTAATGAATAACCCAAACTTAACATTACATTTTAAAATGAATTTTTCTTCCATGTGCCATGTCCCTTCGGGACGTTGGCGATCATGGCTCTCCACAATTTCCTGTCCTTACTTCATTTCTATATTAACAGTTTCTTTTATGGAAATTTTCGCTTGTGGAACTATTTTACGCCTTCTTGGTTCCCAGTCAACTTTGACCTTTAAAGATTTAAATGCAATGTCAATCGTTATCTTCTGTCTTCTTACTTCTTGTTCTTTTATTGTCTTCCCTCCCTAATAGTAGTTTTTCTCATATTCTTTAACACTCAGTAACCCCTTGCATCCTAGTGGCTTTATTGTCTTTGATCTTCAAAAATTTAAATGCAATGTCAATCGTTATCTTCTGATCAGACTGACTTAATATTAAGACAGGAGTTAATAGATTTTTCATCATCAGTGAGACCGATTTGAGGACTGATGACATCGGGAAGGTCATTTTTGAAAATAAGAAACAACGTATGTCCAAGGACAGAATCCTGAGGAACACCTGCATTTATGCCAAAACATCTAGAAGAGTGGCCATTCAAGACAACATTCATTTCGCAATTTGATAAGAAAGCCTGAATAAGGTCAAAAATTCACCCAGAAAGAATTCTTGTGAAGAAGACCAATATGCCAAAATCCTGTCAAATGCCTTCGAGATATCCAAAGCAACACTTGGCGTTTCACCATTTTTATCTAAAACTTGATAGACTCTTTCAGTAATAATTGTTAAAATATCAGCAGTTGACCTTGAGAAACGAAATATATATTGCTTATCTGAAAGAAGACCCTTCGGTGTGCGATTCTTAAGCAATTCGGAAATAATTAACATCTCCATTTATGCAAATAGATCTATAAGGTCTGGGATAGAAATCAGTGAGACCGAGGAAACAAGGAGTTTGATTTAAATGTATTTTCCCGCTCTAAGTGAAGATGGAGAAACGAAGCTGAATGTTTTTTCAGCAGAGAATCAAATACGCTTATGTGATGCCATTTTTGGTGATGCTTCTGCGCAAGTGTGACGGATGAATAAATAAAGAACTGATTGATGGCAACTGGGGACAATAATGGAGCGCCTGCGATGTCGGTATTTACTTACTACCCCACAAGCTAGGGTGAGGAACAAGGTCGATTTTTATGTGAAGGGAGACATACCATGCAGAAAATCCAGAAGTGCGTTGTCAAAGGGGAAGAACTATGTTTTTTTTTTGTTCTATCGATGATCGTAAAGCGTTTTTCGATCAAAGTTTCAACCAAACATGTTTGTCTGAAAGAACGAAAGTGAAAGAAAGGAAGTAATGTAAATAAATAAAAAAAAAGCGGGAAATATATGTCAGAATAATCAAACGTAGGAAATGAATTCATGTTGCAGAGTAATAAAGAAATTGATACTATGGAACTCATTCCTAAAATGAAAAAAAAAAATAAAAAAAACTATTTTCAGTTGCGTCAGTAAGTTGAACACAGTATCAGAAAATTCATGCTGGTCTGTCGGCAGGTCGTATAAAACATTGACTGAATGGCGCAAGATCAGGCATCAAATGGACCCAATTTTACGAGGATTGTTGTAGATCATAACATAAAACCGCTGAATATTTACGTATAGACACAAACATAAACCTGGCCAGTATTTATAAATAAACGCAAATATTCGACCTATATTTGATGTTAAAGAATAAACACGATTGAAAACATAAACGTAAGCAGAAAGTCGGTCAGTTTTTGCATATAGACCAGTGTTTTACTATACAATTAAGGATAAACCTGACGAATGTTTGAATATAGACTCAAGCATAAACCTGAATACGGTCTGCATATAGACACAAGTATAAACCTGAATAATGTTTGCATATAGACTCAAGTATAAACATGATTAATGTTTGCATATAGACTGACGTATAAACCTGATTAATGTTTGCATATAGACTCAAGTATAAACCTGATTAATAATTACATATAGACTCATATATAAACCTGATTAATGTTTGCATATAAAGTAAAGTATAAATCTGAATAATATTTCCATATAAACTTAAATATAAACCTGATTAATGTTTGCATATAGAAACTAGTATACACCTGATTAATTTTTGCATATAGACTCAAGTATAAACATGATTAATATTTGCATATAAACTCGAGTATAAGCCGGATCAATGTTTGCATATAGACTCAAGTATAAAACTGATTAATGTTTGCATATAGACTCAGGTATAAACATGATTAATGTTTGCATATAGACACAAGTATAAACATGAATAATTTATAAATATAGACTCAAGTATAAACCTCACTAATATTTGCATACAGACTCAAGTATAAACCTGATTTATGTTTACATATAGACTCAAGTATAAATTTGATTAATGTTTACATATAGACTGAAGTATGTTATGGAATCTTACCCATAATAACATAATGGACTATCCCATACGTAATAAATACTGCGTCTCAAGAGGAAGCAGGGAGTTTAGTCTGAAGTGAAGTCCGTCAGTAGTCTGTCAGAGCGAGTCAGTCAGTCGAGTCAGAGGCAGTCCGAAACAGAGTCGCGTTCAGACAATTACTACTAAATCTGATTGTTCGTACTAACACTTTCTACTTCTATGTATATATTCCTGTTTGTAATATATCTGTGTTATTCCATATACGTATTCGAGTTCTTCTTTATTGGTTCTACCTTGGACTATCACCTTGGTACAAGGAATCGGACCATAACAAAGTATAAACCTGATTAATATTTACATGTAGACTCAAGTATAAACATGAATAATGTATACATACAGACTCAAGTATAAACCAATATATCAATGTCTACCAATAATCTTTGTCCGATATGATTTATAATCATCATTTAATAACATAACAATGGTTGATACGTCGTTAAATTGACCAACTTAAATACATTTCTATTTCTTGTCGAAGACACATCAGCTGTTTACGTTGGAACAGCAACAATAGAATAACAATATTTATTAATCATGCCGACCAGTAACATGCTTCTTTTAATTTCTGTTGGAAATGTTGAAGTCTCAAGATTTGAACCTGGATTGGCACAAATCGCCGCCCTTTTACTCTTGAAATAGTTAAAATTAACCGCCATTTCTACTCCAACAGTTTCTTTCCTCATACTTCCCGTCTGAGAAACTCCCTTCCTCTTACTTGCTTCCCTGATGACTACTATCTTCAAAAATTTAAATGCTGTGTCAACCGCCATCTTCTGTTACCTTGATCCTCCGTTTATCTTTTATTCTTTCCTCAATCGCACCCTACCCCTGCTCAGTCTTTTCTCTCCCGTTCTCTCTCTGTAACAACCCTGCGTTTTAGTCGCATTCCCGCCTTGCTTGGGCAGAAATGTTTTAAAAAAATATACTTAGTAACGTTTACGAACATGCTGTTATATAAAAAATGACTGTTTTTTTTTCTCTTTTTTGACAGCACTTATATTTTTGGTTAATATTTAATATTGGTCTTACTGATAATTTGTTCACCGTCTGTTTTGTAAGGCAGTCCTGCATTATCAAATTACTTCCGTTTGTATCATTGCAACATTAAAATTTTCTCTCTTCTATAAAGTTAAAGATCTGTACGTACATACGTGTTGTAATCCGTGCATATCGCAAATTTTTCCGCATATAATCCAATCAGTAGATATGAGTACCACATGGGAGCCTGTAATTGCCCACACTCAAACACACACGTACGCACGCACACTCACACAGACAAACACACATTCACACACACATATGCACACAGATACGTACGCACACACACAGAGACACACACACACCCTCACACTTACACACGCTCATACAGATACGCACGCACACATATACACGTATACACGCAAACGTATTCGCACAGACAGACACAGACACACACCCACACACTCAAACACGCACACACACTCAAACATGCACACATTTACACAGACAGGATTTAAGAAAATAGCAGTCATTGTTACAAAATGCGATCTCTTGGATGGAAAAGGTAATAATGCCTATTAGCTCCATGGAAGTTGCCAGTTCAAACCCTGTGACGGGCAGTGTAGTAATACGGGGGGGGTGAGTTCATAGGCATATTATTTTAGCGTGATGCTTAAAATCTTGCATGCATTAATTTCAACTCGTCTTATTAAAAACTGCATCGTTTTTTTTTCAGGTACGAGGAAGGGCTGAAAATCTTGCATGGATTTATTTCAACACTTCTTAATAAACGCATTGTTTCTTTCCAGGTACGAGGGTGGGCTGAAAAGTTCATAGGCTGACTATAAAGTATTGAGGCTAGAGATGTGAAATCTTACATGCATTCATTTCAATTCTTCTTATTAATAACTGCACTGTTTCTTTCCAGGTCCGAGGGAGGGCTGAAAAGTTCATAGGCTGACTATGAAGGAGTGATGCTAGAGCTGTGAAATATTGCAAGTATTCATTTCAACTCTTCTTATTAAAAATTACATTGTTACTTTCCAGGTACGAAGGTTGGCTGAAAAGTTCATGGGCTGACTATGAAGGTGTGATGCTAGAGCTGTGTAACCTTGCATGCATTATTTTCAACTCTTATTAATAACTGCATCCACTATGTCGCCAAATTCGCAATAGCCGTAGCAAACATAGAGCTTTTAACCTTACCTTGCCTGCTGATTAGTTTACAACTGCTTCTGTTGCTGGCTGTCATGTTTTGACTTCTGCTGCTGTCGAAGCCTTGCTGCCATTTGTATTTCATTCTTTATTAGCGGCTCCCAGGATTTTAGGGCAAAATAGCATCATGGGTTAGTTTGTAAATTTGGTGACATAGTAACTGTGAGTTCAATCCCTGATTCGGGCAGTGTATAGTTGCATTTATTGGAACCAGGCGAGTAATCGATGCTTAAGAGCCATGAAATGAGAACAATCTACACGTGTAGATTAAATAAAGGGTTCAGTTCGAAATTCCCTGAACGTTAACCAGATCGCGATGTACTGATGAACACCGGAAGGCACAAAGGCCGAAACATTGTGATAACAACAACAAAGATGAGGAAAATAGTCCGCATTTAATAGTGGGAATAATGATTTCACAATTCTTTGCGCTCTCGTGCAGGAGACGATATATTCACCACTTCTGGCTTGAAACTCTGCGTTGCAGAAATCTTTTGGATTCTTCTTCTTCTTCTTCTTCTGCTTCTCCTCCTCCTCCTCCTCCTTCTTTTTTCTCCTCCTCCTCTTTCTTTTCATCCTCCTACTTCTCCTCCTCCTACTACTCCCCTCCTCCTTCTTTCCTCCTCCTCCCCCTTATTATCCCCTTCCTCCTCCTACTACTACTTCGTCTCCTTCTTCTCCTCCTCCTTCTTCTTCTTCTGCTTCTCCTCCTACATCTCCTCCTCCTCCCACTTCTTATCCTCCTCCTCCTTCTCCTCCTCCTCCTATTTCTCCTCATACTTCTTCTCCTCCTCCTTCTTTTTCTCCTCCTCCTCCTTCTTTTTCTCCTCCTCCTTCTTTTTCTCCTCCTCCTTCTTCTCCTCCTCCTACTTATTCTTCTTCTTCTTCTCTTCCACCTCCTCCTTCTCCTCCTCCTCCTCCTTTTCTTTCTCCTCCTCCTCCTTCTCCTAATTTTCCTCCTCCTTATTCTCCTTCTCCTTCTCCTTCTCCTCCCCCTCCTTCCCCCTTCTTCTTCTTCTTCTTCTTCTTCTTCTTCACCGATGTCTTTTCTATAAATATTTTCATGGCATCTTCCCTGACGGGTTATTTTCACTGGTGTCCCGAATGCATGAATTTAAGCGTGTCACCCAGAGTTTCCTATATTTTATTTTAAATAAGTTACCTTCCTGAACCACTAATTTCGTTAACGGATTTTGGCGAAAGAAATTTTGATAATTATATATTTATATTTTCGCTAAAAAGGCGTCGATTGATATTACATAAGCCTAACGTTAACCCTAACCCAGCGCTCTTTTCTTTATAACGAAATTTTCCTGTTGCTTAATGCTTCGTTTAGCTTTTCGAAGGCATCTTCTGCAATTGCAATGTGCCTCCCGATATCTGTGTGACATATTTCATCGTCTGAATATTTTTAGAATTAAATTAGAAGAGATATTAGCTTTTAATCGACTCTCGCATGACTTGGGCTACCGGCCAGGAAAATATATATTTATTATTAGAATAAATTCTGTTATTATACATCGGGCACATTTTTAATAAACAGTTTTATTAACCCCAGCACTCAGTGTGCGATATATATATATATATATATATATATATATATATATATATATATATATATATATATAATGTGGACACTGAGGTCTATCTCAATCCGTTGGTATCTCTCTCTCTACATATTTATCTCAGTTCAATCCTATCTATCTATCTATCTCAATCGCTTCGCATCTATCTATCTATCTATCTATCTATCTATCTATCTATCTATCTATCTATCTATCTATCTATCTATCTCAGTCCAACTCTATCTATCTATCTATCTATCTATCTATCTATCTATCTATCTATCTATCTATCATAATCTGTTACCTCTGTATCTTAGTCAATTTCTTTCATTCTTTTTTCTATCTATCTATCTATCTCAATCGCTTCGCATCTATCTATCTATCTATCTATCTATCTATCTATCTATCTATCTATCTATCCTAATCTCTTATGTATCTTTATATCTCTTCCTCTGTCTGTCTGTCTGTCTGTCTGTTTCTCTCTCTCTCTCTCTCTCTCTCTATATATATATATATATATATATATATATATATATATATATATACTAAAGTTTTCTAACTACGCGGCTCGACATCTACTCAATATAAAGAGTTACTAAATGAGGTATTTCATATGAATGTAATAGGAAGTGATGATTATGAGAATATGGAAGATAGACTGATGGGGTTCAAGTTTTAAGGGAATGATCCACATGGCATTTTTTTCCAGGGTAGAACTTCCTCCTTACAAATGGAAAACGGAGGGAATCGCATGATGTGGCCTCCCTGCAATGGTCAGCACCAGTGGAACTGAAGAAACAAATAACACCCGAAAAAGTTAAGAGAATTTCAATTATACAGAAATATCCCGACTAAATAGTGCAGCAGATCACAGGAGTGGAACAGTTTGGGCCCGCTTAATGCCGGGAATGATTGCTAGTAGATATAGCTGAATGTATTTCGTGTTTATACTCACGCTTCGTCAATCAGTAAAAAAAAAAAAAAAAAAAAAAAACTTAAACTGCATCGAAGTTCAGTTCGAATTTCCTATCATGTCTTCATTTCCTATCATTCAAAGTTTCTCATGTCATTAGCGATATCATTAAAACCTTAATTAGGCAGACGCAGCCTAGTTTACGATTGCAAATAGGCTAACGAGGTGGTTATCTTGGTCTGTTAAAAATTCAATAACTCACTGACCCCCTCTTACTCTCTCTCTGCACACACACACACACACATATATATATGTATGTAGGAATCCCTCTATTAGTGCGGTTAATGTTTATATCGGTCACTATAAGAAATCGATTTTCAATTACTATTGTTAAACTGAAGAATGTTTTACTGCACTAATCGAAATTTGGTATATAAACATTTTAGCGCACTAATCGAGTATTATGTATGCGGTAATCGAAATTTGGTTTATAAAAATTTTAATCCATTAATCGAAACCGATGCCTATATATATATATATATATTTGTGTATTTAGGCAGCAATCCTTCTTTCGGACAGTTTTTATATAATTTATCATCTGAAAAGGAAAAAAATTATTAGATCGCATGAGAAATTGTATAAAAAACAAAATAAAAGCACCTTGTCAGTCTTATTCAATGAAATGTGCATTTATATATATATATATATATATATATATATATATATATATATATATATATATATATATGTCATACTTTTTATGGATATAAAAAAGGTAAGACCAATTTTACTCTTCATGATAAGAAAAAAAACCTGCCGCCCGGTTACGCCCTCATTCAAAAGAGCTGGGATGGAAGAAATAAATATCACAATATAAAATATGATGTACAATACTAAAGGTGGAACAATCTAGATTGAAATAATGTCAAGCCCTAACAGACACTCTCTCTGTTTACAGAGGTAAGTGTGTATGGACCTGAAATAATTTGTATCTAATGCCTTCAATTGTAAAAGTGAGTGAGCATGACTCAATATGGTAAAAGAATCCGTACAGAAATTTGATGGCACAATTTGTACTTTTTATGAAGTTCTCCAAAATGGCAGAACGATATTTGTTGACAATGTCACTCAATTGGAATATACCATTCCTAATTTTCTTAGGTACATGCTGATGCATTCTACTGTCTAGCCGTAGAGTAGTTCTACCTATGTAGGTAGCTCTGCAACTATATATCGTCAGAATCGTGAATGCCATACCAGACGCACTTCGATCAACATGATGCTTCGTTCAATCTGCGGTTACACACCGCAGGACAAAATCTCTAACCCTGATCTCAAATGTGGCGTCGGTGGTATTGAATCCTTTCTGATGCAACCACAGTTCAGATTGAGTGATGGTCGGATGCCGAAAATCCTCATGTATAGACAACTTTTTCATGGTAAGCGTAATGTAGGCCGTCCTTGGTTACACTTCAAGGATGAAGTTAAAAACAATTTAATTGCTGCAAACACCCCTAGAGATGAATTCGAACGTTTGGATGAAAACCGAGCAAACTGGAGAAACACCTGCCACCGAGGTATAACTAACTTTGAAAAGAATCGTTTCAATCATCTTAGAGAATTAAGAATTGGCACGAAATCTCGGGCCCATATGACGGCCAAGCCCTCCAGTATGCTCTTCGTGTGGATTTGTTTGCAAATCCCGTGCAGGATTGTTGTCTCATACGAATCATAAACATAGAGACTGAACTGAAAGACAATCATACGTCGAAAACGACGGGAGAGTCCATCATATATATATATATATATATATATATATATATATATATATATATGAATGTGTGTGTGAGGTGAGACGTATTATTTTCCACCCTACAACGTTTCTGTCACAGAAGGGGTGAGGTAAGCCTCTTATTGCCACTTCCATGGAAAGTCCTCAGACCCACCATGCCACTTACATTGTAGCAAACCACCCCCATTCCCCCCGTATTTCATTGGTGAGAAGTAAGTTTCACTCGAACAGCTTCTTCCCTCGAACTACTGCCCTGTGGAACCGACTCCCAGGAGGATGTTTCCCCGATCACTAGAATCTTAACGTATTCATGTCCCGGTTTAATCGATATCTTTCTTTCTAATCCGTATAAACTAACCTTTATCGTAATCTTCTATCTCGAGTGGCCCCGGGCCTTTTACAGGATGGACCTTACTCCAATACATATATATATATATATATATATATATATATATATATATATATATATATATATAGGTATAGGTATAGGTATATGTATTTCCTCGTAAATAAATAGACTGCTTAATTGTCATTACACTAAAATATAAATATCCGTATTTAAATAAATATTTTACAACGGTCAATATTCAGTCTGCACCTTACGATTGCATCGTGCATGGAACTCTTTAAAAAAATGCTTAAGTAACTTTTTACGTAAACACCGGCTACGTTATGACAAAGAATATACCTTACACCATCAACGTTTATTAAATGCACTATTTTTTTATTGAATCTAACGTATGTTTATTTAGCACAATCGGTGTTTACGTAAAAAAATATCCCCAAATCCACATGCGGATAACCACCAAACATAAATGATGCCAACTACACACACACACACACACACACGTACACCGAAACACACATACGCATACGGACGAGCTTATTTACTAATATACGTTATCATTCTCACATTGACAAACTAGAGTTATGATACATTTACATACATGAACCAAAATTCATGTTTTTTTCACATAGGCTTGGCATTCGCTATTTTTGGGTGGCTTGGAAGGGAAGCGTCATGTCTTCTTGAGTTCAGAGTGTCTTGACTTATACTAACGCTGCTTAACAAGTCAAATGCACGTGACGCCTGCTTAAACAATATAAATCAAACAACACACAAAAAAAAAAAAATACCAGCCAGTATTTCTTTCTCATTTTCGGATGAAACATTAATTAAAGTGAAATATGTTCGATTGATAAATGTTTTCTATTGGTTCTTTATTCCAATATATTCTCTCTTTCTCTCTCTCTCTCTCTCTCTCTCTCTCTAATATATATATATATATATATATATATATATATATATATATATATATATACGTATGTAAATCACCGAAATTACATTTCAAACTAGTCACAACACATTACATTGCATTTAGACATATGCTTCTGTTGTTAAAATTTCGGTCTCTCACGTAGTACGACGTCATAGAACCGTATCATGAATTTACGACCTGCGTCTGATATTCCGCGACCGTTATCGTCGCCTAGCACTCTTCTATGTCAGCACCGCAGAATATCATCTTTGATGGTGAATATCTTTGTTGAAATGTCCGTATAACCACTCTGAAGATAGCTCGTGTGAGCCGAAAGCTTAGATCAAGGAACAACTTAATAAAACAGCTATCCAAATGTTAGACAGTTTTTGCGTTTATTTTCACCCGAAATTTAAGCAAATATACGAAGTTTAGGACGGCTCATGATCAGGCATAATAGACATTGATTGTCTGTTATATTTAACAATATATGTTTAAATATATATTAATGAATATATGAATGAGCTTGAATGAGTTATGCACCAAACTCCAGAAATTTTAAATTTAATGTTAAAGCATCACTTTCTCTCCTAGTCCTGTTTATAACGATAAATGATCAGAGTTATTGGGAGATTGGGGTTGACAAGGAGAGTAGAACTACATCTTAATTGCTGTTGTTCCCAGGTCCAATTGAGTGATAACACCTGTTAGGGTCCCAGCTATGGGTAAATAGTGAAACCCCAAACAAAAAACAAAACACAATGAAAGTATAAAAACATATTTCTATAGTAAAAATACAAGCAATAAATTTTTATGTAAAAAAATGACCAACATACATTTTATCTGTAGTTGGTGGCATACAATTGCATTCAAAATATATTTAATTGAAGCCATAAAATTTGGCATAGAGCTGTTGATATGCCGCTAAACAAAATCAACTAAATCACTTGTTTTTACAATATATTATAATAACCAAACGTTTGTTGCATTCCGTTCCCTCCCCGTCCATATACATAATTCTCTCACGAAATACTTATTTAGTCTGAAGAAGTCTTTTCGAAGGCCGAAATGTGTCACATAGGGTTTTTCACATTTTGTCATTCAGTTACTCATCATGATTGAGACAAGTGTTTAGAATTTTAGATTTGGTTTCTTGCCATTTACATGTCTTATGCAACCAAATATTAAATGTTTACCTTAATACTATCTGCTCATTTACTTTTGTTAACATAAAAATAGGGTGATCGAATACAAAAGCTGGTATGTCCTAAGCTGTTTCACACATCTAAATATAAATAGCAGGAAATAAGACCTGAATTTCCGAAATCTTGTTTCATATTCTTTCTTTGATCTTAAATGCAAATGTTTTCAGTGAACAACAAAATCAAACGAATTGGCCCTGCCGTTCTAACACTTTTTGAGGTGGATATATATAATATCACACATATAGTGCTTGTGTTAATAAAACAGTGCTCGTTGTAAAACAGAGCTATTAAGTATATATTAATAAATATAAATATTTTTCCTCACTGGTAGCACTACTCGGAGTTTTGTGCGCAACGCAATCTTCAGGTGCTGAGTTAAGACTGACTGTTACATAATTTAACTTTTGTTAAATCTATCTAGTTGCCGCAATATAGGATTAGTACAAATTTAAAACTTATCACTTAGCTGATTGATATTATATTCAACACACCGACTCCAGAGATTCGTAGACGAAACGTTCTTAATCGTTTGATTCACTCGTCAGGAGGTTTCAGCAATTGATGCCGGTTTTCCCATTTTGGTGATTTATATATTGTCAAAAATAATATTTTTAAATAATTTTATTGTTAGGTTGATTTTTCTTTCTTTTGCCTAATTCACTTGTTTCTCTCTTTTTCCTTATTTGACTCTCTCTCTCTCTCTCTCTCTCTCTCTCTCTCCACATATATATAAATATAAACGTGAACATTGAAGTCAACATATCTCTTCATATATATATATATATATATATATATATATATATATATATATATATATATATATATAATAAAAAGGTTTAAACACTAATATTCCATGGTTATAATTCTTTACATTGGAATCGTAATTACGATCCAATTCACCAATTCATCAGACCTACAAATTCAAAAAAAATCGGCCGGAGTTATATTTTCCGATTTCTTGTTGAATTTGTAGGTCTGATGAATTGAATCGTGATTACGATTCCAATGGAATAAATTATGACCATGGAATATTAGTGTTTAAGTCTTTTTATTATATCCTTACTCTGTCCTGGACATTGAGTTCTACCTGGATTCTATCCTCTTGGATTTTTTATATATATTTGTATATGTATGTATGTATATGTATGTATTTATATATATATATATACATTAAAAAAATGGACAAAATCCGACAATTTATTTATTAAAGACATTTTTTATGTTTAACGTTCTTTTTATAGATACAAGTATTTAAGTAAATGCTCTGTTTATAATAAACAGTATTAAATAACATTTACCGGCCTGAATGTCTGAGAAATTTTCATAGAAAATATTCGTCCTTTGAGGATCGTTCGGTTGACGTCATTTGTCAAAGGATGAATATTTTCTATGAAAATTTCTCGGACATTCAGGCCGGTAAATGTTATTTAATACTGTTTATTATAAACAGAGCATTTACTTAAATACTTGTATCTATAAAAAGAACGTTAAACATAAAAAATGTCTTTAATAAATATATATATATATATGTATATATGTGTATATTAACCACTAATATTTTATATATATATATATATATATATATATATATATATATATATATATATATATATATATATATATATATATAAACGGTGTATTGTGCATTCGCATATCGTGCGACCCCAAAATTTTCATTTTTAAAAAATGATTTTATCCTGTATTGCGTATATTATGTGTGTTTCCTTTCTGAGAGATCAAATTACAATAGACTAACCTCTTTTCCTCTACCTCGTTATATCATCATCTAGTTAAATATGTTAAACAAGTAAAAGAGAATGATAAAAGTATCGTTAGTAACCCTATAATCGCTGTGTAAACGCATACAGCCATAAACAACGGAAGTAGAAACAGCTAAACATCTTATAAACGTAAACAATGGAAAAGATGCATATTCGCTATGTTTGTATTTTATAACACGATCCTAATATGAGAATATTGCATGCATTATTATTGGATACAGGTAAGTAAAATATCACTTTTATTAAAATCATGTTTATTTTAAATACAGCTGTACTTTTTGACTACAGTAAATAGATATATAGTTTGGTCAACAGTGTAGCCAGAACCAGCAGTACATACGTTATATCTAATGTATGATGCGACCCTCTTAAAATTTGCTTCAAAATTAGGTCTTCAAATGTTGCAACATACGCGAATATATACAGTACTAATTGATGCCATGAGTAAACTAGTATTAAGATAAGATTCTATTGAATATAAATTGGGGGATCAATTGCCTGTTGTTACCAAGTAATGAACTGATCCGCTAATGAATTACAATATACCGTATATACTCGTGTAACTCGCGATGTTTATTTTAAATACAGCTGTACTTTTTGACTACAATAAATGGATTTATAGTTTGGTCAATGTCATAGCCATTATCATCAGTATATATGCTAATTTTATATCTTGTGTATGATGCGACCCGTTAAAATTACCTTCAAAGATCACATGATTCATAAGTATATATGGTATATGTTTAATAGGGTTAAGTGCACTTACAAGTGTAGGAGTTAGCTCATCCTTAATTACCAAATTGTCACTAGGGGCAACTCTACCTATACTATAAGTACTGGGCGATTCTCGCCCCGTTCTCGTATTCATTTCTTCATTTCAGCGACAATAATGTAAGCTCTCTTAGAAGATCCGCGTCTTCCCATTTGTGGGAGACGCCATGAACATTATACACAAATACACGTACGTACGAACTTTCACCAAAGAACAGACACAAATGATATTGTCTATATCCATTGTAAAATTGTTTTGGTTAATACATACATACATACATACATACATCTATCTATCTATCTATCTATCTATCTATCTATCTATCTATCTATCTATCTATCTATCTATCTATCTATATATATATATATATATATATATATATATATATATAATATCGCTCTTGTTTATCTTCTTTATCTTCAGTTGCACATAATTCAAGTCCGGCCATTTTAATATTCTACCAGGAGTTACACACGTGTTTCTAATACAACAACACGTAAATATACCCGGTCCACAATAAAAGGAAGGAGATTATTTTGAAAAATAAGTGTTGGATCAAATATTTCTCTTATTAGGTTGATGTCTTAGTAGCAAATCTGACAGATTCGAGAAAATAAAACCACAAAATTAGAGAGAACCAACTGACCGCTCATCAAGCAATTGCTTCTTCTCTATGGTGGACCGATTCAAAAAGAGGAACTAGCAAGAATGCGTCTGTTATCATATATCCAGACCTTCTGTCATTCATCGCCATAGTGCCATACTGCCCTGAGCTCCCTGTACCCACTCCTCCAAAGAGAGAGAAGTTGTCTCCAGAAGAGAACAGCAATTCAGAAAAGAATGAAGTCATTGAACCAGATTACAAAGTTGCAGCAGAGGACTGATACTACTCCAAGCAAAAAGACCTCAACAACCTGATCAGAGATTTTGGTCTCACAAATCCCAATGTCTAGCTTTTGATATCGAAATACAACTTGTTAACATATATCCAGACATTCTGCAATTCATCGTCCTAGTGCCATACTGCCCTGAGCTCCCTGTACCCACTCCTCCAAAGAGAGAGCAGTTGTCTCCAGAAGAGAACAGCAATTCAGAAAAGAATGAAGTCATTGAATCAGATTACAAAGTTGCAGCAGAGGACTGATACTACTCCAAGCAAAAAGACCTCAACAACCTGATCAGAGATTTTGGTCTGACAAATCCCAATGCCTAGCTTTTGATCTCGAAACTCAACTTGTTATCATATATTCAGACCTTCGGTCATCCATCGTACTAGTGCCATTCTGCCCTGAGCTCCCTGTACCCACTCCTCTAAAGTGAGAGCAGTTGTCTCCAGAAGAGAACAGCAATTCAGAATTCTTGACATTAGCTGAATAGTGATATAAAAATTTTTCACTGTATAATATTTTATTTACCGTACATACTTTTGTAACACGTAATCATTCGACCTCAAATCTTGCATATCATTCGACCTCAAATTTTCACTTATAAAAAAAATGATTTTATCAAGTATCTTGTGAATCATGTAAGTTTCTTTTTTGAGAGACCAAATTACAATAGACTAACTTTTTTTCCTCTATCACTTTATCCCACCTTCTCGTTAAATAAGTTAGGAAAGTAAAAGAGAATGATAAAAGTATCGTTAGTAACACTTTGGAAAAAATAGACTGTAATCTCGATCACCTAAACATCTTATAAACGTAAACAATGAAAAAGATGCATAGTCGCAATGTTTTTATTTTATATGAACCTAATATGGGAATGTTACATGCATTATTATTGGATGGAGTTAATTAAAACATCAATTTTATCAAAATCATATTTATTTTAAATACAGCTGTACTTTTGACTACAGTAAATGGATATAGCGTTTGGTCAGGGGTGTATCCATGGACAGCAGTACATGCGTTAATTTTATATCACATGTAAGATGCGACCCCCTTAAAACAAGCTTCAAAATTTGGTCTTAAAATGTCACATATATACGTATATAATAGATACGAAAGTACACGATACATGCATATACTCGCGTATCATATGACCTTTGAAGACTTAATTTTGAATCTAATTTGACTACAGCAAATGGATATATAGAATGATAAACGGCGTAGCCAGGGCCAGCAGTACATATGCTAATTTTATATCTCATGTATGATGTGGCCCTTTTAAAATTAGCTTCAAAATTAGGTTTTCAAATGTTTGTATTCTATAACATGATCCTAATATGTGAATATTACATGTATTTTTATTGGGTAAAGTTAAGTAAAACATCAGTTTTATCAAAATTATAATTATTTTCAATGCAGCGTGACTTTTTGACTAAATTAAGTTTTGAAAATCGCATGATACGCGAGTATATATATATATATATATATATATATATATATATATATATATATATATATATATATATATATATATATATATATATATATATATATATATATATATATATATATATATTATGAAAGGGACAAAGTCTGACAATTATTTTAAGACATTTTTTATGTTTATACGTTCTTTTTATAGATACAAATATTTAAATAAAATCGACCTTGCTAACCGAAACGCTCCTCTGTGGCCCAATCGTTAAAAACACGTCAGGCTATATGACGGTTCCGTATAGGATGAAGGTTCGATTCCTGTCGGAAGACGCATATTTTCTATGAAAATTTCTCGGACATTCAGGCCGGTAAATGTTGTTAATACTGTTTATTATAAACAGACCATTTATTTAGATATTTGTATCTATAAAAAGAACGTATAAACATAAAAATGTCTTAATATATATATATATATTTGGTTTGGTTTGCTGGCCTTTACATAACAAACACAAGAGCTTATGCTATCTTTGGTCGAATATTTAGCTTAATCCAATTGCTCTTAGCAAATCGTGTAATGAAAGTCGAGTTGAACAGATACACTTCAGCATCATTTCACATTAATGAGGGTTCCTCTTTCCCCAGGGCTCTATCCTTGGACCGACTTTGTTTCTTATCTTCATTAACGACCTTCCCTATGTCATCAGTTCCCAACGAGGTATTTATGCTGATGGCACATCTATTTATTCTTTGCTCAATATTAAGGTCAGGTCAGGTCCAGAAAATTAAAACTGGCATGTGAATGTGTAAATGACTGACGATCAGAAACCAGGAAGTGTTTTTTTGTTTCTTTTAAATATAGGATGCGGTGTTTAAGATTAGATGGTCACTGACGTTTTAGTTAAATATTTGCATGCTGTAGTTATCAGAGAAGCAAGAAATCGGAAGGGAGTTCAGCAAGCGGGAAGTGTGAAGAAAGAAACTGTTAGAATAGAACAGACGGTTTCATTTAGCTAGTTCAACTGTAAAACGATGGAGCCTAGATGCCAATCTAAAAGCACGCTTAAATTCATGTAGTCAAGGCTCTAAGGTAAAAAAGCTCACCAGAATAATTGCCATGAAAATATTTGTAGAAAAGGTAGAGGGAAGCCACTTCATGTCGATAGGAAAGTGAATGAAATCGAGAAGCCAGGTCAGCATCTTTCCTACAGCTAAGTGTCAAATTTGTATTTGTATTAATCATATATATATGCTAAAAACTTAATCGGACTGTAATTTAGTCTGATGAAGTTCTAAAGAACGAAACGCGTCACAGGAAAACCTTTTTCCCACTTTGTTATATATATTCCTCCCATATATATATATATATATATATATATATATATATATATATATATATATATATATATTTGTTTTATTCATATATATATATATATATATATATATATATATATATATAGATAGATAGATAGATAGATATACACACACCTATATATATATATATATATATATATATATATATATACATACACAAAAGTTATTCATATATGTATAAGTTTGTCTTTAGTCTTTATTCATATATATATATATATATATATATATATATATATATATGTGTGTGTGTGTGTGTGTGTGTGTATACGCCTTTGTGTGTATGAGTAGTCACGTCAACGTAAAAATCATTTTAGTGCGATGAAGTCCTAAAGAACGAAACGCGTCACACCTTTTTTCACTTTATCGTATATATTCCCCCATTATTGTTTTTGATATATAAAAAATTATATATCGTTAGCTCATACACACACAGACACACACACATACACACACACACACATATATATATATATATATATATATATATATATATATATATATCGATAGATAGATAGATAGGCGCGCACGGTACACACTCCTTCCCCGTCTGTTGAACATGAGTAGAGGCTTATCCTTTGTTTCTGTTTAGCATTGGCTTGCCAGATCCTTATAAAGTTTCTCATTGTCTTTCATTCCCAGTATCCCCTTGCATCTTTGTGGCATTATTGCCTTGATTGGGGTGAAATTATTCATACATATATATGTGATAACTTTTATATATCAAATGTTTGACACAGTGGGAAAAGTTTCCGTGTGATGCGTTTCGTTCTTTGGGAGTTCATCGGACGAAATATGTTATATTTGTACGACTAAATATGTTATATTGGTACGACTAAATATATTATATTGGTATGACTAAATATGTTATATTGGACTAAATATGTTATATTGGTACGACTACATATGCATAGGAACAGTGGGTGCTGGGAATTGAACATTTAAAATTCGTTTTTTTTTTAAATTTAGCTGGTTTTATTTAGATTCATTTTCTCGCTATCACTTTTGTTATCAGATATCCCACAATGTAATAATAGAAGATCTGTCAGGAATGGTGAAATGCTGTTAATCTAGACATTTCTCCATTAATCATTTTCAAATTTTATATATATATATATATATATATATATATATATATATATATATATATATATTAAATGCTAAGATACAAAGACAAGCTGAAAAGCAACTTTTCAGCTGTTAATATACCACATTACACCCTTGAGCGCTTAGTCTTGGGGCGGGTAGAATGGTCGATTTGTCAGGAACACGCACAGACACAGATACAGACACAGACACACACACACACACACACACACACACACACACACACATATATATATATATATAGATAGATAGATAGATAGATGGATAGAAACTTCCTGATGTTATCGGATTCGTGGGGTCAATCCCGGCGTGCGGCACCTTTGAAAAGTGCCTGAAAACCATACCAATGGTTGACTCAAGGCTTGTGAGTGAAATCGGGTAGAATGTACCTCTGGGGGCCGTCGATAGCTGTGCTAGCACGACGTCACAAGTCACCGTGGCCGAGGGCTTGAGCCTGTTGGTCTTGTTCAAATTGTTGATCATGCTAGATAACACGCTCTTTCCCAGAAACTGCAACCAAGGTCTGCTCAGCATAGTTACAGTATAAACCACAGGTGGGCTCTGTGGATGTTGAGCAAACACAAAATGTGCCTGAGCGAACGTCTGTAGTAGGGATTGGCTAGCTGCCCTAGTAGACAGGTATCCTTGAATTCGAGTGGCCAGCTATACATATATATGCAATAATATAATAAATATACATATATATGCAATAATATAATTCAATTTAATTAGAAAACAGACAACCTTAAGGGTTCATAATATAATTATAATTTATTTCCTCTGGTATGTGGTTTTTACCTGCTTCATGAAATCACACTTCCAAAGGTGAAAAAACTGCTTTAAATTTACGTATTATTTTTATACACTTTTGAGGGGTAGTTTACCGTTGATATAAAGTGACAGAGAGAGTGGCAGAGGGAGTATGACACATATGGTCAAAATTAGAGAGGGAAGGGAGAGATAGGAATAATTTCATATATACAATAATATATATATATATATATATATATATATATATATATATATATATATATATATATAACATTATATAGTTTTATATATTATATCGCTTCCCTCTGTCTTTTTTATAAATACTTTCATGTTAACTGCTCGGAGGAGCTGCTTTCGCTGGTTCCCAGACTTCATGAATTTAAGCGTTCTACTAGGCTGGTATCTCGCTCTTACCCTTTCACTGTCGAAAATGTTAAATGTAACCGTCTCTTCTACTCCAATAGCTTCAGGTCTCGCACTTCTCACCTGTGGAACTCCCTCCCCTTTTCTTGTTTCCCTGATAGCTATAATCTCCAACTATAAAAATGTAATATCAGTCGACGTCTCCAGATGCCTTGATCTATCCCCTGTCCTTCTCTTCATCCTTTTCTATATCATATATATATATATATATATATATATATATATATATATATATATATATATATATATATATATATTGCTCTCGCTCCAACTCTCTGTAACCCCTTGCGTGCTAGTGGCTTCTCGCCTTGCTTGGGGTGAAACGCTTATAAAAAATAATATTATATTATAATATATTATATTATATATAAAAATAATTATATTATTACTATATAATATAATACTATATATATAATGTTATATGTATATACCTATATACACATTGCAATGAATTTTGTAGAAAAAATAATTTGTAATAAATTTCTATATTTGGAATATAATCATGTATTTGATCGTAATCGGGAATAAAATTTTTGATGTATTTTTTTTTATTTGTGGTATCACAGTTCTCATAAATTGAATGAAATTTCGATTCGTCCTCTGAGTTTGAATGATGAGATGGATTTAAAATATTCTTTGTTATATCTTGCATAATTTTATCATTAAAAAGGGCCGCTCAATTGGCGGCAAGGGGAAGATAGGGAAGGGCGTTTCTAGGATGGCTGAGATCAATGTGTTTGATTTTGTTTGATTTTATAGTTTTCTATATTTGAATTGAGAGCAATCGATATCCAAGGAAAGCGTTTCTGATGTTAGCAGTCAATTTGAATTTCACTATGGGAATATTTCGAGGGACGAAAAGCACATTAGATTTTATCAACTCGAACACACGTACACGAAAATACAGCAAAACCTGTAGACATCACATACCTTTAACACACTTATCAACAAAGAGAAAATAGGATATACACAAAGCCACGCACGCTTTAATGTTTTTTCTATGTTATGTGCCACCCAATACAAGGCCCAAGACTCACTCAACATAGAGTGTTACTAATTGGAGTTTTTTTTATTGACAGAAGAATTGTAGATTATGAACAGTAGATTGTAGTGGACCGTGGCTGTGATGTTGTTGATAGAAGTAGAAGAACACATGTGGGGTTAAGATTTTCCTGCTAGCCGCTCCAACTACATGAGAAATTTGGACTTTAATTAAGTCCAAAGAAGGCAAAAGAAAAACAAACACAAGACCGATAAATATATGTATACAAATATATATATCAATAACAAGTTACATGGGCAGTTACAATGGACAGTGTGTGTGTGTGAATATTATATACGTGTGTGTGTGTGTGTGGTGAGTGTTCGTATGTACGTGTATTGTGCTTAGCGTGTTCCCAGCATTTGGGAAACGCTATCAGTGAGTGTTCACATCTGCGAGGTCGTAAGGCTGAAAAGCCTGAGGAAAACGAGAGGAAGAGGCGAAGGGTCAGCGACTATTTATAGCCAGGGAAGAGAGACCCCTGGTGATAGGGTTAACGAACTAAAGGAGGAGTTAACTCCGACAATACCTCCCACCAGATTAAAAGTTGTAAGGAAATGAAAACTTTTAATATGTAAGAAAAAGGTTCATGAAAGTTTTGAATATTGTCCTTGTGAGCTGAAAAGAAAATGTGTCAGAAGTGTGGTTGAGATGCGTGATTCGACGAAATGTGCTTGTGTTGTCGTCATGGTGCTGTGTATTTCTCTAGTGAGTCAGACTTGGGGCACGTCCTGGAAAAACGTCGGTAGGGGTCTGTGTTGCTATCAAAATTTGTCTTTTTTTCCAATGCTCCACGTTGAATTGGGTGTGTCGATCCGTCCACCTGTTTGCTGACCTGGTCGTAGTTTTGTTTGAAAAACGAGGTGGTTCGTATGGTATGCGTGCATATAATAAGCGCACAAAAGTTAATAGAAGCAGTGTAGTCGTGAAGTTGAGCTGAATTTCTACCGAGTGTCGAATGTATGTTTGAGAAGAATGAGAAGTTTGAGAAGCTAGCTTAATTCCCAAAATCTGCGTAATTCTGTGAGACGAATTAGTATACGCGATGTTGAGTTGAAATATCATGGTGGGGGTTGAAAAATAAAATTTGCTCATTAGTGATTATGTAGTAAATCTTTACAGCAAATTTTATGTGAAAGAATCGTTGAAAATGTTTTTCGAAACAGTGAGTCGTCCGAAAAAAAAAGTTTGAAGCATGGGAAGCAAGTAATGGCTTGAAAATATCGCCACGTGGTGTAGAAAATTGTATGCGCTTGCTTGAGTTTCAGGATGGAATAAGATGCGAAATCCTATGACCAGTAGCATATATTGAAAGAAAGCGGAATTTGCAATATTAGTAGCGACGAATTACGTGCATGCAAATCCTCAGCGATGTCGCATCGTAATGGAACAGTGAGTCGTCCAGAGAAAATTGTAGATTCATTCCAATGAAACTTGTGTGTTGCTTCCATGTTGGAATCACCAATATTGTTTGAAAGTAAAGGACGGTGGGTCGCCTTTAGTGGTTTGGTTCACACTTTATCTATTTCAGTCCAGAAGAAGACAGTGGCGTTGCGTTTTCCGATTGGTACAGCCATAAGCATGTCTGCCGGGTGAAATTAGGTCAAACCTCGCCGAGAGAAAGAAAGGGTCAAGCAAATATAGACCAGTGGGGAAAGAGTTCTTAGGTTCGTCTCAATAGTAGTAATTGTGGTTCTTTCGTTAATAGTGTACGGTGTGCGTAGGATTCGAAAAGAAGTTTCTTTAATGTTTTTCCTATCTGGCTCTCTTTTGGGAAGGTGTGTGTAAATGTGAGTTTGTACATATATATCGTCCTGTGTGTGTTTTTTTAGCAGGATTTGGAAGATCAATCACGTCGGGGTCACCATTATGTAGAGGACCGTCGCTGTGATGTTGTTGATAGAAGTAAAATAACACATGTGGGGTTAAGATTTTCCTGCTAGCCGGTTCAACTACATGAGAAAGTTGGACTTTAATTAAGTCCAAAGAAGGCAAAAGAAAAACAAACACAAGACAGATAAATATATGTATACAAATATATATATTAATAACAAGTTAAATGGACAGTTACAATGGACAGAGTGTGTGTGTGAATATTATATACGTGTGTGTGTGTGTGGTGAGTGTTTGTACGTACGTGTATTGTGCTTAGCGTGTTCCCAGCATTTGGGAAACGCTATCTCAGTGAGCGTTCACATCTGCGAGGTCGTAAGGCTGAAAAGCCTGAGGAAAAAGAGAGGAAGAGGCGAAGGGTCAGCGACTATTTATAGCCAGGGAAGAGAAACCCCTGGTGAAAGGGTTAACGAAGTAAAGGAGGAGTTAACTCCGACAAGATAACGATTGATCTTAGACGTGAAGATGCTAAGATTGTAGTAGTTGGGGAAGCATCTTCTCCAGAGTTTGTTCCAAAAAGTAGCGATTCTGGAAGAAGATACTATTTACATTATTCGGTCTATTGTCCTCATCTTTGTTGCCATATTTATCACAACGTTTCAGCCATTGTACGCTCCGGCCTTCTTCTTCGAATGTCGAACTGAATCCTTTATTTCGTTCATTGGCGTAGACTGTTCTAGTTCCACGTGCCATGTCTAATGGATGTCAGTTACCAGTTATCTCCTGTTAATTCTCTTCAATTTCTTCACCGCCATAACCAGGTATTGAACTCACACTCTTTGGGTCCTGTCACTGGATCTAACTAACGCCTTTATCCACTGTGCCATGTGTCCTTGATCTGTGTATGAATTTCTGGTTATTATAAACCTAATGTCTTCAGCAACCATTTTACAAGTGCTCATATTGCAATTTTTACTGTTATCATACATATTTTTACCAGAGATCATATTGCAATTTTTGTTGTTATTATCGCTTTTCTCTGACACTCCTTATTACTGGTTCCCATATTGTATTTTTTTCTATGCTTGATCGGCTCAGGAGATTTTTGTGGCCTAACATATGTGCTGATTCCTTCAGTTTACAAATTTTCCAATAATGTTCTTTGTCTATGAACCCAACCTAATCCCACAGAGGACGGTGATCTCCCTTTTCACTCCACATGTGGTCAGCCATGCCTGATTTTTCCACTTCCCCTCGTGTTATAGCTTTCTGGTGTTCTTGAAGCCTTATCTTAAGGGGGCGGTCTGTCTTTTTCTTTCCGCAGCTGCACGGGATAGCGTACACACAGTCTTTAGTCATGTTCTCCCCTATGGCGGGGATCTTACTCGGGAGAGATATCTGCGAAGTGTCGTCCAGCTTTTGAACGTTGTCCTGATGTTATATGGAGCGCAGATCTGGAATAGCGAATGGTGCCTTTAGAAAAACAAAATGGACACTTCTACTAAACTTACATTTTATATTTTATAGGAAATACAATGATAATTTCGAATGTCAATTGTTGTAGCATAGCTATGAAAGATAATGGTTATGTTCCCATTTTCATAAATACAGTAGTAAATACTATGTTGGCCTGCAGTCGGAGATTCTTCTCCAGCTGTGCTGGTAAAACTCTCTGCCTCCGATCCCCAGACGCTATGTCGAAGGGCAGAGTCTCGTCTTGGAAAGCAGCTTCCCGACCCCGTTTTATACGAGGTCTATGGAGAATTTTTGGCCGAGCCTACGGGCTCGGATACCCCATATTAAATTCGGCCTTGTGGCACACCTGACCGCCTGAAGCGGTTTGTAGATATCTTTCATTCGGAGATTCGTCTCTAGCTATGCTGGTAAATCTCTCTGCCTCCAGGCAGAGACGATTCTAAGATGAGGCTATGATGAAGGCAAGAGTCTCGTCTTGAGAAACAGCTACACGACTCCGTTTTATACGGGGTCTATAGGAAACTTTTGGCCGAGCCTATGGGATCGGTTACTCTATAATAAATTCGGCCTTGTGCCGCATCTGATTGTGTGAGGAGGTTGGTAGATATCCTGCAGTTGGAGATTCATTGTGGAATTCACTTGACACACTTCTAGCAGTTGACTAATTCTTCTACGCGCCGCTGGTGAATCTTATATGTGTTGTTCTTGTTCTAGGTATTATCGTTCATTACCAACCTACGTTTAATTATTCTATTCATTAATCTTCCCTAGGTTATAACATTAATTTAAAGTGAGTTCGACCTTTTTTGCTTGCAAGTTTGGCGCAACACTATCTTCTGATTCGATTGTTTTATCTATTTACGCTGAATTTAACTAAACTTATTAACATCGAATCTCTCAAAATCTTGTAGCGTCGACTTTATGTGCAATTTCTTAGGAATACCATGTTTACAATATTATTTTTTTTTGTTTGTCACTACAACTCACTCCTTAAACACGGTTTGGAGAATTTGACACAAACAAGTAAATTTTGATAGACTCAAATATTTACCTGTCTCTAAACAAAGTAAATACTTATAGACTCAAATATGAGAAACCAATGTTTACCTATCCCAGAATCAAGTAAATGCTTACAGAATCAAATATTTGGAATCTCGGCTTCAATCATTTTCGCACCGCCTGAAGATAGCTTCCCTGTGTCTTTTTTAGGAATAATTTCATGGTAATTGTTCTAATCGGCTTTCCTCTTGGATAGCTCGACTTTATGAATTTAAGCGCAGTACTAGATTAGCGGTAAGGTCTCATCATTTTACAGGTGAAACAACTAGATGCGATAATAAGCTCTATGGTAACATTTTCCTCTATCGCACTTCTAGCTTGTGGAAATCTTTTCCAGCTTCTTGCTTTCGAGTCAACTTTGATCTTCAGAAATTTAAATGCAATGTCAATCGTTATTGTCTGTCTTCTTAATTTTTGTACTTTTGTTGACTTCTCTCCTTAATAGTAGTTTTTTCTCATATTCCCTAACACCCAGTAACCCCTTACGTCGTAGTGGCTTTATTGCCTTTGATCTTCAGAAATTTAAATGCAGTGTCAATCATTATCTTCTGTCTTCTTAATTCTTGATCTTTTATTGTCTTCTCTCCTTAATAGTTGTTTTTCTCATATTCTCTAACACTCAGTAACCGCTTGCGTCCTAGTGGCTTTATTGCCTTTGATCTTCAAATATTTAAATGCAATGTCAATCATTATCTTCTGTCTTCTTAATTTTGCAGCTATGAAAGTTGTTTCACTCTGTAATGCTAGACAATTTTTCTCGTCAGAATCTACCTAAGCATAGCTCAGATGTGGCACAAGACCGAATCTTTGGAGCATCCAGTGTGGATTGAACCCACTTCTCAGTCGTAATTGTTCTAAGGCAAGCTTGCTAACATTACGCCACGCCAATGTGCTCCTGGCAGGCATAACTCTATATATATATATATATATATATATATATATATATATATATATATATATATATATATATATATATATATATATATATATATATATATATATATATATATATATATATATATATATATATATATATATATATATATATATATATATATATATATATATATATATATATATATATATATATATATATATATATATATATATATATATATATAAACAAAACATTTATCTGTCTCCAAAACAAGTAAATTCTTATACTACCATTATTTCCATTTCGGTGGGTGGAAAACTGTCTGGTTACCTTCAATGCCTCGAAAACCAAACTAGGGACATCATCACAGACGATCGCATTGCTCTCACCAATCGCGATGAACGGATGTTCTGTCAAATAGTCTCTGGACCTTGAGCACCTATTGGACTCAATCCAGACCCCAAGTAGAGCTCGTACATATGAGCCATCGCTAAAAATACTGGAAAAATGGTTAGTTCCCTGTACCGATCCAGTTCTGACTCCTCCTGCTATCCTCTCCCTTTACAAGAGCCAGATGAGGCCTAAAATAGAGTACTGCTGCCTAATATGGACAGGAGCGTCACTGTCTACACTATCGAGTCTCGATAGAGTTCAAAATCGTCCCCGCCTTCTTGTGGGTAACAAATTATTTTCCCCGCTGCAGTCCTTTTTTCAGAGACGAAACGTCGCAACTCTTTCACCATTTCCATGGAATTTGTTTCTTAGTTCCAAAAGTTCTTTCATTCACGGTTTCTCTTTTAATAGAACGATAATAAAGGTTAAATGAACTCGTCGAGAATACAAATCTTTGTTAGAGCCATTTCCTAATTTTGTGTAGTTGCAAAATACATTTTCCGTCTATATACAAGTATTTAGTTCTCAGCAAATTAGCAGTTCAAATACCTCTTTGCGTCGTCTTTTTTTTTATCATACTTATTATAAAACCCGGGTTGTGTGTGTGGGGATGTCTGTTCGTTTATATATGGGATCCGATTTCCTACATTTTTCAACCGATTTCAACAAAACTTCACTTTTTTTTTGGCAGGTAGTGTTTCTTATTGTCTTGCACACTTTTTACTTTATTTTTACATTCAGAATGCTTTAAAAATTCCATTTACAAGACAATTGTTTATAATAAAATTCTATTAAATCGGTAGACTCATAACGATTGAAAACAACGTTTTTGTTTGAGTTTGGGTTTGACCAATTCGTAAAAAAAACAAAAAAAACAAAACAAATTAAGACATGCGTGTCCGTCAACCTTAAACAATAACCTTTGTCAATTTTATTTTTCAGTCTTTATGATGGTCGATACTTGATCTATCTCTTACTGTTACATCCCCGGGCAACGCCGGGCTCTACTGCTAGTTTAAATTAATCTGCATTACAGGCAAAAAGACATTTGTCTGATGTTTGAATATCAGTTTTACTAAAGACGTCGCTTGTTCGTGAAATAACATATTACTATTAATAAATAGTAGCACTGAATTTCAAATCACATACCTACCAACCGGATTGATTGCGGTCTGACATTTATAACCAGCTTCCTCCTCCATACATTAAGCTTTTCAATTCCTGTTTGCAATTGCTCTTTTAAGAAGTTGATATCTTCAATCAATTGGTCAACGTCACCAGAGTAAAACTTTGGAAATCGTTTCTATATTACTCTCCTTTCAACAATTTTAGTCGTCAGCTTTGGCAAGTCACCATAGAGAATTTTGGTTAGTCATGTGTTACTAGCAACTGCCATTTTTCACTCTGCTTAACATTTTACTATAAGTACCAACACATTTCTTGTTCAATACCTTCGTTAGAGTCTATACAATGGTTCAGAACACAAGGACTGTTTCCACTGTTCTGAGGAATTCAATTTTGATTTCAAATGGCAGACTTGATTTTCTATATAGTCTCCTTAAATATACCCATATGCAGGTAGTTTGTTCCCAGATAATATTATGGATTATTCTAATATCTTTCCCTATTAAATTGAGTTTTCCTAGCAGTTCAAATAGTTCTTTGTGTCATGCCTTACACTATTTCAATAATGTTATTTAACTTGAATAAATTGTGTCATTGAATTAAAATTTTGATTAAACCTACAAACCGAATCAGCCACAGTTAGACACCCACAACCAACCTTCTCCAGATATTACGGTCTTCCATTACAGTTTCTTTAATAACTTAGTATCTTCAAACAATTAATCAATGAAGGTACTGGCGGGTCTCCCACAAAATCATTTCCCTTGTGTCGGTTCCTAGATTAAGGGTTTATGAATTGTTTCATTGTTTAATTTCAAATTTCAAAGTCGTAATCCTTTGAATCTATCCGCGCAAAGGTGACTAATTAGTAGATCGGTGGCATTATTATTCCAAGACATTTGTTGGTCCAAGAACTGGTTCATCAGGCACTGTTCTGGAAACAAAATTACCAGAAAAGTGTCGGTGTATCATTAAGATCTTGCATGACTGTAATTCCGTCTTTGGTAGTTTCTTGCGTAGGTTCCGAGAGTAAAACTTTGGGAATGATTTCATTCTTCTTTCCTCAGCCATGTCCATAAATTCTTACTCTCCTCTCAGCAATCGTCGCCGTCAGCTTTGCAAGTCATCATACGGCATTTAGTCAAACATATATTGGCGCCAACTAGGACTCGTCGAGGCGGTGTAGTGGTTAGCAAGCTTGTCTCGCGAGAACAATTACGACTGAGTAGTGAGTTCGATCCTCGCTGCCTGCCCCTTTCGGCCTTGTTCCATATCTAATCTACGCTTGGAAGATTACTATATTGGCACCAACTGATATTTTTCACCACTCTTGAAGCGTTGGTATAAACCCTATCAACTCTCTTATTCAATACCTTTGTTAGAACTCATACACTGGAGTGTATAGAAGGACTTTTTTCCACTTTTGTTGGGAAGAATTCAACTTTGATTTCAGATAGTGGAATCGATTTTCCATATTGTCTCATATTGTTTCTTTAAATCCTTAATTTCTTGAGTTGTCAATAGAATCCGAAAAATATAATTTTTATTCATCAGTTATTATTTTCTTTGTTCTCTTATGAAAAGAACTTCCGTTCAGGTAATATCTTTTCATTAATCTTAAGGTACCACCATATGAGGGTCGTTCAAAAAGTTCTAAGCCTCACCCAGAAAGAAGATCCATTGCTGAACATTTTTTTATGGCAGCAGCCGACCACTTATAAAACTAGAAAACCTGAATCACTGATGAACAAGTTGATGTCATTCCCCGTATGTTTTTAGATGACAGATGGCTTACTTTGGTCCATACTGTTTTGACTGAGATCTTGGAGATGAGCAAGCAAGATGAACCCCAAGAATGCCGACACCAGAAGCTGAAAAGGCTGGAAATTTCTTGGGCACAGTCATTTCCAGGCTGACCCTGAGAATTTCCACTGCAGATTAGTAACTCAAAATGAAACCTCGGTTCAACGCATTGAACCTAAATCAAATATTCAATGCAACCTCTGGTTCTTCAACTTGAACGAGTTCAAACAGTTCTGTTGGCAACGTGGTGGCTTCTGGTTTTTGGATCCTGAAGGCGTAAAAGACTATTTTGTAAAGGGGGAATAGACATTACTATGCATCAAAATTAAAACAACTGAAGGAATCAGTCAAGTCGAAACGCAGAGGGAAGCTGAAGGTAGGTGTGCTCTTTCTTCAGGATGACGCGTCCGTTCACTCTGTTAAGGTTGCTGTAGCTGAAGTAGTCAATTATGGCTTTGAATTGCTACCTCATCCTCCTTACTCACCTGACTTAGCTCCATCTGACTTCTTCCTGTTTGCCATTTTGGATCCAATGACTGCTGTGGAAGAGTTTTTAGAGGACCAGGACGTCAACTTCTTTCGTGATACTTAAGCATCGTAGGACCAAGTGCATTGGTATTAAGGGGAATTAAATTGAAAAAGAGCGAAAAACTGTCTTGTTTCTCCAACTCCTTCTGGGTGAGGTTTAGAACGTTTTTAACAACTCTTGTAACTCAGCGCCTTTCGCCATGTTTGTTTTTGAACATTTAGCGGAAGTGTCGACACCATATCACTGGTAAATTAATATTACAAATTTCAAGCAATAGTCATCAATTAGCAATGATGTTCATATTTATAAGGTTAATTTCAAACACACGCTCACGTAAAATATCTGTATATGAATAAATTTTTAAGCAATTATTAGATTTCTTTTCAATCCAATATTATTTTTAAAAAATATGTACAAGGTGCGATGGATAAATTGTCCTCTAAATGCAAAAATAAAAATAACACAGGTATCTCATTTTAACAGATATATTTACCAATATGACAATAGTACCTTGAAATACTAAAGAGTAAATTTATTATATTTGCATTATTCGAACTATTGTACTCATCTTTGTTGCCATATTTATCACAACGTTTTGGCCGTTGTACGCTCCGGCCTTCTTCAGGTGAACTGGACCTTTCATTTCGCTCGCTGGGTTAGACTGTTCAAGTTCCACGTGCCATGTCTAATGGATGTCAGTTATCAGTTATCTCCTGTTAATTCTCCTCTCCAAGTTCTCCACTGCCTTAACCAGGTATTGAACTAACAACTCTTTGGGTCCTGTCACCAACGACTTTATCCACTGTACCATGTGTCCTTAAGTAAATTTATCCAATAAAATCGCCATTGGCGCCATCACGGCCAACTTCGGAATCACCTGCAACTCTTTTGGACGCTTTATTTGTATAAGTTGGTGAATGCTGCCATAATCCTTGCCTTCATTTCATCTTTGGTGTTACAGAGAGTTTTGTTGGTCTTTCGATCAACTGCACCCCCACATAATCAATAATTGGTGGTCAGATGTAAGAAGTGATGCGGTCGCAGAAATTGTTTTACAACCATGACTTAGTTCTTCTGCTTGTTTGGCATGGTGCAGAGTCCTGTTGCCAGACACAGTGACTTCCAGCAGTCATTCTCTTGGCCCAGGGCAACGCTAAGTCCTCAATGCTCTTGAGGTGAGCCTCGGTGCGACAATTTATGCATCGCACCCTGTACAGTACTGTTCGAAAGTCTTCGGTCAATTTAACCAATTATAAATTGCTAATAATTAAATGTCTTTTGTTGTGTGTTGTTTACAGATGTCACTTTGATGAGACTTTGGCCATTTTGGAATCATTTTCCCAACTTTCTGTCATATTTATTTATCGGGGGTTCTTAATGAGAAAAGAAGAATTTTAGAGAACTGTTATTAATGAAAAGATGTGTCTTACCTCTGGATTCGAACTTGTGTCGCCTAGCTCGAGAAACCGTCGATAGATCCGATGTGCTCTAGACGAACTCGGCCAAGGAGGGTTTAAAGCTGAATAGTGGCTCTAAGCACAAATTTCTTCAAAGATTCTAGAAGCATTCATATCTGCTTAGTTTCGTATCCTAACGTAAACAAAGCAATTCCTAAAGCAGTAATGACGTTGGATCTAACGACGGTTCTCTCTACCCAGAGGGACGTAGGTTCGAATAATGTCGGAGGGCGTATCTTTTCTTTAATAATACTTCTCTAATATTCTCTCAAGTACATTCATATCTGCTCGACGCGTATCCAAATGTAAACAAATGACGTCACACATTATAAAATGGACAAAGTTCGACAATTATTAGGTTGGTGCAAAAACAATGACGTAATAATGTCGTTTTTTGACGTTAAAAAACGACATTATTACGTCATTATTTTGCACCAACCTAATATTATTTTTATACAGTGTAACCCGGATATAAGAGAGTTGTCGGGACCGGAGAAGAGGTATCTTATATGAGGGTTTCTCTTATATCCGGGTTTGGTCTAATTTATATACATTAACACAGGCTCTAATTTGGGATCAGATAAAATCTCTCTTATATCCGGGTTTCTCTTATATCAGGGTCTCTTATATCAGGGTTACACTGTAGATACAAATCATGGAAAATTGTCGTTCTCATTCATCACAACCATTTTCTATCCGAGTGGCTGTCGAGCCTTATTATTTGGTAATTGAACATGTCTCACTCCCTCTCCAACCATTTTCTATCATTTATAGCTCTAACCAATTCTTTCTTTTTGTTTCTGGCACCGTCTTTGAATTGATCGATGAAAGTTTTTCCTCTTGATTTTCTCCTAAAGTTTGGATCCCCTTGTATAGGCTGACGAATAACCTTTTGTTTCCAACAACGGCTATCAAACTGAACTCTCCTTTCACAGACTGTGCACGTAAATCAGTGGTCGGTTCTTATATAGCTATTCATTGTGTATATGTTTATTCCAGCAAACATTTAGGGCTGCTCTCAACACTTTCAACGTGTCGTCTAATATTTAGCTCGTGCTTTTGTTAATGTCCGTCTTCTTGAGCCGTATAAGACAACTCTTCTCTACAGTTAACAAAATATCTCATGGAACTTGGACGTCTTTTTTTTTTTTTATTAGAACAAGGGTGTACAACAGGCGGCCCGTCGGCCACATTGTCAGTGTGGCCCGCCATTTTTATGCCTGGAAGTAAGAAAAGCTGTGATCTCTGACCTCACTTGTACAAAATATAGTATTCAAAAATTGAGAGAAAAATTCGCCAACAGGTTTGTGGATTTCAGAAAATATGAAAAGGGGTTAAACCTGTCTTCTCAATCATTTGAAATGGCAGCTGAAGACACTGCTGACTTTTATCAAATAGAGCTTATGGATTTGCAGTCAGATATGTACTTGACGGGGACATACGGTGAGAATGATTTGGTGATATTTTATTTAAAGTATGAACATGGAAAATATACAACTTTGACACAAGATGCCATTAAAATGATCTCTCTTTTTGGAAGCAAAAGGTTAGGAATATTTTTTCAAGGATGAAACTTACCAAATGCTGAATTCAGCTGGTTGATGATAATTTAGAGCTTCAGCAACGTGTTACCACATCTGAAAAAGCTGACATTGAAAAGTTTCACAAAGATAAAAAAAAATAAGTGTCACATTAATAAAAATGCCATCAGAGCAATAAAAAAACATTGACGTGTCAGCTACGTATTGACACAATATCTGTAAAAGCTGACATTGAAAAGATAAAAAAAAATAAGTTTCGCCTTAATAAAATTATGCATTCTTATGCTTATCTATCGAATAAAAATATGAAAATGCATCTATACACGCTGTTGTTACAATCAGTCGCTGTACGTTAAAAATATATGTTCTGACTAAAAAAATATAATATTTTTGAAGATGACTGACTCTCTTTATCACTTAAAGTTTTGAAAGTGGCTCTCCAAGAAAATATGTTGAACACCCTAGCAATTCAAAACACAGAGCCGACCAAGCGGAATAATTGTGCGACCGGGCGTCCCGCAAGGGTGGAAGGTGAGAAACCTACGTGGAACAATCCCATCTATCCTCACAGACGCGCGGGCACACAAAAAACGTCTTTTTAAATTAAATTAAATAAAAAAAAACTAACCTCGGCACTTGACTTTTCGAATTACGGATGAATGAGATAAGGCTTATTATCTTTTATTCAACCAGATGGTGTTGCATTGTGGGTAAAAAATAAAACAATAAGGCACACTGGGTTTGGTAGCAGTAGAGATAATTCCAACGGCAAGGAGATACCGTCTCTAAAATATTTAATTTCTCGACTTCTCATCAAAGTTATATAAAAAAAAAAAAACGAATGGTTTTTATTTTTTTATCCAACATATTTGAATTAACTCAAACTTTATTTTTAGTGGATACCCTATTCGAATAGACGCTCCGTTTTATTTTATTTATTCCGTCTACCGGCCTGAACACTCGCTGAAATTTTTTCTTTAAAATAAATTTTAATTTTTTTATCTGTGACTCTTGTATTTGCAACTCACAGGATATAAAAATGTATGTGAAACAGAAGGAAGACTTGACATCGGAACAATATATATATATATATATATATATATATATATATATATATATATATATATATATATATATATTCTCCATTAAGACATTTATTTCTGTAGTTCACTGCTACTAACAAGCAGATTTTTTTTTCTCCTGATGATGGCCATGTTAGCCGAAACTATGTGTTCGAATGTGTCACGAAACAATAAATGATTTCGTCTCTTTCTCTCCTGATGTCGTAGCGACGGACAGTCTCTACTTCTGAGATTGAAAACTGCCCTCCTTCTCATTCCAGCCCTTTACACAGAGCTTGGTAACTCACCTATGCAAAACACCAACAAGCCAGCTACCAATCACAGTTCCCGCACCTGCCCACTCGCTTTGGGGGTTTCAAGTTGACCGACCAACTCATTACATATATATATATATATATATATATATATATATATATATATATTCTCCATTAAGACTTTTTTTTTTCAGTAGTTCACTGCTACTAACAAGCAGAATTTTTTTCTCCTGATGATGGCCATGTTAGTCGAAACTAGTTGTGGAATCTAACTGAAATAATAGAAACTAAAAAATATTGATATACAAACCCTTATTAAATACTTGATGATGGTTGTTATGTGGTGTTAGTGACACGAAAGTTGCGATCAAATATGGACAGAAATTTGACAGAATGATAAGATCAAAAATGATTAATTGTTTACAGTCTTTCTTGGACATTTTTTATATAATGTTTGTAGCGAATGTCCAGATAATTTAGTTGAAAAAAAGAAGTGACTGTAATTTTCTTAGCTGGAATTTTCTTTATGAGTTTTAAGAGACAAAGGTTATCGTTGAGGCTTGTAAAGGAAAGGAGCCGAAATTTTTGTCAACTCACGTGTTCACGGCTTGAACTGAGAGAGTCACTTGTTTATGCGTGTAGAGTAGAAGAGTAGTGTTGATTCTCATTGGTTTAGAAATGGGAAATCATATTAATGATAATTATAATTGTAATAATTATTTTATTATAATTATTTGTGACAGCTGCAGAAAGAAATATAAAGGAGAGACAGGCCGCCCCCATTTAAGGTAGCTTCAAGAACACCAGAAAACTGTATCACGAGGGGAAGTGGAAAAATCAGGCGTGGCTGACCACATATGGAGAGAAAAGGGCGATCACCGCCCTCTGTGGCATCCGGCTAAGATCATAGACAAAAAACATTATTGGAAAATTCGTAAACGTAAGGAATCAACATATATGTTAGGCAACAAACATCTCCTGAGCCAACCAAGCATAGAAATGAATACAATATGGGAACCATTAATAAGGGGTACCAGAGAAAAGCTATAATAACAATAAAAATTGCAATATGAGCTCTGGTAAAAACTAGATGTGATTACAGCAAATATTGCAATATGAGAACTGGTAAAAAATGGTTACTGAAGACATTAGGTTTATAATACCCAGAAATTCATAAACAGATGTCTTCAAGGACACATGGCACAGTGGAGAAAGGTGTTAGTTAGATCCAGTGACAGGACCCAAAGAGTGTGAGTTCAATACCTGGTTAAGGCAGTGGAGAACTTGGAGAGGGGAATTAACAGGAGATAACTGATAACTGTCATCCATTAGACATGGCACATGGAACTAGAACAGTCTACGCCAATGAGCGAAATAAAGGGTTCAGTTCGACATTCCAACCACCTGAAGAAGGCCGGATCGTACAAAGGCCGAAACGTTGTAATAAATATGGCGATAAAGATGAGGACAATAGTCTGAATAATGTAAATAGTGTAATTAATCTTTATTTATTAATTTGTGTTATGGCCACGACACCATAAGAATTATAGTGGATACACGTATTTATGCAGAGATCTTTTTAAAAGACGATTTTCGATTATCCAGGGTTTACCGAGTGGGAGAGAATATTGAAAAAAAAGAAAACATTATTAAGGAAAGATAACAATAAAAGAACAGAAATTAAGAAGACAGAAGATAACGATTTCTTTTTGCAGTTCTATTGTTTTTTTCGTAACAAGGATTTGTATTTAGACATTATCTTTCCAGTAATTTTAAGTTACTTTACTTAACCCTCAACGCCAATCGGCATCTTATTTTTTTAATATTTAACCGGAAGCGTCGGCGCCATGATAATTTAACACCACTAATTTCAATTAACAGATAATTATCAATTAATAATGTTACCACTTATTAAATTAAAACACACCTTCGTGAAATATCTTTAGACAAATGAATTTCTAAGCAATTGCTGGAGGTTTTCTAATCAGACATTATTTCTTATAAACGTTATATTTTCTGGATACATGTATTTGAGTAGACGTCTTTTTAAAAGAAGTTTCGATTACCCAGTCCGGTAGCTATCTTTATACAAATTTAGCGACTATTATGGAAATTAGATTTTATATTACAAGGCTCCCAACTCATACAGATCTTTAAACTTTGAACCGATAAAGACTTATATATTTATCTAACTGACCGTCCTCAAATGAACACTACAGTTCACGACTTTCAAATCATTTCTTTTATTCGTAGTTCTGCGCAGTTTAGCCTTTCTGATCCCAGTGTCAATTCTGAGATGTTCAATGAAAATTTCCGGCTCATCCGCCACTTGACCTTTTCCATAACTTCGATATTATTCTTCCAATAATCTAAAGTTACCTTATTCCATCCTCATCGCCTCCAGCCATGTTTGTTTTATAACACTGGGCGGGAAACATCGACGCCATATTCGCGGTAATTAATATTACAAATTTCAAGATATTCATCAACAATGATATCGCTTTTAAATTTTAAATTCAAATTTAAACGGATCCCTTTTTAAAATATTTTCACATTAATTTCCAAGCAATTAATGGAGCTTTTAAAATCAGACATTATTACTATAAAAGTTTTATTTAGTGGATAAGCGTTTTTGAGTAGACAACACTGATTTTTATTTCATTAAGATTTCCGACTGCCCAGGCCGGCAGTCCTTCACACATTATTACTTATTACTATAAATGTTATATTTAGTGGACACATTTTTTCGAGTAGACAACACTGATTTTTATTTTATTAAGACTTTCGATTTCCCAGGCCGGTAGACGTCCTTTATAGATTATGGCTTATTATTATAAATGTTATATTTAATGCGTACAGGACACATTGATTTGAATCGATCTGGAATTGAACTCGGCACCTTTCGTGTCGATAATCACTACACCATCCATGTCTCCTCTTGTATATTTTGCTAAAAACACAGCTTGGTTATAAATGTTACTTTTAATAAATGTAATTGTAGAATTAAAGATCTTTTCGTGTTTCCATAAATATTTTATTTCTTTAATTGGAATTCGAACGATGTGATTTTTATTTTTCAAGTGTGCGTGTGTGTGTGTGTTTCATGACCATCCCTGACTGGGTTCTCCTGCTTGTGTGACATGCTGTAGAGTTCTGTTGCCAAACACAGGATCTTCTAGAAGCCACCCTTTTGATCCAGGGCATCACTACCTGCTCTAGATATAAGCCTCTGTGTTGAGTCTGTGGCCCTCACCAACAAATTCGGGAGTTCTTTTCTTATCAGAATTCAGTTTTCTGAGTTGCAGTATCTTCGTAAACAGCCTTAGATTCATCCAGATCTTTCCAGATCTTTTCGAATCCTCTGCTCTGTCTTGATTTATTTCATTTTCCCCATTGTTCTCTAGTAACGAGGATTTGCCTTTCAGACATCTTCCCCGTAATTTTAAGTTACCTTACTTACCTGTCAGTTCCCCCTTTTTTTTTAAATTTAGCGGGAAACCTCGTTACTATAGCTGTCGTAATTTAATATCTTTACTGTTAAAAGGCAACGTGGAAATAATAAAGAAAGAAGGTTTGGAGATTGAAACACCCACAGGACATATTGAAGGAAATACAAGCAGTGGTTGAATAGCGAGAGAACTACTTAGAAAGGTTATATATATACATGGCGGAATATGAACCAAGAAGGATGATAAAGAGTAACAAAGACAGGAAGTTGTGGAGACCCATGATCGTTCACGTTCTGTAGGCTAACGGTACATAAAAGAGGTTGAACTTAATACTGAAGAGATGACGGAATATAGAAGAGAAGGATACCAAAAAGTAAAAATGACAGGACGTTGTGGAGAACCATGTTCGTCCACGTTCTGTAGGCATTTATTATGTTCTTGGTTCTCGTTCACCTATGAGCGTTGCAGTAATCTTAAGTAACATTACTAAACCGACAACGCTTCTCGCCATGTTAGTTTTTCTTAACATTTGGCGGGAAATATGACGCAAGTTTTTATAGTAATTCATCAGTTTCCGTTTTTTTTTCCCAAAAGCGATTCGTTGGCTGGTAAACAATTACTGAAGCCACATGCCGACCCCAACTGCAAATAAAACATTTTGACGTTCACTTCGATTTTGCCTGTAAAGAAATGGCGCCAAACTTCATTAGATATTTTGGATCAATTATGCTTGAAATTATTTTCAAACGAAAGAGAGATTGGCATTTAAAATTCTCATTTAAAAATCATTCAACGAATTAAATTTTATTTGGGGTCTGTAGAATCCGACATTAAATTTAAATTTCTACATTCGTTTGTTCTAAAAAATAAATGGAGATTTATTTTTAAACGCTCATATTTTTATTATTTCAAACATTATTTTTTAGTGGATACCCGCATTTGAGTAGGCGCCCTGTTTTTTAAACAGCATTTATATTGTATACCGGTTTGCGCATTCAAGTAAATTTAATAAAGAAAACCGTGTCCTCCTTCGGATGGAAGGACCACTGTCTGAACCGAGATACTTCGATCGATGATCCCCAACGTGTGGCCCATGCCCCATCGGTGGAGCATGGTAATATTTTGGTGGGTCATTTGTAGGATGTCCATCCTTCGGTTTACTATGCCAACAGCATAAGGGGGGCAATTCGAGAATTAGCTATTAACAGTGAATTGTTTTCTAGTGAGTCTGAGGGAAAGTGTTAATGTTAATGCGCGGTAGTACATACGATGTATATACAGTATGCATATTTACAAATATTTGGTGTGCATTTACGTGCATGTATGATTGGCATACAACGTATTTTCCCATCTCTCAACACTCGCATGTCTCGGTCAACAAAGGAGAGAGCGTGATGCATTTCGCTGGAAGAACCCAATGTTTTGTCGGCCAATCAGAGCGTGTGAGCATTCAGTTTTCTTCTCAATTAAAATATTAAAGGGGACACCAGAATTTTATAAATACCTAAGTGGGGCATGGCCCCAAATCGGTTGTCAACCGCTGCTTTAGATCAAAGCCAAGCAATGTTTCATTTTAAGCTGATTTTTACTACAAAGAGGATCGCAGGCTCGGATCCTAATAAAAAAAAAATATTGTAGTAATAAAAAAATTCACATGCCAAAAAGGGTGCATATATATATATATATATATATATATATATATATATATATATATATATATTTTGTTGTAACCACATTTCAAAAATGGAAGCTAAAAGCTACGAATTTAATTTTGTAACTAAATTAAAGACATTAGTTCCATTTCACCCTCAAGCGAATTTAAAAAAAATCTAGAACGACATGCATTCAACGGATGTCAGATTTCACTGAAAAAGAAGAGAGAAGATAACGATTGACATTGCATTTAAATTTTTGAAGATCAAAGGCAATAAAGCTACTAGGACGCAAGGAGTTACTGAGTGTTAGAGAATATGAGAAAAACTACTATTAAGGAGAGAAGGCAGTAAAAGAACAAGAATTAAGAAGACAGAAGATAACGATTGACATTACATTTAAATGTTTGAAGATCAAAGGCAATAAAGCCACTAGGACGCAAGGAGTTACTGAGTGTTAGAGAATATGAGAAAAACTACTATTAAGGAGAGAAGGCAGTAAAAGAACAAGAATTAAGAAGACAGAAGATAACGATTGACATTACATTTAAATGTTTGAAGATCAAAGGCAATAAAGCCACTAGGACGCAAGGAGTTACTGAGTGTTAGAGAATATGAGAAAAACTACTATTAAGGAGAGAAGGCAGTAAAAGAACAAGAATTAAGAAGACAGAAGATAACGATTGACATTGCATTTATACTTTTGAAGATCAAAGACAATTTAACAGATATATTTACCAATATCCCACAAAAATGTTTTGAAATACTAAAGAGTAAATTTATCCAATAAGATTGCCATTGGATTCAACCCCGGACTCTAGACGACTTGGGCATCTTCTGCAACTTTTCTGGACGTCCTTGTCTAAGTCGGTGAATGCTGCCACAATAATTACCTTCAATTCATTTGGTGTTACAAGGAGTTTTGTTGGTTTCCATCTCAACTGTGACCCACACATAATAAAGGAGGTTGCAGTCTGGTGAGTTATGTGGCTAGATATACGGAGAGATTTGGTCGCAGAAATTGTTTGACAGCCATGATTTTGTTCTTCTGTTTGTGGGGCATGATGCAGAGTCCTGTTGCCAGACATAGGATATTCCAGAAGCCACTTTCTCCACGAAGAGCGCACTCCTCAAGGCATTCGATATAAGCTTCTGTGTTGAGTCTGAGGCCCCTTGGGAAGCACTAGTGATCACTTCCAACGCCTTCGTAATCACCATTGTATTCATCCGAATCCTCTGCACTGTCTTAAGATTGACACACAATCACCCTGAAATGTTCGCATTGGAACTTCCGACGCGAATGCCAAGAAGTACACGATGCCGTTTCCAAATTTCTGGCGATGTGAATTACGTTATGGTAATCTTTTTCTCACAGACGTTGCGAAACTGACCCTATTGTACTGTGCAGGCGACAAAATAAAAAAAAAAACAAAGCGCATGCGCGAAATTAAAAATAAAAATGGCGAAAAATTACCCATCGCACCTTGTATATACAGTGCTGTTAAATCCTAAGATAATATTTAAAATATTGTCTCTTTATTTTTATCAAAAAAATCTTAATTAAACTATATATTCATTAATAAATGACCTTTATTAAATAAATTAAAACCATTCCCCAAAATGTTATCAAGCTGGAATAAAAATATGTAATATTCGTTTAATAAATTATTTTTTTATGAATATACAGTTTAATTGTTGATTGTCTGGAATAAATATTATCTTAGAGGTTCACTTCTGTGCAACACTGTACCGGGTCCAATAGCAAAATTATCCAATTCTTAGATTAAGCTCCGAATCGTCGTATCTTAGAAATTAAAGATATCTTACTGGAATTCTCCGAGGTTTTGATAACACTACTGGACCTTACGTTGAGCAATAAGACTGTATAATTCCTCTCCAAGCTTAACAGAAGAATTGTGATGAAATCGATAATAAACGAAAATGACAAGTTCATTAATTAATCATAGCTAAGGATCGGAAGCTCATGAAGGATTGAAATAAAGTTATATATATATATATATATATATATATATATATATATATATATATATATATATATATATATATATATATATATGAAGATTTTGTGCAAGCACAAAAAACTTAAAGTAGTCGCCAGTCATTGCCTCCCTGGTTATTGAAATAATATTCAAATGCTCTGTCATTTTTATGGCATGAAGCACTTTTATGCCAGAAAGCTAATTTTGGGAAGACTCTATTTAGAGCTGCTTATTCAAAGCTTGGAATTATATATATATATATATATATATATATATATATATATATATATATATATATATATATATATAAAATTGAACATAGAAGTCAACAGGGATGCAATCGTCAGACCACAAGCACTCGTCACCTGAAGATTGCATCTAGCATGAAACAGACTGTCGCCTCTAAGTGTTAACTTCTATGTTCACACGCTCTATCTCTAATATTGAGCACTTTATCCGATAAATATAGCACATCTTAATACTATATTTCTTCATATATATATATATATATATATATATATATATACATTATTCCAAGATCATTTCCGAACGTATTTAAGATGATTTTCGCCCTCTCTAACCTTCTAACCTTCTTTCTTGTAGTAACAAGGTGTCTCGGACGTTTCACGTACGATTTCCTTTTCAAGTCTTTTTTCACTGCTCTTTGGGCTGTCAGAGCTAAAACTCTTCTCTCACGCGTCAAACGTCTTATTAATTGTGTTGCGTCTTTTCTCATTGATCTCTCGAGCTGAAATGACGATCCTTCTTCCTCTTATGACATCCTGATCCAGTTTTCCTCTCTATTGTTCCCCACCTTTTTAAACTTATTCGCCGTTCTCTTGATGGCATGACTCCATTTCTCCCTTATTCAATGGAAATAGAATCAATTCATACTTTGGTTTTGGCCATATATCATTACATAAATGCCCTTGGAAAAGGCATGAATCAGTTTCTCCCTGCATTCATGGAAAATAGAATCGGTTCATGTTCTGGCTAGCACTGTATATAATCACTTTGCATTAATGAATTTGGTAAAGGCATGACACCATTTCTCCCTTATTCAAGGGAAATAGAATCAATTTATACTTTGGTTTTGGCCATATATCATTACATAAATGCCCTTGGAAAAGGCATGAATCAGTTTCTCCCTGCATTCATGGAAAATAGAATCGGTTCATGTTCTGGCTAGCACTGTATATAATCACTTTGCATTAATGAATTTGGTAAAGGCATGACGCCATTTCTCCCTTATTCAAGGGAAATAGAATCAATTTATACTTTGGTTTTGGCCATATATCATTACATAAATGCCCTTGGAAAAGGCATGAATCAATTTCTCCCTGCATTCATGGAAAATAGAATCGGTTCATGTTCTGGCTAGCACAGTTTATATTCACTTTACATTAATGGCCTTGAGAAAGGCGTGAAATCATTTCTCCCTGAACTAATGGTTATATTATGATATCTAGTTTATTTTCAAGGTTATGTTTGATAAAAATTAGTTTATAAACAGAATTTCATCTTTTCTCTTTCTAAACATAATTTTATTTTCCATGTGTGAAGATTCGTTTTTATTCCACATCTCTTTCAATTTTTATCACTATTCCAATGGCTATAAGCACTTTTTCACATTTTCAAAGTCGATAGTTTCCTAGTTGCCTTTTAAAACTTGTTGCATTTTGAGTCGTGTCTCCTTACACACATCTAAATTCTTTTAATCTTAAATCTTTACCTCATCCTTCACCCTCGACAATTGATTCTCCTCCCATTGTATTTCTTGAGGAAGCAAAAACATGGGAGACTAATGTTTTAAAACATAACTTCTCTTTACGTTGTGTGTACACAATTGATTTTTTTCTAGACTAATAAGCAAATTAAATACCGTAATTTCTAAAAAATAATACGCATTTTCTTTATATTCTTTGTAAATAGTAGGGGTGCGTATTATAAATAGTTTTTTTCGTTATTGATTTATAATAATAAATACGTACTTGTTGTTCTAAAATAAGAAAGATATTATACCAATACCTGTGGTTACTGATTAACATAAATTTATTTACAAAAAATGTTATTATTTGGCGAAAAGACAGAAAAAATCTATAAAAAGGCCAATTTCGAAGAAAAGATATCAAGTTAACAATTTATTGAAATTTTAATTTTCATCATCATCACCACTTTCTATTTTAGAATCAATATCTAAATTGTCATAAAACAAATTATCATTCACAATATTATCTTTATCCTGTTCAAAATTATCTTCAGCTTCTTCATTCTCTTGCCAAAAGATGTCATCTTCAGAGCAATCCATTGCTGTCGTAAGACAACACATCCTGAAACCTTTCTTTATAACATCTTCACTGATAGAATTTCAAGATTACTGAAGTCATTTAACGATAAGTTCCAACTCTGTTTTTTTTTCTTGTTGCCACCAGCAGTGAAACGTAGAACACCAGAAAATATCCAGTCATTCCATTTTTTCCGCATCTCTTGTTTAAATGGACGGTTGCAGACAACACCCATCCCTTGAAGTTGGTTAGTCATTCCTTCTGGTATAATAAAAAGGTTCGGTCCTCTTCTCCTGAAGAATATTCTTCATGCAAGGTATCCTATGGCAACGGGGTGCATCAAGAACCAACATTCATCTACTTATTGGAAATTCTGTTCTGTGTTTACACCAAACATTCAGCAGAGAGTCCTTTGTGAGATTCTCATCCATCCACTCTTTTTCATGGCATTTTAATATCATACTGGCTGGGCACTGAACATTTTTTGGAAGAGTTTTCGTTTAAAAATTACGTAAGGGGGTATCTTCTTACCATCACCATATGTACCAAGCATGACTCTGAACTTATTCTTCGATTTGAATTCCAGAGCTTGAAAAGAAGGCACATCAAAAGTCAAGGGTGTTTGGTCAGCATTTCCAATACAGCCTAAAGGAAAATCGTGCTTTTTTCTGAGCTGAATAACAAAACACTGAAAATTCAAAAGCTTATCTTCGTAGTCATCAGGCAAACGCTGAGCTATGGATGTTCTTCTCCTAATCGATATATCAAACCTTTTCATAAAAATTGAGCATAAATTTGCTGAAACTTTAAATGTTTCCAGGATACATGGTTTTTTTTGTCGTTATCCTTATTTCCACAGAACTTATAGAACATTCACTTGATCATTTTTCTTTCACAAACTCAACTAAACTTTGTTCCATATCTGGATGTTGAGCTTTTCTTCCCCTCCCTATAGCTTTGGCAATTGATTTACACATTTTTAGTTCATTTTTATTCTTTCTCCATAAACATATGTTAGCCTCATTCAACTCATATTCTCTAACTGCAAATCTCTAAAATTTGCACTATAGCTCGCACATTTTGACGACATTTCCGCAGTATAATAAAATGTTATATTTATCTGGAAAACAGCATCGTAATTTTTCAACATTATTTTACTCGCTTAGTTTCGATTTTCTTCTTAATGTCGAGGTCGACAAAATGTCTTCGTAATTACGTTTTTCTTTTGACAAAATTTATAGATGCGTATAATACACAGGGATGGGTATATTTCTTAATTTTTGGATCATTTTTTGGGGTGCGTATTATTTATCGTTGCGTAGTATTATTTTCGAGAAATTACGGTAATATTTTTTTAGTGATAATCTGTAATATTTTGTTTCGCATGAATGTTTTTTGACATAAATAAAATTGGAACATAAAATAAAAAAATATACTTTTATTACACCTTGTGGAGTTCTGAGCTGCAGTCCAGACCCCGTGGAAGCAGAGGTATGTGCAGAGTTACATATTGAACTTTCGACACACGACCGGATCTTGTGTTTTTTCTTGTTCCGGTTTGAGTAAACAGCACAATCTAGGCGAGAATTCCTGCTACATTTCAGAGACTTGGGTTTGATAACAACGTAGTATTTTGCTGACACCAGCCTTACTGGTGTCTTCGATCCTCCTGCATATCCTGTGGGACACACTTGATTCATAGCCTTCCAGTAGAGTATGTATTATATTTTGACATAATGCTTTATGTTGTGCATGCAAGAAAATGTGTTGGCATATTTTTATCACTGTCTATCGAGTTTTGGGATGCAGTCTACCTTTTAATCCGTCGAACTGTGTGTTTGAAGCCTGATATGTCAATAAAATCATCAGTGGGCCATTACAAATCAGATAATGAGCGATTGGTAAGACTAATAAGAAGTAAAATGGCTGCAAAAGCCTTCATTTCGTCGAAAGTGACGTCCTTCAATGTGTTGATGTAGGAGTAGGCACCAGTAATTGTCTCTTTAATTTCATTCATCTAACGAGCATATATATATATATATATATATATATATATATATATATATATATATACACACACACACACATACACACACACACATATATATATATATATATATAAAAGTGAACATAGAAGTCAACACCTAGAAGCGACAGTCTGTTTCATGCTAGATGCAATCGTCAGGCCACGAGACCTGTTATTTTTCTCGGCTATTTATATATGCACCACTGTCCCGTATATATAAATAGCCGAGAATAATAACATAACTCGTGGCCTGAGGATTACGTCTAGCATGAAACAGACTGTCGCCTCTTAATGTTGACTTCTATGTTCACTTTTATATTTACACACGCTCTATCTCTGATATTGAGCACTTTATCCCATAAATATAGCACATCTTAAGACTATATATATATATATATATATATATATATATATATATATATATATATATGTCCCATTAACAAATAAAGTTATTATATAATAATTCATGAAGAAACAAAATGTCATGAGGTTCATATTTGGGGCCAGCTTTTATCCTAAAATCAATGGATGATTAGTATCCACTCGGTACATCGTCCTGACTATCACAATCACCGTCCTCACTATCACCACCTTACATTGTTTACATTATTCGGACTGTTATCCTCATCTTCATTGCCATATGGCAATGAAGATGAGGATAACAGTCCGAATAATGAAAATAATACAAGTAATCATAATACCTCATCTCAGAGATATAGACAGATATTGAAGTTTTGTAGTACCCATTACCTAACATACATTGTTTATTAATATACTAAATTCCCCGCTGTTATTAACCGTATTTGCAGTTTCGTTTTGTTATTCCAAATTATTATTGGTGGAAACTAAATATCTTGTTATAACTGTTGTTAATGAACTGAAGTTTAATAGAATATTTGTCATTGCCCTTAATACTAATCATGGCTACCCTATAAACTTATCCATATAAAGATACAGAATATATAACTTGGTTCAACATGGCCAATTACTGAACAGAACATTGATGACGTCAATTGAGTCGGGGAGGTTTAAAACCCGTTGGAGTGAAATGCTGACAGCGAGGAATTATCGAGGTTTTGATATAAGCACCAAAAGATGAGAAGACGTGGAGACAGCTGTAATAATAAGAAGGATCAATTCTTTACTGAAGCAAGCCACACGTAATGATGTGATTTTGGTTAATCGGACGACATGCGTCGTCTCTATATCTCACTCTTTTTTACTTCTTAAAAACAATGCTACAACTACTGCCCATCGTAAAAGAACGCGTGATAAAGAGAAAGTTATCCGTTGTTTCTGTCGTCTATGGCGTCGAGTTGGTATTTGGAGAATTGAAATCAAGGATGATATCATCATCATTTTGACTTTTATAACCAAAGGGGTGGAATTCGAATGCAGAAGCCATATTGAATCTCCTCCACAGCGGTTCTATAAATGAGAAACAATCAGCAATTCTGTTACAATCATATTTGACCATTGTTTTACATTTTCCAACTAGTTTTTTTGCGTTGGTGTCCTCTTTTACGCCCCTCCGTCAACGGTACCTTGCATGATGGTCTTGCACAGGCGGTCGTGCCTTGTAATATGTCCAAACCACGCCATTCTTCTCCGTTTGACAGTGGCGAGAAGAGGTTCCTGGTGGCCCAAGAAACTTTAAATCCTTTTCCGCACAAAATCATTGATTTTAAATTCCCAATAGAAAATACTAAGGAGTTTTCTCATGCATTTGTCCTCAAACGCTTGGATCCTTCTCTCTGAATCTGCCAACAGTGTCCATGTTTCACATTCATATAATTAGAATCTAATATAATAATATTTCAACGGTGCCTTGCATGATGACCTTGCACAGGGTATCGTGCTTTGTAATTTGTCCAGACCACGTCATTGACAGTGGCGGGAAGAGTTTCCGGGTGTCCCACAAAACTTTCAACCCTTTTCCGCACAAACTTATTGATTTTAAATTCCCAATAGAAGATATCAAAGAGTTTTCTCATGTCCTCAAACATTTGGGCTCTTCTGTCTGTTTCTGCCAACAGTGCCTACGTTTCACATCCATATAGGAGAATGGAGACTGCTAGAGATTTGTACAGTCTGTACTTCGTTAGAAAGCCGATTTGGCTCCTCCATATTCTTGCTAATTTGGCCATCGCTTCCATAGCTGAGGCAACCCCTGGGTGACACGTGACGCAAAAATGTGAGGAGGAATTATATTTGCAAATTTGGCCATCGCTTCCATAGCTGAGGCAACCCCTGGGCGACATGAGACGCAAAATATGAGGAGGAAATATATTTGCGCAATATTTTACGTGTGAGACGATGTCGTGTTTCGGAGTCAGTTTGTCCTTGGTTGACCATAATGATCTGGAGGCAATCGTCCAGAAACAATCAAATTGCCCGCGCCATATGAAGAACTATCCACAGCAGTTTGCTGCACACGCTGCTGCAATTAACGAGGACAATTCGCCTTCATTGACCACTTAATTGACTTTTTGTAACCTTTGTTCCTTCATTCGGATTGCGTTTCATGTTTCCAGGAAGTGGACATATTTGCGGATCTCAAATTTACCATAAATGCATATGTATAAGTCAACCCCTCATTTCGGGTCAATAAATTGTTAAATCGTTATAGGCTTCGTGTTAGGCCAAAAGTTATTTTCTACCAAAATAACATTAATTTATCTTATGCTTCGTGTATAAGTCGAGTATGTATTTTTCACAAGAGTTCATACGCGTTGTGTAGAGCACTTCTTGATTATTGGTAAAACCTTATTCATAATATGTCTTGTATGTAATTCGAAAATTAGGTCTTGCGTATAAGTCGACTTTTCATTTCTAGAAACTGTTTATTATAGGCCTCGTGTTTATGTTCAAAGCTATTTTCTGCTAAGAGATCCATTCATATTAAACTTCGTGTATAAGTCGAACGTGGATTTTTCACAAGAAGTCAGTTACTTAATATGCTTTTCGTGTTGGTAATATCTTGGTCGTTTGTCAAAAATTTATTCGTTTAGGATATGCATCGTGTATAAGTCGAATGCTGACTTTTGCCAAGGCACCATTCATTTAACATGTGTGTCGTGGGAAAAGTGTGTGAAAAGCGAATTATGTACAAACACGGCTGTACCAATTTCAAGTGCGAGATGTTCTCTTTTCCAGAAAAATGAGGAATGATCGTGCAAAATTGTGAAATTTGTGAGTCAAAACTAGCTTAAAAGACACCCTCTTGGATGATATTTACGCCAGCTCCCACGGAGGGCTCTTAATTGGGTCTTCATCACAGTTAGTAAGGAGTATTGTTTCTAGGAACATTCGTCTTAGGAATTTTTGCCGTAAGACAATTTCGCCACATTCTTTTTTAATATGCGAAGTAGCTTGTTATCAAATATATCTGACTCACACTATTGTTACTTTGATTTAAACATTTTAATAAGTGAATTTATAGGATCAATATCCTACATCATTCATCTTCATCAGTGAGGAGGACAAAAATTTCAAGTTTTTGACACCAGAATCTATCATGCAATTTCATATTATGTTAACAGAAAGTTTAATGTTAAGTCTGAAATGTCAGTCTGCCTATAATTGTCAGACCAGCAATAAATATTATTTCAAACAAACTTAAAAATTGATTACGCAATCAACTTCAATATAAAATATCTGATCAAAGAAAGATAACCTTTTCAAACTCTCAGTAAGTCTTTTGAAATTTACACAAATTATTTGCAAACATAAACTATTTTAAATTCACTATAAATATATTAATATTGAAATATATTTTCTTATATTTGAACAGACATTATAACAACACACGAGGAGATGCAGTAGAAATGAAGAAAATATATATTGATATCAATGCAAGACTTCAGAGGAAAAAGCTTCATTACAATCCAACGCATAATATATAGATATACTTTTATATATTGATATTAATGCAAGATTTCAGCGGAAAATGCTTAATTACAGTCCAACGCAAGAAAAACATTATTTACGAAGCATTGCTTGGAATTTGCACACATTTTAAATTATTTGTTTGTTAATTTGATATATTTTTAGTCTTTTATTTTTTAAATAAATGTTTATTTTTAATTTCTTTTCTGATATTTGAGCCTGTAAAAAAGATATCCATATATACTTGATATCAAGATGACGTATTTCGTAATGAGAATATTTTTCACTTTTTGCATTAAATGGCACAATGGATAATGGTGTTGGTTAGATCCAGTGAGAGGACCCAAAGAGTGTGAGTTCAATATCCGGTTAAGACAGTGGAGAACTTGGAGAGGGGAATTAACAGGAGAAAATTGATAACTGACATCCATTAAAACATGACACGTGGAACTAGAACAGTCTACCCCAGTGAGCGAAATAAAGGGTTCAGTTTGACATTACAACCACCTGAAGAAGGCTGGAGCGTATAACGGCCGAAACGTTGTTATATATATGACGACAAAGATGAGGACAATAGTCTGAATAATGTAAATAGTGTATTTAAGCGAGAATTAATTAAAAAAAGGAACCTAGTAATCAATAACTTGATTTGGGAATTCAGTATTGTTTATAAAAAGTCGATCGAATTATACTGACGGCTACTTATTAATTTACATTACGCTATTTATAAGAAAAAATCGGATTACAGGAAGTCAAAAGTTTTAGTTTGTAACTCTTTATATGATGCAGGACATGTGCCTTTAATGTCCGTGCATTATATCGATTTTAAAGAGGAGTAAAACTAAGAACTCTTAAGAAATGACTCTAGTATTGGGCAGGATATCCGAGGAAAGAAGAGTTACATGCTATCTCCTCCAAACTGGTAGTGAGTACTGGACAAACTCCTCAAAGATGAAGAAGGGAGTTGAAGCAACAGAAATGTGGTACTACAGAAGGATGCTGAGAATACCATGGACGGAATATGTGATCAATGATGAAGTTTTAGATAAAATGGAAACAAAGAGCAAACTAAGGACACTTTAAAAAGTCTACTAATGAACAGGACATTTGAGGAAAGACTTAATCTAATATTTTATCCGTCATGTATGACCACAGTAAGGTCTCAAAAAAAGATATCTTTTTTCCACTTTATTGAAATGATTAAAACCATAGTTCAAATAACTTATGATTTGTATGTTCTGTTACATTCTGCATAGGTTTTTATGAAGTGGAATTATATACCAGCGAATTCTATGGACCAAATAATCTGAGTTGCCTTGCAATATTTAGAAATCTGAAAAGAAGCACCAACGTTTGGATAATACACACCAAAATGTGCTGGAGATGCAAAGGGTTGAAGTTTACAGGAGCCACAATATGTGGGCTACACAAGGCCATGATTTCAAAAGAGACGCTTAAGAAAAATAGTCTCCTACTGAGCAGGAAATGTGACGAAATGACTAATCTAATATTTTAATTTTGGTCTGGTTCGGTTTTCATTTTACGGTATATCAACCTCAATGGGTGATTTACTGCGACAACATTTTTAGGATAGATTCGTATGAATAGAATATGTATTCTTTGGTTTAGATTGGTTTGGTTTATTTTGTTTTACGGCATATCAACCGCAATGGGTTATTTAATGCCTACAACATTTTTTAGGATAGATTCGTATGAATAGAATATGTATTCTTAGGTTTAGATTGGTTTGGTTTATTTTGTTTTACGGCATATCAACCGCAATGGGTTATTTAATGTCTACAACATTTTTTAGGATAGATTCGTATGAATAGAATATGTATTCTTAGGTTTAGATTGGTTTGGTTTATTTTGTTTTACGGCATATCAACCCCAATGGGTTACTTAATGTCGACAACATTTTTAGGATAGATTCGTATGAATAGAATATGTATTCTTTGGTTTAGATTGGTTTGGTTTATTTTGTTTTACGGCATATCAACCTCAATGGGTTATTTAATGCCGACAACATTTTTAGGATAGATTCGTATGAATAGAATATGTATTCTTTGGTTTAGATTGGTTTGGTTTATTTTGTTTTACGGTCTATCAACCTCAATGTGTTATTTAATGCCGACAACATTTTTAGGATAGATTCGTATGAATAGAATATGTATTCTTTGGTTTAGATTGGTTTGGTTTATTTTGTTTTACGGCATATCAACCGCAATGGGTTATTTAATGCCTACAACATTTTTTAGGATAGATTCGTATGAATAGAATATGTATTCTTAGGTTTAGATTGGTTTGGTTTATTTTGTTTTACGGCATATCAACCCCAATGGGTAATTTAATGTTGACAACATTTTTAGGATAGATTCGTATGAATAGAATATGTATTCTTTGGTTTAGATTGGTTTGGTTTATTTTGTTTTACTGTCTATCAACCTCAATGTGTTATTTAATGCCGACAACATTTTTAAGATAGATTCGTATGAATAGAATATGTATTCTTTGGTTTAGATTGGTTTGGTTTATTTTGTTTTACGGCATATCAACCTCAATGGGTTATTTAATGCCGACAACATTTTTAGGATAGATTCGTATGAATAGAATATGTATTCTTTGATTTAGATTGGTTTGGTTTATTTTGTTTTACGGTCTATCAACCTCAATGTGTTATTTAATGCCGACAACATTTTTAGGATAGATTCGTATGAATAGAATATGTATTCTTTGGTTTAGATTGGTTTGGTTTATTTTGTTTTACGGCATATCAACCGCAATGGGTTATTTAATGCCTACAACATTTTTTAGGATAGATTCGTATGAATAGAATATGTATTCTTAGGTTTAGATTGGTTTGGTTTATTTTGTTTTACGGCATATCAACCCCAATGGGTTATTTAATGTCGACAACATTTTTAGGATAGATTCGTATGAATAGAATATGTATTCTTTGGTTTAGATTGGTTTGGTTTATTTTGTTTTACGGTCTATCAACCTCAATGTGTTATTTAATGCCGACAACATTTTTAAGATAGATTCGTATGAATAGAATATGTATTCTTTGGTTTAGATTGGTTTGGTTTATTTTGTTTTACGGCATATCAACCTCAATGTGTTATTTAATGCCGACAACATTTTTAGGATAGATTCGTATGAATAGAATATGTATTCTTTGGTTTAGATTGGTTTGGTTTATTTTGTTTTACGGCATATCAACCGCAATGGGTTATTTAATGCCTACAACATTTTTTAGGATAGATTCGTATGAATAGAATATGTATTCTTAGGTTTAGATTGGTTTGGTTTATTTTGTTTTACGGCATATCAACCCCAATGGGTTACTTAATGTCGACAACATTTTTAGGATAGATTCGTATGAATAGAATATGTATTCTTTGGTTTAGATTGGTTTGGTTTATTTTGTTTTACGGTCTATCAACCTCAATGTGTTATTTAATGCCGACAACATTTTTAGGATAGATTCGTATGAATAGAATATGTATTCTTTGGTTTAGATTGGTTTGGTTTATTTTGTTTTACGGCATATCAACCGCAATGGGTTATTTAATGCCTACAACATTTTTTAGGATAGATTCGTATGAATAGAATATGTATTCTTAGGTTTAGATTGGTTTGGTTTATTTTGTTTTACGGCATATCAACCCCAATGGGTTATTTAATGTTGACAATATTTTTAGGATAGATTCGTATGAATAGAATATGTATTCTTTGGTTTAGATTGGTTTGGTTTATTTTGTTTTACTGTTTATCAACCTCAATGTGTTATTTAATGCCGACAACATTTTTAAGATAGATTCGTATGAATAGAATATGTATTCTTTGGTTTAGATTGGTTTGGTTTATTTTGTTTTACGGCATATCAACCTCAATGGGTTATTTAATGCCGACAACATTTTTAGGATAGATTCGTATGAATAGAATATGTATTCTTTGATTTAGATTGGTTTGGTTTATTTTGTTTTACGGTCTATCAACCTCAATGTGTTATTTAATGCCGACAACATTTTTAGGATAGATTCGTATGAATAGAATATGTATTCTTTGGTTTAGATTGGTTTGGTTTATTTTGTTTTACGGCATATCAACCGCAATGGGTTATTTAATGCCTACAACATTTTTTAGGATAGATTCGTATGAATAGAATATGTATTCTTAGGTTTAGATTGGTTTGGTTTATTTTGTTTTACGGCATATCAACCCCAATGGGTTATTTAATGTCGACAACATTTTTAGGATAGATTCGTATGAATAGAATATGTATTCTTTGGTTTAGATTGGTTTGGTTTATTTTGTTTTACGGTCTATCAACCTCAATGTGTTATTTAATGCCGACAACATTTTTAAGATAGATTCGTATGAATAGAATATGTATTCTTTGGTTTAGATTGGTTTGGTTTATTTTGTTTTACGGCATATCAACCTCAATGTGTTATTTAATGCCGACAACATTTTTAAGATAGATTCGTATGAATAGAATATGTATTCTTTGGTTTAGATTGGTTTGGTTTATTTTGTTTTACGGCATATCAACCTCAATGTGTTATTTAATGCCGACAACATTTTTAGGATAGATTCGTATGAATAGAATATGTATTCTTTGGTTTAGATTGGTTTGGTTTATTTTGTTTTACGGCATATCAACCGCAATGGGTTATTTAATGCCTACAACATTTTTTAGGATAGATTCGTATGAATAGAATATGTATTCTTAGGTTTAGATTGGTTTGGTTTATTTTGTTTTACGGCATATCAACCCCAATGGGTTACTTAATGTCGACAACATTTTTAGGATAGATTCGTATGAATAGAATATGTATTCTTTGGTTTAGATTGGTTTGGTTTATTTTGTTTTACGGTCTATCAACCTCAATGTGTTATTTAATGCCGACAACATTTTTAAGATAGATTCGTATGAATAGAATATGTATTCTTTGGTTTAGATTGGTTTGGTTTATTTTGTTTTACGGCACATCAACCTCAATGGGTTATTTAATGCCGACAACATTTTTAGGATAGATTCGTATGAATAGAATATGTATTCTTTGGTTTAGATTGGTTTGGTTTATTTTGTTTTACGGTCTATCAACCTCAATGTGTTATTTAATGCCGACAACATTTTTAGGATAGATTGGTATGAATAGAATATGTATTCTTTGGTTTAGATTGGTTTGGTTTATTTTGTTTTACGGCATATCAACCGCAATGGGTTATTTAATGCCTACAACATTTTTTAGGATAGATTCGTATGAATAGAATATGTATTCTTAGGTTTAGATTGGTTTGGTTTATTTTGTTTTACGGTCTATCAACCTCAATGTGTTATTTAATGCCGACAACATTTTTAGGATAGATTCGTATGAATAGAATATGTATTCTTTGATTTAGATTGGTTTGGTTTATTTTGTTTTACGGTCTATCAACCTCAATGTGTTATTTAATGCCGACAACATTTTTAGGATAGATTCGTATGAATAGAATATGTATTCTTTGGTTTAGATTGGTTTGGTTTATTTTGTTTTACGGCATATCAACCTCAATGTGTTATTTAATGCCGACAACATTTTTAGGATAGATTGGTATGAATAGAATATGTATTCTTTGGTTTAGATTGGTTTGGTTTATTTTGTTTTACGGCATATCAACCGCAATGGGTTATTTAATGCCTACAACATTTTTTAGGATAGATTCGTATGAATAGAATATGTATTCTTAGGTTTAGATTGGTTTGGTTTATTTTGTTTTACGGCATATCAACCCCAATGGGTTATTTAATGTCGACAACATTTTTAGGATAGATTCGTATGAATAGAATATGTATTCTTTGGTTTAGATTGGTTTGGTTTATTTTGTTTTACGGTCTATCAACCTCAATGTGTTATTTAATGCCGACAACATTTTTAAGATAGATTCGTATGAATAGAATATGTATTCTTTGGTTTAGATTGGTTTGGTTTATTTTGTTTTACGGCATATCAACCTCAATGTGTTATTTAATGCCGACAACATTTTTAGGATAGATTCGTATGAATAGAATATGTATTCTTTGGTTTAGATTGGTTTGGTTTATTTTGTTTTACGGCATATCAACCGCAATGGGTTATTTAATGCCTACAACATTTTTTGGGATAGATTCGTATGAATAGAATATGTATTCTTAGGTTTAGATTGGTTTGGTTTATTTTGTTTTACGGCATATCAACCCCAATGGGTTACTTAATGTCGACAACATTTTTAGGATAGATTCGTATGAATAGAATATGTATTCTTTGGTTTAGATTGGTTTGGTTTATTTTGTTTTACGGTCTATCAACCTCAATGTGTTATTTAATGCCGACAACATTTTTAAGATAGATTCGTATGAATAGAATATGTATTCTTTGGTTTAGATTGGTTTGGTTTATTTTGTTTTACGGCACATCAACCTCAATGGGTTATTTAATGCCGACAACATTTTTAGGATAGATTCGTATGAATAGAATATGTATTCTTTGGTTTAGATTGGTTTGGTTTATTTTGTTTTACGGTCTATCAACCTCAATGTGTTATTTAATGCCGACAACATTTTTAGGATAGATTGGTATGAATAGAATATGTATTCTTTGGTTTAGATTGGTTTGGTTTATTTTGTTTTACGGCATATCAACCGCAATGGGTTATTTAATGCCTACAACATTTTTTAGGATAGATTCGTATGAATAGAATATGTATTCTTAGGTTTAGATTGGTTTGGTTTATTTTGTTTTACGGCATATCAACCCCAATGGGTTATTTAATGTCGACAACATTTTTAATATAGATTCGTATGAATAGAATATATATTCTTTGGTTTAGATTGGTTTTTGGTTTATTTTGTTTTACGGCATATCAACCTCAATGGGTTATTTAATGCTGACAACATTTTTAGGATAGATTTGTATGAATAGAATATGTATTTTTTTGGTTTAGATTGGTTTGGTTCATTTTTTTTTTTACCTCATATAAACCACAATCGGTTATTTGATGCCGACAACATATTTAGGATAGATTCGTATGAATAGAATATGTATTCTTTGGTTTAGATTGGTTTGGTTTATTTTGTTTTACGGCATATCAACCTCAATGGGTTATTTAATGCCGACAACATTTTTAGGATAGATTCGTATGAATAGAATATGTATTCTTTGGTTTAGATTGGTTTGGTTTATTTTGTTTTACGGTCTATCAACCTCAATGTGTTATTTAACGCCGACAACATTTTTAGGATAGATTCGTATGAATAGAATATGTATTCTTAGGTTTAGATTGGTTTGGTTTATTTTGTTTTACGGCATATCAACCCCAATGGGTTATATAATGTCGACAACATTTTTAGGATAGATTCGTATGAATAGAATATGTATTCTTTGGTTTAGATTGGTTTGGTTTATTTTGTTTTACGGTCTATCAATCTCAATGTGTTATTTAATGCCGACAACATTTTTAAGATAGATTCGTATGAATAGAATATGTATTCTTTGGTTTAGATTGGTTTGCTTTATTTTGTTTTACGGCATATCAACCTCAATGGGTTATTTAATGCCGACAACATTTTTAGGATAGATTCGTATGAATAGAATATGTATTCTTTGGTTTAGATTGGTTTGGTTTATTTTGTTTTACGGTCTATCAACCTCAATGTGTTATTTAATGCCGACAACATTTTTAGGATAGATTCGTATGAATAGAATATGTATTCTTTGGTTTAGATTGGTTTGGTTTATTTTGTTTTACGGCATATCAACCTCAATGTGTTATTTAATGCCTACAACATTTTTAGGATAGATTCGTATGAATAGAATATGTATTCTTAGGTTTAGATTGGTTTGGTTTATTTTGTTTTACGGCATATCAACCCCAATGGGTTATTTAATGTTGACAACATTTTTAGGATAGATTCGTATGAATAGAATATATATTCTTTGGTTTAGATTGGTTTTTGGTTTATTTTGTTTTACGGCATATCAACCTCAATGGGTTATTTAATGCTGACAACATTTTTAGGATAGATTTGTATGAATAGAATATGTATTTTTTTGGTTTAGATTGGTTTGGTTCATTTTTTTTTTACCTCATATAAACCACAATCGGTTATTTGATGCCGACAACATATTTAGGATAGATTCGTATGAATAGAATATGTATTCTTTGGTTTAGATTGGTTTGGTTTATTTTGTTTTACGGCATATCAACCTCAATGGGTTATTTAATGCCGACAACATCTTTAGGATAGATTCGTATGAATAGAATATGTATTCTTTGGTTTAGATTGGTTTGGTTTATTTTGTTTTACGGTCTATCAACCTCAATGTGTTATTTAATGCCGACAACATTTTTAGGATAGATTCGTATGAATAGAATATGTATTCTTTGGTTTAGATTGGTTTGGTTTATTTTGTTTTACGGCATATCAACCGCAATGGGTTATTTAATGCCTACAACATTTTTTAGGATAGATTCGTATGAATAGAATATGTATTCTTAGGTTTAGATTGGTTTGGTTTATTTTGTTTTACGGCATATCAACCCCAATGGGTTATTTAATGTCGACAACATTTTTAGGATAGATTCGTATGAATAGAATATGTATTCTTTGGTTTAGATTGGTTTGGTTTATTTTGTTTTACTGTCTATCAACCTCAATGTGTTATTTAATGCCGACAACATTTTTAAGATAGATTCGTATGAATAGAATATGTATTCTTTGGTTTAGATTGGTTTGGTTTATTTTGTTTTACGGCATATCAACCTCAATGGGTTATTTAATGCCGACAACATTTTTAGGATAGATTCGTATGAATAGAATATGTATTCTTTGATTTAGATTGGTTTGGTTTATTTTGTTTTACGGTCTATCAACCTCAATGTGTTATTTAATGCCGACAACATTTTTAGGATAGATTCGTATGAATAGAATATGTATTCTTTGGTTTAGATTGGTTTGGTTTATTTTGTTTTACGGCATATCAACCGCAATGGGTTATTTAATGCCTACAACATTTTTTAGGATAGATTCGTATGAATAGAATATGTATTCTTAGGTTTAGATTGGTTTGGTTTATTTTGTTTTACGGCATATCAACCCCAATGGGTTATTTAATGTCGACAACATTTTTAGGATAGATTCGTATGAATAGAATATGTATTCTTTTGTTTAGATTGGTTTGGTTTATTTTGTTTTACGGTCTATCAACCTCAATGTGTTATTTAATGCCGACAACATTTTTAAGATAGATTCGTATGAATAGAATATGTATTCTTTGGTTTAGATTGGTTTGGTTTATTTTGTTTTACGGCATATCAACCTCAATGTGTTATTTAATGCCGACAACATTTTTAGGATAGATTCGTATGAATAGAATATGTATTCTTTGGTTTAGATTGGTTTGGTTTATTTTGTTTTACGGCATATCAACCGCAATGGGTTATTTAATGCCTACAACATTTTTTAGGATAGATTCGTATGAATAGAATATGTATTCTTAGGTTTAGATTGGTTTGGTTTATTTTGTTTTACGGCATATCAACCCCAATGGGTTACTTAATGTCGACAACATTTTTAGGATAGATTCGTATGAATAGAATATGTATTCTTTGGTTTAGATTGGTTTGGTTTATTTTGTTTTACGGTCTATCAACCTCAATGTGTTATTTAATGCCGACAACATTTTTAAGATAGATTCGTATGAATAGAATATGTATTCTTTGGTTTAGATTGGTTTGGTTTATTTTGTTTTACGGCACATCAACCTCAATGGGTTATTTAATGCCGACAACATTTTTAGGATAGATTCGTATGAATAGAATATGTATTCTTTGGTTTAGATTGGTTTGGTTTATTTTGTTTTACGGTCTATCAACCTCAATGTGTTATTTAATGCCGACAACATTTTTAGGATAGATTGGTATGAATAGAATATGTATTCTTTGGTTTAGATTGGTTTGGTTTATTTTGTTTTACGGCATATCAACCGCAATGGGTTATTTAATGCCTACAACATTTTTTAGGATAGATTCGTATGAATAGAATATGTATTCTTAGGTTTAGATTGGTTTGGTTTATTTTGTTTTACGGCATATCAACCCCAATGGGTTATTTAATGTCGACAACATTTTTAATATAGATTCGTATGAATAGAATATATATTCTTTGGTTTAGATTGGTTTTTGGTTTATTTTGTTTTACGGCATATCAACCTCAATGGGTTATTTAATGCTGACAACATTTTTAGGATAGATTTGTATGAATAGAATATGTATTTTTTTGGTTTAGATTGGTTTGGTTCATTTTTTTTTTTACCTCATATAAACCACAATCGGTTATTTGATGCCGACAACATATTTAGGATAGATTCGTATGAATAGAATATGTATTCTTTGGTTTAGATTGGTTTGGTTTATTTTGTTTTACGGCATATCAACCTCAATGGGTTATTTAATGCCGACAACATTTTTAGGATAGATTCGTATGAATAGAATATGTATTCTTTGGTTTAGATTGGTTTGGTTTATTTTGTTTTACGGTCTATCAACCTCAATGTGTTATTTAACGCCGACAACATTTTTAGGATAGATTCGTATGAATAGAATATGTATTCTTAGGTTTAGATTGGTTTGGTTTATTTTGTTTTACGGCATATCAACCCCAATGGGTTATATAATGTCGACAACATTTTCAGGATAGATTCGTATGAATAGAATATGTATTCTTTGGTTTAGATTGGTTTGGTTTATTTTGTTTTACGGTCTATCAATCTCAATGTGTTATTTAATGCCGACAACATTTTTAAGATAGATTCGTATGAATAGAATATGTATTCTTTGGTTTAGATTGGTTTGGTTTATTTTGTTTTACGGCATATCAACCTCAATGGGTTATTTAATGCCGACAACATTTTTAGGATAGATTCGTATGAATAGAATATGTATTCTTTGGTTTAGATTGGTTTGGTTTATTTTGTTTTACGGTCTATCAACCTCAATGTGTTATTTAATGCCGACAACATTTTTAGGATAGATTCGTATGAATAGAATATGTATTCTTTGGTTTAGATTGGTTTGGTTTATTTTGTTTTACGGCATATCAACCTCAATGTGTTATTTAATGCCTACAACATTTTTAGGATAGATTCGTATGAATAGAATATGTATTCTTAGGTTTAGATTGGTTTGGTTTATTTTGTTTTACGGCATATCAACCCCAATGGGTTATTTAATGTTGACAACATTTTTAGGATAGATTCGTATGAATAGAATATATATTCTTTGGTTTAGATTGGTTTTTGGTTTATTTTGTTTTACGGCATATCAACCTCAATGGGTTATTTAATGCTGACAACATTTTTAGGATAGATTTGTATGAATAGAATATGTATTTTTTTGGTTTAGATTGGTTTGGTTCATTTTTTTTTTACCTCATATAAACCACAATCGGTTATTTGATGCCGACAACATATTTAGGATAGATTCGTATGAATAGAATATGTATTCTTTGGTTTAGATTGGTTTGGTTTATTTTGTTTTACGGCATATCAACCTCAATGGGTTATTTAATGCCGACAACATCTTTAGGATAGATTCGTATGAATAGAATATGTATTCTTTGGTTTAGATTGGTTTGGTTTATTTTGTTTTACGGTCTATCAACCTCAATGTGTTATTTAATGCCGACAACATTTTTAGGATAGATTCGTATGAATAGAATATGTATTCCTTGGTTTAGATTGGTTTGGTTTATTTTGTTTTACGGCATATCAACCGCAATGGGTTATTTAATGCCTACAACATTTTTTAGGATAGATTCGTATGAATAGAATATGTATTCTTAGGTTTAGATTGGTTTGGTTTATTTTGTTTTACGGCATATCAACCCCAATGGGTTATTTAATGTCGACAACATTTTTAGGATAGATTCGTATGAATAGAATATGTATTCTTTGGTTTAGATTGGTTTGGTTTATTTTGTTTTACGGTCTATCAACCTCAATGTGTTATTTAATGCCGACAACATTTTTAAGATAGATTCGTATGAATAGAATATGTATTCTTTGGTTTAGATTGGTTTGGTTTATTTTGTTTTACGGCATATCAACCTCAATGGGTTATTTAATGCCGACAACATTTTTAGGATAGATTTGTATGAATAGAATATGTATTCTTTGGTTTAGATTGGTTTGGTTTATTTTGTTTTACGGTCTATCAACCTCAATGTGTTATTTAATGCCGACAACATTTTTAGGATAGATTCGTATGAATAGAATATGTATTCTTTGGTTTAGATTGGTTTGGTTTATTTTGTTTTACGGCATATCAACCCCAATGGGTTATTTAATGTCGACAACATTTTTAATATAGATTCGTATGAATAGAATATGTATTCTTTGGTTTAGATTGGTTTGGTTTATTTTGTTTTACGGCATATCAACATCAATGGGTTATTTAATGCTGACAACATTTTTAGGATAGATTTGTATGAATAGAATATGTATTTTTTTGGTTTAGATTGGTTTGGTTCATTTTTTTTTACCTCATATAAACCACAATCGGTTATTTGATGCCGACAACATATTTAGGATAGATTCGTATGAATAGAATATGTATTCTTTGGTTTAGATTGGTTTGGTTTATTGTGTTTTACGGTATATCAACCATAATGGGTTATTTAATGCCGACAACATTTTAAGGATTGATTCGTATGAATAGAATATGTATTCTTTGGTTTAGATTGGTTTAGTTTATTTTGTTTTACGGCATAACAACCTCAATGGGTTTTTTAATGCCAACAACATTTTTAGGATAGATACATATGAATAGAATATGTATTCTTTGGTTTAGATTAGTTTGGTTTATTTTGTTTTACGGGATATCAACCTCAATGGCTTATTTAATGCCGACAACATTTTTAGGATAGGTTCGTATGAATAGAATATGTATTCTTTGGTTTAGATTGGTTTGGTTTATTTTGTTTTCCGGCATATCAACCGCAATGGGTTATTTAATGCCTACAACATTTTTTAGGATAGATTCGTATGAATAGAATATGTATTCTTAGGTTTAGATTGGTTAGGTTTATTTTGTTTTACGGCATATCAACCCTAATGGGTTATTTAATGTCGACAACATTTTTAGGATAGATTCGTATGAATAGAATATGTATTCTTTGGTTTAGATTGGTTTAGTTTATTTTGTTTTACGGTCTATCAACCTCAATGTGTTATTTAATGCCGACAACATTTTTAGGATAGATTCGTATGAATAGAATATGTATTCTTTGGTTTAGATTGGTTTGGTTTATTTTGTTTTACGGCATATCAACCGCAATGGGTTATTTAATGCCTCCAACATTTTTTAGGATAGATTCGTATGAATAGAATATGTATTCTTAGGTTTAGATTGGTTTGGTTTATTTTGTTTTACGGCATATCAACCCCAATGGGTTATTTAATGTCGACAACATTTTTAGGATAGATTCGTATGAATAGAATATGTATTCTTTGGTTTAGATTGGTTTGGTTTATTTTGTTTTACGGCATATCAACATCAATGGGTTATTTAATGCTGACAACATTTTTAGGATAGATTTGTATGAATAGAATATGTATTTTTTTCGTTTAGATTGGTTTGGTTCATTTTTTTTTTACCTCATATAAACCACAATCGGTTATTTGATGCCGACAACATATTTAGGATAGATTCGTATGAATAGAATATGTATTCTTTGGTTTAGATTGGTTTGGTTTATTGTGTTTTACGGTATATCAACCATAATGGGTTATTTAATGCCGACAACATTTTAAGGATTGATTCGTATGAATAGAATATGTATTCTTTGGTTTAGATTGGTTTAGTTTATTTTGTTTTACGGCATAACAACCTCAATGGGTTTTTTAATGCCGACAACATTTTTAGGATAGATACATATGAATAGAATATGTATTCTTTGGTTTAGATTGGTTTGGTTTATTGTGTTTTACGGTATATCAACCATAATGGGTTATTTAATGCCGACAACATTTTAAGGATTGATTCGTATGGATAGAATATGTATTTTTTGGTTTAGATTGGTTTGGTTTATTTTGTTTTATGTCATATCAACCTCAATGGATTATTTAATGCCGACAACATTTTTAGGATAGATTCGTATGAATTGAATATGTATTCTTTGGTTTAGATAGGTTTGGTTTATTGTGTTTTACGGCATATCAACCTCAATGGGTTATTTAATGCCGACAACATTTTTAGTATAAATTTGTATGAATAGAATGAGCATTCTTTGGTTTAGATTGGTTTGGTTTACTTTGTTTTACGGCATATCAACTTGAGTGGGTTATGTAATGCCGACAACATTTTTAGGATAGATTCGTATGAATAGAATATATATTCTTTGGTTTAGTTTGGTTTTGTTTATTTTGTTTTGCGGCATATGAACCTCAATGGTTTATTTCATGCCGATAACATTTTTACGATAGATTCGTATGAATAGAATATGTATTCTTTGGTTTAGATTGGTTTGGTTTATTTTGTTTTACGGCATATAAACCTCAATGGGTTATTTAATTCTGACAACATTTTTAGGATAGATTCGTATGAATGGAATATGCATTCTTTGGTTTAGATTGGCTTGATTTATATTGTTTTACTGCATATCAACCCCAATGGGTTATTTAATGTCGACAAAATGTTTAGTATAGATTCGTATGAATAGAATATGCATTCTTTGGTTTAGATTGGTTTGGTTTATTTTGTTTAACGGCATGTCTACCTCAATGGGTTTTTTAATGATGATAACATTTTTAGGATAGATTCGTATGAATAGAATATGTATTTTTTGGTTTAGATTGGTTTGGTTTATTTTGTTTTACGGGATATCAAACTCAATGGGTTATTTAATGCCGACAACATTTTTAGGATAGATACATATGAATAGAATATGTATTCTTTGGTTTAGATTGGTTTGGTTTATTTTGTTTTACGGCATATCAACCTCAAGGGTTAATTTAATGCCGGCAACATTTTTAGGATAGATTCGTATGAATAGAATATGCATTCTTTGGTTTAGATTTGTTTGGTTAATTTTTTTTTTACGGCATATCGACCTCAATGGGTTATTTGATGCCGACAACATAATTACGATAGATTCGTATAAACAGAACATGTATTCTTTGGTTTAGATTAGTTTGGTTTATTTTGTTTTACAGCATATCAACCTCAATGGGTTATTTAATGCCGACAGCATTTTTAGGATAGGTTCGTATGAATAGGATATGTATTCTTTGCTTTAGATTGGTTTGATTTTTTTGTTTTACGGCATATCAACCACAATCGGTTATTTAATGCCGACAATATTTTTAGGATAGATTCGTATGAATAGATTATGCATTCTTTGGTTTAGTTTGGTTTGGTTTATTTTGTTTTGAGGCATATCAACCTCAATTGGTTATTTAATGCCGACAAACTCTTTATTGCTGGTAATACGTTTTTGTTTAAAAATTTATTACTGGGTATATTTTTTCTTGAAGATATCAAAATCTGTTCATATTTTTTTTTTTAAAGAACGTATAGATGTTTGTATTTCTAGTAATTTTTGAATATATTGCTGATCATAATTTTTCCTTAAAAAATTATTGCTGGTAATAATTTACCATTTCTGGTATTAAGACCTATTTTTACACAAGTTTGGGTGTTAAGTATTTTCCCATAGCTGGAACCCTAACAGGTGCTACCACCGCAGGTCAGGGTGGACCTCGGAACACCAGCAATTAAGAGGTGGTTCCACGCTCCTCAAAACCTCCTGATCTAGGCCTTGCTGTTGGACGTAGTTTATCGTCTTACCCAGGACGATCTAATACTTTATGTATCATATCTGACCACAAGACGCTTGACAGATAACATACGGTTTCAAATGAAAGACATCTATTTTCCTCTTTATTCAAAGTATTATAACCTTTGCATCACATGTGAACACATAGCGTCGTGTAGAAAACTTATGATTTGTACGTTTTTTTTGTACGTGAAACACTATATATCAGCACATTTTATTTGCTAAATAATCTGAGTTGCCTTTCAATAGTTATAAATTTGAAAACAAGCATGAACATTTCGATAGTACACACGAAAATGCCATGGACAGGCAAAGGGTTAATATTACTTAAAGAAAGAAAGGAAGGAATAGAATGATTTGCATTTATTCTTAGCGTAGTCAGGCCGAAAACGTACTGTTGCTATATTTGGGATTATTGTCCAGTCCTCACATTCCAGTCTTGATAGATTTCAGTCTACGAATCCTTTTTCAGAGAAGAATTATTTTGGTTTCTGCCTATATTTCTGAGATGAGGTATTATGTACACTATTTACATTATTCGGACTATTGTCCTCATCTTTGTTGCCATATTTATTACAACGCTCCGGCTCTTCAGTATCTGTCTATATTTCTGAGATTAGGTATTATGTACACTATTTACATTATTCGGACTATTGTCCTCATCTTTGTCGCCATATTTATTACAACGTTTCGGCCCTTCAGTATCTGTCTATATTTCTGAGATGAGATATTATGTACACTATTTACATTATTCGGACTATTGTCCTCATCTTTGTCGCCATATTTATTACAACGTTTCGGCCCTTCAGTATCTGTCTATATTTCTGAGATGAGGTATTATGTACACTATTTACATTATTCGGACTATTGTAGTTGAAATGTCGAACAACCTGCAGAAAGCCGGAGTGTACAACGGCCGAAACGTTGTAATAAATATGGCGACAAAGATGAGGACAATAGTCCAAATAATGTAAATGATGTAAAGAATTATTTTTCACCCTCCAACCTCTGTCTTCCAGGTGGAATGTGGCGAGCCACTCACTGCTCTATCGCTACTTCCATGAAGAGTTCTCGGACGAAATACATTCCTTGATTCCGCCATCACGGTTAGAATCCGACATGTCATTTGCACCACTAGCGACCCCCCCCCATTTCCTCTGTATTCCATCGGTGAGAAGTTTAATTCGAGCAGCTTCTTCCCGCTGCTATCCTGTGGAACCGGCTTCTTCCCGCTGCTATCCTGTGGAACCGGCTCCCCACAGGATGTTTCTCCGATCACTACAGACATCCTGCTCGATATTAGGCTCGTTTCTTAAGCGTCCTTAGTTTTAAGACTCTTTTAAAATCATGGCTTGTGTAGACCACATATGATGCACGGTTGTGGAAATCACATGTCCTGTGCATCACATATGATGTGCAGGACAGGCTTAAAAAGTCCACAGTCCTTAAAATCATGAGTTATTTGCACTACACACTGCGTGTCACATGTGATGCACACGTTTTTATTATGTGAAACACTATATGTCAGTGCATTCTATTTGCCAAATAAGCTGAGTTGTTTTGTAATAGTTAGAAATCTAAAAAATTGACAGCATAGATAAAAATTCCCTGGACAGGCAAAGAGTAATAAATATATTTCGCAAATTTTAATTTCGATTTTTAGGAAGGAAAAGATCATTTTCTGGCTGTGAGCTTTCAATTTTTAAGGCGAACGAAAATAATGTCAGTTTTTTTTTTTTTTTTTTTTTTTTAAAGTTTGAATAGTTTCTTCTGATTTGTTTGTTTAACGGCATATCAACTCCTTGATGGGTCATTTATTGTCGAAATTTAATTTTCTTGGGAGCTCTGTAGTAATAAAAATATGATACATATTATGCTGCTTTCACAATTGTATACATGGTAGATGATACTCAGCTTTTGTGCATATACATACAGTTCTCTACAGTACTGGTAATTTTTTAAAAATTGGCCCTCAGAATAGTTGTTTTTTTTATTTTGAATAAGAGAAAATTATTATACAGAGACATGATTTTTTTTATTAAATATTTCATTATGAAAAAAAGAAAAAAAGCATTTCATGATTAAATTTTGCTCTCCTCAAAATATCCTCCTGGCTTGCTGAAGCTTAAATTTTTGGCAGTCCTTGCATAATTTTCTTAAAGTATAAGTTTGACAATTCATTCAGTTCTTTTTTGAATGACTCTAAGATGTCGTTTTCATTTTTTGAATGGAAACTTTCATTCCTTGTTAATTCTGGGGTTCGCTTCAAACTTTTGAAATGTGTGTACATGTTTGTATGGATATAATTACTCAAGGAGTTCAGGACAGACCGGGTTCTATACACTTCTATCGTGTGTTCTATGTTGTAGTTTTCTTGAAGTTATATTTTGGAATACAGTTTCGTTTCTTTAAGACATTGTTTGATGTTATATGGATTAATGCCTTGAAAGATATTTCACCTGGATTGATGTATTGGTATTTTTACTATAAAAATGTATTTTCATACTTTCATAGTACATAGTATTTTGTTTTTGTTTGGGGGTTCACTATTTGCCCATAGCTGGGATCCTAACAGGTGCTACCACACCAAGTCAGGGTAGAGCTGGGAACAACAGCAATTAAGAGGAGGTTCTATGCCCTTCGAAACCTATAATCTTCTGATCAGAGGTCTTGCTGCTTGGATGTAGTTTGTCGTCATAACCAGGACTAAGCTTGAATGGGGTTTGAGGTAACGTCACTGAATGGTTAAAAATGCTAATTAATCAATGCTAGTGTGGAATTATGAATTTGAACTTTGTGTGAGTCTATTTCGGTGCAAAATTGAGGGGATGTCTGTGTGACCCTCGTTTACCATAGAATTGAGAATTTAGTGATACGATTTAAATCTACTAAATTTCTTTCTCCGGGGTTCAACATATGTCTTATGTATAGATGGAACCGAGAAATGAGAGAGCCGAGTTCGAATTCCAGTCGAATCCATTACATTTACTTAAGATCTAATGCCCTTAGAAAAGGCATGAATCTTCCTCCCCCCCGCCAGCTATGAGCAAATATCAGGACATACCGGGTTCTATAGCTTTGGATGGCAACTGGCCTACAGCAGAAAGAAATGGCAACCTAGTGATGGAAAAAGGTGTAATGGATAGCGGCTCGGATTGAGGAAACAGAGAGCCGAGTTCGAATTCCAGTCGAACCCATCACATTCACTTACGTGCTAATACCCTTGGGAAAGGTATGAATCCTCTTCTTCTCCCATCAGCTATGGATAAATAGCAGGACAGACCGGGTTCTATAGCCTTCAATGGTAACTGGTCTACCACAGAAAGAAATGGCAACCTATTGAGGAAAAAAATCTGCCTCGTCAGTCATGTAACAAAAGATACATGATCGCCTAAGCATGTATCACGAATGGCACATAACTGAATGAAATTCACTTACTTGCTAATACCCCTGGGAAAGGTATGAATTCTCTTCTCCCCCCAGCTATGGGTAAATAGCAGGACAGACTGGGTTTCTATACCCTTGGATGGCAACTGGTCTACCGTAGAAAGAAATGGCAAACTACTGCGGGGAAAAATCTGCCTCATCAGTCATGTATCGAAAGATACAAGATCGCCTACAAGTGTATCACGCATAGTACATAACTGACTGATAGATCGAACCTTGATTATTGGCGAAGAAATTATTCAATTACGATATACTTCGAGTGTTGAATGAACGTAGAATTAAACCAGAAATAAGACCAAGAAAAGTGCGGTCGTGTTAAAGACACTTGAACAAGGAAGGTAATATTTATGATTAGAAAGACATCAGAAAAAGCAATAGAAATGCAAAAAAGATGACATGATTATAACTTATCGATTAAGATATGAAAATAATCCCGAATCACCTGCATACGGACAGAAAATGAATTCAATAAATACACGAAAATAGAAAGGGGCATAAGACAAGGATATGCCATCTTACCGGACTTATTCAGGCTTTACAGTGATGTAATCCAGAAATAATTAGAAGTCCTACCAGGATTCATTATTGACGACCACAGTCTTCACAACATGGGACAGGCAGGTGACACAGTGTTAATAGCAGACACAGGAAGGAAACTGCAGGAAATCCCACAGAACGTAGTAAAGGAAAGCAAGAAGAAAGGACTAACCATCAATTGTAAGAAGACAGAATTTATAGTTTCTAGCAAAAGAAAGAACCACAGATGCAAACTACAAATTGGAGCCACCAAAACCAAGCCATTGTAAATATTTAAATATCTAAGAAGTGTTTTAATAGGACGGAAAATATGACATCGAAAACCGAAGGCGCAATTGGACAGCGAAAGATGCCTTTCAAAAGATAAGCAGAATATCAAGAAACAGCAAAATTTCGTTAGAAACAAAGAAAACAGTACTGAAAAGTACTGAGTGCTGTATAATCTCCTCTCAGATGAAGAATGAACTTGAGGCAACAAAAATATGGTCCTACAGAAGGATACTGAGAATGCCATAAACTGAACATGTGAGCAAAGACGAAGTTCTTGGGATAATGGAAACAAGAAGACAATTATACTTAGATTCAGGAAGAGACAGTTGAAATTTCACATAATGAAGACAGAAGGTCTGGAAAATTGGACATTCACAGGATATATTTAAGGCAAGAGGAAAGCATCGAATAACTTACTTAACGAGCTTATGCAAATGTTTGACACAACCGGGATTAGGAAAGATAACAAAAAAAAACCTTATTAGGGTTACAAAGCACAAGAAGTTGTGGAGAGTCACGATCGCCAACACCCTTAAGAGACACTTAGAGGAAGAATATGTCGGATGATTTTGCTAACAGAGAATTAATTTCTCATAAGTCCCGTGTATATGTCGAACTGTGAATAATTTACTCGCTTAAAAAGCCGCCCTATTTAAGCTAGGTCCTGTAGAGGGCTCTTGATTGGGCTTTCGGCTTGTTCAGGAGTTTGAGAGTCCCTAAGTCTTTACATATTCTCAGCATTGGAAGCTCTTCTGACTGCCGTTTTATGTAAGTTCTATTCTAAAAGTTACTTTTCTCAAACTTCTCACCTATGGAACTCTTTTCCGTTTTCTTGCTTCCCTTCCGCCAACAATCTTAAAAGATTTCAATCGCCATCTTCCTAAGCGATGTTTATTGTCTTTTCTTCTCATTAATCTGTTGCGTCTTAGGGTTGAAATGATTAAAAACATTCAAGTTACATGCATATTTACTAGATACAATGTGTATAACTGAATAATTATTACACTACTTCTGCTGGTCCGACGCGGTTCTGGAACCAATGTGGCCGGAAAAGAGGTCGAGTCGAACGGAACCAGTCAGTGCAAAATCTTGGAGATTCCGTTTGAGCTTAACGTTGTTTTTGAGTGTCAGTTCCGCATGTAGTCCGGACAGCGACACAAATTCAAAAGGGTTTGTACTGACCTGAGAAGGAAAATAATCGAGCATTGAAATGATCTTTGAAGACGAAAAAATGGCAGAATTAATGTTAATACAACCAATTAAAAAGCTTAACAAACGTCTTGAAATATATATATATTTGTTATATTCCGTTCTAAGAGAATAGACACATAACACCATGTGGATACTAGAAGAAAGGTTTATTGTACACAACGAGTACAATATGAAATACGGTACAGTTATACACACAGGTCAATTTAGTAGTGAGTGCCACTAATTGGTAGATCGAACGTGCTTGCATCGTCTCTCACACTCTTCCTCTCTGTTATATTTAACAGTCCCCCCCTCACAAGGAATGTATGTGGCACAGTGCCGAGTTTAACGTGGGTTTCTCCGGGCCCGTAGCCTCGGTCAAAAAGATTCTCTTTGAACTCGTATCAACGGGTTCAGTGACTGTCTACCTCCCCGGATGAAACTTTGCCCTGCGGCAAAGCCTCGTCCGAGTTCCTCTCTGCCAAGGCAAAGAGTTGGACAGTTGAACAATCTGTGCGACTGTTAAATGATTTTCTAAGTGTAGCTTAGATGTGGCACAAGGCCGAAAGTATGAGGCACCCAGTTAGAATCCAACTCACTACTCAGTCGTAACTGTTTTAGCGAGACAAGCTTGCTAACCATTACACCACGCCAGGGTGCCCCCACTTCCTCTCTGTTCCCAAGTTTCTCATAGACAGTTGACTTTATAGGTACTTGTAGTAAGTACCTATAAAGTCAACCGTCTACGAGAAATCGTGTAATCATTCTTGAGGGTGACTGGTTATTCCATTACATCAATAATGAATGTTGATTATTAGATAAGAAATAATTCAATTATGTTGTGTGTCTGAGGTCAATTCTTGAATATTAGAGAATTTTTATATACTTCTTGGATATCGAATCTTGATTTTTAGCCAAGAAATCATCTATCCGTTTAAACAAACGGTAAATTCTGTCTCACCCCTGGCGTATCTAAAAACCCCTTCTCATACTTGCTCTGCATAGACGAATTATACCATTTTGGAGTCAGGACGGGATTGAAAATGTCCCTTCATCTGGTGCTTTAACATCCAGTATTGGGATTTGTGAGGAGAGAAAAGTTAAAATTCAAATTTTAAAATAAATGAAAAAATTACTGATTTTAAAAAGTTTTTAATACATATTGAGTTTAAAGTAACACAAAACTTTGTGAAATTAAAAAAAAAATGTTTTAAATTCAGTTTAAAATATCTTCAAAACTTTGTGAAATTAAAAAAACACTGTTTTAAATTCAGTTTAAAATATTTCAAAAACTGTGAAATTAAAAAAAAAACTGTTTTGAATTCAGTTTAAAATATTTCCAAAACTTTGTGAAATTCTTAAAAATGTCAAGGAATCAGTTCAATTGAGAGGTTTCGTGACGTGAGGTTTTGGCCGTTTCAGACTTAAAGTGAGGTTTTGAAGTTCCATCGATTGATTTGAAGAATTTAAAATTATTTCTTTAAAATTATCATTGCTGTTTTCTAAGCTGGACCAGAGGCCGCTTTTGTTTTGGGCCAGAGGCCCAATTAACCCTCAGCCGGAGCTAGCTTTAAAATTTGCATGGAGCACGGCTAGTTTCTTTAAAACATGTCTTTTATAACCAATAACACGCCTACTGGATAGTCTTATGAGGGGTAAAACCAACAGGAGCCACATGACGCGAGAATACTATGTATACCTTTTGACAAAAGTGTAATCAAATTTTAAATTGGCTTTTTTGCCTAGGTTTCCCGTTTTTGACAAAAGTAGAGTGGGTGAACTGTTAGAGGAGAGGCTATCTGCTGCTCATAACAAAAATAATTAACCCATAGATGGGAGAGATGAGGTGAATTCATATCTTTCCCAAGGGTATTTGAACCGTAAGTGACTACGACGAACCCAAACGGAAGTCGAACTCAGCTCTACGATTACCAATTCCACTACACCACCGGCACATCCAACCTTACATCTCCTGGTATTCCCAAGCCTTCACCCATCTAGGTACTGACCAGGCTCGACGTTGCTTAACTTCGGGGATCGTACGGGATCCGGTGTTTCGTTGTATTATGGCCGCAAGCCTAAAAATAAGAAAAAGATATTTGAAATTTCTGGGGGCACATCATGAGGAAAGAATTTTTTAAATTATTTCTTTTTTTTATTTGCATTGCATGCTCTTTAGAGTTCAAGTATAAGTTGTCGATTGCAAGAATAATTCATTTTTTGCTGGTGAATATTGCATTAATATTGTCAAAGCTGATGAGCAGAAAGGAATTCATGCCTTTTCCGAGGGCATTTGTGCGTAAGTGAATACAACGAACATGGCTATTCCGATCAATTATCGTTTACACCATCCGCACATCCACAGTGACAATCTGCGGATATACTCTTTTTTATGGATGGATAACAGCAAAGCGACTGGGAGGAACAGCAAAAAGTCTATTAGCGGTAAGAACAACGAATGATAGTGTTATGGTCCGGTTCCTTGTATTAAGGTGATAGTCCAAGGTAGAACCAATAAAGAAAAAACCCGAACACGGATATGGAATAACACAGATATATTACAGACAGGAATATATACAGAGAAGTAGAAAGTGTTAGTACGAACAATCAGGTTTAGTAGTAATTGTCTGAACGCGATTCTGTTTCGAACTGCCTCTGACTCGACTCTTGACTCGACTGACTGACTCCTGTCGGACTTCTGACCTACTTCACTCCAGACTTCAGACTGAACTCAGACTTAAGACGGAACTCAGACTTCAGATGGAACAGTATTTAGTCACCCCCCCCCCACGAGGGCATCATATGACACAAGGCCGGTTTAACTTGGGATCTCCGAGCCCGTGGGCTCGGCCAAAAATATGCCCTTTGAACACGTATAAACGGTTTCAGGGTTGGTTTATCTCCCCGAAAGAGACTCCGCCCTTCGGCGTAGCCTCGTTTGAGTTCCTCTCCGACCGAAGGCAGAGCGTTCAACCGATCAGCCGGTCGCCCGACTTCAGACTGAACAGTATTTAGTCACCCCCCCACCACCACCACGAGGGCATCATGTGGCACAAGGCCGGTTTAACGTGGGATCTCCGACCGAAGGCAGAGAGTTCAACCGATCAGCCGGTCAGACTGTCGTCCGACTTCAGGCTGAACTCCCTGCTTCCTCTTGAGCCGCAGTATTTATTACGTATGGAATAGTCCATTATGTTATTATGGGTAAGGTCCCATTACAGATAGGAAGCTGTGGAACACCTTGATCGCCCACCTTCTGAGGAGGCCAAGCTCATTGAAAAAAAATTATCGAAATGCAAAAATAACATTTTTCTTCATCTGTGATGAGATTGCCAGTATTCACTGCCACATAGGAAGATTGATATTACGTAAGTGTTCAGTACATTTTTCTTTGCTTTCGTTGTTTGAAGTCTCTTCTTCATCTGTGAGGAGATTGTCCAGCATTCACTGCCATATAGGAGGACTGATATTACATAACAATTCAGTACTCTTTTCTTTGTTTCTCTTGTTTCAAGTCTCTTCTTCATTTGTGAGGAGATTGTCCAGCATTCATTGCTATATAGGAGGACTGATATTACGTAAGAGTTCAGTACTCTTTTCTTTGTTTCTCTTGTTTCAAGTCTCTTCTTCATCTGTGCAGCATTCATTGTCATATCTGCACTGAAGTACACTTAATAGTAAAATTAATGTTAGGTCAGAATCGGACACTCTGAATTAGCAGGAGTACGCGTGATTGTAATAGTTGTTTTAAGGCAGTATTTGGCGATTTCGAGATTTAATAAGATCAATGAAATTATAAAAGAAATATATGACAGTGGTGAAATACTGGAAGACTTCTCAAGATCAATCTTCATAGTGCTGCAAATGAAATCCGATATGAGTAAATGCAAAATCCATGAAATCCATCGAACAATCAACTTTAATTTTTTATTGAATTTTATGAAATAGCAATGAATGTTGGACAGATATATATGAAGATGGAACTAAAAATTAACACAGCTATGGCTCAACAGAAGGATGCTGAGAATACCGTATAGAGACCATGTGTACAACGGCGAAGTTTTAAGGAGACTGTAGACCAAAAAAGATATTTGTACTTAGAATCAGAAAGAGACAGTTGAAATTCTCTGGCACACAAGAAGGCCTGGAGAATTTAACACTCACAGGATCTCTTGAAAAGAAGAGGTACAGAGAGAAACAATGAGTAATCTCCCTAAAGGGTTTTTGGAAATGTATAACAAAACAGGGAGTAGGGAGGATGGTAAGGGGACAAAGATTGCTTAGAGTTACAAAGAATAGGAAGTTGTGGAGAGTCACTATTGCTTACATCCTGAATGAACACGATATATAAAAGTAATAGTAATAATAGGGACTTCTATCATAATCGACACGTGTGTCTTGATATCAGCGCTTGCACCTTAACATAGATTAACTAAATCAATGTCCATGTCTGACGCTTATGACCTTGTGCCGCACATGATTGTACCTACTCTCATATCACGATACGTCTAAAAAAAGTAATGATTTTTTCGACCAACTTGCTAACTATCGTGAGAGTAGGTACAATCATGTGCGGCACAAGGTCATTAGCGTCAGACATGGACATTTTATTTCGTATTTGCTAAACGTTGGTCTATGTTAAGGTACAAGAGCTGATATCAAGAGTAGGAAGGATGGTAAGGGGACAAAGATTGCTTAGATATACAAAGGATAGGAAGTTGTGGAGAGCCACGATCGCTGAAACCTTGAATGAACACGACATATAAAAGTAATAGTAATACTTTTTTTAGACATATCGTGATATGAGAGTAGGTACAATCATGTGCGGCACAAGTTCATGAGCGTCAGACATGGACATTGATTTAGTTAATCTATGTTAAGGTGCAAGAGCTGATATCAAGATACGTGTCGATTATGATAGAAGTCCCTATCGTCACGTTAGTTTGATTGACTGGCTTGTTAACCATTACTACAAGGTTTGAGGATATGCGACAGAAGTAAATTAAAAGCCCCTTAAATGAATTGTTATAGATATCAATCATTAGGATTGTAGGAGAATGAAAATTAAATAATAATAATAAAAAAAATAAACATATAATAAAAAAATAAATAATTTAATTTTCCCATAATGCAAATGGAAACCAAAAAAAAAAAAGAAAAAAAAAGATGGTTTCCAGTCACGTGCAAAATTTGTGTCCCCGACTTCCGGAAAGGAGATCGTCTTTCTCTTGATACTTTCCAATCATTGGATTCGGGCGTGTTTTTGCAGTCGTCCTAAGGAAAGAAGATTCAGTTACCCTCTCTCAATGTCATGTTGACGTGAGGTAGACCACTCTCTTACTTCCGAGTTTAGTACACACACGTGCGTCAATATAAATTGACCCTTAATTTTCCAACCAAGTTTTTGTATTATTTATTATGGTCCAACGACATTACCAACTTCTGATACCGGACGAAAAGACAAGTACCAACCCTCTACAGGGTAAACGGATCACCACATGTACTATAGCCGTGGGTAGCAATGATGGAGCAAAACGCTCTCTCCAGGTTGCTTTGAATTTATCATTCTTCTAGATTCTTTGCCAACCAAGGCTCTAGGATCTTATCTGTCCTGTTATTTACCCATAGCTGGGAGGAGATATTTATTGATACCTTCCCCAAGGGTATTTGTGCGTAACTGGAATTCGAACTCTACTTCGTGAGTCCTCATCCGGAGATGTTATCCCCCACACTATCGCTAGATAGATATTGTGCCTCTCAAAATATTAGGTTGGTGCAAAAATAATGACGTAATAATGTCGTTTTTTGACGTTAAACATACGTCATAAAACGACATTATTACGTCATTATTTTTGCACAAACCTAATAGCAACTCAGACGAAATGCTAAACGCGCTTACATTGTTTTCTTTTCTTTTCTATTTTTTTTTTGGGTTATGGTTAAATTCAGAACTTAATATCTTAAGCTAGAGTTTTATGCGATAAAGATTTTATCACAGATTTGATCAGGAAATGGCTTAGTAGAGGTCCTAAACGAACGGTTGGTCTGTCAATCGAAATTCTTGTTTCTTGTTAAATTTGATATGGATTTAATGAAATCGTTTCTTGGAACTGGTGATATCGTTGGCACAGATCAGATAAAATCCAGCCTCCAAGTCACATAATCTGTGCAGTATTCTCCGATTATATCGATTATATCCCAGGATAAGAATCTCGCTAGATTTCGTAAGGTTTTAATCTCTTATTTGTTCATTCACTTAGACCTACGCTGTGATCACACATTTCAGAATACAATATCCGTTCGCATTTTACCAAATTCAATATCGTTAGAAATTTGACAATTATGTAACAATATAAATGTCATAAAATCTAATAAATGAAATCTGTATTAAACTTTAATATTTCTTTCTTTAATATCATTTCTTTATTCAGGGAGAATCGAACAATTTTTTTTATTTACGAGTAAGTGGGCATTTCTCTTCTCTTCACTGTCAAATAGAGAAAATGGCGTGGTTTGAACACATTAAAAGGCACGACAGCTTGTGCAAGACCATCGTGCTAGGCGTTGTTGAAGTATTATTATATTAGATTCTAATTCTATGGATATGAAATGTGGACACTATTTGTAGATACAGAGAGAAGGATCCAAGCGTTTGCAAACAAATGCATGAGAGAATTCCTTGGCATCTTCTATTGGGAACAAAACAACTAAAACAATAAGTTTATGCTGAAAAAGGTTTAAAGTTTTGTAGGCCACCAGGAACCCCTTCTCGCCACTGTCAAATGGAGAAAATGGCGTGGTTTGGACACATTACAAGGACTGTGCAAAACCATCATGCAAGGCACTGTTGAAGGTGGACGTAGTGGAGGACGCCAACACAAAAACTGGTGGGACAATGTCAAATAATGGACAGGTATGACTATACTAGAATTGCTGATGGCTGCCGTAAATAGACCGTTGTGGAAAAGTGTTAGTGTGGCTTCTGCATTTGAACGCTACCCCCCCCACTGCATACGATTAAAAAGTCAAATGCGTGAAGACGATGATGATGATGAGCAATGGAGTTATTTTTTATTTACAAGTAATTGACTATTTCTTTTATTACCGGAGACTTGAACGTTGTCTATTTAGTGGTAAACGTGTATTTTTTTTGTTTACAGATAATTAAGTTTATTTTATTGTCGGATAATTGAGTTTTTTCTAGTTAGTGATAAATGAATATTTTTTTTTATTTAACGATAATTCAGTTATTTTTATTGTCGGATAAACGATTGTTTTCTATTTAGTGGTAAACGTGTATTTTTCCTTTGCACACAAGGTATGAATAATGTTCTTCTCCCCCTGCTATGAGTAAGCAGAACAAACTAGGTTCTATATCCTTTGGTGGCAACTGGTCGAGGTGAAAGTAACCCTGAATTCAAAAACTGTATTTAACCCAGGCGAAGCACGTACTATGCAGTTAAGTTAATGATAAATAACAAATAAACATGTTACAAACTTTTTAGTAATTTGTATTTACTCAACCCCCGACGAAGTCAGATTGTGTCACAAGGTCGGTTTCATGTGGGGAGAACGAGCGCGTACACCCGGGCATGGAACAAAAATTCCCGTGTCCCCGCAACCGTCGGCCTATCTCTCTAGCGCAATACCTTTCTGCATAATTTTCCTCAGTTGCGACTCTGTCCGTTGACGGAGTCGCCCCTTAGTGTGCTCTGCCCAAGGACAAAGACGCAACTGAGAGATGATAAGTAGGGTGTTACAAACCACGAGAGAGAGAGAGAGAGGGAAGTAATTTGCTCAATATTTCTATTATATATTATCTACTTGGAAATCTCACTCTTAACTAATTTGCATATTGATTTAAAAAAAGTTTATTTCATTAATTAACTGTCCTTCATTACTATTCTTTCATTCGAGGATTGTTTTGATTTTCATATCAAAAATAGTTCTGTTTAGGAATATCGTCTTATATAGTGCAGAAAAGTGTTTGAAATTTTACATGGCCTTCAATAAGTTGGCATCTATTTGTAAAACCTCCCTTAACAAGCTAATTTATGAATGAAATGTTCATTTAAAGTTTTTGTTTCAAAGTTTTCATGTAGAGAATATATATTACTTTACTAGGACCCAAGGTTTTACAGAAGATTTGGAGCAAGATCAGATAGGAGTGATAGAGGAAATGATGGGGAGAAGGATAGTGGATATATCAAGGCAACTGGAGATGTCGATTGACATTACATTTGAATAGTTGGAGATTATAGCTCTCAGGGAAACTGAAATAGGGAAGGGAGTTCCACAGGCGAGAGGTACGAGACATGAAGCTATTAGAGTAGAAGAAACGGCTACATTTAGGAGTTTCGACAGTGAAAGTGTGAGAGCAGGATGCCAGCCTCGTAGGGTGCTTGAACTCATGAAGCCTGGGAACCAGCGAATGCAGCTCCTCGGAGCTATTACCATGAAAGTATTTGTAAAACAGACAGAGAGAGGCGACAGCGCGTCTGTGTGAGAGCGTCTGTAGACGAGATTCCAGAACAGGGCCAATTATATTGCATATCCGCCTCTGGAGCTTATCAAGAACCCCGAGGCAAACAGAAGCGGCTTCAGACCATATATGGCAGCAATACTCCATGCAAGGGCGAATTGTTTAGTTAGATATAAAAAATATTTTTTGCTACTATTTAAAGAATGTAAGGTCGACGCATCGGAAACATAACCATATAACAAAAATGAGAGTAACTGACCAACGATAGAGTTGTGACGTCACCCTGCGCCTCTGCCCCCATGCTATCCTGTGACGACCAATGTGACTTGGTATTGGTCGCCGCGCCAAATGTAACGTTCTAACACCTGGCTGATTCGGATGGAAAGCTGGTTAGATTCGGTATCAGCTTTGTCGTTCCCAGCTCGCCTCCAAGGTCTGGTTACCGAAGTAACTGCTTTGATTTTTAGTTTAACTTACCCACGTTGTGATTTGATCTTAGCTAGACGAAATCAATCAGTCGTCGGGCCGTAGTGCAAGCCGAATTCGAGCAAAGGTGACACTGCACAAGTATATGTAAAAGAAGATAAAGTATCAACTCGAAAGATTCAAATGTGTTAAAAAAAGAATAACAAATATCTTTATATCTGGTTGCTGAATACAGGACTGCGTCTTTCTCCCAAACCGCTTCTATGGATACGTGACATTTTGCGTTTGTTATGCGAGTCTTAATATCTTAAGTGGTTTTTCAAGAAACTGGTTTTTGGTATCTTCAGGCGATATTCGTAAAACTTGTTTTGGTGGTGTGAGTCTAAGTCGTTCTTCAAAAAAAGAAAAATTGTTTTTGGTTAGAAGTCTAAGTCGGAATGCGTGGATATTTTTCAGTCCGCTCCTGTGAATGCAGCCAATGAATGCTCGGAAGTGTGGGTGTAGCTAGTCTGGCCTCAGTTTACAATTATCGCTCAAAGAAAAAAAAATATCTTCCTTTTTCTTTTCTTTCTTTTCCCCGACTGGGACCCCCACGAGTCGTAGTGTGGTCATTAAGTCTCTATCTTAACTGAATGTCATCTGGAATTTATCAACGAGATTTTCGTCAAGTGATTATCAGAATCTCCTTGTGTCCTCAACGCCTTCGTACTTCTGTCGCCACAATCTGTCCAGGTAACAAACTTTTATCATAGCCAGGTCTGTACATAAAACAGGTGGTCCCTTTCCAAAACCAAATGATATCTTCGAAGATAGTTAATGGTTTATTCTTTTCCTTTTTCTCTTCCTCCTCCCTTTTCCTTTAGGGTGGTCTCAGCTGATCCCTTTCTTGGTCGATGCTCGACCTAAATCTGTTTATCTTTTAGCATCCTGCTTTGCAAGCCACTTGACCAATTTGAAATTTTCATTATTGCCATGGGCAGATTGATATCTTTTATTCGCCGCGTCATGGCATAAATTAACTCTGACAGATCCGAGATCTTACGAATTTCCTATCTTCTGCGGAAAAATACTTTTTTTCGCAAATGAAAATAAAATCTTTACCACTTTTCTTTTGTTAAAAAAAATAACATCGCTCAGTATGTCTTTCGTTATAGCTTTTTCTCGCTTTAAGTATTTCTCGTTTTTAATTTTCACGCTTAATTAGTTAGCCAAACGTTAAATAGTGTCACAGAGTTGAAAAGCGTCTCCGAGCCCTTGTGGTTGATGAATTAATTTCCACCCTTCAATTTCTCTCCCACGGGCTTTCCATGCTTTACCGCTACTTTAACGAAAAGTTCTCGGACGAACTACAGTCTCTTGTTCCGCCGAGACAAACCTTCACCACAAGAACATGCCATAGTAGCAAACCATCTACATTCCATCCGTATTCCATTGGTGAGAAGTTCCACTCGAGCAGCCTCTTCCCGTGAACTACTATCCTGTGGAACCGGCTCCCAACCGGATGTTTTCTCAATCACTACAATCTTAATTTGTTCAAGGCAAGCGTAAACAATTGTCTTCCACTCCTATACACACAAATGGCCTTCAAACCTAATTTACCTTGTGAAGGGTGAACCTCACTTTAAAAAAAATAATGAATAAAATTTTAAATAACGGAAACAGAATTTTCGTGTAAAGATTTAATCGGCACAAAACTTCATTTCCATTGTATCTAAGTGTCAAGCAATGGACTCGGTGATCTAATTTGTTGTACATTCTGCTAAACTTTGTATCATTTTATCAGCTCTTGAAATGCTTCAAATTTGGATTTGTTTCCGATTCTAAAGACAACTGGGTAAACGGAGGAAAATATAAAATTCTTTTACTGAACATTCATAATTTTATTTTTTTTGCTGCTATTTAAAGGCTTTTTTCTTTTTGGGTGGGGTTTGACTTTTTTTTTCTTGGCCACAAACCATTGTTTGAAAACTCAGTCAAGCAATTAGTCTTGGAAGGGATTTTCAGAAAAGGATAATTGGTCAGTATAAAACATTGCAGAAAGACTTGGAATATTTTAGTGATTAGATTAATTGGATGCAATACCAAGAACACTCGGATGCAGATGCACATCAATAAATATTTTGTGGTCACAGCCAGCTTCTCGTCGTCAGAGAAATGGAACATAATGCAATTTGGTCGCAATTGCGTTGTCTTCCGCCACCACAAGAACACAGGGCAATTTACTTAATATAATAACACAATAAAATGGCTTCGAATAAAAATATCGGGGTTTGCTAATTTAGTAAAGACGGGTATTATTTGATTATTCTTGGCGTCGTTTCAGGTTCAATCCTTGAATCGGCTCATTTCTATTCATTTTTTTTGTTCTCGATCAATGAAGTTATGACGAAGAAAAAACAATGCGTTTTGTCTGCCATATTTCGATCTATAAGACGTAAATAATTCGCACATTGATTCTCCTGCTAAACAGATTATCTTGGAAAGTTTGTCTATGAAAATGTTCTCAGGATAATTTCGTTAAAAGCCGAACGTACGAAGCTAAATTAAGTGAATATTAATAGAGATGTTTTCGTACAAAGATCGTGCTATTCAGAGGACATTTTTGATTAGTATTTCTTTCAACTTCTTTCTCTTGCTTTTCCACCAAATAGTAATGGCTTTAAGTTGTCTGAATTTCTTACATGAAGCCTTGGCAATTATTATTCATTTTTGACTAGTATTTCTTTCATCTTATTTCTCTTGCTTTTCCACCATGTAGTAATAGTCTTAAGTTGTCTGAATTTCTTAGATGAAGCCTTGGCAATTATTCATTTTTAACTAGTATTTCTTTCATCTTATTTCTCTTGCTTTTCCACCAAGTAGTAATAGTCTTAAGTTGTCTGAATTTCTTAGATGAAACCTTGGCAATTATTATTCATTTTTCACTAGTATTTCTTTCATCTTATTTCTCTTGCTTTTCCACCAAATAGTAATAGACTTAAATTGTCTGAATTTCTTAGATTAAGTCTTGGCAATTATTATTCATTTTTCACTAGTATTTCTTTCATCTTATTTGTCTTGCTTTTCCACCAAGTAGTAATAGTCTTAAGTTGTCTGAATTTCTTAGATGAAGCCTTGGCAATTATTATTCATTCTTGACTAGTATTTCTTTCATCTTATTTCTCTTTCTTTTCCACCAAATAGTAATAGACTTAAATTGTCTGAATTTCTTAGATAAAGCCTTGGCAATTATTATTCATTTTTGACTAGTATTTCTTTCATCTTATTTCTCTTGCTTTTTCAGAATTTCTAAAACAAATTCATGCCAGTCATGACAATTTGGCAAGAATTTCTTTACTTATATTTCTCTTGCTTTTCAATCAAGTTGTAATTTTCTGTATTTGATTGCAACTTTTCGATTTTATCGTTCTGTTATTAATATTGGAATTTTTTTTCTTCATCCGATAAAATATCTATATACTTACCGGGTTCAGCAGAAATAGTTACCAATTATTTAAACATTATTTGAAACAAACCTATTTGTAAAATTAATTTTAAAATTTCTATACGGTTTCCAAATATTCTTTTGTTTTATATTTTTTATATTGTTTATATATATATATATATATATATATATATATATATATATATTATATTATTATATTATTCTTATATATTTTATTATTATATTGAATTATATATATTTCTTATATATATGTATAATATATATATATAATATAATATAATGTAATATTATATATAAATATATATCATAATATATATTATATATAATATGTTATATATAACATAATATAATTATATTATATAATATATATATATTATATATATTTATTATAATGTATATTTATTTAATTATATTTTTTACATTATTATATTTAAATATTATATTATATTATATTACATTATTATTTTATTATATCATTATATTACATATTTATATATGTTTATATTCAGATTTTTATATTGTTTTATATTTTTATATTGTTCTATTTATCATCTTGTTTTCTATTGTTTACATTTTAATTAAATTTGGAAATTCAAACAAAACACTTACTTGATAGTAAGTCTGATCCATTCGATAAGGCCAAATTGATGGCTAATGTCAAAAACAACTTACAGTCTGTTGTTAACTGGGGCAAATGATGGCTTGTTAATTTCAACGTCTCCCAAACCTAACTGCTGTCTGATAATCATCTGAGAGACCCCTTTCTACCTTCCATCAGTATGGCTGATGGTAACCTCCATGAGAGGGACCCATCGTGTCTTCTCGGGATAACATCCTAGAAATCACAAGAAATAGAAAAATTATATTGAATCCATTGTTAGGTCAGCTGTTAAGAAAGTTAGTTCATTGTTTAGTGCAAGACAATTTTTATCCCCAGAATCTATCATACATATAAGTCTATGAGCGATCTTTTGCCCCAGGTTTTGAGCGAAGTGGTTGTGCAATTGAGAAGAGATTAAGGGCTATGGTGAAAGGATGGTTGACCATTTTTATTTGCAAAATGTTGACAAGGAGTATAACAATCAACCTGAAAACATTCATTAATCAAAACTTAAAAAATATATTTTATAATTAAAATGAATAATAGGTGATTGTATATGCGGCATCCGGATTTTCCTCTTAAGTAGTTCGGTGGCTTAATCGGTAAGGCGCTGACCCTGTCCGACGGACGCCGTAAATTGCAAACTGTTTTTAATTTCATATCTCTGACGCTATATATTCTTAGTTTGAAAAATTGAATGATGTTTCCAATGAAATGAAAAAAAGAAAGGTGAAAATATTTGTTTGAAGGTAACGAGTTTTAAAGAATTTACCAGAGTTTGCAGAATTTTTACGACACGAAAATGACAGAATAGAAGACAGCACTCTTCACACAAAATTCTTCATTGATATTTCAACTGGTACGGGGAAAATGTTGTCGAAAAGGAGGCCTTAAAATTCAGTGGTCAAAATTAGGCTCCCTTCAAAATCAACATTCTAAATCATGGTTTGTTTTTAATGACAAAGGATAGGCGATTGTGGAGGGCTATGACCGTCCATGTCATGATTAAACACGGAACATGGACAAAGAAGTGACTTAAAGCTGGTCAGCATTAACAGAAGCCAGTAGATTCTTTTGAATCAAACGTGGACTTTTCAGTTTTATTTTTTGCTTTTATTTTTATTTTTAAGCTGGGAAGAAATCACTTTCTTCCGTCACACAATGAAGCAAATTTGATTAAACTAGTCAGGGAAGAGCAGGATTAGTGAATGACAGTGAGATTAGGAGACAATTCGCGGACGATAAGGGATGAAAAGCGTGACGGATATAGAGGGATTATCGCCAGCGATTTATAGTAATCCGTCCACAACGGATTTTATTTTCACGACACTTTTCATTTCCCACGGAGTTAGAATCAGACGTGCGTCCATGTTTCTCCTCGGCGCCTGGGGTGCTTTTCGCAATTTCAAAAACTCAATGACAAAGTCGGCTGGTATTCTTCATTTGTCGCACCACAATCATCTTATTTCTATTTTCCGTCGATGTGACAACCTTAAAAATTCTTTTAGTGTGACACGAAACCATAATTACCTAACGAGGACCGACACCACTACATTACCTTATTACAACAATCAATCCAAAAATTGGACGAAAAATAGCTTTAATTACCTTCCCAGAGCAAAACAAACTATTAAATAAACGATCTGAACCAATCTCAATTTTTTTTATTACGTTACTAAAACATTGAAAACTGAAAAGAATAAGTGAATACAGGGTGTCCATAAAGTTCGTGTGCACTTAAAAAAAATCTGTAACTTTATTTGTAATTGCGATAGAAATAATCTGTAAAAAATGTTATAAAGTTTAATGTACCTAGTTTTAAATATAGCTAAAATAACTAATGTGATTTCAGGCATTACTGTAAATCAGTTGGCAAATGTTTTCCGTGAACTGCAAAATGGTATTACCCTTTGTATTGCTAATAATGGAGGATATGTGGAAACTTAAATAAAATTTCAATAAAACCTTAAAAATTTAGATTTACTACTTTCTAATCCTTTTTACAAATTATTTCTATCGCAAATATAAATAAAGTTATAAATTTTTTAAAGTGCACACGAAATTTATGGACACACTGTATATGAAATAAAAATAAATAAAATACAAGTAAAATAAATTAATGCAAATAAACAAATAAATAAACAAACTACTCCTGGCAAAATAACCGTTAGAATAGACTACCCACAATGCACTACTGACCCGTATATATAAAGAGTCGATAAAAAGCTCGATTAATGGCAAATTTTCTAAAATTGGAAAAGGATAACTATTTTGTTTGTCAGATATTACAATATCGAAATAATTACAGTAGTGTTAAAAATGGACAGAGTTTGTGGAATCTTCTATATTAACCTCCCATCCTTTTCGGAAAAATGTTTTCTTCTATAAAAAAACGCCTTAACCAATCAACATTTCGTTTCAGTAAAATTCAATCTTCTATTGGTTAAAACTTTAGCAAAGTCACAACAGAACCTTTTTCCCGCCTAAGGTCCCTGGAGCCGAATTTTAAACGCACAACTCTATATAAACAAACACAGGACTCAATTCAAGTCAGTCAGTCATCAAATTCAAGTCGATCTCGGTCGACCGGCTGATGGGTTGAACTCTCTGCCTTCGGGCGGGGAGGAACCCGAAAGAGGCTACGCCGAAGGGCGGATTCTCTTTCGGGGAGGTAAACCGACCCTGAACCCGTTTATACGGGTTCAATGGGCATATTTTTGGACGAGCCCACGGGCTCGGAGATCCCACGGGCTCGGAGATCCCACGTTAAACCGGCCTTGTGTCACATGATACCCTCGTGGGGGGGGGTGACTAAATACTAGTCAGTCATCAAATTTCAAGAGATCCATACAAACTCCACGCTGTTCAATTTACTGACTCGCAACCACTTAAAGTTTCTCAACAAACTCAACGCAGCATTCAAATAACCATTGTCCGCGTGGATATTCATCACCTACAATTGACTTAAAGAGGGAGCATTTTCACTACGTCAAAGTAATTGTACATTCATTAATTTAGCCAATCAGTTAAAGGCAAACAACTCTTAGCAACTTTAATTCTGACTCATAAATAACACACGCACACACACACTAACAGTTGAACAATACATTTTGATATTTTACTACGCAGAAACAAAAATTATTTTAATTTTAATAACAATCCAAAAGCATCAGCATTTACTTACCACAATTCTGCACGAACATTCTTCACAACATTATCTCAATTACCAAACTTACAAAAATTCTGTTTATCTTTGCATGTGTATTGTATATAAAAATCTCTTTATTGTTGATCTCTAATCACATTGTTCACTCATTCCTTGCTATGCAATTGTCCTCATGTTCTTTGTGTAATCTATTTGTTGTGGGATAATCCAAATTGCAAACACGCATAACTTTCACCTTATAAAAAATACCTTCTGATACACCTCACTCAGCATATGACCCGCAACAAGTGATAAATAGATAAACTTTATTATATAATTGATCGTTTAGGTCTAAATTGAAATAATGGTCCCTAATGCTGATATGACTTTGTGATCCAGTTTTCCTCACTACTTTTCCTTCTTTTTTGAATTTATTCTCCTTTCTTTTGATGGTTCTTGAATGGATTTTGAAGATGGAAGCCACAGTATGAAAGTTGATATCATTACTGAATACTTGAATGATCGTTTCCCTCTCACCATTGCTCAGTTGGGAAGACATATTGGATCGGATACAAAACATTTTTAACCTGCTCTCTTTCTAGCTGAATAACTCAAAGGGTTTTTCAAAGATTCTTATGACAAATTCCGTCAAGATAGCTAAAAGTCTTATCTGAAAACCTGTAAGAAAGAAAGTCAATTTCTTTATTCATTGTTTTTAGATATTAAACATTTTGTGGGATGGACCTATTATACTCTAACACGATTTGCCCGTTATATATATATATATATATATATATATATATATATATATATATGTATATATGCACACAGACACACACACACAATTTATATAAATATTAAACATTTTGGAGGATGGACAATTATGCTGTTACACGATTTGTACAATTTTGCTGTTACACCCGATATATATATATATATATATATATATATATATATATATATATATATATATATATATATATATATATATGGGGAGGTAATTAAATAATTTAGACGTATTATGCATATTTATTTTAATTATAATCCGTTTAAGTCCGCGGATTAATTTCTTGGTGGCTGTAAACAATTGATCACGAAAAATTCCCAAATTTTATTTCAAATAATACATATATATATATATATATATATATATACAGGAATACCTCGATTAATTTGCATTCGATTAATCCGTTTTCGATTCAGTCAGTTATGTGGCATGCGTGATACACACTTAGGCGATCATGTATCTTTCGATACATGACTGACGAGGCATATTTTTCCCGCAGTAGTTTGCGATTTCTTTCTGCGGTAGACCAATTTCCATCCAAGATTATAGAACCCGCTCTGTTCTGCTATTTGCTCTACACCCCTCTCTATTTAAACAAACGCGCTAGCCGTTACCATGGAAATTTTGATTTCAATAAGAAATATGCTATTAAAACACGTAAATTTCAGAAATAAGTTATTCCCAAAAAAAATTTCGCTTGAAGAACTTACTGAGCTTACTTTAATTCAATTTAATTCAAATAATTATATTGAGGTTTTCGGCTCTTGTTTTGAAACATGAGAACTCTTATGTAGCGTGTTGGAATCATATTTTTAAATAAATGATTATATTTATGCGCTACTTTTGTATCGAGCACTATTTTTAAAAAGTAATAACAAAAATATTAAAGAACTTTGGATTATTTACCTAACCAGTTCTTTCCTATTTTCTATATATTTTCACACACACACACACACACACACACACACACACACACACACACACACACACACACATATATATACATATATATATAAATATATATATATATATACATACATATATATATATATATATATATATATATATATATATATATATATCAGCATAATTACCTCGATCAATGCGCATTCTATTAATGCGTTTTCGATTAGTGTTATAAAAAATTTATACCAAAAATCGATTTCCGCGTATATATTACCCGATTAGTGCGGTGAAACATTTAACCACAGAAATTGAAAACTGATTTTTTTAAAAATAATTACTGGTTAATTAAAAATTTCCTGAAATTTTAAAATGGAACTATTTTCTTTGACAAATATAATGTTATCGAAGTAATTACATTAGTGTAAAAAAAAAAAAGAACAGTTTTAAATAGATAATTTTCATATTATAAGCCAATAATAAATAAACATATTTGAATATTTGTCTCTAAGAAATATTTAGGAATATTTTGATTGTTTTAATGTTTATTTTCAAAGTCTGAAACGAAAATTTCTGATTTTTTGTTAAAATAATGGACGATTCAATTACATACAGGAATTTACATTTATTAAAAGAATATTGAAATATAAAAGCCATTTACTATAGAAAGATTATAAATAAAATTTTTAGGTTAAAATACAAATAATTATGATATGTTTGGAAAATTTTCAAAAATAGAAAGTATAAATAAAACAGGATTCTTAAAAAAAAAAAAATTAAAACTATTAAATTGAGTGCCGCTCGATTTAAACCTTATTGTAAATATATGGAATTTCATAAAAAGGAAAATTGAAGGCAAAATCTTAAAAAAATATCGACGAATTAAAAGAAGAAATTATAGGTATTTGGAATAACGTCGATCAAAATTTAATTTCTAAGATATTTTTTTGGTACTTTTTTCGTTATTTTTTCGGTACAGAAAAGGGAAATGTTGGTTTTTGAAGCGAAGACACTGAAGAATGTAAAGAAACCATTCCTACTCACATAACATTCCTAACATAAGAAAATGACAAAGAAGGAATTAGTAGAATTTTTCAGGCTCATTGAAGAATTTAAAGGGAAATGTTTAAAAGTAGAACCTGATGAAGACAAGCCAAGAAATTTGTGGAAAAATTGAACGAGCAATTTCTTATTACCGCCAATTATAGGAAGAACAGAATCTCATGCAGCAAACAAGTCTAAATGTTTTTAATAAAAAAATTTAGATGAATAAACATTAATTCATTCATTTATATTGTATCTTCTTATAGGCGCCTATATCTTAATTAAAACGTATGCAAATAAGAAATTAATTATGAATGAAACTAAAATTTGAGGTACAAATTACATCATTTCATGTAAGTTAAAACTCCTGCCTCAAAAACAAATCTAGTGTAGTTGACAAAACTAACCTGGCCGCTCGTCTCGAAAAGGACCTCCAATCGCTTTGAATTGGGGCAGGAATTGGCTGGTTAACTTTAACATCTCAAAAACAAAATTGCTCTCTATTACTCATCCCAGAGAACCATCCCTGCCCCCCATTAGAATGTCTGACGCTCAACTTCTCGAGAGTTCCTCTTTGCGACTACTCGGACTCACATTGCTGACCTGAGATGGAACAAATACATTGAGTCAATAGGAAAGTTGGCGAAAGGATTTTTTTCTCGCCGGAGTCGATCCTACAAATCTACAAATCAACGATTCGCTCTTGCATGGGGTATTGCTGCCATATATGGTCTGGTGTCCCTTCTGTTTGTCTCAAGGTTCTTGATAAGATCCAGAGGCGGATATGCAACGTAATTGGCCCTAATCTGGCATCTCGTCTACAGTCGCTCTCACACAGACGTGTCGTCGCCTACCTCTGTCTTTTTACAAATACCTTCATGGTAACTGTTCCGATGAGTTGCTTTCGCTGGTTCCCAGACTTTATGAATTTAAGGGTTCAACTAGGCTGGCATCCCGCTCACACCCTTTCACTGTCGAAACTGTTAAATGTAGCCGTCTCTTCTACTCCAATAGCTTCATATCTCGCACTTCTCACCTGTGAAACTCCCTCCCTTTTTCTTGCTTCCCGGATAGCTATGATCTCCAACTATTCAAATGTAATGTCAATCAACGTCTCCAGATGTCTTGATCTATCCCCTATCATCCTCTTCATCCTTTCCTCTATCACTCCTATTTGCTCTTGCTCCAACTCTGTGTAACTCCTTGCGTGCTAGTGGCTTCCCGCCTTGCTGCGGGTGAAACGCTTAATATATATATATATATATATATATATATATATATATATATATATATATATATATATATATGCGATAAATATCTTTTGGTTAGTACGTATCGTTTAATGTACGCATTAGAGGCACTAATCATTCATTTTTTATAGCTGTCGATTAATTAAAAATTTCCTAAAATTTTAAAAGGCAAAATAAGTAACTATTTACTTTTTCAAATATTACGTTATCTAAGTAATTACAGCAGTGTTTAAAAAATGGGCGGTTATATATATATACATAAATTTGCTAATATGAGCCGATAATAATGTAGCGGTCCGTGGATTTACATGTTAAATTAGGAACAGGTGTGTAACACCTGATAGAATATTAAAAGGTCCACTACAAGAACATGGGGGACTCAGGGATGGAATCCACCATAAAGAAGTGTAAAGGAAGCCAACAAGACCCATATATATATATATATATATATATATATATATATATATATATATATATTCATGAAATATTCATACATAAAACAAATACAAAGGTTAATGATTAAATGGCGAGAAATCCATCTCCGCGAACAATTCAATAATATACAAAAACCCCGAATCTGTTTATGAATGAATTATTATGAATATTATTGAATTGTTCGCGAAGATGGATTTCTCGCCATTTAATCATTAACCTTTGTATTTGTTTTATGTATGAATAATTCATGAATTTGTAAAATAATTGCACCTTTATTGAAATTAAAATAACTGATCCAAGTGCAACTTTCGGATAATAAGTGCGACATTACTGTAATTATTGAACAATATAGTTCATGCCATTTTGACGGAAAATTTACCAGTAAAAAAGAATTCTCTTATCACTACATTTGTACATAAACGCAGAACTTAAAATTTAAATTCAAACTCAGCGTTGCGACTGCACGTTCCCAAACAATAACACACATTTCTCATAGCATTTTTCGGATTACAACCTTGTTTTCATTTGTCCACTTATTACTGAGAGTAAAAACAAGAACACAATCTATTTCATACCTGAGGATGTCTGTAGGAACAGACGAAAGCTTGTAAAATAAAAAGATCTAATGCAACGGAAATTTATAAAACAGGATCTTTTCATTCATAAACAGATTCGGGGTTTTTGTATATTATTGAATTGTTCGCGAAGATGGATTTCTCGCCATTTAATCATTAACCTTTCTATTTGTTTTATGTATGAATAATTCATGAATTTGTAAATTAATTGCACCTTTATTGAAATTAATATATATATATATATATATATATATATATACACAAATAAGTATATGTATTAAAAAACAAAATTTACAATGGACATGGAGATTAACATTTGTGTTTGTGTGTGAATGTAAAGAGTTTCTTTTTTGGTGAATGTTCGTACGTATGTGTATGTGTGTATAATGTTCATGGTGTCTCCCACAAATGGGAAGACGCAATTTTCTGCGAAAGCTTACATTGTCGATTTGTTCGCTGAAAATGAAGAAATGAAAAAGAGAACGAGGCAAGAAATCGCTCAGTATTTATAGTGTAGAGAGAGCGTCCCCTAGTGAACACCTTGGACAATTAAGGAAGAATTAACTCCGGCAATAGAGATCGCATTTTTAAATGTGCCCGCTGAAATGCAAAGTAAAAAGAGAACGAGGCAAGAAATCGCCCAGTGGTGTAGGGAGAGCGTCTCCTAGTGAACAATTTGGACAATTAAAGAGGAGTTAACTCCGACAATAAAAATACATATTTGAATATTTGTCTCTATTAAATTTTTTTTTAATATTTTTATTTTTTCATGTTTATTTTGAAGATCTTAAATAGAAATTTTTGATTTTCTGTTAAAAAAAATGAATAATTTAATAAAATATAGTAATTTCCATTTATTAAAAAATATCGAAATATAAAAGGTGTAGACATTTATTTAAAGATTATTAATAAAATTCTCATTTTAAAATACTAATGATCATTATGTGTTGTGACCAAATAAATAGTTAAAGAAATAACAAAACAAATGTTGTAGATATATCATATATTAAATCGTCCCTATTTTTCTTTTGTTTAATTCCCCATCCCCTCCCTCGTTAGGTGGTCAGTGATGTCAGTTCTCTGGTGGATGCGGGGCGCCTTTCGTTTCGTGTGTGTGATTTTTTGTATTTGTTGTTGTGCATGGATGTGTGTGTGCCTGTGTGAATGCTTTGGAGGAATGAATGTTTTCCCTATTTTTCATAGTCCCGCATTGATTTCGTCCAGTTAACTGATGTTTCTGCCACATTTAGGGATTATGTGTGTGTGTGTGTGGGGGGGGGGGTCATTACTAACCCTATTTTGTTTTGTTTTATGTAAATAAGTTTAAGTCATATTGTAAATAATCATTGAGGTTTTTTAAATTGTTGTTCCCCCCCCCCCAGACTTTGAAATGTACAAATGGGGTCTAGTTAGGATTTCATAGAGAATTTGAGGTATTATGGTGGACGCAGTAAGAAAGGTAGGAGTGAATGTGTTGTTTTGGTGATTGGAATATTGTTGGTATGTTTGGGTCCGTGTCTGTGACTAGCTAAGTTTAGAATTAAGACAGAAGAAGACCGTCCTTCCCCAACCCCTTTTTAGGCCTTGTGCCACATTTTGTACAAAAGTGCAAATAAATATTATATCATATATTAAATAGTAAGTACGACACAAGAGTATTACATGACGAGTGAGTGTGCGTCGGTTGACCCAGCGTTCAATCTATTCGAGAGTTAATATTTAGCATCTCACCAACGAGCGTGGATATGGCACAAGGCCAAGTTTAACGTGGGTCATCCGAGCCCGTAGGCTCGGCTACAAAAATCCCCGTGGAACCTGCATAAACGGGTTCGGGTCTGTCTACCTCCCCGGACGAGACTCTGCCCTTCCGCATAGCCTCGTTCGGGTTCCTCTCTGCTCAAAGACAGAGAGAGAGTTCGACAGGAGCTGTGAAAAGTCGGTAGAACAATCTATTAGACTGTTAATATCTAACATTATTATTTATTACAATCTGTTAGATTGTTTCCCCGAGGCCTTCTCTCCTACTAATCTTATAGTAGGCAGAAGAGTCCAACACAGACTCTTTAGAGAGAGGACACCACAACAATATGTTTAAAAATTTCCGGAAATAGAAAATGTATATAAGGTTCTTTTTTCAAAAATTAAATTAAATTTTTGTGTTAGAGTTTAATATTTAATTACCCACCAAAAGATGACAAAGAAGGAACTAGAAGATTTCAGGGTCAGAAGCCGACAAATTTGCAGAAAAATTGAAGGGAAATCTCTCAGTCCCACCATTTATATGAAGAGCAGATGAATACGATACGGCAAACCACTCTAAATAGGTTTTGAATATAAAATCAGATTAATATATATACGCATATTCTATGGGTATATAATATAATATTCTTATATGTACCCATATTTTAATTAATAAGCACGCAAATTAGAAATTAATTGTGAATGTGACTAAAATTTGAGGTAGAAATTAAATCATTTCCTGTAACTTATTATATACAATAAATGCGTTATTATTATTATTATAAAGAAAACAAACTCTTAAAAGACCATGGTGATATTTATTTCGTCACAATCGAGAGCTCAATCTCAACTCTTCAGACCGTCTACTTACACACAAGATATTTGTAAGGAGTCAGCCTGAAGAGTTCAGCTCGAACTGTCGATCATAACGAAATAGATATCACCATGGTCTTTTAAGAGTTCATTTTCTTTATAATAATAATTATTATTGCTCTATTGTTAACAGTGAGCTGTCCCTGGATCTATATCCTCTTGGAATGATACTACGGATTACAAATATTAATATTATATATATATATATATATATATATATATATATATATATATATATATATATATATATATATATATATTGGTTATATTTAGGCAGTATATTTTCAAACACCTTTGCTTAAATAATAGGGAGAAAATTAATTCACAAAAATACCAAAATTTTCTTTCAAATAGTTTTTATTTTCCCAAGTACTTTCGGTCTCATCTGAGACCATCTTCAGGTTAAGTTAATAAAATATATATATGTATGAACAAAAATGGCAAAGTTACTTCGCTTATATTGGAGAAACAACTCCGCCCCGACCTCCAAAATGTGAACTTAAATCTAGAACGCTGTATAAGCAGTAAAACCGAACAGTTGAAATGCTTTGAGTTTACAAAAACACATATACATACTCACAGACAACTTAACCCCCTGAAGGTGGTCTCAGATGAGATTGAAAGTACTTGGGAGAATAAAAAGTATTCGAAAGACTATTTGGGTATTTTTCTTAATCAATGTTCTAAGTCTACCAAAAAATGAATCTGTGAACTTGTAAGGATCACAATGAAAACTAATCGACATATGTCTAAATTAATTAACCAAACATGTTTGAATATATATATATATATATATATATATATATATATATATATATATATATATATATATATATATATATATATATATGTGTGTGTGTGTGTGTATAAATGCAACGCTGATTCTTGCACGTTTTTCCGCAGTGGCATATTGAGTCAGAAGTCCTTTGGGCGTTTGCTGTGTTCGTAACCGTTGTATTCATCCTACCGGGAATCTCATGCTCACCCACTCTCGGGATCCCCTGGAGGTATGTATTTTACTTGTAGCTTGAAACGGGAATCTCTTGACAACAAAGAAACATGTCATTAGGGGTGAGAACCCTGCAGACTCTGTATAGCGGTCTTTCCAACTGTCTTTCCTCATCTTTGTCGCCATATTTATTACAACGTTTCAGCCTTTCAGTATCTGTCTATATTTCTGAGATGAGGTATTATGTACACTATTTACATTAGTCGGACTATTGTCCTCATCTTTGTCGCCATATCTATCACAACGTTTCAGCCATTCAGTATCTGTCTATATTTCTGAGATGATGTATTATGTACACTATTTACATTATTCGGACTATTGTCCTCATCTTTGTCACCATATTTATTACAACGTTTCGGCCCTTCACTATCTGTCTATATTTCTGAGATGAGGTATTATGTACACTATTTACATTATTCGGACTATTGTCCTCATCTTTGTCGCCATATTTATTACAACGTTTCGACCGTTGTACGCTCTGGCCTTCTTCAGGTGGTTGGAATGTCGAACTGAACCCATTTTTTTGCTCACTGGGGTAGACTCTTCTAGTTCCACGTGCCATGTCTAATGGATGTCAGTTATCAGTTATCTCCTGTTAATTCCCCTCTCCATGTTCTCCATTGAACTCACAGTCTTTGAGCTCTATCACTAGATCTAATCAACGCAGTGACACGGTGGATAAAGGCGTTGAATGTTGTTTTAGAAACTTTCAGGTAAATTGTTGTTAATATTCAATAAATATTTTTACCTCAACTTTTATCTTGTTTATGCCAGACATATTTTGAATTAAGAAATATTTTGCATAAGTCTTTGTTATTAAAAAGTGTACTCCTGCATATTTCCAATAAGTCAATTGATACTAATATCAAAACATGTCAGTTAGCAATCGATATTTTCTGGTGTTGATAACGAATAATCGATCACCTAGCATAACTGCACGCTAACAATAGTTTGAAGCTAGGAATTATGTTTTATTCAAACTCATGGTGAATTCCATGAGCGAAAGCAAATTAATGCAGGCTAAAAATGTTTTCTGCTTATCGTCTGGTTTTATCAAGGCGGGAAAATATGACCTAGACTCGAGCCACTTGCTATTTGAAGGCAGTAGGCTAGGTGAAAGATTAATGGCTCTCCAGTCAGAGACAGTTCAATGGTGTGGAAATAAGTTTTGGGTTCGTCAATATTATTTCGTTGAATGCCAAATGAACCAGACTACTGAATGGAAAATGACGAAGTGGAAATATGATACGGACATTGAGCAACAATGCCTGCTTCACTCATTGTAACTTCAGAATTATTCTTGGCAACACAATATATGGAGAATTCAGTAACAAAATGGAAAAAAAATCTATGTACACATTTCATACTTCGAAAGGACTTCTTCAGACTAAATAATGATTTTATTGATGGAATCTCACACACATATATATATACATATATAAAAACTTAACGCATAATCAAATTGGAAAAAAATCTATGTACACATTTCATACTTCAAGAAAAACTTAAAGCATCATCGAAAACTCGATTATAAATTATAATTTATTTTGATAAGTAAGTTTTTAATACTTGTCTCATCAAACCAAAATTAAAAATGGTTCATTATTGACTAATAATAATTCCAAAAAGTTTTTCCTTTAATGTTCATCCATATTACTCTGTATACGATTCATTGATTTCTCTTTATGGATGAATCTTTTTCATATTTTATATTAAAAAGACCTACTTGGATTATCCTCTCCACTTACGGATTTGATATTATCTCTCTTTCTCTCACCACCCTCTATGTCAACTTATATAAGCTTAATACTGCCCGTCAAAAGTGTAAATTTTAAATTCATTTTTGTTTCACCTTTGAAAGTGAAGTCTGAAGATCCAGAGAAAAATAAAATTCTCTGGGGAAATAAATTATTACAAATGAAACCATAAAGTGGTCAGTTTTCCTTTATATATATATATATATATATATATATATATATATATATATATATATATATATATATATATATATATATATATATATATGTGTGTGTGTGCTGGATGTTACAGCAAAATTGTCCAATTTGGGTAACAGCATAATTGTCCATCCTACAAAATATTTAATATTTAAAATAACACTGAACTAATTGAGTTTCTTTTTTTTCCTGGTTTTTGAAATAAGATTTTAAATGTGGGAGTAACGACTTTGACGTTCTGATGGGGACATATGATACGGCACAAGTAGCTGATCTTGTCTGTATTTACATTTTGGAGATAATTGGTAGATTTATTCAGCTGGAACTAGTTGGTCTGTATAGGGATGGCGCTCTCATTTATGTCCCCAATAGTAATAGTCCTCTTACTGTCAAATTACAGAGAAAATCACGGCTTTTAAACTCCTGGCATTCACGATAAAGATCACTTCAGATGTAAAAATAGTTGATTACCTTGACATAACATTTGAATAATAATACCAGGAATAATAATAATAATGATACCAGGAAGTCAATTCTATCCTTTAATGACTCCACCGGGATTAAATGTGGGAGTAACGACTTTGATGTTACAATGGGGACATATGATTCGGCACAAGTAACTGATCTTGTCTGTATTTGCATTTTGACGATAATTGTTAGATTTATTGAACCAGAACTAGTCGGTTTGTATAGAGATGACGTCCTCAAAAGTAATGGTCCTCTTACTGTTAAATTACAGAAATAAAATCATCAGAGATTTTAAGCTCCTGGTATTCAAGATAAAGATCACTTCCAATATAAAAATAGTTGATTACTTTGACGTCAAATTTGAATAATAATACCAGGAGTAATAATAATAATGATACCAGGAAGTCAATTCTATCCCTCAATGACTCCACCTGGATTAAATGTGGGAGTAACGATTTTGACGTTACAATGGGGACATATGATTCAGAAAACGTAACTGATCTTGTCTGTTTTTTCATTTTTGGGGTAATTGTTAGCTTTATTAAACCAGAACTAGTCGGTCTGTACAGAGATGACGTCCCCAATAGTAATGGTCCTCTTATTGTTAAATTACAGAAAAAAAATCATCAGAGACTTTAATTTCCTGGGATTCAAGATAGAGATCACTTCAAATATAAAAATAGTTGATTACCTTGTAATCACACTTAACTTGAATAATAATACATTTAAACCTTACCACAAGGAACATGAAACTTTTAATTATACTAACATCAACTCGAACCACCCCCATAACATTCTGAAGCAGATACCAATCACCTTTGGTTCTAGAATCAATAAACTTTCATTTAATAAGAAAATATTTGATAAGAATAAAGCATTGTACGAAAATTACCTTCAGAAAAGTGGTTTTGCACATAAATTTTCTTACTTAAACCCCATAAATAACCATAGTGAAGTTAAGAGTAGTAATCAACACAAAAATAGAAAAAGAAATTTCTTTCAAATTTGTAGATTATCTAGAAATAATATCGGACAAATTTTTCTGAAATTTATAAACAAACATTTTCAGAATAGCAACCCATTAGTAAGATCTTCAATAGAAAAAAACTATTAATGGAGTAACGGAGTAATGGATAGCGGCTCGGATTGAGGAATCGGAGAGCCGAGTTCGAATTCCAGTCGAATCCATTACATTCACTTACGTAAAATTGGGAAAGGTATGAATCCTCCTCTTCACCCACCAGCTATGAGCAAATAGTAGGACAGACCGGGTTCTGTAGTCTTGGATGGCAACTGGTCTACTGCAGAAAGAAATGGCAACCTATTGCGGGGAAAAATCTGCCTTGTCAGTCATGTATCGAAAGATACATGATCGCCTAAGCGTGTATCACGCATGACACATAACTGACTGATTAAAATAATTTATTCATGTACTAACAACAAGTTTGGAATAAGGGACTCCCACAAACAAGTATATCCTTAACAAATTCAATGGCGTCAACAAGGATTCTAATACACCCCAACTCTTGTAATTGTAGAAATAGTAACCTTTGCCCAGTCGAGGGAAAAATGTAGAGAATCTAATGTTATTTATCAAGAAAAAAGAAAATAAATCAAACCACCAACTTTATATTGGTATTTTTGCAGGGGAATGGAAAGAAAGACTTTATAACCACAGGCACTCTTTTTCCATACCAAGACTAAAACACCAAATTACTCTCTCCCCAAAGTTTTGGGAATTGAGGGAGAAAGATCTGAACCCTCAAATTGTTTGGGAATTTATAGGTTCTGTTGAGACTCGAAATAGGTTTAAGGGTAGATGTAATTTATGTTTGACGGAGAAAATTAAAATCATTAAATTTAAGAATCAAGATATTCTACAAAACAAAAGGAATGAATTGTTATCCAAGTGTCGCCATAAGAAAAAAATTCCAACTGATATAACGATATTTAAACCCCACATTCCAAGTGTCGCCAGTGGAACAAATTTCAACTCACATAGTATCAGCCAAACTTCGCACTCTTCTCTTTCATTTATATTTTTAGATGTAAATTTTTTCTATACTGACATCTTCCCTATATGTAATTTTTTTTTCTATATGTGAAATTGTTTTCGAGATGTGGAATTTCTTTCTATATTTAAATATTTCTCTCCATTAACTCTACTATTTTTCACATACATTACTAGCTCTATGAGGTTTTTAATTCTTTTATATTCCTCTACCTTCGTTTTGGTTTTTGCTGACTACGGTGGAGCAATGGATAGCAGCTTAGATTGAGGAATCGGAGAGCCGAGTTCGAATTCCAGTCGATTCCATTACATTCACTTACGCACTAATACCCTTGGGAAAGGTATGAATCCTTTTTCTTCTCCCCCAGCTATGGATAAATAGCTGGACAGACTGGGTTCTGTAGCCTTGGATGGCAACTGGTCTACCGCAGAAAGAAATAGCAACCTACTGCTGGGAAAAAGGATTAATGGATAGCGGCTAGGATTGAGGAATCGAGGAGCCGAGTTCGAATTCCAGTCGAATCCATTACATTCACTTACGTGCTAATACCCTTGGGAAAGGTATGAATCCTCTTCTTCTCCCTCGAGCTATGGGTAAACAGCAGGACAGACCAGGTTCTATAACCTTGGACGGTCTACCGCAGAAAGAAATGGCAACCTACTCCTAGAAAAAAATCTGCCTCGGCAGTCAAGTACCAAAAGATACATATATCGCCTAAGCGTGTATCACACATGGCACATAACTGACTGAAAATATTATATATTGAATTTAAATTTATTCCTTTACAGAATTTTTTTTACATTATAAACTTAATATTTGAAATGTTAATATTATATTGATGTAATAAGATTGATTGTATTTCAATGAAATTAATATATTAATAATTTACTGTTATGGAATCTTACCCATAATAATAATAATGGACTATTCCATACTTAATAAATACTACGCCTCCGGATTAGGCAGAGTGAGTCAGTAGTTCAAGTCGAGTCAAGAGTCGAGTCAGAGGCAGTCCGAGACAGAGTCGCGTTCAGATAATTACTGCAAGACATTGGAATAGTGATACTGGTCGAGACTATATTGTTCTCTCTATTAAACCTGATTGTTCATACTAACACTTCTACTTCTCTGTATATATTCCTGTTTGTAATATATCTGTGTTATTCCATATCCGTGTTCGAGTTCTTCTTTATTGGTTTTACTTTGGACTATCACCACAGTACAAGGAACCGGACCATAACGTTTACTTAAATTTTTTTACTGTAACTTTTACTATGTAAAGATTTAGTGTTGAATGGATTAATATTAACATCTTTTTATAAAAGTATTAATTTTAAATTCTTCTTCCGATTCTATAATAATTTTAAGTTCCTCTCTAAAATGTTTTATGGCCTTTTTTTTAATTTTTTTCATTCTTCTTCTTTCCAGAGTTATTGATACGGTTACATTTATGTTAGTGTCCATTTTCAACCTTCGCATTTATCTGTATCCGACTCCACCACACCCACCTTAGGGTCCATTACCTCTCAATATTTATTTAACTCCCTCCTCTTTTATAGACCAATTCATACTCCCTCTCGTTTTATTATTTCCTTTTTCTTTTTTCCTTCCTTTGCTTTTCAAATTTCCTGTGAAGAAACGTGAGATTTTATTCATTTTAGTAAATGCATTTGTCTTGATAAGTCCATGGAAAAACTACTTTCCCATGGGCAAAATGATCATCTGTATGAGGTAAATTGTTTGGATCTCATTAATTGTAATTCACTTATATGCTCTATAATAAAATTATATTGAACTCTCTTTTCTGGATTATTTTTAATATTTTATACTAGCAGTAGAGCCCGGTGTTGCCCGGGGATGTAACAGTAAGAGATAGATCAAGTATCGACCATCATAAAGACTGAAAAATAAAATTGACAAAGATTATTGTTTAAGGTTGACGGCCACGCATGTCTTAATTAGTTTTTTTTTTTTAAACGAATTGGTCAAACCCAAACTCAAACAAAAACATTGTTTTCAATAGTTATGAGTCTACCGATTGAATAGCATTTTATTATAAACAATTGTCTTGTAAGTGGAATTTTTAAAGCATTCTGAATGTAAAAATAAAGAAAAAAGTGTGCAAGACAATAAGAAACACTACCTGCAAAAAAAATGTTGAAATCGGTTGAAAAATGTAGAAAATCCGATCCCATATATAAACGAACACACACACACACACACACACACACACACACACACACACACACACACACACACACACACACACACACACACAACCTGGGTTTTATAATAAGTATAACTCGATATGAGTTGTCCTCCTTTCATTCTCGTGATGCCTCTTAATCGTGTTTTCAAATTGATTTCGTGCAAAAACAATTGTGTTTTTCCAATGTTTGGCACTGTCAGAACCACCGCAAGGTAATTTTACGTAGTCCTGTGAAGTTTTGTTGAAATCAGCTGAAAAATGTAGGAAATCCGATCCAATATATAAACGTACACACACACACACACACACACACACACACACAATCTGCGTTTTATAATAAGTAAGATTAATAGGATCGACTTGGATTACTTAACCACAGAATTTTTACACAGACACACACACACACACACATATATATGTCTGTGTGTGTGTCTGTATATCAAGAAAGAATAAATTTACATATAATCAAAGAATTCGGTAATAAATTTATTTCAACAGACAATATACTATTTACATTATTCGGACTATTGTCCTTATCATTGTTGCCATATTTATCACAATGTTTCGGCCTTCTTCAGGTGGTTGAAATGTCGAACTGAACTCTTTATTTCGCTCGCTTGGGCAGACTGTTCTAGTTACACGTACCATGTGTAATGGATGTCAGTTATCAGTTATCTCCTATTAATTCACCTCTCCAAGTTTTCTACCGTCTTAACCCTAGAACACTAACCATGGGTATATAGTACTCAGTGCAAGTTTTCCGATTTTTATTTACAATTTTCAGTACCTAATTTTCTTACCTAAATAATGTTTTTCCGTTCCTATTAGTGTTAACTCAAAATACAAAGTTTGAAGTGCCTGCATGTAAAATATTTCAAATAAAGTTTTATATTTAATATTTCTTTTTGATATTTTTCAAAATCGGGTATGATATACCCATGGTTAGTAAGGGTGTAACTTTAATTGATGGTTAGTATTCTAGGGTTAACCAGGTATTGAATTCACACTCTTTGGGTCCAGTCACTGGATCTAACCAACGCCTTTATCCACTGTGCCAGATAATATCATGCTTTTATTTTTGTTCAAATTTATGAGATAAAAAATTTTCTTTCGAAATAAATTTAAATCCGAGTTCTTCGATGATGTGTTAAATTTATTTATTATTGATTTTATATCATATTGCTCTCTATATAAATACACTGAACACTTTTCCTGGATTTATCTTTTTATTGTTTTATATTCAAATGACCAACTTAGATCTATCTATCTATCTATCTATCTATCTATCTATCTATCTATCTATCTATCTATCTATCTATCTATCTATCTCAGTCTGTACATATCTATCTATCTATCTATCTATCTATCTATCTATCTATCTATCTATCTATCTATCTCAGTCTGTACATATCTATCTATCTATCTATCTATCTATCTATCTATCTATCTATCTATCTATCTATCTCAGTCTGTACATATCTATCTATCTATCTATCTATCTATCTATCTATCTATCTCAGTCTGTGCATATCTATCTATCTATCTATCTATCTATCTATCTATCTATCTGTCTCAATCTGTACATATCTATCTATCTATCTATCTATCTATCTATCTATCTATCTCAGTCTGTACATATCTATCTATCTATCTATCTATCTATCTATCTATCTATCTATCTATCTCAGTCTGTACATATCTATCTATCTATCTATCTATCTATCTATCTATCTATCTATCTCAGTCTGTGCATATCTATCTATCTATCTATCTATCTATCTATCTATCTATCTATCTATCTATCTATCTATCTATCTATCTGTCTCAATCTGTACATATCTATCTATCTATCTATCTATCTATCTATCTATCTATCTATCTATCTCAGTCTGCTCATATCTATCTATCTATCTATCTATCTATCTATCTATCTATCTATCTATCTATCTATCTCAGTCTGTACATATCTATCTATCTATCTATCTATCTATCTATCTATCTATCTATCTATCTATCTCAGTCTGCTAATATCTATCTATCTATCTATCTATCTATCTATCTATCTATCTATCTCAGTCTGTACATATCTATCTATCTATCTCAGTCTGTACATATCTATCTATCTATCTATCTATCTATCTATCTATCTATCTATCTATCTATCTCAGTCTGTACATATCTATCTATCTATCTATCTATCTCAGTCTGTACATATCTATCTATCTATCTATCTATCTATCTATCTATCTATCTATCTATCTATCTCAGTCTGTACATATCTATCTATCTATCTATCTATCTATCTATCTATCTATCTATCTATCTATCTCAGTCTGTACATATCTATCTATCTCAGTCTGTACATATCTATCTATCTATCTATCTATCTATCTATCTATCTATCTATCTATCTATCTATCTATCTATCTCAGTCTGTACATATCTATCTATCTATCTATCTATCTATCTATCTATCTATCTATCTATCTATCTATCTATCTATTTTTTTTTATAAGAGATTATAAAAAAAACATTTTGAAATTCTTATTCTTCAACCGATGGTAGTAATCACCAGTTACTTACCATCGCCTGAAGAAGTACAATCATTGTATTGAAACATGAAAGTTTTTCTATAGCGATTTCAAAATGATTTTATTATAATCTCTCATAATAAAAATATAATAATAATATTTTGCTTTGTATTGAGCACTTTTTAAAAAGTAAATCCGATCAATAGTGGAATTTTACTCCATCTGTTCATTCTCTCATTTTTATACATATATATATATATATAAAGAATGAATACGAGATTATTCCTTATGAATACAAATCTTAATTTTATTTGCTAACCCTGTTTTTTTAAATTCTAAAACAGAGAAATTAACAACAACTGGTCTAGATCGAGTATTCTTTCTAAAGAAAAATTTGGCTATGTGAGACCGTCTTGATAAGTAAGTAATACAAGTAGAACCTATTAATATAAAATATTAAAACTGATCCACAAAAGAGAGTTCTATATTTATTATAGCGCATATAACTGAATTACAAAAAAAAAAAAAAAATTACAAAAAATGACACCCAAATTACGGCATTCAGATTGCCATTTCGTCCCCCATGGGGAGATATTCCCGGGGACTTGTCAATGCAAACACATTTATAATATATATTCTTCGGTTTAATTTGTTTTTTTTTTATAATTTGATTTATGATTTAAGAGTTATTTCATGGCAACTAGATTTTTAGGATAGGTTCGTACGAATAGAATATGCATTCTTTGGTTTAGATTGGTTTATTTTGTTTTACGGCATATCAACCTCAATGGGTTATTTAATGACTACAACATTTTAGGATAGATTCGTATGAATAGAATATGTATTCATTGGTTTAGATTGGTTTGGTTTATTTTGTTTTACGGCATATCAACCTCAATGGGTTATTTAATGCCGACAACATTTTTAGGATAGATTCGTATGAATAGAATATGTATTCTTTAGTTTAGATTGGTTTGGTTTATTTTGTTTTACGGCATATCAACCTCACTGAGTCATTTCATAGCAACTAGATTTTTAGGATAGGTCGTATGAATAGAATATATATTCTTTGGTTTAGTTTGATTTGGTTTATTTTGTTTTACGGCATATCAACCTCAATGAGTTATTTCATGGCAACTAGATTTCGTATGAATAGAATATGTCTTAGCCAGGACGCGGATGTAGTTTATTGTCATACCCAGCACGATGGAATAAATTGTTTTGTCTTCATGGTAGATACCGTGTTGAGAATTCTTGATAAAAATAAGAACAACTTGAGTCCATCGAGAGTACTCCTGTGTGATGCTTGCCTTGAAGCAAAAAAATTTCTGGAAGAGTTGCTGTCCAGGACCACTTTTCGTTTCGCGGTTCCATAAGGAAATACAGAATCAGTTCAAAAGTTCAAACAGAAATGTCATAATTTTTCATCTTGTGAAGAAGACCAACATAGCAATTCCAGTCAAATGACTTTGAGATATCGAAAGCAACAGTCCAAGCTTCCCCATTCTTATCTAAAGCTTGATAAACTATTTCAACAATAATCGTTAATATATCAGCAGTTGATCTACAGAAGTGAAACTGCTTATCTGAAAGAATACACAGCAAAGTCTATTTGAATAGTTATGGGACTGGTGGTAAATTTTTTTTAATTTCAATCTTAAACAACAAACTACATGGGGTCCCCTCATCGAATCTGGTGGACTCTTCTATACCTTACTGCCATGGTTCTGTGCACTGCTGGAAAGATTCTTGTTAGATGTTACGGCTGTCTTGATGGTCTCCACGCCTTCGAAACGGGACCCCCCACGCCCTGATGACCCCCTTGAGCTTGGGGAAAAGAAAAAAGTGAAACGAAGGAAGATGAATAAAGGTGAGGTTGTTCCAGTCTGGTGAGAATTTTCTCAACCAGAAACTGACGGATATTCTGGGCGCGATGAGCAGGGGTATTGTCGTGGGGAAGCAACCACAATTTGTCCTGCAACAAAAGGATGTGAAAAAATGGAATGGTCGCAGAAATCCATGATTACAGTTGCATTCTTTGAAGATAAATACGCTTATACCTCTTTCGCCTTGAGCTAACACAGCAGATCCAGACACGTTACTTTTCAGACAGACCATATATATATATATATATATATATATGACTTGACATCTATGAATGTAACTCCATACTGATACAAATGAATATATATATATATATATGACTTGACACCTATGAATGTAACTCTATACTGATACAAATTATTAACACCCTGCGCCCCCACTTTATATGAACAATTGCGCTGGCCGTTACCGTGGAAATTTTGATTTCAATAATGAATCTGCTATTAAAACGCGTAAATTTCAGAATAAGTTATTCCCAAAAAAACTTCGCTTGAAGATGGAACAAAGCTTACTTTAATTCAATTTAATTCAATTCGGCTCTTGTTTTGAAACATGACAACTCTTATGTAGCGTGTTGGAATCCTATTTTTAAATAAATAATTATATATATATATATATATATATATATATATATATTAAGACATTTTTATTTTTATACGTTCTTTTTATAGATACAAATATTTAAGTAAATGCTTTGTTTATAATAAATAGTATTAACAACATTTACCGGAATGTCCGAGAAATTTTCATAAAAAATATGCGTCCTCCGACAGGAATCAAACCTATATCCTATACAGCACCGTCATATAGCCTGACGTGCCTTGACCGATTGGGCCACAGAGGAGTGTTCCGTTAGCAAGGTCGATTTTACTGTTTTTAAACACAATTCTCCATGATTTCTCTCATTCATTCATATCCGCTGAATGCGTATCCAAATGTAAACAAATGTCGTCATACATTATGAAATGGACAAATTCCGACAATTTACTTTTAAGACATTTTTTATGTATATACGTTCTTTTTTTTTTTAGATACAAATATTTCAATATATATATATATATATATATATATATATATATATATATATATATTGTGTATATTTAAGTAGTATACTTTCATTCAAACAGCTTTGGTTAAATAATTTAGACATATCATATCGATTAGTTTTCGTTGTGATCCTTTTAATTCCTTGGTAGATTTAGAAAATTGATTAAGAAAAAAGTCAGTAGTATGTTGGCTTTATGACGACGATGCTAACAAAAAGGCTTACCTTTCATTTGGCTGAGCATAGTTCAATGTCATGTCCTCACTCACAGATTAGATGGATATTAGTTGAACATACAGCCATATTACATGAAAACAATAATAAGCAAAGAGTAAAAAAAGAACTTTATATATGAGAATTAAAGCCCAAGATAAATAGTCATCTATAAGAACAGCAAGAAAGTCCTTAAATGCTTATAATATATATATATATATATGCATATATATATATATATATATATATATATATATATATATATATATATATATATATATGTATATGTATGTGTGTGTGTGTATGCAAAAATGGTAAACTTAATTACCTTATACCCGGAAAAAACAAAAAAAAATTTCTGGAACTTTGTACTTTGAAATCTAAAATACTTTATAAGCAGAAAAACGAACAGTGTAAATATTTTGAATTTACAGAAAAACATATACATACTCAAAGACAACTTAAAACGAAGATGGTCTGAGATGACATGGAAAGTACTTGGGAAAATAAAAACTATTCGAAAGAAAATTTAGGTATTTTTCTTAATCAATTTTCTAAGGCTACCAAGAAATGAATCTGCGAACATGAAAGGATCACAACAAAAACTAATTGACATATGTCAAATTATATATATATATATATATATATATATATATATATATATGCAAAATTTTGTAAACTATATATATATAGTAAAGTTGGCAAAATGACATCTGTCCATTCTCACTTGGCAAAAGAATGAAATAAAAATAAAAAAGAGTTAATTTTTGAAAACTTCAAGAAATGCTCCAGATAAAACTCGACATAATAATCTCCTTATAATCAGATATTATGATTTAAAATTTTTCATTTAGACTTTCAAGATATTTGGTCATGTTTACAGAAAGCTTCTTATGTCTGGAAATGTCAGGATTGTGCAACGTCTGCTTAATAGCTTCATAGAGTTGATTTGCATGTGCAAAGATCTTATCAAAGGTTTTGAGCTGAATACGAAACCATAGATTCTTAATGCGTATTAAATCTAGACGGAAAATCTGAAGAGCAAACATTGTTTGTCTTGACATTCAACCGTTTATGGTTATTTTTATTATGTCATCAGGTGAAAGAAATACTTCTTTGTATAAAATTTTGAATATTGAAAAGAAATATAATCTGGAAATAAAAGCTGGTAAACTTTTCTGGAATTTACAGATTGAGCGCCACAAAAAGTGTAGAAAATGAGCCCAAGGTAACAATACCAATATTACTGTCAGCGGAACATTATTTTAGATAAACACATTAAGATCAGTAGTTGTTAATATTCAATGAATGTTTTGGATTATCCTCATCTTCATTGTTGTTTTTTGTCAAGAGATTTTCAGATGAATTGTTGTTAATATTCAATGAATGTTTAGGACTATCCTCATCTTCATTGTTGTCTTTGTCAAGAGACTTTCAGATGAATTGTTGTTAATATTAAATGAATGTTTTGGACTATCCTCATCTTCATTGTTGTTTTTGGAAAGAGACTTTCAGATGAATTGTTGTTAATATTCAATGAAAGATTTGGACTATACTCATCTTCATATTCATTTTTGTCAGGTGACTTTAAGATGAATTGTTGCTAATAATCAAGGAATGTTTTGGACTATCTTCATCTACATTGTTGTTTTTGTCAAGAGACTTTCAGAAGAATTGTTGTTAATATTCAAAGAAAGTTTTAAACTCTCCTCATCTACATTGTTTATTTAGTCAAGAGACTTTCAGAAGAATTGTTGTTAATATTCAGTGAATGTTTTGGATTATCCTCATCTTCATTGTTGTTTTTGTCAAGAGACTTTCAGATGAATTGTTGTTAATATTCAATGAATGCTTTGGACTATCCTCATCTTCATTGTTGTTTTTGTTAAGAGACTTTCAGATGAATTGTTGTTAATATTCAATGAATGTTTTGGACTATCCTCATCTTCATTGTTGTTTTTGTCAAGAGACATTGAGATGAATTATTGTTAATATTCAATGAATGTTTTAGACTATCCTCATCTTTATTGTTGTTTTGTCAAAAGATTTTAGGAAGAATTGTTGTTAATATTCAATGAATGCTTTGGACTAACCACATCTTCATTGTTGTTTTTATCAGAGACTTTCAGATGAATTGTTGTTAATATTCAATGAATGCTTTGGACTATCCTCATCTTCATTGTTGTTTTTGTCAGAGACTTTCAGAAGAATTGTTGTAAATAATCAATGAATGTTTTGGACTACCCTCATCTTCATTGTTGTTTTTGTCAGAGACTTTCAGAAGAATTGTTGTTAATAATCAATGAATGTTTTGGACTATCCTCATCTTCATTGTTGTATTTGTCAAGAGACTTTCAGAGGAATTGTAAATATTCAATGAATGTCTTGGACTATCCTGATCTTCATTGTTGTTTTTGTCTAGAGACTTGCAGATACATTGTTGTTAATATACAATGAAGGTTTTGGACTATCCTCATTTTTATTGTTGTTTTGTCAAAAAATTTTATGATGAATTGTTGTTAATATTCAATGAATGTTATGGACTATACTCATCTTCATTGTTGTTTTTGTCAAGAGAATTTCAGATGAATTGTTGTTAATATTCAATGAATGTTTTGGACTATCCTCATCTGCATTGTTGTTTTTGGAAAGAGACTTTCAGATGAATTGTTGTTAATATTCAATGAATGTTTTGGACTATCCTCATCTGCATTGTTGTTTTTGGAAAGAGACTTTCAGATGAATTGTTGTTAATATTCAATGAATGTTTTGGACTATCCTCATCTTCATTGTTGTTTTTGTCAGTGACTTTCAGATGAATTGTTGTTAATATACAATGAATGTTTTGGAGTATCCTCATCTTCATTGTTGTTTTTGTCTGAGACTTTCAGATGAATTGTTGTTAATATTCAATGAATGTTTTGGACTCTCCTCATCTTCATTGTTGTTTTTCTCAAGAGACTTTCAGATGAATTATCGTTAATATTTAATGAATGTTTTGGACTATCCTCATCTTCATTGTTGTTTTTGTAAAGAGACTTTCAGATGAATTCTTGTTAATATTCAATGAATATTTTGGACTATCCTCATCTTCATTGTTGTTTTTGTCAAGAGACTTTCAGATGAATTCTTGTTAATATTCAATGAATATTTTGGACTATCCTCATCTTCATTGTTGTTTTTGTGAGAGAATTTCAGATGAATTGTTGTTAATATTCAATGAATATTTTCGACTATCCTCATCTTCATTGTTTTTTTTTCAAGAGACATTCAGATGAATTGTTGTTAATATTCAATGAATGTTTTGGACTATGCACATCTGCAGTGTTGTTTTTGTCAAGAGACTTTCAGATGAATTATTGTTAATATTCAATGAATGTTTTGGACTATCCTCATCTTCATAGTTGTTTTTGTCAAGTGACTTTCAGATGAATTGTTGTTAATATTCAACTAAAGTTTTGGACTATCCTCATCTTCATTGTTGTTTTTGGAAAGAGACCTTCAGATGAATTGTTATTAATATTCAATAAATGTTTTGGACTATCCTCATCTTCATTGTTGTTTTTGTCAAGAGAATTTCAGATGAATTGTTGTTAATATTCAATGAATGTTTGGATTATCCTCATCTTCATTATTGTTTTTGTCTGAGACTTTCAGAAGAATTGTTGGTAATATTCAATAAATGTTTTGGACTATCCTCATCTTCATTGTTGTTTTTGGAAAGAGACTTTCAGATGAATTGTTGTTAATATTCAATGAATGTTTTGGACTATCCTCATCTTCATTGTTGTTTTTGTCAAGTGACTTTCAGATGAATTGTTGTTAATATTCAATGAATGTTTTGGACTATCCTCATCTTCATTGTTGTTTTTGTCAAGAGACTTTCAGATGAATTGTTGTTAATATTCAATGAATGTTTTGGACTATCCTCATCTTCATTGATTTTTTTTCAAGAGACATTCAGATGAATTGTTGTTAATATTCAATGAATGTTTTGGACTATGCACATCTGCAGTGTTGTTTTTGTCAAGAGACTTTCAGATGAATTATTGTTAATATTCAATGAATGTTTTGGACTATCCTCATCTTCATTGTTGTTTTTGTCAAGAGACTTTCAAATGAATTTTTGTTAATATTCAATGAATGTTTTGGACTATCCTCATCTTCATTGTTGTTTTTGTCAAGAGATATTCAGATGAATTGTTGTTAATATTCAATGAATGCTTTGGACTATCCTCATCTTCATTGTTGTTTTTGTCAAGAGACTTTCAGATAAATTCTTGTTAATATTCAATGAATATTTTGGTCTATCCTCATCTTCATTGTTGTTTTTGTCAGGAGACTTTCAGATGAATTGTTGTTAATATTCAATGAATGTCTTGGACTAACTTCATCTTTATTGTTGTTTTTGTCAAGAGACCTTCAGATGAATTGTTATTAATATTCAATGAATGTTTGGGACTATCCTCATCTTCATAGTTGTTTTTGTCAATTGACTTTCAGATGAATTATTGTTAATATTCAATGAATGTTTTGGACTATCCTCATCTTCATTGTTGTTTTTGGAAAGAGACTTTCAGAAGAATTGTTGTTAATATTCAATGAATGTTTTGGACTATCCTCATCTTCATTGTTGTTTTTGGAAAGAGACTTTCAGATGAATTGTTGTTAATATTCAATGAATGTTTTGGACTATCCTCATCTTCATGGTTGTTTTTGTCAAGAGACTTTCAGATGAATTGTTGTTAATATTCAATGAATGCTTTGGACTATGCTCATCTTCATTGTTGTTTTTGTCAAGAGACTTTCAGATGAATTCTTGTTAATATTCAATGAATATTTTGGACTATCCTCATCTTCATTGTTGTTTTTGTCAGGAGACTTTCAGATGAATTGTTGTTAATATTCAATGAATGTCTTGGACTAACTTCATATTTATTGTTGTTTTTGTCAAGAGACCTTCAGATGAATTGTTATTAATATTCAATGAATGTTTTGGACTATCCTCATCTTCATTATTGTTTTTGTCTGAGACTTTCAGAAGAATTGTTGTTAATATTCAATGAATGTTTTGGACTATCCTCATCTTCATTGTTGTTTTTGGAAAGAGACTTTCAGAAGAATTGTTGTTAATATTCAATGAATGTTTTGGATTATCCTCATCTTCATTATTGTTTTTGTCTGAGACTTTCAGAAGAATTGTTGTTAATATTCAATGAATGTTTTGGACTATCCTCATATTCATTGTTGTTTTTGGAAAGAGACTTTCAGATGAATTGTTGTTAATATTCAATGAATGTTTTGGACTATCCTCATCTTCATTGTTGTTTTTGTCAAGAGACTTCCAGATGAATTTTTGTTAATATTCAATGAATGTTTTGGACTATCCTCATCTTCATTGTTGTTTCTGTCAAGAGACTTCCAGATGAATTTTTGTTAATATTCAATGAATGTTTTGGACTATCCTCAACTTCATTGTTGTTTTTCTCAAGAGACTTTCAGAGGAATTGTTGTTAATTTTTAATGAATGTTTTGGAGTATCCTCATCTTCATTGTTGTTTTTGTCTGAGACTTTCAGATGAATTGTTGTTAATATTCAATGAATGTTTTGGACTCTCCTCATCTTCATTGTTGTTTTTCTCAAGAGACTTTCAGATGAATTATCGTTAATATTTAATGAATGTTTTGGACTATCCTCATCTTCATTGTTGTTTTTGTCAAAGACTTTCAGATGAATTGTGGTCAATATTCATGAATGTTTTGGACTATCCTCATCTTCATTGTTGTTTTTGTAAAGAGACTTTCAGATGAATTCTTGTCAATATTCAATGAATATTTTGGACTATCCTCATCTTCATTGTTGTTTTTGTCAAGAGAATTTCAGATGAATTCTTGTTAATATTCAATCAATATTTTGGACTATCCTCATCTTCATGGTTGTTTTTGTGAGAGAATTTCGGATGAATTTTTGTTAATATTCAATGAATGTTTTCGACTATCCTCATCTTCATTGTTTTTTTTTCAAGAGACATTCAGATGAATTGTTGTTAATATTCAATGAATGTTTTGGACTATGCACATCTGCAGTGTTGTTTTGTCAAGAGACTTTCAGAAGGATTGTTGTTAATATTCAATGAATGTTTTGGACTATCCTCATCTTCATTGTTGTTTTTGTCAAGTGACTTTCAGATGAATTGTTGTTAATATTCAACTAATGTTTTGGACTATCCTCATCTTCATTGTTGTTTTTGGAAAGAGACTTTCAGATGAATTGTTGTTAATATTCAATGAATGTTTTGGACTATCCTCATCTTCATTGTTGTTTTTGTCAAGAGACTTTCAGATGAATTTTTGTTAATATTCAATGAATGTTTTGGATTATCCTCATCTTCATTATTGTTTTTGTCTGAGCCTTTCAGAAGAATTGTTGTTAATATTCAATAAATGTTTTTGACTATCCTCATCTTCATTGTTGTTTTTGGAAAGAGACTTTCAGATGAAATGTTGTTAATATTCAATGAATGTTTTTGACTATCCTCATCTTCATTGTTGTTTTTGTCAAGTGACTTTCAGATGAATTGTTGTTAATATTCAATGAATGTTTTGGACTATCCTCATCTTCATTGTTGTTTTTGTCAAGAGACTTTCAGATGAATTGTTATTATTATTCAATGAATGTTTTGGACTATTCTCATCTTCATTGTTGTTTTTGTCAGGAGACTTTCAGATGAATTGTAGTTAATATTCAATGAATGTTTTGGACTATCCTCATCTTCATTGTTGTTTTTGGAAAGAGACTTTCAGATGAATTGTTGTTAATATTCAATGAATGCTTTGGACTATCCTCATATTCATTGTTGTTTTTGGCTATAGACTTTCAGATGAATTGTTGTTAATATTCAATGAATGTTTTGGACTATCCTCATCTTCATTGATGTTTTTCTCAAGAGACTTTCAGATGAATTTTTGTTATTATTCAATGAATGTTTTGGACTATCCTCATCTTCATTGTTGTTTTTGTCAGAGACTTTCAGATGAATTGTTATTAATATTCAATGAATGTTTTGGACTAACCTCATCTTCATTATTGTTATTGTCAGAGACTTTCAGATGAATTGTTATTAATATTCAATGAATGTTTTGGACTATCCTCATCTTCATTGTTGTTTTTGTCAAGAGACTTTCAGATGAAATGTTGTTAATATTCAATGAATGTTTTGGACTATCCTCATCTTCATTGTTGTTTTTGGAAAGAGACTTTCAGATGAATTGTTATTAATATTCAATGAATGTTTTGGACTATCCACATCATCATTGTTGTTTTTCAAGAGACTTTCAGATGAATTGTTTTTAATATTCAATGAATATTTTGGACTATCCTCATTTCATTGTTGTTTTTGTCAGAGACATTCAGTTGAATTGCTGTTAATATTCAATGAATGTTTTTGAGTATCCTCATCTTCATTGTTGTTTTTGTCAAGAGACTTTCAGATGAATTGTTATTAATATTCAATGAATGTTTTAGACTATTCTCATCTTCATTGTTGTTTTTGTCAGGAGACTTTCAGATGAATTGTAGTTAATATTCAATGAATGTTTTGGACTATCCTCATCTTCATTGTTGTTCTTGTCAAGAGATATTCAGATGAATTGTTGTTAATATTCAATGAATATTTTGGACTATCCTCATCTTCATTATTGTTTTTGTCAGGAGACTTTCAGATGAATTGTTGTTAATATTCAATGAATGTTTTGGACTATCCTCATCTTCATTGTTGTTTTTGTCAAGTTACTTTCAGATGAATTGTTGTTAATATTCAATTAATGTTTTGGACTATCCTCATCTTCATTGTTGTTTTTGGAAAGAGACTTTCAGATGAATTGTTGTTAATATTCAATGAATGCTTTGGACTATCCTCATCTTCATTGTTGTTTTGTCAAGAGACTTTCAGATGAATTTTTGTTATTATTCAATGAATGTTTTGGACTATCCTCATCTTCATTGTTGTTTTTGTCAGAGACTTTCAGATGAATTGTTATTAATATTCAATGAATGTTTTGGACTAACCTCATCTTCATTATTGTTATTGTCAGAGACTTTCAGATGAATTGTTATTAATATTCAATGAATGTTTTGGACTATCCTCATCTTCATTGTTGTTTTTGTCAAGAGACTTTCAGATGAAATGTTGTTAATATTCAATGATTGTTTTGGACTATCCTCATCTTCATTGTTGTTTTTGGAAAGAGACTTTCAGATGAATTGTTATTAATATTCAATGAATGTTTTGGACTATCCACATCATCATTGTTGTTTTTCAAGAGACTTTCAGATGAATTGTTTTTAATATTCAATGAATATTTTGGACTATCCTCATCTTCATTGTTGTTTTTGGAAAGAGACTTTCAGATGAATTGTTGATAATATTCAATGAATGTTTTGGACTATCCTCATCTTCATTGTTGTTTTTGTCAAGAGACTTTCAGATGAATTTTTGTTAATATTCAATGAATGTTTTGGATTATCCTCATCTTCATTATTGTTTTTGTCTGAGACTTTCAGAAGAATTGTTGTTAATATTCAATAAATATTTTGGACTATCCTCATCTTCATTGTTGTTTTTGGAAAGAGACTTTCAGATGAATTGTTGTTAATATTCAATGAATGTTTTGGACTATCCTCATCTTCATTGTTGTTTTTGTCAAGTGACTTTCAGATGAATTGTTGTTAATATTCAATGAATGTTTTGGACTATCCTCATCTTCATTGTTGTTTTTGTCAAGAGACTTTCAGATGAATTGTTATTATTATTCAATGAATGTTTTGGACTATTCTCATCTTCATTGTTGTTTTTGTCAGGAGACTTTCAGATGAATTGTAGTTAATATTCAATGAATGTTTTGGACTATCCTCATCTTCATTGTTTTTTTTGTCAGAAGACTTTCAGATGAATTGTTGTTATTATTTAATGAATGTTTTGGACTATCCTCATCTTCATTGTTGTTTTTGTCTGAGACTTTCAGAAGAATTGTTTTTAATATTCAATGAATGTTTAGGACTATCCTCATCTTCATTGTTGTTCTCGTCAAGAGATATTCAGATGAATTGTTGTTAATATTCAATGAATATTTTGGACTATCCTCACCTTCATTATTGTTTTTGTCAGGAGACTTTCAGATGAATTGTTGTTAATATTCAATGAATGTCTTGGACTATCCTCATCTTCATTGTTGTTTTTGGAAAGAGACTCTCAGATGAATTGTTGTTAATATTCAATGAATGTTTTGGACTATCCTCATCTTCATTGTTGTTTTTGTCAAGAGACTTTCAGATGAATTTTTGTTAATATTCAATGAATGTTTTGGATTATCCTCATCTTCATTATTGTTTTTGTCTGAGCCTTTCAGAAGAATTGTTGTTAATATTCAATAAATGTTTTTGACTATCCTCATCTTCATTGTTGTTTTTGGAAAGAGACTTTCAGATGAAATGTTGTTAATATTCAATGAATGTTTTTGACTATCCTCATCTTCATTGTTGTTTTTGTCAAGTGACTTTCAGATGAATTGTTGTTAATATTCAATGAATGTTTTGGACTATCCTCATCTTCATTGTTGTTTTTGTCAAGAGACTTTCAGATGAATTGTTATTATTATTCAATGAATGTTTTGGACTATTCTCATCTTCATTGTTGTTTTTGTCAGGAGACTTTCAGATGAATTGTAGTTAATATTCAATGAATGTTTTGGACTATCCTCATCTTCATTGTTGTTTTTGGAAAGAGACTTTCAGATGAATTGTTGTTAATATTCAATGAATGCTTTGGACTATCCTCATATTCATTGTTGTTTTTGGCTATAGACTTTCAGATGAATTGTTGTTAATATTCAATGAATGTTTTGGACTATCCTCATCTTCATTGATGTTTTTCTCAAGAGACTTTCAGATGAATTTTTGTTATTATTCAATGAATGTTTTGGACTATCCTCATCTTCATTGTTGTTTTTGTCAGAGACTTTCAGATGAATTGTTATTAATATTCAATGAATGTTTTGGACTAACCTCATCTTCATTATTGTTATTGTCAGAGACTTTCAGATGAATTGTTATTAATATTCAATGAATGTTTTGGACTATCCTCATCTTCATTGTTGTTTTTGTCAAGAGACTTTCAGATGAAATGTTGTTAATATTCAATGAATGTTTTGGACTATCCTCATCTTCATTGTTGTTTTTGGAAAGAGACTTTCAGATGAATTGTTATTAATATTCAATGAATGTTTTGGACTATCCACATCATCATTGTTGTTTTTCAAGAGACTTTCAGATGAATTGTTTTTAATATTCAATGAATATTTTGGACTATCCTCATTTCATTGTTGTTTTTGTCAGAGACATTCAGTTGAATTGCTGTTAATATTCAATGAATGTTTTTGAGTATCCTCATCTTCATTGTTGTTTTTGTCAAGAGACTTTCAGATGAATTGTTATTAATATTCAATGAATGTTTTAGACTATTCTCATCTTCATTGTTGTTTTTGTCAGGAGACTTTCAGATGAATTGTAGTTAATATTCAATGAATGTTTTGGACTATCCTCATCTTCATTGTTGTTCTTGTCAAGAGATATTCAGATGAATTGTTGTTAATATTCAATGAATATTTTGGACTATCCTTATCTTCATTATTGTTTTTGTCAGGAGACTTTCAGATGAATTGTTGTTAATATTCAATGAATGTTTTGGACTATCCTCATCTTCATTGTTGTTTTTGTCAAGTTACTTTCAGATGAATTGTTGTTAATATTCAATTAATGTTTTGGACTATCCTCATCTTCATTGTTGTTTTTGGAAAGAGACTTTCAGATGAATTGTTGTTAATATTCAATGAATGCTTTGGACTATCCTCATCTTCATTGTTGTTTTGTCAAGAGACTTTCAGATGAATTTTTGTTATTATTCAATGAATGTTTTGGACTATCCTCATCTTCATTGTTGTTTTTGTCAGAGACTTTCAGATGAATTGTTATTAATATTCAATGAATGTTTTGGACTAACCTCATCTTCATTATTGTTATTGTCAGAGACTTTCAGATGAATTGTTATTAATATTCAATGAATGTTTTGGACTATCCTCATCTTCATTGTTGTTTTTGTCAAGAGACTTTCAGATGAAATGTTGTTAATATTCAATGATTGTTTTGGACTATCCTCATCTTCATTGTTGTTTTTGGAAAGAGACTTTCAGATGAATTGTTATTAATATTCAATGAATGTTTTGGACTATCCACATCATCATTGTTGTTTTTCAAGAGACTTTCAGATGAATTGTTTTTAATATTCAATGAATATTTTGGACTATCCTCATCTTCATTGTTGTTTTTGGAAAGAGACTTTCAGATGAATTGTTGATAATATTCAATGAATGTTTTGGACTATCCTCATCTTCATTGTTGTTTTTGTCAAGAGACTTTCAGATGAATTTTTGTTAATATTCAATGAATGTTTTGGATTATCCTCATCTTCATTATTGTTTTTGTCTGAGACTTTCAGAAGAATTGTTGTTAATATTCAATAAATATTTTGGACTATCCTCATCTTCATTGTTGTTTTTGGAAAGAGACTTTCAGATGAATTGTTGTTAATATTCAATGAATGATTTGGACTATCCTCATCTTCATTGTTGTTTTTGTCAAGTGACTTTCAGATGAATTGTTGTTAATATTCAATGAATGTTTTGGACTATCCTCATCTTCATTGTTGTTTTTGTCAAGAGACTTTCAGATGAATTGTTATTATTATTCAATGAATGTTTTGGACTATTCTCATCTTCATTGTTGTTTTTGTCAGGAGACTTTCAGATGAATTGTAGTTAATATTCAATGAATGTTTTGGACTATCCTCATCTTCATTGTTTTTTTTGTCAGAAGACTTTCAGATGAATTGTTGTTATTATTTAATGAATGTTTTGGACTATCCTCATCTTCATTGTTGTTTTTGTCTGAGACTTTCAGAAGAATTGTTTTTAATATTCAATGAATGTTTAGGACTATCCTCATCTTCATTGTTGTTCTCGTCAAGAGATATTCAGATGAATTGTTGTTAATATTCAATGAATATTTTGGACTATCCTCACCTTCATTATTGTTTTTGTCAGGAGACTTTCAGATGAATTGTTGTTAATATTCAATGAATGTCTTGGACTATCCTCATCTTCATTGTTGTTTTTGGAAAGAGACTCTCAGATGAATTGTTGTTAATATTCAATGAATGTTTTGGACTATCCTCATCTTCATTGTTGTTTTTGTCATGTGACTTTCAGATGAATTGTTGTTAATATTCAATTAATGTTTTGGACTATCCTCATCTTCATTGTTGTTTTTGGAAAGAGACTTTCAGAGGAATTGTTGTTAATATTCAATGAATGCTTTGGACTATCCTCATCTTCATTGTTGTTTTTGTCAAGAGACTTTCAGATGAATTGTTGTTAATATTCAATGAATGTTTTGGACTATCCTCATCTTCATTGTTGTTTTTGTCAAGAGACTTTCAGATGAATTTTTGTTATTATTCAATGAATGTTTTGGACTATCCTCATCTTCATTGTTGTTTTTGTCAGAGACTTTCAGATGAATTGTTATTAATATTCAATGAATGTTTTGGACTAACCTCATCTTCATTATTGTTATTGTCAGAGACTTTCAGATGAATTGTTATTAATATTCAATGAATGTTTTGGACTATCCTCATCTTCATTGTTGTTTTTGTCAAGAGACTTTCAGATGAAATGTTGTTAATATTCAATGAATGTTTTGGACTATCCTCATCATCATTGTTGTTTTTGTCAAGAGACTTTCAGATGAATTGTTATTAATATTCAATGAATGTTTTGGACTATCCTCATCTTCATTGTTGTTTTTGTAAAGAGACTTTCAGATGAATTCTTGTTAATATTCAATGAATATTTTAGACTATCCTCATCTTCATTGTTGTTTTTGTCAAGAGACTTTCAGATGAATTCTTGTTAATATTCAATGAATATTTTGGACTATCCTCATCTTCATTGTTGTTTTTGTGAGAGAATTTCAGATGAATTGTTGTTAATATTCAATGAATGTTTTCGACTATCCTCATCTTCATTGTTTTTTTTTCAAGAGACATTCAGATGAATTGTTGTTAATATTCAATGAATGTTTTGGACTATGCACATCTGCAGTGTTGTTTTTGTCAAGAGACTTTCAGATGAATTATTGTTAATATTCAATGAATGTTTTGGACTATCCTCATCTTCATAGTTGTTTTTGTCAAGTGACTTTCAGATGAATTGTTGTTAATATTCAACTAAAGTTTTGGACTATCCTCATCTTCATTGTTGTTTTTGGAAAGAGACCTTCAGATGAATTGTTATTAATATTCAATAAATGTTTTGGACTATCCTCATCTTCATTGTTGTTTTTGTCAAGAGAATTTCAGATGAATTGTTGTTAATATTCAATGAATGTTTTGGATTATCCTCATCTTCATTATTGTTTTTGTCTGAGACTTTCAGAAGAATTGTTGGTAATATTCAATAAATGTTTTGGACTATCCTCATCTTCATTGTTGTTTTTGGAAAGAGACTTTCAGATGAATTGTTGTTAATATTCAATGAATGTTTTGGACTATCCTCATCTTCATTGTTGTTTTTGTCAAGTGACTTTCAGATGAATTGTTGTTAATATTCAATGAATGTTTTGGACTATCCTCATCTTCATTGTTGTTTTTGTCAAGAGACTTTCAGATGAATTGTTGTTAATATTCAATGAATGTTTTGGACTATCCTCATCTTCATTGATTTTTTTTCAAGAGACATTCAGATGAATTGTTGTTAATATTCAATGAATGTTTTGGACTATGCACATCTGCAGTGTTGTTTTTGTCAAGAGACTTTCAGATGAATTATTGTTAATATTCAATGAATGTTTTGGACTATCCTCATCTTCATTGTTGTTTTTGTCAAGAGACTTTCAAATGAATTTTTGTTAATATTCAATGAATGTTTTGGACTATCCTCATCTTCATTGTTGTTTTTGTCAAGAGATATTCAGATGAATTGTTGTTAATATTCAATGAATGCTTTGGACTATCCTCATCTTCATTGTTGTTTTTGTCAAGAGACTTTCAGATAAATTCTTGTTAATATTCAATGAATATTTTGGACTATCCTCATCTTCATTGTTGTTTTTGTCAGGAGACTTTCAGATGAATTGTTGTTAATATTCAATGAATGTCTTGGACTAACTTCATCTTTATTGTTGTTTTTGTCAAGAGACCTTCAGATGAATTGTTATTAATATTCAATGAATGTTTGGGACTATCCTCATCTTCATAGTTGTTTTTGTCAATTGACTTTCAGATGAATTATTGTTAATATTCAATGAATGTTTTGGACTATCCTCATCTTCATTGTTGTTTTTGGAAAGAGACTTTCAGAAGAATTGTTGTTAATATTCAATGAATGTTTTGGACTATCCTCATCTTCATTGTTGTTTTTGGAAAGAGACTTTCAGATGAATTGTTGTTAATATTCAATGAATGTTTTGGCCTATACTCATCTTCATGGTTGTTTTTGTCAAGAGACTTTCAGATGAATTGTTGTTAATATTCAATGAATGCTTTGGACTATGCTCATATTCATTGTTGTTTTTGTCAAGAGACTTTCAGATGAATTCTTGTTAATATTCAATGAATATTTTGGACTATCCTCATCTTCATTGTTGTTTTTGTCAGGAGACTTTCAGATGAATTGTTGTTAATATTCAATGAATGTCTTGGACTAACTTCATATTTATTGTTGTTTTTGTCAAGAGACCTTCAGATGAATTGTTATTAATATTCAATGAATGTTTTGGACTATCCTCATCTTCATTATTGTTTTTGTCTGAGACTTTCAGAAGAATTGTTGTTAATATTCAATGAATGTTTTGGACTATCCTCATCTTCATTGTTGTTTTTGGAAAGAGACTTTCAGATGAATTGTTGTTAATATTCAATGAATGTTTTGGATTATCCTCATCTTCATTATTGTTTTTGTCTGAGACTTTCAGAAGAATTGTTGTTAATATTCAATGAATGTTTTGGACTATCCTCATCTTCATTGTTGTTTTTGGAAAGAGACTTTCAGATGAATTGTTGTTAATATTCAATGAATGTTTTGGACTATCCTCATCTTCATTGTTGTTTTTGTCAAGAGACTTCCAGATGAATTTTTGTTAATATTCAATGAATGTTTTGGACTATCCTCATCTTCATTGTTGTTTTTGTCAAGAGACTTCCAGATGAATTTTTGTTAATATTCAATGAATGTTTTGGAGTATCCTCATCTTCATTGTTGTTTTTGTCTGAGACTTTCAGATGAATTGTTGTTAATATTCAATGAATGTTTTGGACTCTCCTCATCTTCATTGTTGTTTTTCTCAAGAGACTTTCAGATGAATTATCGTTAATATTTAATGAATGTTTTGGACTATCCTCATCTTCATTGTTGTTTTTGTCAAAGACTTTCAGATGAATTGTGGTCAATATTCATGAATGTTTTGGACTATCCTCATCTTCATTGTTGTTTTTGTAAAGAGACTTTCAGATGAATTCTTGTCAATATTCAATGAATATTTTGGACTATCCTCATCTTCATTGTTGTTTTTGTCAAGAGAATTTCAGATGAATTCTTGTTAATATTCAATCAATATTTTGGACTATCCTCATCTTCATGGTTGTTTTTGTGAGAGAATTTCGGATGAATTTTTGTTAATATTCAATGAATGTTTTCGACTATCCTCATCTTCATTGTTTTTTTTTCAAGAGACATTCAGATGAATTGTTGTTAATATTCAATGAATGTTTTGGACTATGCACATCTGCAGTGTTGTTTTTGTCAAGAGACTTTCAGAAGGATTGTTGTTAATATTCAATGAATGTTTTGGATTATCCTCATCTTCATTATTGTTTTTGTCTGAGCCTTTCAGAAGAATTGTTGTTAATATTCAATAAATGTTTTTGACTATCCTCATCTTCATTGTTGTTTTTGGAAAGAGACTTTCAGATGAAATGTTGTTAATATTCAATGAATGTTTTGGACTATCCTCATCTTCATTGTTGTTTTTGTCAAGTGACTTTCAGATGAATTGTTGTTAATATTCAATGAATGTTTTGGACTATCCTCATCTTCATTGTTGTTTTTGTCAAGAGACTTTCAGATGAATTGTTATTATTATTCAATGAATGTTTTGGACTATTCTCATCTTCATTGTTGTTTTTGTCAGGAGACTTTCAGATGAATTGTAGTTAATATTCAATGAATGTTTTGGACTATCCTCATCTTCATTGTTGTTTTTGGAAAGAGACTTTCAGATGAATTGTTGTTAATATTCAATGAATGCTTTGGACTATCCTCATATTCATTGTTGTTTTTGGCTATAGACTTTCAGATGAATTGTTGTTAATATTCAATGAATGTTTTGGACTATCCTCATCTTCATTGATGTTTTTCTCAAGAGACTTTCAGATGAATTTTTGTTATTATTCAATGAATGTTTTGGATTATCCTCATCTTCATTGTTGTTTTTGTCAGAGACTTTCAGATGAATTGTTATTAATATTCAATGAATGTTTTGGACTAACCTCATCTTCATTATTGTTATTGTCAGAGACTTTCAGATGAATTGTTATTAATATTCAATGAATGTTTTGGACTATCCTCATCTTCATTGTTGTTTTTGTCAAGAGACTTTCAGATGAAATGTTGTTAATATTCAATGAATGTTTTGGACTATCCTCATCTTCATTGTTGTTTTTGGAAAGAGACTTTCAGATGAATTGTTATTAATATTCAATGAATGTTTTGGACTATCCACATCATCATTGTTGTTTTTCAAGAGACTTTCAGATGAATTGTTTTTAATATTCAATGAATATTTTGGACTATCCTCATTTCATTGTTGTTTTTGTCAGAGACATTCAGTTGAATTGCTGTTAATATTCAATGAATGTTTTTGAGTATCCTCATCTTCATTGTTGTCTTTGTCAAGAGACTTTCAGATGAATTGTTATTAATATTCAATGAATGTTTTAGACTATTCTCATCTTCATTTTTGTTTTTGTCAGGAGACTTTCAGATGAATTGTAGTTAATATTCAATGAATGTTTTGGACTATCCTCATCTTCATTGTTGTTCTTGTCAAGAGATATTCAGATGAATTGTTGTTAATATTCAATGAATATTTTGGACTATCCTGATCTTCATTATTGTTTCTGTCAGGAGACTTTCAGATGAATTGTTGTTAATATTCAATGAATGTTTTGGACTATCCTCATCTTCATTGTTGTTTTTGTCAAGTTACTTTCAGATGAATTGTTGTTAATATTCAATTAATGTTTTGGACTATCCTCATCTTCATTGTTGTTTTTGGAAAGAGACTTTCAGATGAATTGTTGTTAATATTCAATGAATGCTTTGGACTATCCTCATCTTCATTGTTGTTTTGTCAAGAGACTTTCAGATGAATTTTTGTTATTATTCAATGAATGTTTTGGACTATCCTCATCTTCATTGTTGTTTTTGTCAGAGACTTTCAGATGAATTGTTATTAATATTCAATGAATGTTTTGGACTAACCTCATCTTCATTATTGTTATTGTCAGAGACTTTCAGATGAATTGTTATTAATATTCAATGAATGTTTTGGACTATCCTCATCTTCATTGTTGTTTTTTCAAGAGACTTTCAGATGAAATGTTGTTAATATTCAATGAATGTTTTGGACTATCCTCATCTTCATTGTTGTTTTTGGAAAGAGACTTTCAGATGAATTGTTATTAATATTCAATGAATGTTTTGGACTATCCACATCATCATTGTTGTTTTTCAAGAGACTTTCAGATGAATTGTTTTTAATATTCAATGAATATTTTGGACTATCCTCATCTTCATTGTTGTTTTTGGAAAGAGACTTTCAGATGAATTGTTGTTAATATTCAATGAATGTTTTGGACTATCCTCATCTTCATTGTTGTTTTTGTCAAGAGACTTTCAGATGAATTTTTGTTAATATTCAATGAATGTTTTGGATTATCCTCATCTTCATTATTGTTTTTGTCTGAGACTTTCAGAAGAATTGTTGTTAATATTCAATAAATATTTTGGACTATCCTCATCTTCATTGTTGTTTTTGGAAAGAGACTTTCAGATGAATTGTTGTTAATATTCAATGAATGTTTTGGACTATCCTCATCTTCATTGTTGTTTTTGTCAAGTGACTTTCAGATGAATTGTTGTTAATATTCAATGAATGTTTTGGACTATCCTCATCTTCATTGTTGTTTTTGTCAAGAGACTTTCAGATGAATTGTTATTATTATTCAATGAATGTTTTGGACTATTCTCATCTTCATTGTTGTTTTTGTCAGGAGACTTTCAGATGAATTGTAGTTAATATTCAATGAATGTTTTGGACTATCCTCATCTTCATTGTTTTTTTTGTCAGAAGACTTTCAGATGAATTGTTGTTATTATTCAATGAATGTTTTGGACTATCCTCATCTTCATTGTTGTTTTTGTCTGAGACTTTCAGAAGAATTGTTTTTAATATTCAATGAATGTTTAGGACTATCCTCATCTTCATTGTTGTTCTCGTCAAGAGATATTCAGATGAATTGTTGTTAATATTCAATGAATATTTTGGACTATCCTCATCTTCATTATTGTTTTTGTCAGGAGACTTTCAGATGAATTGTTGTTAATATTCAATGAATGTCTTGGACTATCCTCATCTTCATTGTTGTTTTTGGAAAGAGACTCTCAGATGAATTGTTGTTAATATTCAATGAATGTTTTGGACTATCCTCATCTTCATTGTTGTTTTTGTCATGTGACTTTCAGATGAATTGTTGTTAATATTCAATTAATGTTTTGGACTATCCTCATCTTCATTGTTGTTTTTGGAAAGAGACTTTCAGAGGAATTGTTGTTAATATTCAATGAATGCTTTGGACTATCCTCATCTTCATTGTTGTTTTTGTCAAGAGACTTTCAGATGAATTGTTGTTAATATTCAATGAATGTTTTGGACTATCCTCATCTTCATTGTTGTTTTTGTAAAGAGACTTTCAGATGAATTTTTGTTATTATTCAATGAATGTTTTGGACTATCCTCATCTTCATTGTTGTTTTTGGAAAGAGACTTCAGATGAATTGTTATTAATATTCAATGAATGTTTTGGACTATCCACATCATCATTGTTGTTTTTCAAGAGACTTTCAGATGAATTGTTTTTAATATTCAATGAATATTTTGGACTATCCTCATTTCATTGTTGTTTTTGTCAGAGACATTCAGTTGAATTGCTGTTAATATTCAATGAATGTTTTTGAGTATCCTCATCTTCATTGTTGTTTTTGTCAAGAGACTTTCAGATGAATTGTTATTAATATTCAATGAATGTTTTAGACTATTCTCATCTTCATTGTTGTTTTTGTCAGGAGACTTTCAGATGAATTGTAGTTAATATTCAATGAATGTTTTGGACTATCCTCATCTTCATTGTTGTTCTTGTCAAGAGATATTCAGATGAATTGTTGTTAATATTCAATGAATATTTTGGACTATCCTCATCTTCATTATTGTTTTTGTCAGGAGACTTTCAGATGAATTGTTGTTAATATTCAATGAATGTTTTGGACTATCCTCATCTTCATTGTTGTTTTTGTCAAGTGACTTTCAGATGAATTGTTGTTAATATTCAATTAATGTTTTGGACTATCCTCATCTTCATTGTTGTTTTTGGAAAGAGACTTTCAGATGAATTGTTGTTAATATTCAATGAATGCTTTGGACTATCCTCATCTTCATTGTTGTTTTTGTCAAGAGACTTTCAGATGAATTTTTGTTATTATTCAATGAATGTTTTGGACTATCCTCATCTTCATTGTTGTTTTTGTCAGAGACTTTCAGATGAATTGTTATTAATATTCAATGAATGTTTTGGACTAACCTCATCTTCATTATTGTTATTGTCAGAGACTTTCAGATGAATTGTTATTAATATTCAATGAATGTTTTGGACTATCCTCATCTTCATTGTTGTTTTTGTCAAGAGACTTTCAGATGAAATGTTGTTAATATTCAATGAATGTTTTGGACTATCCTCATCTTCATTGTTGTTTTTGGAAAGAGACTTTCAGATGAATTGTTATTAATATTCAATGAATGTTTTGGACTATCCACATCATCATTGTTGTTTTTCAAGAGACTTTCAGATGAATTCTTTTTAATATTCAATGAATATTTTGGACTATCCTCATTTCATTGTTGTTTTTGTCAGAGACATTCAGTTGAATTGCTGTTAATATTCAATGAATGTTTTTGAGTATCCTCATCTTCATTGTTGTTTTTGTCAGGAGACTTTCAGATGAATTGTAGTTAATATTCAATGAATGTTTTGGACTATCCTCATCTTCATTGTTGTTCTTGTCAAGAGATATTCAGATGAATTGTTGTTAATATTCAATGAATATTTTGGACTATCCTCATCTTCATTATTGTTTTTGTCAGGAGACTTTCAGATGAATTGTTGTTAATATTCAATGAATGTTTTGGACTATCCTCATCGTCATTGTTGTTTTTGTCAAGTGACTTTCAGATGAATTGTTGTTAATATTCAATTAATGTTTTGGACTATCCTCATCTTCATTGTTGTTTTTGGAAAGAGACTTTCAGATGAATTGTTGTTAATATTCAATGAATGCTTTGGACTATCCTCATCTTCATTGTTGTTTTTGTCAAGAGACTTTCAGATGAATTTTTGTTATTATTCAATGAATGTTTTGGACTATCCTCATCTTCATTGTTGTTTTTGTCAGAGACTTTCAGATGAATTGTTATTAATATTCAATGAATGTTTTGGACTAACCTCATCTTCATTATTGTTATTGTCAGAGACTTTCAGATGAATTGTTATTAATATTCAATGAATGTTTTGGACTATCCTCATCTTCATTGTTGTTTTTGTCAAGAGACTTTCAGATGAAATGTTGTTAATATTCAATGAATGTTTTGGACTATCCTCATCTTCATTGTTGTTTTTGGAAAGAGACTTTCAGATGAATTGTTATTAATATTCAATGAATGTTTTGGACTATCCACATCATCATTGTTGTTTTTCAAGAGACTTTCAGATGAATTCTTTTTAATATTCAATGAATATTTTGGACTATCCTCATTTCATTGTTGTTTTTGTCAGAGACATTCAGTTGAATTGCTGTTAATATTCAATGAATGTTTTTGAGTATCCTCATCTTCATTGTTGTTTTTGTCAAGAGACTTTCAGATGAATTGTTATTAATATTCAATGAATGTTTTGGACTATTCTCATCTTCATTGTTGTTTTTGTCAGGAGACTTTCAGATGAATTGTAGTTAATATTCAATGAATGTTTTGGACTATCCTCATCTTCATTGTTGTTCTTGTCAAGAGATATTCAGATGAATTGTTGTTAATATTCAATGAATATTTTGGACTATCCTCATCTTCATTATTGTTTTTGTCAGGAGACTTTCAGATGAATTGTTGTTAATATTCAATGAATGTCTTGGACTATCCTCATCTTCATTGTTGTTTTTGGAAAGAGACTCTCAGATGAATTGTTATTAATTTTCAATGAATGTTTTGGACTATCCTCATCTTCATTGTTGTTTTTGTCAAGTGACTTTCAGATGAATTGTTGTTAATATTCAATTAATGTTTTGGACTATCCTCATCTTCATTGTTGTTTTTGGAAAGAGACTTTCAGATGAATTGTTGTTAATATTCAATGAATGCTTTGGACTATCCTCATCTTCATTGTTGTTTTTGTCAAGAGACTTTCAGATGAATTGTTGTTAATATTCAATGAATGTTTTGGACTATCCTCATCTTCATTGTTGTTATTGTCAGAGACTTTCAGATGAATTGTTATTAATATTCAATGAATGTTTTGGACTATCCTCATCTTCATTGTTGTTTTTGTCAAGTGACTTTCAGATGAATTGTTGTTAATATTCAATTAATGTTTTGGACTATCCTCATCTTCATTGTTGTTTTTGGAAAGAGACTCTCAGATGAATTGTTGTTAATATTCAATGAATGTTTTGGACTATCCTCATCTTCATTGTTGTTTTTGTCAAGTGACTTTCAGATGTATTGTTGTTAATATTCAATTAATGTTTTGGACTATCCTCATCTTCATTGTTGTTTTTGGAAAGAGACTTTCAGATGAATTGTTGTTAATATTCAATGAATGCTTTGGACTATCCTCATCTTCATTGTTGTTTTTGTCAAGAGACTTTTAGATGAATTTTTGTTATTATTCAATGAATGTTTTGGACTATCCTCATCTTCATTGTTGTTTTTGTCAGAGACTTTCAGATGAATTGTTATTAATATTCAATGAATGTTTTGGACTAACCTCATCTTCATTATTGTTATTGTCAGAGACATTCAGATGAATTGTTATTAATATTCAATGAATGTTTTGGACTATCCTCATCTTCATTGTTGTTTTTGTCAAGAGACTTTCAGATGAAATGTTGTTAATATTCAATGAATGTTTTAGACTATCCTCATCTTCATTGTTGTTTTTGGAAAGAGACTTTCAGATGAATTGTTATTAATATTCAATGAATGTTTTGGACTATCCACATCATCATTGTTGTTTTTCAAGAGACTTTCAGATGAATTGTTTTTAATATTCAATGAATATTTTGGACTATCCTCATTTCATTGTTGTTTTTGTCAGAGACATTCAGTTGAATTGCTGTTAATATTCAATGAATGTTTTTGAGTATCCTCATCTTCATTGTTGTTTTTGTCAAGAGACTTTCAGATGAATTGTTATTAATATTCAATGAATGTTTTAGACTATTCTCATCTTCATTGTTGTTTTTGTCAGGAGACTTTCAGATGAATTGTAGTTAATATTCAATGAATGTTTTGGACTATCCTCATCTTCATTGTTGTTCTTGTCAAGAGATATTCAGATGAATTGTTGTTAATATTCAATGAATATTTTGGACTATCCTCATCTTCATTATTGTTTTTGTCAGGAGACTTTCAGATGAATTGTTGTTAATATTCAATGAATGTTTTGGACTATCCTCATCTTCATTGTTGTTTTTGTCAAGTGACTTTCAGATGAATTGTTGTTAATATTCAATTAATGTTTTGGACTATCCTCATCTTCATTGTTGTTTTTGGAAAGAGACTTTCAGATGAATTGTTGTTAATATTCAATGAATGCTTTGGACTATCCTCATCTTCATTGTTGTTTTTGTCAAGAGACTTTCAGATGAATTTTTGTTATTATTCAATGAATGTTTTGGACTATCCTCATCTTCATTGTTGTTTTTGTCAGAGACTTTCAGATGAATTGTTATTAATATTCAATGAATGTTTTGGACTAACCTCATCTTCATTATTGTTATTGTCAGAGACTTTCAGATGAATTGTTATTAATATTCAATGAATGTTTTGGACTATCCTCATCTTCATTGTTGTTTTTGTCAAGAGACTTTCAGATGAAATGTTGTTAATATTCAATGAATGTTTTGGACTATCCTCATCTTCATTGTTGTTTTTGGAAAGAGACTTTCAGATGAATTGTTATTAATATTCAATGAATGTTTTGGACTATCCACATCATCATTGTTGTTTTTCAAGAGACTTTCAGATGAATTCTTTTTAATATTCAATGAATATTTTGGACTATCCTCATTTCATTGTTGTTTTTGTCAGAGACATTCAGTTGAATTGCTGTTAATATTCAATGAATGTTTTTGAGTATCCTCATCTTCATTGTTGTTTTTGTCAAGAGACTTTCAGATGAATTGTTATTAATATTCAATGAATGTTTTGGACTATTCTCATCTTCATTGTTGTTTTTGTCAGGAGACTTTCAGATGAATTGTAGTTAATATTCAATGAATGTTTTGGACTATCCTCATCTTCATTGTTGTTCTTGTCAAGAGATATTCAGATGAATTGTTGTTAATATTCAATGAATATTTTGGACTATCCTCATCTTCATTATTGTTTTTGTCAGGAGACTTTCAGATGAATTGTTGTTAATATTCAATGAATGTCTTGGACTATCCTCATCTTCATTGTTGTTTTTGGAAAGAGACTCTCAGATGAATTGTTATTAATTTTCAATGAATGTTTTGGACTATCCTCATCTTCATTGTTGTTTTTGTCAAGTGACTTTCAGATGAATTGTTGTTAATATTCAATTAATGTTTTGGACTATCCTCATCTTCATTGTTGTTTTTGGAAAGAGACTTTCAGATGAATTGTTGTTAATATTCAATGAATGCTTTGGACTATCCTCATCTTCATTGTTGTTTTTGTCAAGAGACTTTCAGATGAATTGTTGTTAATATTCAATGAATGTTTTGGACTATCCTCATCTTCATTGTTGTTATTGTCAGAGACTTTCAGATGAATTGTTATTAATATTCAATGAATGTTTTGGACTATCCTCATCTTCATTGTTGTTTTTGTCAAGTGACTTTCAGATGAATTGTTGTTAATATTCAATTAATGTTTTGGACTATCCTCATCTTCATTGTTGTTTTTGGAAAGAGACTCTCAGATGAATTGTTGTTAATATTCAATGAATGTTTTGGACTATCCTCATCTTCATTGTTGTTTTTGTCAAGTGACTTTCAGATGTATTGTTGTTAATATTCAATTAATGTTTTGGCCTATCCTCATCTTCATTGTTGTTTTTGGAAAGAGACTTTCAGATGAATTGTTGTTAATATTCAATGAATGCTTTGGACTATCCTCATCTTCATTGTTGTTTTTGTCAAGAGACTTTCAGATGAATTTTTGTTATTATTCAATGAATGTTTTGGACTATCCTCATCTTCATTGTTGTTTTTGTCAGAGACTTTCAGATGAATTGTTATTAATATTCAATGAATGTTTTGGACTAACCTCATCTTCATTATTGTTATTGTCAGAGACATTCAGATGAATTGTTATTAATATTCAATGAATGTTTTGGACTATCCTCATCTTCATTGTTGTTTTTGTCAAGAGACTTTCAGATGAAATGTTGTTAATATTCAATGAATGTTTTGGACTATCCTCATCTTCATTGTTGTTTTTGGAAAGAGACTTTCAGATGAATTGTTATTAATATTCAATGAATGTTTTGGACTATCCACATCATCATTGTTGTTTTTCAAGAGACTTTCAGATGAATTGTTTTTAATATTCAATGAATATTTTGGACTATCCTCATTTCATTGTTGTTTTTGTCAGAGACATTCAGTTGAATTGCTGTTAATATTCAATGAATGTTTTTGAGTATCCTCATCTTCATTGTTGTTTTTGGAAAGAGACTCTCAGATGAATTGTTGTTAATATTCAATGAATGCTTTGGACTATCCTCATCTTCATTGTTGTTTTTGGAAAGAGATATTCAGATGAATTGTTGTTAATATTCAATGAATGCTTTGGACTAACCTCATCTTCATTGTTGTTTTTGTCAAGAGACCTTCAGATGAATTGTTATTAATATTCAATGAATGTTTTGGACTATACTCATATTCATTGTTGTTTTTGTCAAGAGACTTTCAGATGAATTTTTGTTAATATTCAATGAATGTTTTGGATTATCCACATCTTCATTATTGTTTTTGTCTGAGACTTTCAGAAGAATTGTTGTTAATATTCAATGAATGTTTTGTACTATCCTCATCTTCATTGTTGTTTTTGGAAAGAGACTTTCAGATGAATTGTTGTTAATATTCAATGAATGTTTTGGTCTATCCTCATCTTCATTGTTGTTTTTGTCAAGTGACTTTCAGATGAATTGTTGTTATTATTCAATTAATGTTTTGGACTATCCTCATCTTCATTGTTGTTTTTGGAAAGAGACTTTCAGATGAATTGTTATTAATATTCAATGAACGCTTTGGACTATCCACATCATCATTGTGGTTTTGTCAAGAGACTTTCAGATGAATTGTTGTTAATATACAATGAATGTTTTGGAGTATCCTCATCTTCATTGTTGTTTTTGTCAGAGACTTTGAGATGAATTGTTGTTAATATTCAATGAATGTTTTGGACTATCCTCATCTTCATTGTTGTATTTGTCAAGATATTTTCAGAAGATTTGTTGTTAATATTCAAGGAATGCTTTGGACTATCCTCATCTTCATTGTTGTTTTTCAAGAGACTTTCAGATGAATTGTTGTTAATGTTCAATGAATATTTTGGACTATCCTCATCTTCATTGTTTTTTTTTTCAAGAGACATTCAGATGAATTGTTGTTAATATTCAATGAATGTTTTGGACTATCCTCATCTTCATTGTTGTTTTTGGAAAGAGACTTACAGATGAATTCTTGCTAATATTCAATGAATATATTGGACTATTTTCATCTTCATTGTTGTTTTTGTGAGAGAATTTCGGATGAATTTTTGTTAATATTCAATGAATGTTTTGGACTATCCTCATCTTCATTGTTTTCTTTTCAAGAGACATTCAGATAAATTTTTGTTAATATTCAATGAATGTTTTCGACTATCCTCATCTGCAGTGTTGTTTTTGTCAGGAGACTTTCAGATGAATTATTGTTAATATTCAATGAATGTTTTGGACTATCCTCATCTTCATAGTTGTTTTTCTCAAGATACTTTCAGATGAATTGTTGTTAATTTTTAATGAATGTTTTGGACTATCCACTTTTTCATTGTTGTTTTTGTCAGAGTTTCAGATGAATTGTTGTTAATATTTAATGAATGTTTTGGACTATCCTCATCTTCATTGTTGTTTTTGTCAAGAGACTTTCAGATGAATTGTAGTTAATATTCAATGAATGTTGTCGACTATCCTCATCTTCATTGTTGTTTTTGTCAAGAGACTTTCAGATGAATTGTTGATAATATTTAATGAATGTTTTGGACTATCCTCCTCTTCATTGTTATTTCTTCAGAGACTTTCAGATGAATTGTTGTTAATATTCAATGAATGTTTTGGACACTCCTCATCTTCATTGTTGTTTTTCTCTAGGGACTTTCAGATGAATTGTCGTTAATATTTAATGAATGTTTTGGACTATCCTCATCTTCATTGTTGTTTTTGTCAGAGACTTTCAGATGAATTGTTGTTAATATTTAATGAATGTTTTGGACTATCCTCATCTTCATTGTTGTTTTTGTCAGAGACTTTCAGATGAATTGTTGATAATATTTAATGAATGTTTTGGACTATCCTCATCTTCATTGTTGTTTTGTCAGAGACTTTCAGATGAATTTTTGTTAATATTCAATGAATGTTTTGGACTATCCTCATCTGCAGTGTTGTTTTTGTCAGGAGACTTTCAGAAGGATTGTTGTTAATATTCAATTAATGTTTTGGACTATCCTCATCTTCATTGTTGTTTTTGGAAAGAGACTTTCAGATGAATTGTTGTTAATATTCAATGAATGCTTTGGACTATCCTCATCTTCATTGTTATTTCTTCAGAGACTTTCAGATGAATTGTTCTTAATATTCAATGAATGTCTTGGACTATCCTCATCTTCATTGTTGTTTTTGGAAAGAGACTCTCAGATGAATTGTTGTTAATATTCAATGAATGTTTTGGACTATCCTCATCTTCATTGTTGTTTTTGTCAAGTGACTTTCAGATGAATTGTTGTTAATATTCAATGAATGCTTTGGACTATCCTCATCTTCATTGTTGTTTTTGTCAAGAGACTTTCAGATGAATTGTTGTTAATATTCAATAAATGTTTTGGACTATCCTCATCTTCATTGTTGTTTTTGTCAAGAGACTTTCAGATGAATTTTTGTTAATATTCAATGAATGTTTTGGACTATCCTCATCTTCATTGTTGTTTTTGTCAGGAGACGTTCAGATGAATTGTAGTTAATATTCAATGAATGTTTTGGACTATACTCATCTTCATTGTTGTTTTTGTCAAGAGACTTTCAGATGAATTTTTGTTAATATTCAATGAATGTTTTGGATTATCCACATCTTCATTATTGTTTTTGTCTGAGACTTTCAGAAGAATTGTTGTTAATATTCAATGAATGTTTTGGACTATCCTCATCTTCATTGTTGTTTTTGGAAAGAGACTTTCAGATGAATTGTTGTTAATATTCAATGAATGTTTTTGTCTATCCTCATCTTCATTGTTGTTTTTGTCAAGTGACTTTCAGATGAATTGTTGTTATTATTCAATTAATGTTTTGGACTATCCTCATCTTCATTGTTGTTTTTGGAAAGAGACTTTCAGATGAATTGTTATTGATATTCAATGAATGCTTTGGACTATCCACATCTTCATTGTGTTTTTGTCAAGAGACTTTCAGATGAATTGTTGTTATTATACAATGAATGTTTTGGAGCATCCTCATCTTCATTGTTGTTTTTGTCAGAGACTTTGAGATGAATTGTTGTTAATATTCAATGAATGTTTTGGACTATCCTCATCTTCATTGTTGTTTTTGGAAAGAGACTTTCAGATGAATTGTTATTAATACTCAATGAATGTTTTGGACTATCCACATCATCATTGTTGTTTTTCAAGAGACTTTCAGATGAATTGTTTTTAATATTCAATGAATATTTTGGACTATCCTCATTTCATTGTTGTTTTTGTCAGAGACATTCAGTTGAATTGCTGTTAATATTCAATGAATGTTTTTGAGTATCCTCATCTTCATTGTTGTTTTTGGAAAGAGACTCTCAGATGAATTGTTGTTAATATTCAATGAATGCTTTGGACTATCCTCATCTTCATTGTTGTTTTTGGAAAGAGATATTCAGATGAATTGTTGTTAATATTCAATGAATGCTTTGGACTAACCTCATCTTCATTGTTGTTTTTGTCAAGAGACCTTCAGATGAATTGTTATTAATATTCAATGAATGTTTTGGACTATACTCATATTCATTGTTGTTTTTGTCAAGAGACTTTCAGATGAATTTTTGTTAATATTCAATGAATGTTTTGGATTATCCACATCTTCATTATTGTTTTTGTCTGAGACTTTCAGAAGAATTGTTGTTAATATTCAATGAATGTTTTGTACTATCCTCATCTTCATTGTTGTTTTTGGAAAGAGACTTTCAGATGAATTGTTGTTAATATTCAATGAATGTTTTGGTCAATCCTCATCTTCATTGTTGTTTTTGTCAAGTGACTTTCAGATGAATTGTTGTTATTATTCAATTAATGTTTTGGACTATCCTCATCTTCATTGTTGTTTTTGGAAAGAGACTTTCAGATGAATTGTTATTAATATTCAATGAACGCTTTGGACTATCCACATCATCATTGTGGTTTTGTCAAGAGACTTTCAGATGAATTGTTGTTAATATACAATGAATGTTTTGGAGTATCCTCATCTTCATTGTTGTTTTTGTCAGAGACTTTGAGATGAATTGTTGTTAATATTCAATGAATGTTTTGGACTATCCTCATCTTCATTGTTGTATTTGTCAAGATATTTTCAGAAGATTTGTTGTTAATATTCAAGGAATGCTTTGGACTATCCTCATCTTCATTGTTGTTTTTCAAGAGACTTTCAGATGAATTGTTGTTAATATTCAATGAATATTTTGGACTATCCTCATCTTCATTGTTTTTTTTTTCAAGAGACATTCAGATGAATTGTTGTTAATATTCAATGAATGTTTTGGACTATACTCATCTTCATTGTTGTTTTTGTCAAGAGACTTTCAGATGAATTATTGTTAATATTCAATGAATGTTTTGGACTATCCTCATCTTCATAGTTGTTTTTCTCAAGATACTTTCAGATGAATTGTTGTTAATTTTTAATGAATGTTTTGGACTATCCACTTTTTCATTGTTGTTTTTGTCAGAGTTTCAGATGAATTGTTGTTAATATTTAATGAATGTTTTGGACTATCCTCATCTTCATTGTTGTTTTTGTCAAGAGACTTTCAGATGAATTGTAGTTAATATTCAATGAATGTTGTCGACTATCCTCATCTTCATTGTTGTTTTTGTCAAGAGACTTTCAGATGAATTGTTGTTAATATTCAATGAATGTTTTGGACACTCCTCATCTTCATTGTTGTTTTTCTCTAGAGACTTTCAGATGAATTGTCGTTAATATTTAATGAATGTTTTGGACTATCCTCATCTTCATTGTTGTCTTTGTCAGAGACTTCCAGATGAATTGTTGTTAATATTCAATGAATGTTTTGGACTATCCTCATCTTCATTGTTGTTTTTGTCAGAGACTTTCAGATGAATTGTTGATAATATTTAATGAATGTTTTGGACTATCCTCCTCTTCATTGTTATTTCTTCAGAGACTTTCAGATGAATTGTTGTTAATATTCAATGAATGTTTTGGACACTCCTCATCTTCATTGTTGTTTTTCTCTAGGGACTTTCAGATGAATTGTCGTTAATATTTAATGAATGTTTTGGACTATCCTCATCTTCATTGTTGTTTTTGTCAGAGACTTTCAGATGAATTGTTGTTAATATTTAATGAATGTTTTGGACTATCCTCATCTTCATTGTTGTTTTTGTCAAGAGACTTTCAGATGAATTGTTGATAATATTCAATGAATGTTTTGGACTATCCTCATCTTCATTGTTGTTTTGTCAGAGACTTTCAGATGAATTTTTGTTAATATTCAATGAATGTTTTGGACTATCCTCATCTGCAGTGTTGTTTTTGTCAGGAGACTTTCAGAAGGATTGTTCTTAATATTCAATTAATGTTTTGGACTATCCTCATCTTCATTGTTGTTTTTGGAAAGAGACTTTCAGATGAATTGTTGTTAATATTCAATGAATGCTTTGGACTATCCTCATCTTCATTGTTATTTCTTCAGAGACTTTCAGATGAATTGTTCTTAATATTCAATGAATGTCTTGGACTATCCTCATCTTCATTGTTGTTTTTGGAAAGAGACTCTTAGATGAATTGTTGTTAATATTCAATGAATGTTTTGGACTATCCTCATCTTCATTGTTGTTTTTGTCAAGTGACATTCAGATGAATTGTTGTTAATATTCAATGAATGCTTTGGACTATCCTCATCTTCATTGTTGTTTTTGTCAAGAGACTTTCAGATGAATTGTTGTTAATATTCAATAAATGTTTTGGACTATCCTCATCTTCATTGTTGTTTTTGTCAAGAGACTTTCAGATGAATTTTTGTTAATATTCAATGAATGTTTTGGACTATCCTCATCTTCATTGTTGTTTTTGTCAGGAGACGTTCAGATGAATTGTAGTTAATATTCAATGAATGTTTTGGACTATACTCATCTTCATTGTTGTTTTTGTCAAGAGACTTTAGATGAATTTTTGTTAATATTCAATGAATGTTTTGGATTATCCACATCTTCATTATTGTTTTTGTCTGAGACTTTCAGAAGAATTGTTGTTAATATTCAATGAATGTTTTGGACTATCCTCATATTCATTGTTGTTTTTGGAAAGAGACTTTCAGATGAATTGTTGTTAATATTCAATGAATGTTTTTGTCTATCCTCATCTTCATTGTTGTTTTTGTCAAGTGACTTTCAGATGAATTGTTGTTATTATTCAATTAATGTTTTGGACTATCCTCATCTTCATTGTTGTTTTTGGAAAGAGACTTTCAGATGAATTGTTATTGATATTCAATGAATGCTTTGGACTATCCACATCTTCATTGTGTTTTTGTCAAGAGACTTTCAGATGAATTGTTGTTAATATACAATGAATGTTTTGGAGCATCCTCATCTTCATTGTTGTTTTTGTCAGAGACTTTCAGATGAATTGTTGTTAATATTCAATAAATGTTTTGGACTATCCTCATCTTCATTGTTGTTTTTGTCAAGAGACTTTCAGATGAATTTTTGTTAATATTCAATGAATGTTTTGGACTATCCTCATCTTCATTGTTGTTTTTGTCAGGAGACGTTCAGATGAATTGTAGTTAATATTCAATGAATGTTTTGGACTATACTCATCTTCATTGTTGTTTTTGTCAAGAGACTTTCAGATGAATTTTTGTTAATATTCAATGAATGTTTTGGATTATCCACATCTTCATTATTGTTTTTGTCTGAGACTTTCAGAAGAATTGTTGTTAATATTCAATGAATGTTTTGGACTATCCTCATCTTCATTGTTGTTTTTGGAAAGAGACTTTCAGATGAATTGTTGTTAATATTCAATGAATGTTTTTGTCTATCCTCATCTTCATTGTTGTTTTTGTCAAGTGACTTTCAGATGAATTGTTGTTATTATTCAATTAATGTTTTGGACTATCCTCATCTTCATTGTTGTTTTTGGAAAGAGACTTTCAGATGAATTGTTATTGATATTCAATGAATGCTTTGGACTATCCACATCTTCATTGTGTTTTTGTCAAGAGACTTTCAGATGAATTGTTGTTAATATACAATGAATGTTTTGGAGCATCCTCATCTTCATTGTTGTTTTTGTCAGAGACTTTGAGATGAATTGTTGTTAATATTCAATGAATGTTTTGGACTATCCTCATCTTCATTGTTGTATTTGTCAAGAGAGTTTCAGATGGATTGTTGTTAATATTCAATGAATGTCTTGGACTATCCTCATCTTCATTGTTGTTTTTCAAGAGACTTTCAGATGAATTGTTTTTAATATTCAATGAATATTTTGGACTATCCTCATTTCATTGTTGTTTTTGTCAGAGACATTCAGTTGAATTGCTGTTAATATTCAATGAATGTTTTTGAGTATCCTCATCTTCATTGTTGTTTTTGTGAAGATACTTTCAGAAGATTTGTTGTTAATATTCAAGGAATGCTTTGGACTATCCTTGTCTTCATTATTGTATTTGTGAGAGACTTTCAGATGAATTGTTGTTAATGTTCAATGAATATTTTGGACTATCCTCATCTTCATTGTTTTTTTTTTCAAGTGACATTCAGATGAATTGTTGTTAATATTCAATGAATGTTTTGGACTATCCTCATCTTCATTGTTGTTTTTGTCAAGAGACTTTCAGATGAATTTTTGTTAATATTCAATGAATGTTTTCGACTATCCTCATCTTCATTGTTGTTTTTGTCCAGAGACTTTCAGATGAATTGTTGTTAATATTCAATGAATGTTTTGGACTATACTCATCTGCAGTGTTGTTTTTGTCAGGAGACTTTCAGAAGGATTGTTGTTAATATTCAATGAATGTTTTGGACTATCCTCATCTTCATAGTTGTTTTTCTCAAGAGACTTTCAGATGAATTGTTGTTAATTTTTAATGAATGTTTTGGACTATACTCATCTTCATTGTTGTTTTTGTCAAGAGACTTTCAGATGAATTGTTGTTAATATTCAATGAATGTTTTGGATTATCCTCATCTTCATTGTTGTTTTTGTCAAGAGACTTTCAGATGAATTGTTGTTAATATTCAATGAATGTTTTGGACTATACTCATCTTCATTGTTGTTTTTGTCAAGAGACTTTCAGATGAATTGTTGTTAATATTCAATGAATGTTTTGGACTATCCTCATCTTCATTGTTGTTTTTCTCTAGAGACTTTCAGATGAATTGTCGTTAATATTTACTGAATGTTTTGGACTATCCACATTTTCATTGTTGTTTTTGTCAGAGTTTCAGATGAATTGTTGTTAATATTTAATGAATGTTTTGGACTATACTCATCTTCATTGTTGTTTTTGTCAAGAGACTTTCAGATGAATTGTTGTTAATATTCAATGAATGTTTTGGACTATACTTATCTTCATTGTTGTTTTTGTCAAGAGACTTTCAGATGAATTGATGTTAATATTCAATGAATGTTTTGGACTATACACATCTTCATTGTTGTTTTTGTCAAGAGACTTTCAGATGAATTGTTGTTAATATTCAATGAATGTTTTGGACTATACTCATTTCATTGTTGTTTTTGTCAAGAGACTTTCAGATGAATTGTTATTAATATTCAATGAATGTTTTGGACACTCCTCATCTTCATTGTTGTTTTTCTCTAGAGACTTTCAGATGAATTGTCGTTAATTTTTAATGAATGTTTTGGACTATCCTCATCTTCAGAGTTGTTTTTGTCAAGAGACTTTCAGATGAATTGTTGTTAATATTCAATGAATGTTTTGGACACTCCTCATTTTCATTGTTGTTTTTCTCTAGGGACTTTCAGATGAATTGTCGTTAATATTTAATGAATGTTTTGGACTATCCTCATCTTCATTGTTGTTTTTGTCAGAGACTTTCAGATGAATTGTTGTTAATATTTAATGAATGTTTTGGACTATCCTCATCTTCATTGTTGTTTTTGTCAGAGAGTTTCAGATGAATTGTTGTTAATATTCAATGAATGTTTGGGACTATCCTCATCTTCATTGTTGTTTTTGTCAGTGACTTTCAGATGAATTGTTGTAAATATTAAATGAATGTTTTGGAATATCCTCATCTTCATTGTTGTTTTTGTCAGAGACTTTCAGATGAATTGTTGTTAATATTCAATGAATGTTTTGGACTATCCTCATCTTCAGAGTTGTTTTTGTCAAGACACTTTCAGATGAATTGTTGTTAATATTCCATGAATGTTTTGGACTAACCTCATCTTCATTATTGTTATTGTCAGAGACTTTCAGATGAATTGTTGTTAATATTCAATGAATGCTTTGGACTATCCTAATCTTCATTGTTGTTTTTGGAAAGAGACTTTCAGATGAATTCATGTTAATATTCAATCAATACTTTGGACTATACTCATCATCATTGTTGTTTTTGTGAGAGACTTTCAGATCAATTGTTGTTAATATTCAATGAATGCTTTGGACTATCCTCATCTTCATTGTTGTTTAAGTCAGAGACTTTCAGATGAATTGTTGTTAATATTCAATGAATGTTTTGGACACTCCTCATCTTCATTGTTGTTTTTGTCAAGAGACTTTCAGATGAATTGTTGTTAATATTCAATGATTGTTTTGGACTATCCACGTCTTCATTGTTGTTTTTGTCAAGAGACTTTCAGATGAATTGTTGTTAATATTTAATGAATGTTTTGGACTATCCTCATCTTCATTGTTGTTTTTGGAAAGACACTTTCAGATGAATTCTTGTTAATATTCAATGAATATTTTGGACTATACTCATCTTCATTGTTGTTTTTGTGAGAGACTTTCAGATGAATTGTTGTTAATATTCAATGAATGCTTTGGACTATCCTCATTTTCATTGTTGTTTTTGTCAAGAGACTTTCAGATGAATTGTTGTTAATATTTAATGAATGTTTTGGAGTATCCTCATCTTCATTGTTATTTTGTCAGAGACTTTCAGATGAATTGTTGTTAATATTCAATGAATGCTTTGGACTATCCTCATCTTCATTGTTGTTTTTCTCTAGAGACTTTCAGATGAATTGTCGTTAATATTTAATGAATGTTTTGGACTATCCTCATCTTCATTGTTGTTTTTGGAAAGAGACTTTCAGATGAATTGTTGTTAATATTTAATGAATGTTTTGGACTATCCTTATCTTCATTGTTGTTTTTGTCAGAGACTTTCAGATGAATTGTTGTTAATATTCAATGAATGTTTTGGACACTGCTCATCTTCATTGTTGTTTTTCTCTAGAGACTTTCAGATGAATTGTTGTTAATATTTAATGAATGTTTTGGACTATCCTCATCTTCATTGTTGTTTTTGTCAAGAGACTTTCAGATGAATAGTTGTTAATATTTAATGTATGTTTTGGACTCTCCTCATCTTAATTGTTATTTTGTCAGAGACTTTCAGATAAATTGTTGTTAATATTCAATGAATGTTTTGGACTATCCACATCTTCATTGTTGTTTTTGTCATGAGACTTTCAGATGAATTGTTGTTAATATTTAATGAATGTTTTGGACTATCCTCATCTTCATTGTTGTTTTTGTCAGAGACTTTCAGATGAATTATTGTTAATATTCAATGAATGTTTTGGACTATCCTCATCTTCATTGTTGTTTTTGCCTAGAGACTTTCAGATGAATTGTTGTTAATACTCAATGAATGTTTTGGACTATCCCAAATTTCATTGTTGTTTTTGTCAGTGACTTTCAGATGAATTGTTGTTAATATTCAATGAATGTTTTGAACTATCCTCATCTTCATTGTTGTTTTTGCCTAGAGACTTTCAGATGAATTGTTGTTAATACTCAATGAATGTTTTGGACTATCCTCATTTTCATTGCTGTTTTTGTCAGAGACTTTCAGATGAATTTTTGTTAATATTCAATGAATGTTTTGTACTATCTTCATCTTCATTGTTGTTTTTGTCAAGGGACATTCAGATGAATTGTTGTTAACATTCAATGAATATTTCGGACTCTCCTCATCTTCATTGTTGTTTTTGGAAAGAGACTTTCAGAAGAATTCTTGTTAATATTCAATGAATATTTTTGACTATACTCATTTCATTGTTGTTTTTGTGAGAGACTTTCGGATGAATTGTTGTTAACATTCAATGAATATTTCGGACTATCCTCATCTTCATTGTTGTTTTTGTGAGAGACTTTCAGATGAATTCTTGTTAATATTCAATGAATGTTTTCGACTATCCTCATCTGCAGTGTTGTTTTTGTCAGGAGACTTTCAGATGAATTATTGTTAATATTCAATGAATGTTTTGGACTATACTCATCTTCATTGTTGTTTTTGTGAGAGACTTTCAGATGAATTGTTGTTAATATTTAATGAATGTTTTGGACTATCGTCATCTTCATTGTTGTTTTTGGAAAGACACATTCAGATGAATTCTTGTTAATATTCAATGAATATTTTGGACTATACTCATCTTCATTGTTGTTTTTGTGAGAGACTTTCAGATGAATTGTTGTTAATATTCAATGAATGCTTTGGACTATCCTCATTTTCATTGTTGTTTTTGTCAAGAGACTTTCAGATGAATTGTTGTTAATATTTAATGAATGTTTTGGACTATCCTCATCTTCATTGTTATTTTGTCAGAGACTTTCAGATGAATTGTTGTTAATATTCAATGAATGCTTTGGACTATCCTCATCTTCATTGTTGTTTTTCTCTAGAGACTTTCAGATGAATTGTCGTTAATATTTAATGAATGTTTTGGACTATCCTCATCATCATTGTTGTTTTTGGAAAGAGACTTTCAGATGAATTGTTGTTAATATTTAATGAATGTTTTGGACTATCCTCATCTTCATTGTTGTTTTTGCCTAGAGACTTTCAGATGAATTGTTGTTAATATTTAATGAATGTTTTGGACTATCCTCCTCTTCATTGTTATTTCTTCAGAGACTTTCAGATGAATTCTTGTTAATATTCAATGAATATTTTGGACTATCCTCATCTTCATTTTTGTTTTTGTCAAGAGACTTTCAGATGAATTGTTGTTAATATTTAATGTATGTTTTGGATTCTCCTCATCTTCATTGTTATTTTGTCAGAGACTTTCAGATAAATTGTTGTTAATATTCAATGAATGTTTTGGACTATCCACATCTTCATTGTTGTTTTTGTCAAGAGACTTTCAGATGAATTGTTGTTAATATTTAATGAATGTTTTGGACTATCCTCATCTTCATTGTTGTTTTTGTCAGAGACTTTCAGATGAATTATTGTTAATATTCAATGAATGTTTTGGACTATCTTCATCTTCATTTTTGTTTTTGTAAAGATACTTTCAGATGAATTCTTGTTAATATTCAATGAATGTTTTGTACTATCCTCATCTTCATTGTTGTTTTTGTCAAGAGACATTCAGATGAATTGTTGTTAACATTCAATGAATATTTCGGACTCTCCTCATCTTCATTGTTGTTTTTGGAAAGAGACTTTCAGATGAATTCTTGTTAATATTCAATGAATATTTTCGACTATACTCATCTTCATTGTTGTTTTTGTGAGAGACTTTCGGATGAATTGTTGTTAACATTCAATGAATATTTCGGACTATCCTCATCTTCATTGTTGTTTTTGGAAAGAGACTTTCAGATGAATTCTTGTTAATATTCAATGAATATTTTTGACTATACTCATCTTCATTGTTGTTTTTGTGAGAGACTTTCGGATGAATTGTTGTTAACATTCAATGAATATTTCGGACTATCCTCATCTTCATTTTTGTTTTTGTCAAGAGACTTTCAGATGAATTCTTGTTAATATTCAATGAATGTTTTCGACTATCCTGATCTTCATTGTTGTTTTTGTCAAGAGACTTTCAGATGAATTGTTGTTAATATTCAATGAATGTTTTGGACTACCCTCATCTGCAGTGTTGTTTTTGTCAGGAGACTTTCAGAAGGATTGTTGTTAATATTCAATGAATGTTTTGGACTATCCTCATCTTCATAGTTGTTTTTCTCAAGAGACTTTCAGATGAATTGTTGTTAATTTTTAATGAATGTTTTGGACTATCCTCATCATCATTATTGTTTTTGTCAGAGACTTTCAGATGAAATGATGTTAATATTTAATGAATGTTTTGGACTATCCTCATCTTCATTGTTGTTTTTGTCAAGAGACTTTCAGATGAATTGTTGTTAATATTCAATGAATGTTTTGGACACTGCTCATCTTCATTGTTGTTTTTCTCTAGAGACTTTCAGATGAATTGTCGTTAATATTTAATGAATGTTTTGGACTATCCTCATCTTCATTGTTGTTTTTGTCAGAGACTTTCAGATGAATTGTTGTTAATATTTAATAAATATTTTGGACTATCCTCATCTTCATTGTTGTTTTTGTCAGAGACTTTCAGATGAATTGTTGTTAATATTCAATGAATGTTTTGGACTATCCTCATCTTCATAGTTGTTTTTCTCAAGAGACTTTCAGATGAATTGTTGTTAATTTTTAATGAATGTTTTGGACTATCCTCATCGTCATTATTGTTTTTGTCAGAGACTTTCAGATGAAATGATGTTAATATTTAATGAATATTTTGGACTATCCTCATCTTCATTGTTGTTTTTGTCAAGAGACTTTCAGATGAATTGTTGTTAATATTCAATGAATGTTTTGGACACTGCTCATCTTCATTGTTGTTTTTCTCTAGAGACTTTCAGATGAATTGTCGTTAATATTTAATGAATGTTTTGGACTATCCTCATCTTCATTGTTGTTTTTGTCAGAGACTTTCAGATGAATTGTTGTTAATATTTAATGAATGTTTTGGACTATCCTCATCTTCATTGTTGTTTTTGTCAGAGACTTTCAGATGAATTGTTGTTAATATTCAATGAATATTTTGGACTATCCTCATCTTCATTGTTGTTTTTGTCAGAGACTTTCAGATGAATTGTTGTTAATATTCAATGAATGTTTTGGACTATCCTCATCTTCATTGTTGTTTTTGCCTAGAGACTTTCAGATGAATTGTTGTTAATATTTAATGAATGTTTTGGACTATCCCCCTCTTCATTGTTATTTCTTCAGAGACTTTCAGATGAATTCTTGTTAATATTCAATGAATATTTTGGACTATCCTCATCTTCATTTTTGTTTTTGTCAAGAGACTTTCAGATGAATTGTGGTTAATATTTAATGAATTTTTTGGACTATCCTCATCTTCATTGTTGTTTTTGTCAGAGACTTTCAGATGATTTGTTGTTAATATTCAATGAATGTTTTGGACTATCCTCATCTTCATTGTTGTTTTTGCCTAGAGACTTTCAGATGAATTGTTGTTAATATTCAATGAATGTTTTGGACTATCCTCATCTTCATTGTTGTTTTTGTCAGAGACTTTCAGATGAATTGTTGTTAATATTCAATGAATGTTTTGGACTATCCTCATCTTCATTGTTGTTTTTGCCTAGAGACTTTCAGATGAATTGTTGTTAATATTCAATGAATATTTTGGACTATCCTCATCTTCATTGTTGTTTTTGTCAGAGACTTTCAGATGAATTGTTGTTAATATTCAATGAATGTTTTGGACTATCCTCATCTTCATTGTTGTTTTTGCCTAGAGACTTTCAGATGAATTGTTGTTAATATTTAATGAATGTTTTGGACTATCCTCCTCTTCATTGTTATTTCTTCAGAGACTTTCAGATGAATTCTTGTTAATATTCAATGAATATTTAGGACTATACTCATCTTCATTTTTGTTTTTGTCAAGAGACTTTCAGATGAATTGTGGTTAATATTTAATGAATTTTTTGGACTATCCTCATCTTCATTGTTGTTTTTGTCAGAGACTTTCAGATGAATTGTTGTTAATATTCAATGAATGTTTTGGACTATCCTCATCTTCATTGTTGTTTTTACCTAGAGACTTTCAGATGAATTGTTGTTAATATTCAATGAATGTTTTGGACTCTCCTCATCTTCATTATTGTTTTTCTCAAGAGACTTTCAGATGAATTGTTGTTAATATTTAATGAATGTTTTGGAATATCCTCATCTTCATTGTTGTTTTTGCCTAGAGACTTTCAGATGAATTGTTGTTAATATTCAATGAATATTTTGGACTATCCTCATCTTCATTGTTGTTTTTGTCAGAGACTTTCAGATGAATTGTTGTTAATATTCAATGAATGTTTTGGACTATCCTCATCTTCATTGTTGTTTTTCTCAAGAGACTTTCAGATGAATTGTTGTTAATATTTAATGAATGTTTTGGAATATCCTCATCTTCATTGTTGTTTTTGCCTAGAGACTTTCAGATGAATTGTTGTTAATATTCAATGAATATTTTGGACTATCCTCATCTTCATTGTTGTTTTTGTCAGAGACTTTCAGATGAATTGTTGTTAATATTCAATGAATGTTTTGGACTATCCTCATCTTCATTGTTGTTTTTGTCAAGAGACTTTCAGATGAATTTTTGTTAATATTCAATGAATGTTTTGGACTATCCTCATCTTCATTGTTGTTTTTCTCAAGAGACTTTCAGATGAATTGTTGTTAATATTTAATGAATGTTTTGGACTATCCTCATCTTCATTGCTGTTTTTGTCAAGAGATTAAGTTTTCACAAAGCTGAAGAAGGTTGGAACATACAATGGCTGAAACGTTGTGAAAATGGAAATAAAAATTACGCTAACAGTTTGAACAATGTAAATAGTTATAATACCTTATATCAGAAATATAGACAGATTTCTTAACGTTTCTTGCAGGAATACCATCAGAATCCACATGATTTGTTTGGACCCAGTTTAGGGGTTGTGTTTCTGTGTGTCTCTTTGTTGCCATACTTTTTTAATTTTCATGTTCTACCATGATGCAGTAAAAGATGTGTAGTTTGTTTTTTGCAATGAGTAAATTAAAACTTTTTAAACTAGATATACCTCTGAATATATGATAGTGCCAAAAACTCCAAGTGTCTGTTTACCATTTCAGTTAAACTTTGATTTAATTGCTGAAACCTAATTAGTTAATGAAGTGTCTTTCTTCTGCCTGCTCTTTCATTGCATTGTAACACGTTTGTAATAACTCCAGTTTCACACCTTTCTTTTTTTGGTGGCTCAGCCTGATCTGATATGTGAGGCAGTGGTTTCCTTTCCTTTCTTTATTAGTAAATCATGTGAAATTGTGTTTCCCAGTTTTATGAGAATTTGATACGATTTCATTGCAAATGCCACTAAAGAAAGCCTCTCTAGTCGGTTTTATGGGTAACATGCGCTTTTGGATTTGCATGACTTTACAAAGAATGGAAATAGTATGAAAATCAAGGTTACCATTTGAAATCTATCTATCTATCTATCTATCTATCTATCTATCTATCTATCGCACTGGTCATATCTATCTATCTATCTATCTATCTATCTATCACACTGGTCTTATCTATCTATCTATCTATCTATCACACTGGTCATATCTATCTATCTATCTATCTATCTATCTATCTATCTATCTATCTATCACACTGGTCTTATCTATCTATCTATCTATCTATCTATCTCAGTCTGTTCATATCTATCTATCTATCTATCTATCTATCTATCTCAGTCTGTTCATATCTATCTATCTATCTATCTATCTATCTATCTATCTATCTATCTATCTCAGTCTGTTCATATCTATCTATCTATCTATCTATCTATCTATCTATCTATCTATCTCAGTCTGTTCATATCTATCTATTTATCTATCTATCTATCTCAGTCTGTTCATATCTATCTATCTATTTATTTATCTATCTATCTCAGTCTGTTCATATCTATCTATCTATCTATCTATCTATCTATCTATCTATCTATCTATCTATCTATCTATCCCAGTCTGTTCATATCTATCTATCTATCTATCTATCTATCTATCTATCTATCTATCTATCTATCTATCTATCTATCTATCTATCTATCTGTTCGTTATCTATCTATCTATCTATCTATCTAAGGCTATTTTAATCTACAGGTTAATAACAAGTGGTTGGGTGCCATTCTAGTAAATATTTTTCATATGGTCTCATCATTGGTTCCAAAATGTTAAACAGGAAGAAGTCAAATTAAGTTAAGTCTGATGAGTAAGGGGAATGGCAACAACTTGTTCATCAGTGGTTGAGTCTTTCTAGTTATATAAGAAGTGGTCGGCTGCTGCCATAACAAAAATGTTCAGATCTTCTTTCTTGGTGAGGCTTATAACTTTTTGAACGACCCTCACATGGTGGTACCTTAAGATTAATGAAAAGATATTACCTGAACGGAAGTTCTTTTCACAAGAGAACAAAGAAAATAATAACTGATGAATAAAAATTATATTTTTCGGATTCTATTGAGAACTCAAGAAATTAAGGATTTAAGGAGACAATATGGAAAATCGATTCCACTATCTGAAATCAAAGTTGAATTCTTCCCAACAAAAGTGGAAAAAAGTCCTTCTGTACACCTCCAGTGTATGAGTTCTAACAAAGGTATTGAATAAGAGAGTTGATAGGGTTTATACCAACGCTCCAAGAGTGGTGAAAAATATCAGTTGGTGCCAATATAGTAATCTTCCTAGCGTAGATTAGATATGGAACAAGGCCGAAAGGGGCAGGCAGCGAGGATCGAACTCACTACTCAGTCGTAATTGTTCTCGCGAGACAAGCTTGCTAACCACTAAACCGCCTCGACGAGTCCTAGTTGGCGCCAATATATGATTGACTAAATGCCGTATGATGACTTGCCAAAGCTGACGGCGACGATTGCTGAGAGGAGAGTAAGAATTTTTGGACATGGCTGGGGAAAGAAGAATGAAATCATTTCCAAAGTTTTACTCTCGGAACCTACGCAAGAAACTACCAAAGACGGAATTACAGTCATGCAAGATCTTAATGATACACCGACACTTTTCTGGTAATTTTGTTTCCAGAACAGTGCCTGATGAACCAGTTCTTGGACCAACAAATGTCTTGGAATAATAATGCCACCGATCTACTAATTAGGCACCTTTGCGCGGATAGAATCAAAGGATTACGACTTTGAAATTTGAAATTAAACAATGAAACAATTCATAAACCCTTAATGTAGGAACCTAAACAAGGGAAATGATTTTGTGGGAGACCCGCCAGTACCTTCATTGATTAATTGTTTGAAGATACTAAGTTATTAAAGAAACTGTAATGGAAGACCGTAATATCTGGAGAAGGTTGGTTGTGGATGTCTAACTGTGGCTGATTCGGTTTGTAGGTTTAATCAAAATTTTAATTCAATGACACAATTTATTCAAGTTAAATAACATTATTGAAATAGTGTAAGGCATGACACAAAGAACTATTTGAACTGCTAGGAAAACTCAATTTAATAGGGAAAGATATTAGAATAATCCATAATATTATCTGGGAACAAACAGTCTGCATACGGGTATATTTAAGGAGACTATATAGAAAATCAAGTCTACCATTTGAAATCAAAATTGAATTCCTCAGAACAGTGGAAACAGTCCTTCTGTTCTGAACCATTGTATAGACTCTAACGAAGGTATTGAACAAGAAATGTGTTGGTACTTATAGTAAAATGTTAAGCAGAGTGAAAAATGGCAGTTGCTAGTAACACATGACTAACCAAAATTCTCTATGGTGACTTGCCAAAGCTGACGACTAAAATTGTTGAAAGGAGAGTAATATAGAAACGATTTCCAAAGTTTTACTCTGGTGACGTTGACCAATTGATTGAAGATACCAACTTCTTAAAAGAGCAATTGCAAACAGGAATTGAAAAGCTTAATGTATGGAGGAGGAAGCTGGTTATAAATGTCAGACCGCAATCAATCCGGTTGGTTGGTATGTGATTTGAAATTCAGTGCTACTATTTATTAATAGTAATATGTTATTTTACGAACAAGCGACGTCTTTAGTAAAACTGATATTCAAACATCAGACAAATGTCTTTTTGCCTGTAATGCAGATTAATTTAAACTAGCAGTAGAGCCCGGCGTTGCCCGGGGATGTAACAGTAAGAGATAGATCAAGTATCGACCATCATAAAGACTGAAAAATAAAATTGACAAAGGTTATTGTTTAAGGTTGACGGACACGCATGTCTTAATTTGTTTTGTTTTTTTTTTTGTTTTTTTTACGAATTGGTCAAACCCAAACTCAAACAAAAACGTTGTTTTCAATCGTTATGAGTCTACCGATTTAATAGAATTTTATTATAAACAATTGTCTTGTAAATGGAATTTTTAAAGCATTCTGAATGTAAAAATAAAGTAAAAAGTGTGCAAGACAATAAGAATTTGAATTATTGAAGTTTATATGATTTGCTTAATAATTTCAGACATTGTGTATATAGATGTGTATGAATAGACAGATAGATAGATAGATAGATAGAAACAGACCAAGATAGAGAGAAATATATGAACAGACTGATATATATATATATATATATATATATATATATATATATATATATATATATATATATATATATATAGATGGATATATAAATAGATATTAAAAGGGATAGATAGATTGATAAATAGACAGACAGATATAGAACAGACTGAGATAGTTTGATATGAACTGACTGAAACAGATAGATATGAACAAAAATAGACAGATATGAACACATTGAGATAAATAGATATAAACAGACTGAGATAGCTACATATGAACAGACTGATATATATATATATATATATATATATATATATATATATATATATATATATATATAGAGAGAGAGAGAGAGAGAGAGAGAGAGAGACAGACAGAGAGAGAGAGACAGAAAGACAGAGAGAGATTGAGAGAGAGGGCGCGATGGATAGATATGGACACACACATACCTACATATATATATAGATGGATAGATAGATATGGACGTAGATAGATAGATAGATAGATAGATAGATAGGTAGATAGATAGATAGATAGATAGATAGATAGATAGATATGGACATAGATAGATACAGAGAGAGAGAGAGAGAGAGGTATAAGGTAATAATCATTTGGTAGAAAAACCCATCTAATTTCCAAAATGTCTTCCTGTGTTTTCCTTGCTGTATTATGACCTTGACTTTTCTCTTAAACCGCTATGTCGGTTGCCAAGCTATGTTGGTGAACTCCAAATTTATTCTCAACTGTCACGTCTGATTATTACAATTGCTTTCCAAAAAACGGAAATTTCTTTATAACTCAATCTTATAATTCGATCTCGTACAAATAGATTTAATGAAATAGATGCTTTCGCATATCATGGCGATCAACAATTATTTACACCAACACTTCGCTAATATTGTTATCCATGAATTCTCAAGATATAACGATCTTCCAAATGTTCCCTTCTGCTTACGGTCTGCATATTATTTTGATAAGTGAAAATTGTAGACAGTTTTTTATTTGCCATATTGCCTTTAATTATACCAAAAAATATTCTTACAGACGGAATGGTTTGCAGGTTTTGTAACTATTCATTGAATTTTACCGACATTGAAATGTTGGGGGACGAGGGCTAAAACGAGAACGACACATAATTTAATAAACTCGCATATATATGAATACAGATAGGTAGATATGAACAGAATTATATATATATATATATATATATATATATATATAGATAGATTGATGGATAGATAGATAGATCGATAGATATGACTACAAATAGATAGATAGATAGATAGATTGATGGATAGATAGATAGATCGATAGATGGATAGATATGACAAATAGATAATATGAGTATAGGTAGATAGATAGATAACGGACATAGGGAAGGAGAGGAATGAACCGAATTAGATAATAAGAATAAAGATAGATAGATAGATAGATATGACTACAGATAGATAATATAAATATAGATAGATAGATATGACTACAAATAGATAATATGAATATAGATAGATAGATAGATAAATAGATAGATATGACTACAGATAGATAATATAAATATAGATAGCTAGATAGACGCACAAATTTCAGAGTATATCTGTAAAAGGACAATATGAATAAAAAGAAAAGAAAAATTTATCTTAGCCGACGCGTTTTGTCCTCTGCATGATTTTATCAAGATTAATGTAAGAAAAGTTAGTGGTTGGGGTAAAAGGGGGACAACACATAATTTAATAAACAAACATATATATAAATATACACTCGTGTGCAAATTAATTGAAACCGCCTCTTTAGTTTTCTTTCTTTAACCATACAGTCACTTTGACATCCACTGGAATGGCAGGGGGTAATCGATTTCTATTTTTCCTCGTTTGCAGTGGTGTGCAGTAATATGAATCTATTTTCGGGGTGTATGATGAAATTTGTTTGGCCTTGAAAGATATTGCGTCATCCGTGATTGTCTCAGATGTGATTGAAAGTACTTGGGAAAATAAAAACTATTCGAAAGAAAATTTTGGTATTTTTCTTACTCATTTTTCTAAAATTTCTTCAAAACGAATCAGTCAACTTGAAAGAATCTCAACGAAAACTAATCGAAATGATATGTCTAAATTATTTAACCAAACCTGTTTGAATATATATATATATATATATATATATATATATATATATATATAAAATATTAGTGGTTAATACACACACACACACATACACACGTATATATATATAAAATATATATACATGCACATATATATATATATATATATATACATGCACATGTATGTATATATATATATATATATATATATATATATATATATATATAAAGAGTAGATGGTCATGCACGAAACCTTCACCACAATAATCAAATAATGTACTGTTGTCGGATGACGGTTTCCTAGGAGCTGGTCTGCTTGACCCTCATACGCCGAATTCGACGAGAGTAGTATATATATATATATATATATATATATATATATATATATGTCATGGGTCCTTACCTATAACTACAGAATGAACTTTTCCTAACACCTCTCAAGAGAGAGGGTCGAATCGAGTCGAGCCGATAGTAGTTCACTCCAAACCAGACTGACAGTCATACTAACACCTTCCACATCTTGTATTATTATTTCGTGCAATATACCTTCGTTCGTGTTGTTCTTCCTTAGTCCTAACCTGGACCATAACATATATATATATATATATATATATATATATATACATATATATATATATATATATATATATAAATGAAGAAAAGGTGATGGGTAGATAGATATGAAGAAAAGGTGATAGATAGACATGAATAGAACAAGAAAATAAATTGATATGAAAAAAGGAGATAGATAGATAGATAGATAGATAGATAGATAGATGGATAGAAATAAGACATCTTTCCCGATGAAGCCTTTCTAAAAATATTTTTTCCAGACGATCATATTAAATCAACATCTAGGTTTGCTGCCCGGAAGTTGGTACACAATTTCTCTCGTTAGAATCTGTCTTGCACATATATAAATCTACCATTCGTCCGTGCATTGAATAATTCAGCCATATGTGGTGCGATGATCCTATTAGAAATCTCGAGATTCTTCGTAAAATTCATAGAAGGGTCTGTAATATAATCGATTCCTACCTGGCATCTCGACTTCAGTCATTTTCTTAGCGACATGATGTGACATTTTTCTGTTTTTCTCGAAATATTTCATGGAAATTGTCCTGATGATCTTTCCTCCTAGGTGACTTGACTTCATAAATTTAAGCGTGCTACTGGATTGTCAGCCATGTTTCATCCTTTGACTGTTGAACATGCTAGATGCAACCGTATGCCCTATTTTAATCGTTTCATTTCTCGCTCTTCTCGCCTGTGGAACGCCTTTCGGATTTATTAATTTCCCCCCATCTACGATCTTCAAAAACGTTAAATATAATGCCAATTTTCCTAAATCCTTTTTTCTAATTCCTTCTTAATCCTAATTAAAGCGACTAATTTTTTGTCGGATTTTGTAAACAAAAAAACTTCATCAAGTAACAGAAACTACATCACTTGAAGACTTTCAGCAGCGTAAACAACAAAAATGAATAGTGCATGTAACTCGAAGAGAAATTAATGGCATAATCAAGGTGTTGAATTTCCACATAAGCCTAAACATAACATTAGAAAAGGAAACCCACATCAAAGAAAGATAAGTGTTAGGGAACTCCAGAAACCTATTTTCCTGAAAAACAGTTTAAAGAGAAAGATTTTGTAAATCTAACCCAACCCTAACGCTAACTGTTTGTTCGCTGAACGCTGAATGTTTCCTTATAAGGAAACGGCAAATATCACTGTCACCACTACGCAATCCCCAACGGTGACCATTGTCTACTGTATGAACCTTTATCAAGAAGAAGTAATATGCATCCTTCTCTATTTGTATAGGATCCGGCATGCTTGAGTTACTTACCTCACCTTTAGTCATGACCGTTTTGGGCTCCTTGAGTGTGGCTATAATTTCTGTTTTCTATGAAGTTCATAAATATATTCAACCGTTTTTTTTATATTCTACTATCAACCTTGAAGAATAATCTTTCATAACACTTTGGGTTTCTTATAAACTCTGGTCATCCATAGAAACTTTTGACTATCGTTATCGAAATTTTATTTCAAATTTTATTTACGACACCTCTTCGAGATTCAACACCAATTAGACAAGAAGGAACATGTTTGGCCTCTTCTTCTTTTTGCTTTTAATCAAGTTCACAAGGTACTCAAAGCTGCTCGAAATATTTGTGCTGCTTACGGAGATGGCTTCAATGCCGAGAGATTAGCCCAGAAATGGTTTTCCTGTTTCAAAGAGGAGGAATTTAAACTTACAGACTCTCTGCATTCTGTTTGACCTGTTCAGTTTGATGAGGACCACTTGCAGGCGCTGATTAAAGAAACCGCATCAGTACCCCAGGGAATTGGCTCAGAAGATGGCAAATTCTCGTGTGAACGCCGTTTGTCATCTTCACTCAATGGGTAAGTCCCAAACAACCAAAAGCTCAAAAAGGCAATTCAGCTGAAAAGACATGACCGTCGATACAGTGTAAGTATTCAACAAAATAATACTATTGTTTCTGTGAAAGCCAGACGAGACTATAACGAGAATTGGCCCAGTAGATGGCTAATTCTCGTGTGAACGCGGTTTGATATCTTCACTCAATGGTAAAGTCCAGAACAACCAAAAGCTCAAAGAGGCAGTTCAGCTGAAAAGGCTGACCGTCGATACAGTGTAATTATTCAAAATAATAATACTCGTCCCTATGTCGATAACCTGATCAAACATACAATTAATGAGCTGGGTTGGGAAGTTCTACTACGTCCACCATATTCTCCTATTTAGCCTTGTCAAATTACCCCATTTTCGACCGCTTTCTAACAATTTGAAGGGTGTTTCGTTCAACAACGGTGAGGAGCTTTTAGACTCAAAACCTAATGAATTCCATATCACTGTTTTTGATCATTGCCATGAGGTTATAAACAATAAAGGGGAATACACTGCTTAATGATTAAAAAAGAACTATTAATAAATAATATATATTAAAATAAACAATAAATATGAACGGATTTATATAACTACTTATTGCCTTATTTGCGTTGCCAAATACAAAGTATGTTGTACATATTGTTTTCTTGTTTTGTTTTTTTAGTAAGTAACCCGCTCTAACGTGAACGTTGTGAAGGGCAGATCTAACATTAAATACAGTTAAAAAAGATTTCTTCCTGTTATGATTGGCTGTATAAAAAGCGAAAACCTTTGGCCTTATCCGAAGGAGACCCTGCTGAGGACACGCAGATTTGCCTTGTAGGAAAATCACCAGGAATATGCATAAAGGTTATCCAAACTATTCACAAAAAGGTTAATTTGTATCTTGAACTCATTTGATCTTTACGACTGAAGAAAAGTATTTTTCAAAAGTCTGCAACCAGCTTAGAGTTTAATGTTATTCATTATGTACGAGGTCGGACTGGAAAATAGACAGCATTTTCCAAAAAAAAAAAGAAAAAAAAAAAAAGAAAAAAAAAAAGAAAAAAAATAGCCTCCCTAGGACAATGGCGTTTTAGTCCACTTCAAACTATTCCCTTTTGTAACCTTGCAGATATCCCTGTTTAAATTGATAAGAACCTGTAAAATCTATTTCGGAATCAATAGCAGCAGAGGTTTCGGCGTAAGAAAAGAAAATGTTAGAGAAAAGCAGACAATTCTGTATGGTTTTTACGATATTGTTTACACAAGACAAAAGCCACTCAAGGCTGCTGAATGGATATAGAAACAGACTGAGATCGATCGATAGATAGATAGATAGATAGACTTGAACAGTCATAGATTAATACAGCTAGATAGATAGATAGATATGAACAGTCATAGATAGATAGATAGATAGATAGATAAATAGATAGATAGATAGATATGAGCAGACTGAGAAAGAAAGATAGATAGATAGATAGATAGATATATAGATAGATAAATAGATAGATATGAACAGACTGATATAGATAGATAGATAGATAGATAGATATGAACAGACTGAGATGGACAAACAGACAAACAGACAGAAGTTCAAATGATTTTTCCGATATGATGCTTCGTAGAGATAAGTTTCCGCTAGTCAGGTTATGATAGATAGATATGAAAAGATTGCGATTGATAGATAGATAGATAGATAGATAGATAGATATGAACACATTAAGATAGATAGATAGATAGATAGATAGATATGAACACATTGAGATAGATAGATAGATAGATATGAACACATTGAGATAGATAGATATGAACACATTGAGATAGATAGATAGATAGATAGATAAATATGAAAAGTCATAGATAGATAGATAGATAGATATGAACAGAATGGGATAGATAGATAGATAGATATGAACAGACCGAGAAAGATAGATAAATAAACATGAACAGTCATAGAATAATACAGATAGATAGGTAGATAGATATGAACAGCTTGAGATAGATAGACGGATAGATAGATGCGTAGAAAGATAGATAGATAATTAGATATTGTAGATAGATAGAAAGAAAGATATAAGCAGACTGAGATAGATAGATAGATAGATAGATATGAACAGACTGAGAAAGATAGACATAAACAGTCATAGATTAATACATATAGATAGGTAGATATGTATGAACAGACTGAGATAGATAGATAGATTGATAGACAGATGCATAGATAGATAGATATATAGATAGATAGATAGATATGAACACATTGAGATAGATAGATAGATAGATAGATAGATAGATAGATAGATAGATAGATAGATAGATAGATATGAACACACTGTGGATATGGAATGTTGCGTGTTGACTGTAAAGGTCTGAAGTGGTAGAAAAAAAGAATAAAGCTTTCACTTTTCCATTCTTCCTTCCACAGATATTAGTAACTACACATTCCATTTTCTCGCTTCTCATCATGGATTTCCAATGTTTCTTACCAGTCTTCTAGAGGCAGCTGCTTTTAGTCTTATATTCTTTGATTCAATTAAAAAGTAAGGAATACAGAAAGATTTTCGTCATTTCTGCATTGTCTTCTGTTAGGATTTAGTCATAAGGTCGAGCCATTTCTGAATTTTGAGCTGAAGTTGTATGGTAAATGCTGAAAACAATATCAGAATATTTCATAATTGCTAGCAAACTTAACCAAGGTTACTCAGTGTCGTTTTTCAGTGTGGCGAAATTTTCTTTTCTTTCAGGGGTATGGCAAATTCTAAAATTTGCAGATTCCCAGTCTTTTAAACAATCTAGTTGTGTTAAATTATTGCAGAAATATATAACATTTGTGAGGGGCTAAATATAATAGTTTTATTTAAAGAAGCGTTTATTCAAACATGTGTATATCCACTGCCGCGTGGACACTACTGCTGCTTCTTTTTCATGCTTCCTTTCATACTGATGCAGCTGACTTCTTCTGACGAGGGGGCCCGGTGGTGTAATGAATAGCAGCTCGAAATGAGGATACGGAGAGCCGAGTTCGAATTCCAGTCGAATCCATCACATTCACGTACGTGCTAATACACTTGGGAAAGGTATGACTCCTCTTCTTTCCCTCCAGCTATGGGTAAAATAGCAGGACAGACCTGCCTTGTATGGCAAGAAAGAAATGGCAATCGACTGTGGGAAAAAATCTGCCTCGACAGTCATGTATCGGAAGGTGCCTGATCGCCTAAGTATAACTGACTGACCCTCCCCCCAGCTATGGGTAAATAGCAGGACAGATCGGGTTCTATAGCCTTGGATGGCAACTGGTCTACCAGTATCACGCTTGGCACATAACTGACTGACCCTTGAGAAAGGTATGAATCCACTTCTTCTTCCTCCTGCTATGGGCAAATAGCAGGACTGAAAAAAAAGAAATGGCAACCTACTGCGGGAAAAATCTGCTTCGTCAGTCATATATCGAAAGGTGCATGTTCGCCTAAGCCTATATCACGCATAGCACATAACTGACTGACCCTCTCCCCAGCTGTAGGTAAATAGCAGGACAGACAATGGCAACTGGTCTACCGCAGAAAGAAATGGCAACCTATTGAGGAAAAAATCTGCCTCGTCAGTCATGTAACAAAAGATACATGATCGCCTAAGCATGTATCACGAATGGCACATAAGTGAATGAAATTCACTTACTTGCTAATACCCCTGGGAAAGGTATGAATTCTCTTCTCCCCCCGCCCAGCTATCGGTAAATAGCAGGACGACAGACTGGGTTCTATAGCCTTGGATGGCAACTGGTCTACCGCAGAAAGAAATTGCAACCTACTGCGGGAAAAAACTGCCCCGTCAGTCATGTATCGAAAGGTGCCTTTTCGCTCAGCGTGTATCACATAACTGACTGTATACCCACTAAATATAATTTAATTGGAATGAAAGTTATAAATGTCCGAAATTTTATCAGGAAAACTTTATTTGTTATTTGCAAAATATTTTTTTTTTTAATAAATCTTCTGCTGAAACTGGTGTATATCCATGAAATAATAGAAATAAAAATTATAGTTCCCTGAATTACTTCCGGATTGAGTTGGAAAATATGTTTTTTTTTACTGAAATAAACGTCTAATGAACCTCATGTATACTCACTGAATATAAAATTAATAAGATAAACATTATAGTTGTCGGAATTTTTTCCCGGAAAATGTTATTTTTTTTTTTTTGCAAAATATGTTTTTTTCTTAAAGAAACTTGTAGTCAAACATGCGTATATTGACTAAATATAAAATTAATAAGAAATAAAATTTATTGTACTCTGAACTTGTTTACACAAAATCTTACATTTGTCTGTTCCAGAACATGCTTTGTCTTAAATATAGAATCAAGTATTTATTACGAAATGGACAAAGTCCGACAATTTATTTATTAAAGACATTTTTATGTTTAACGTTATAGATACAAGTATTTAAGTAAATGCTCTGTTTATAATAAACAGTATTAAATAACATTCAGACCGGTAAATGTTATTTAATACTGTTTATTATAAACAGAGCATTTACTTAAATACTTGTATCTAACGTTAAACATAAAAAATGTCTTTAATAAATAAATCAAGTATTTGTATATCTACGAAATTATGAAATTAATTTGGAATAACAATTACAATTGTCTGAACTTCTTTCCGGGACCTCTTAAATTTTTGTGTTGGAAAATATAGTTTTTTTTTTTACTGAAATAAACATCTCTAATGAACCTTATGTATACTCACTGATTATAAAATTTATAGGATAAAAATTATATTTGCCGGAAATTTTCCCCGAAAAATGTTATATTGTTTTTTTGCAAAACATGTTTTTTTCTTAAACAAACTTCTCGTCAAGCATGTGTATATCGACTAAATATAAAATTATCTGTCTATATTTCTGAGATGAGGCATTATGTACATTATTTACCTTATTCGGACTATTGTCCTCATCTTTGTCGTCATATTTAGGACACATGGCACAGTGGATAAAGGCGTTGGTTAGATCCAGTGATAGGGCCCAAAGTGTGTGAGTTCAATACCCGGTTAAGGCAGTGGAGAACTTGGAGAGGGGAATACACAAGAGATAACTGATAACTGACATCCATTAAACATGGCACGTGGAACGAGAACAGTCTAGCCAGTGAGCGAAATAAAGGGTTCAGTTCGACATTCCAACCACCTGAAGAAGGCCGGAGCGTACATCGGCCGAAACGTTGTAATAAATATGGCGACAAAGATGAGGACAATAGTCCGAATAATGTAAATAATGAATATGAAATTAATAAGAAATAAAAATTATCGTTCTTTGAACTTATTTACAGAAAATCTTACATTTGTCTGTTGCAGAACATGCTTTGTCTTAAATATAGAATCAAGTATTTGTATATCTACGAAATTATGAAATTAATTTGGAATAAAAATTACAATTGTCTGAACTTCTTTTCGGGACGTCTTAAATTTTTGTGTTGGAAAATATAGTTTTTTTTTTTACTGAAATAAACATCTAATGAACCTAATGTATACTCACTGATTATAAAATTTATAGGATAAAAATTATATTTGTCGGAAATTTTTTCCGGAAAATCTTACATTGTTTTTTTTTTTTTTTTAGCAAAATATTTTTTTTTTAAACAAACTTCGAGTCAAATATGTGTATATCCACTAAATATGAAATTAATAAGAAATAAAAATTATAGTTGTTTGAAATTGTTTCCATGATATCTTACATTGGTGTGTTGGAAAATATTCTTTCTTTCATATAACCAAAAGTGTATATCCACCAGATAGAATTAGAATTTAATTTGACAACCACAAAATATTAGGTTGGTGCAAAAATAATATCGTTTTTTGACGTATTTTCTAACGTCAAAAAACGATATTATTTTTGCACCAACCTAATATTACAGGTTCACATTTTAACCTCTTTTATAATCTTCATCCAAATTTTTTTTCCTTTGCTTTTAAATCCGGATCCCAAATCCTTGGCGTCCTGGGTATGACGATAAACTACATCCGCGTCGTGGGTAAGACGATAAACTACGTCCAACAGTAAGGCCTCTGATCAGGAGTCTTTGAGGATCATGGAACAACCTCTTAATTGCTGGTGTTCCCAGGTCCACCCTGACCGGGGGTGGTAGCACCTGTTAGGGTCCCAGCTATGGGCACATAGTTAACCCCGAAACTGAGGCATTATAAATGTGTAAAAATAGGTTTTAATGCCAGTGTAAAAATAGGTTTTAATGCCAGAAATACTTTGTAAAAAATTATTACCAGAAATAATTTTTTGAAGAAAAAAAAACAAACTATTACCAGCAATACGTTTTAGAAAAAAAATATTACCAGCGAGACATTTTTGAGGAAAAATATTAGCAGAAATAGATTTTTGACAAAACAAAAATATTACCAGGAAAAAAAAGTTGTCTGCATTAAATAACCCATTGAGGTTGATATGCCGTAAAACAAAACAAAACAAAACAAACCAAACCAAACCAAATCCTTGTTCCTTATCAGAGATAAGGATATATTTTCTGACGGACGAGAGTTAGAAAATATAAAAAGGAATTTGACCACCATTACCCTAACCATGGTGCCATAAAGTCTGGGGGTAACGCTCACAACATGTCGGACCCTTGCTTCCAAAAAGCAGCTCTCGAAACCTTTATTCTTAGAGATAAGAATATATTTTCTAACAAATGAAAATGGTCAGGAAATTTGTATAGCAATTTTGGAGGGAAAAGAACCCGATAATTTCTGAGCTTCTTGATCTCCCTATATACGGAGGATCTTTGCTTATTTGGCGGTGAGTATTCGACAACCGTCCGTGATAATAACAGGTCGGCGACAGAAGAGCAGTCATCTTTGCAGTCAGCTTCAAGAAAGAACTACCTACCATTGGCTGTCGAGAAAGAACGTCGGCCTACTACTAAAAAACAATTGAAATCGTTCTTCTTGCAACTAGAAGATTTCTGTCGCCGGCCTACGAACTCAGTCAACTACAAAATTCGTATCTTTCGACAGTTTCCTCCTATACAAAACCTCTGAACAAATCTGTGAGTGTTTTACCCTTCAACAATCTACTCGCTTAAAGAACTTTTTACGCGCTCAGAGTAATATTTTGAGCAAGACATTTTTTATGAGCATTTTATCTTCCTTTAAAGTTAAAGGAGTTTTCTCTCTTTATTTTTCTCGTAATTGCATAGCCTTTTACCATTTTTAGTGAATGTAAATCAATATTTTCTCCTTTTATTGTTACGAAACGAGCAGGAGTTTGAGTTTTTATTCTTCCGCCTGAAAGAGTCGCCTAAAAATAGAGAATTGTCCGCTCTAGTCTTTCAAGACCTTGTTGCTTCTTTCAATTTTGTAGCATTTATTAGTAGTAGGTTTTATTTCAAACCTTTCATGTGGGAAAGCCGGGACAAATTTCACACATTTTACTAAAAACAGAGAATTGTTTTCTCTAATCTTTCAAGCCCTTGTTGTTTTTTTCTATTTTGTAGCATTTTTAATTTCAACCCTTTCATGTGGGAAAGCCGGGACAAATTTCACACATTTTGCTAAAAACAGATAATTGTCTTCTCTAATCTTTCAAGTCGTTGTTGCTTTTTTCAATTTTGTTGCATTTTTAATTTCAACCCTTTCATGTGGGAAAGCCGGGACAAATTTCACACATTTTGCTAAAAACAGATAATTGTCTTCTCTAATCTTTCAAGTCGTTGTTGCTTTTTTCAATTTTGTTGCATTTTTAATTTCAACCCTTTCATGTGGGAAAGCCGGGACAAATTTCACACACTTTGCTAAAAATACAGAATTATCTTTTCTAATCTTTCAAGTCCTTGTTGCTTTTTTTCAATTTTGTAACATTTTTAATTTAAACTCTTTCATGTGGGAAAAACGGGACAAATTTCACAGATTTTGTAAACAATAGAGAATTGCCTTCTCTAATCTTTCAAGCCGTTGTTGCTTTTTTCAATTTTGTCCAATTTTCAGCAATATCTCACATTTCTATGTTGGAAAATATGATTTTTTTTCTAAAAGAATTCTTCAATCAGATATGTATATATACATTAATATAAAATTAATACGAATTCATATTATCATTGTCCAGATTTGTTTCCTGAAATTCTTTTTTGTTGCAAAATTTTGTGTTGCAAAAGTCTGTCTAATTCTTTAAAAAATTTCAAAATGAAAAAAAAAAAAAACTCTAAAAAAACTATGTTTGCATGTATCGTTGACATTTTTCTAACAAGATCTTGAAAACAACCATTTTCAATACTTTCTAGTTCGTTCGAACCTTTGCTACTATAACACAACTTATCAGTTTGACTTATTCAATCAGTTGTTACTGCCATTCAGAAGAATCCATTTTGGATTGTCGTCCTTGATGTCGCTTCCATTTTTCGCAGTGTCGATTTGACATTTCACTTCTTTCGTTTGTATGTCGCTCACGGCAGCCATGTTGCTCTGGACAGCCATGTTGCCTTGTTCAGTTTTGACACAGGAAAGATTCATTTTTTCTGGTCTGAATGTGGTTGGATTTTTTTCAACGTTTTTTATTTTGTCAAGAAGGAAATTCTACTAAGGCGTGTTAAATACTTTATTTATGGTTCGTTCATTTTGTATGTTATACAACTTCTCTTTTCTTTCGTTGGTAGGAATTATTTTTTCTTTCGTCATATGCGTTTCCTCTTACTTACATTCTTTCTTGGACAGAGTTCATTCTTTTTCTATATGTATTTAACATTTTCTTCACATTTGTTCTTTCTTTCTTTCTTCATGTGTTCTTATTCTTTCTTTTTCTTTCATTCTCCATATGTACCTTTTCTTTTTTCTTCACCTCTGTTCTTTATTTGTTTCTTTCTTTCGTCTTTATGTATTATAATTTATCTTTGATTCTATTCTGGCCTTCTTGCTTTGACAGATTTTATTCTTTCTTTCTGCATATACATTCTATATTTTTCCTTCATTTCCCGTCAACTTTCTTTCTTTCTTTCTTTCTGTTTGCCTTTCTGCTCTTTCTTTCTCTCTTTTTGCGTGTTTGCCTCTCTGCTATTTCTTTCTTTCTTTCTTTTTTTCTTTCTGCTTGTTTGCCTCTCTCCTCTGGTCTTTCTTTCTTTCTTTCTTTCTTTCTTTCTTTCTTTCTTTCTTTCTTTCTTTCTTTCTTTCTTTCTGTTTGCCTGTCTGCCTTTCTGCTCTTTCTTTCTCTCTTTTGCTTGTTTGCCTCTCTCCTCTTTCTTTCTTTCCGTTTGCCTTTCTGCTCTTTCTTTCTCTCTTTTTTCTTGTTTGCCTCTCTGCTCTTTCTTTCTTTCTTTCTTTCTTTCTGTTTGCCTGTCTGCCTTTCTGCTCTTTCTTTCTCTCTTTTTGCTTGTTTGCCTCTCTCCTCTGTCCTTCTTTCTTTCTACCTTTCTGCTCTTTCTTTCTCTCTTTTTGCTTGTTTGCCTCTCTCCTCTGTCGTTCTTTCTTTCTTTCTTTCTTTCTTTCTTTCTTTCTGTTTGCCTGTCTGCCTTTCTGCTCTTTCTTTCTCTCTTTTGCTTGTTTGCCTCTCTCCTCTTTCTTTCTTTCCGTTTGCCTTTCTGCTCTTTCTTTCTCTCTTTTTTCTTGTTTGCCTCTCTGCTCTTTCTTTCTTTCTTTCTTTCTTTCTGTTTGCCTGTCTGCCTTTCTGCTCTTTCTTTCTCTCTTTTTGCTTGTTTGCCTCTCTCCTCTGTCCTTCTTTCTTTCTGCCTTTCTGCTCTTTCTTTCTCTCTTTTTGCTTGTTTGCCTCTCTCCTCTGTCGTTCTTTCTTTCTTTCTTTCTTTCTTTCTTTCTGTTTGCCTGTCTGCCTTTCTGCTCTTTCTTTCTCTCTTTTTGCTTGTTTGCCTCTCTCCTCTGTCCTTCTTTCTTTCTGCCTTTCTGCTCTTTCTTTCTCTCTTTTTGCTTGTTTGCCTCTCTCCTCTGTCGTTCTTTCTTTCTTTCTTTCTTTCTTTCTTTCTTTCTGTTTGCCTGTCTGCCTTTCTGCTCTTTCTTTCTCTCTTTTTGCTTGTTTGCCTCTGTCCTTCTTTCTTTCTTTCTTTCTTTCTGTTTGCCTGTCTGCCTTTCTGCTCTTTCTTTCTCTCTTTTTGCTTGGCTGCCTCTCTCCTTTCTCTTTCTTTCTTTCTTTCTTTCTTTCTTTCTATGTAATAAACTTTTTCTTTTTTTCTTTGTCAAATTTTATTCTTTCTTTCTGCGTATAAATTCCCTGTTTTCTTTTTCATTATTTTGTGTTCTACATTTCTTTTCTTCATATATACTTTTACTTTTTTTTCATCTCTTGGATTTTTCTTTCTTTCTTTTTCTGGACAGAGTTCATCATTTACCCCATCTATGTAACTTTTTTCTTCACCTTTGTCCCACTGTCTTTCTCTTCTTTCTTTCTCTTATATATTCCCGCTTTAACTTCATCTCAGGTTTTTTTACTTTCTTTCTTTTTCATTTTTAGACTTTTTCTTTTGAAATTTTTCCCATTTCACCGAAGCTCCTTCTCTTCAGTGTCCTTATCTCACATCTCCGCCATTTTTCATAAAATACGCTTTTTTTTTTCTCTCTTTCACATGAAAGTTAATTTTATTTGATCTTCTCTTGTCTCTTTTATTCCTAATTTTTTTACAGCCATTTTTAACATTTTATTTTGCCTAATTTCATTGAAACAAAGCAGGAGGACATCTTCAGAATGTTAAAACCTCAATTAGATGAGTCGACCTCACAGGTGACGTCAATTAAACAGTCCTACCTGACTGTTTAAATCAAGAGTCAATGGCACGGAGACATTATCAAAAACGATAGAACACATTGACATCATAAATTCTAATCAGCAGGTTCAGTTCTGCGTTTGATGGAAATTATTAATGTGCATATCACAGTAATTGTTTTTAGGAAAGGCATGAACACACTTCTCCCTGAACTCATGAAAAATAGATTCTATTACATTTTAGCTGAGACTTTTTCAGTTCAATAGACATGAAATCCATCACGGACGGCATGAATCCACTTCTCCTTGCACTAAGGAAAATGGAACCTATTCAAAAGCTAGCAAAGGATGTTTCTGTTCACTATGTAATAATAGTCTTAGGAAAGGCATGAATACATTTCTCCCTGCATTTATGGAAAATAGAATCTATTCAAAGTTTAGCTTAGGATGTTTCTGTTTATTATATACTAATCTCTTAGGAAAGGCATGAATACATTTCTCCCTGCACTTATGGAAAATAGAATCTATTCAAAGTTTAGCTAAGGATGTTTCTGTTTATTATATAATAATTCTCTTAGGAAAGGCATGAATACATTTCTCCCTGCACTTATGGAAAATAGAATCTATTCAAAGTTTAGCTAAGGATGTTTCTGTTTATTATATAATAATTCTCTTAGGAAAGGCATGAATACATTTCTCCCTGCACTTATGGAAAATAGAATCTATTCAAAGTTTAGCTAAGGATGTTTCTGTTTATAATATGCTAATTCTCTTAGGAAAGGCATGAATACATTTCTCCCTGCACTTATGGAAAATAGAATCTATTCAAAGTTTAGCTAAGGATATTTCTGTTTATTATATACTAAATCTCTTATGAAAGGCATGAATACATTTCTCCCTGCACTTATGGAAAAGGGAATCTATTCAAAGTTTAGCTAAGATTCTGTTCACTAAACACTAATTAACTTAGGAAAGGCATGAGTCCTCTTCTCCTTGCACTCATGGAAAATGGAATCTATTCAAAAGCTAGCCAAGACTTATTCTTGTCACTATATACTAATTAAGAAAGGCATGAATACACTTCTCCCTGCATTTATGGAAAATGGAATCTATTCAAAATTTGATTCATGCTGTTTCTGTTCACAAGACACTAATCCACTTAGTAAAGGCATGAATACACTTCTCCCTGCATTCATGGAAAATGGAATCTATTTAAAATTTGATTGAGGCTGTGAGTGTTCACTAGATACTTATTCGCTTAGGAAAGGCATGAATGCAGTTCTCCCTGAATTCATGAAAAATGGAATGTATTAATATTTAGCTAGGGCTCTTTCTATTCACTAAACTTGAATTCCATTACGCTAAGAGTGGTTCTGTTTCACTATATACTAATTTTCTTCGGAAAGGCATGAATGCTTCTCTCCCTGCATTTATGGAATCTATTTGGAATTCGGGGCTGTTTCTGTTCACTTGACTCTAATTCTCTTTGAAAAGACATGAATACACTTCTCCCGTCTTCATGACGTCTTTTAGTAATTTAGCTCAGGCTCTTTATATTCTCTAGGCATAAATTCCATTACGAAAGGCATGAATCCACTTCTTGCATTCATAGAAAATGGAATCTATTCAAAATTTTGCTAAGGCTGATTTTGTTCACAATATACTAATTTTCTTAGGAAAGGCATGAATGCTTCTCTCCCTGCATTTATGGAAAATGGAATCTATTCAGAATTTGGTTTGGGCTGTTTATGTTCACCAGACACTAATTATCTTAAGGAAGGCATGAAACGATTCTTCTCGTACTCATGGGAAAAAAGATCTATTCGCAGTTTGATTGGGGCTGTTTCTGAACATGCTACACCAACTTCTTTATGAAAGGCATGAATCAACTTCTCCCTGCACCCAACGATTTGTGATTTTAATAAACATGAAGAGTTAGCAAGCAGGAAGTGAATACAGTCTAAAAGAAGTTTTAAATTCTATTCATTTTTCCTACTATTTCCCTGAAAGTAGCAGCTGAAGAATTTCGACTTGTAAATTTTCCTCTTTTTCAAAGCGCTTCATCATTGTTCTTTTCTTTTTTTAAAAAAAATTTCACCCAGGGGGAGACGCAGACATATATTCGATTTTGTTTGGTTGAGCAGAAGCCTAAAGGAATGTGGTGTTCCTAAATGTTCTCTTAGGAATAGACTCATTACGATTAACAACTAAGCCACTGAGTGTATTATTCAGTAAAAGATCCCTTCTTTGTTCATATATTCTTCCATATAAGCGGATGGATATCACATAGCAATCCAGCCCCCTTTTCTTTGTTTCTAACAAAATCTTTCCATTTCTCAGCTCCTTGCTTACCTTTTGGAATGCGTCTTTGACTAGTCCAATGCCTGGTCGGATATTGCTGTCGCCATTTTCCAGTCTCTGTTAAAATGCTTCACATAGAATTAAACTTCTGATCCTCCTTGGCTTTTATATCTCGCAATACGCATCTTGGGCCTTTTCTCTTGCCTGTGGCCATAGTTTCTGTCTTCTTGCAGTTGATCGTTAGTCCTTTTTTCTAGCTATCTTTCCGACTCATTTTTTTTTGTTTTGTAAAGTTAACCCAATACAATGTTTAAGAGCCACCCAAGGTAAACACTTACCGTGTGGAATTGTATTAGCCAAAGAAAGGACATGAGTTACGAGTATATAGCTGAAGAAGAAACCCAATCCTAAACAGGAATCAAGCGTTAAACATCTACTCCTGTTCAAAATCCCGGGGTGGTGTGTGAAGTAGAGGATAGGTGAACCTACATAGTGTCCTCTGTGTATCTGATATTGTTAAGAATAGGATGCAAACATGTCAATAGAATATGGTTGTTGTGAGGTGTGAAAAAAGGACGTTAGATGTTAATATTCTGCACGGATTTCTGGGTGCGTGTCATTGAAGGGAACGTAAGTGTTGCGAAAACAACAGAAGTTGTTTGTCTGCGAAACATTGTATGAAAGATTCAAGCTAGAAGGCATTTGATTCGGAAGACTTGCAAAGTCAGATAACAAGAAAATATCAAATAAAATAAACGTTTGATTCTTGAAGATTGTTGTGAGCAAGTAATTGGTTAAGGTATAACCAGACAAAAGGTTTCAAATAAAGAGTGTATTGAACAGTAATTACAACAGAAATGTGCTACACGACTTAGAAATGTGTGTCGGTTGACCAGCGTTCAGTCTATATCACTGTTGATATTTAGTAGCCCCTAGCCTCCACGAAAGTACATGTGGCACAAGCCCGAGTTAACGTGGGTTTTCGGTAGGCTGGGCCAAAAAATCCCCGTAGAACCTGTATAAACAGGTTCGGGTCTGTGTACCTCCCCGGAAGAGACTCTGCTCTTCGGCAAAGTCGAGTTCGGGTTCCTCTCTGCCCAAGGTATACAGTTCGACAGGAGCTGCGAACAGTCACAACCTAAGAAGAACTGTGTATATAACTGTCCCCACAACCCGAGGCTTACTTTCCTACTAACTTTATAGTAAGTAGAAGAGTCCACAATAGCCTCATTAGTGGGAAGACACCACAACAAAGATACAAAGAAGAAACAAACTGTTATGCATTTAGAAACGCCAAATGCAAAAAGTGCAACAAAATGTGCCGGAAAAGAGACGATTAACATTGACTCATGTCTTTTGACATAGCCAGAAACAGCTGCAGTTATGGAGAAATCAACATTTCTGGAAGTGACATGGAAAATGAAAATAAATAAATAAACCTAACAACAACACCGGATATAAAATGTTCAAAAAACAAACTCTAAAGTAAAATAAACAAACTGCGAAAATAAAACAACAACTTTAATATCCGCTTTGAGAAACATAAAAGTTGGATGATAGAGAATGTCAGTTAGTGATCAATTTCATTTTCTTGGTAAAAGGACGATGGGAAAAGAAACATCTTTGGAATTGAATAGCAACAATAATATATATATATATATATATATATATATATATATGTATATTTTGAACAATAAAAAAATTAAAAAATTAAAATCCTCAGACACACTGCGTTGTAGATTAATATTCTTTCGTTTTTTTTATTATTATTCCATTTAGATTCCTCGACTAGTTTCGGCCGAAATGGCCATCATCGGGAGGAGAAATATTTCTGCTTGCTGCTAGCACTAAACTACAGAAATTAATGTCTTGATGGAGAAAATGAGTGACTGAGCTTGTGAATGAATTCGTGTTTTCAACATGGTTGCAACATAAACTTCTTTTGTTGTTGCATGGTTGGGAAAATCCTGTTGTTTTTGTTCTTAGTTTATTACGGATTACCTTGTCCCCTGAAATGTGGTTACTACCTATGATTTCTTTTAGTTTCTTAGGTCTACGATATGCAAGAAAGCCAGGTTCCTTAAACAGTTTTTTTTTAGGTCTGTTTTGAGATGTAGTATTTCCCAGCGACGTTTGATTATTTGGGATAGTGGAGGCAGAGTGGGATTGAAAGTGGTTATTAGAGGGATGCGGCTAGATTTATTTTTAATCTTGTACATTAGGGTGTCTTCTCTAGGTGTGGAAATTGCTTTATTTATTTGTTCCCTGATTAGGTGTTGTTTATAGCCACGTGTTGTGAATTGATGCTCCAGATTTTCAATGTGTTTATTTAATTCTTCATTTTTGGAACATATCCTTCTGAGTCTAAGTGCTTGTGAATAGGGAAGGTTCTCTTTGAGGTGTTTAGGGTGGGAAGACTTAAAGTGTAGATAGTTGTGGGTGTCGGTGATTTTAGTGTGTAGTGTCGTTTGTAGTTTCCTGTTTTCATCTATGTAAATGCGGGTGTCTAATAATGTTACTGATGTTGTGGATTTTTCATAGTCAAACTTAACTGAGTCGTGCGCTGTGTTTAGGGTCATAAGGAATTGGGTAAGTTTGTCATCACTACCCGTGTATACAAAGAATATATCATCGATATATCTTGCATAGAATACGCAGTCACTACCAATGATTGGATAGATATGGGTCTCCTCAAATTTTCCCATGAATATTGTAGCATATGATGTAGCTGCTATTGTGCCCATGGCACAACCTCTTATTTGAAGGTAGTGTGCGCCATTGAAGTTGAAAGTATTCAATGTAAGGACATGCTCCATGAGTTTTATGATGACTTTTGTGTGTGTGTGTGGGGGGGTCTTGTTTTCTTCTTTTAGTAAGTGCTTCCTGAAGGGCGGTTAGCCCTTCGATGTTTTTAATGTTTGAATAGAGTGACCTAACGTCCATAGTCACTAGAGTAGCCTTCTCTGGTACTGTTTGTATGTGATTAATTTTGTTCAGTAGATCTGTTGTGTCTCTGATGTATGATTTTAGTTCGTTAGCTAGCGGTTGTATGTAATGATCTATGTATTTGGAAATTTTTGTCGTGTGGCAGTTGAACGATGAAATAACCGGCCTTCCTGGGTTGTTGCTTTTGTGTATGTTAGGAAGGAGATAGAAACGAGCAGGTGTAATGTTTGTGGGTGTAAGTGCTGTGTATGTTTCCTTGTCGATTAGATTGTTGCGAAGCATTATGTTTAGTGAGTTAGTTAATTCTTTTTGGTATTCTGGAAGGGGATCTGTAGGTATGCTTTTATAGGTTTCTTTGTCGGCTAGCTGTTTGTTGGCCTCTTTAATGTATTCTTCGATTCCCCAGATCACTGTCGCACCCCCTTTGTCAGCCTGTGTTATGATTAGGTCATCTCTATGTGTCAGCGTATCGAGGGCTATATGTTCCCCTTCAGTAATATTGTCACGTGGCAGCTTACGTGCTGTTGTTTTCCTTATGTCATTTGCTACGGCTAGTTCAAATGTCTGTATAGTCATGTCTGTGTTTTTGGGGGTGTAGGTAGTGTCCTTCTCTTTTAATGTCTCAAGTATGGAAGGTGTATGATCATTTTCCCCGTAGTGGGCTTTTAACCGTATTCTTCTGAAGAAGGATTTCAGGTCCTTTGCCAAGGTGTCTTTATCAAACCTTGGGGGACTAGGGCAAAAGCTTAGTCCCTTATTTAATACCCTGAATGTGTTGAGCGAAAATTTATTGTTACTCAAATTTATAACTCGCCCGTATGGGTCAAGTTTGAATTTGCAAGCATGACGAAGTTCTTTTGTAAAAGGTCGAAAGCTCGCATCATATCTCCTATTAGGGATGCTATACCCCCATCCAGGTGTCCTGGTTGGGGCCTTATTCCGTTTTTTTTAAGGTTGAGTGTGCTTGTTGTTGATTGTCTACTAGAGGCTAATCTAGGTGGTCTGGGAGGTCTAATAGGGTTATGCGTTCTGTAGAAGGGCTGCTGTGATTTGGTTTGTGTATGTTTGTACGGCACCCTAAGGATGTCCGCGTAAGTTAGTGGTTTGTTTTGTGTGTGCGTTTGTTTTGAGGTTCTAGCTATCGTTGATGGTGGCGGTGTTGTTATTGTTGGTTGTGGTGCTGCAGGTTGTCTGTTGGTGTACTTATTTGGTCTGTTTTGTGTTTGCATTGGTTGTGTGGTGGTCAGTGTAGTTGCAGTGTTTTGTTGTTTTCTTTTGGGGTATGGTCGTTCACTTTTTTCAAAGTTTGGTTTCATTTCTTTTTGTTCCTCTGTCTGGAGGAAATATTCCATTTTAATTTTCTTTGTTTTTCAGTTTTTGTTTTTTGTAGTTCCCTCACTGTTTGGTCTGTGTGAGCTTTTATTACATTCTTTATGTTGGTATATTCTTCCGTGTCCGTTTGTTTTTTTATTTTCTCATCGAGCAGGTTAATTTCTGCTGTTGTTGCTGTTATGCTTTCCTGGCAGAATTGCATGGTGTCCTTCATGAGTTCCCTGGAGAAATCTTCTAACTTATGGTACCATGATGCTAAAAAAGCATCATTGTGGTTACCTATTGAAGGTTCCAAATCAATCCTGAAATTGGTTGGTACTAATTGATCCTTGAGGCATATCCCAATATATTCCTGATGTGATTCATACCTGGCCAATTTGCTGGTTGCTCTATTCATACGGATAGCCAATAATTCGGTGTTTATTGGTTCTGTTGTTGTTATGTCCTCGGCATTTGGTTCAGTCCTGTGTCCATTGTTCATGATTATATTTTGAACAATAAAAAAAATAAAAAAATTAAAATCCTCAGACATACTGGGTTGTAGATTAATATTCTTTCGTTTTTTTTTATTATTATTCCATTTAAATTCCTCGACTAGTTTCGGCCAAAATAGCCATCATCGGGAGGAGAAATATTTCTGCTTGCTGCTAGCACTAAACTACAGAAATGAATGTCTTGATGGAGAATTTAATTGAATACGATAGACAAGGTGCTTTTATTTAGTTTTTTTTATACATTTCTCATGCAATCTAATAATTCTTTTCTTTTCAGAGGATAAATTATAAAAACTGTCCGAATGTTCTTTTTATCTGAGCGCTTTCGGCTATACATTTAGCCATTTTCAAGAATTAAATATGTTAATTGTTAAATAAGAAATAGTTTGTTGCATGTATGTTTTATAAAATGTTTTTAAGTTTTTAAAAAAACACGGTCAAGATATTGTGTACATGTTCATAGTTAATATTATTAAGTGTTATTTTTGTTTTTAATAATAAGGCTTCAATTATTTTTAGCCTTTTTTTGCATCTAGATGATCCTATTATATTAGTGTTTTCAACAAGTATGTTAAGAATAGTGTCCGGTAGTTCTCCATTAATATTTAAATGAGATCTAATTGAGCTATTATCAGAAAAGTGTAGAGTGAGTCTGCGTGTCAAACATGTAGTATGGCCTATATAATTGTTTACGGATTGTGATTGATCAGGTAAACAATTCCTTAATACAAAAAACGTCTAGAATAATTTTAAAATCAAATTTTTTTTTCACGGGTGTAACTAGTAACACAAAACTGTTTTTTGATATCCATTACTGTAATTTTTCTTTTCGCTTTCAAATGCAAAGGTTGGCAGCCATGCTTTCATTAGAACGTAAGACAATTGTCTACTATGGAAGGTTTTCTGCTGTGTTGTAATTTCATTGTTATGTTTCATGCTTTTACGTTTTTATTGTTTTTAAATAATGTAAAAAGACCGCCAGGATTTTATTTTATATGCATGGATCTAATTCTGCCAAGAAGTGGGGTTTAAATGTTGGCCAGTGTGCCGTCTACTTTATATATGGTACGCTACCTAATCCTATTATAAATAATCACATCTGAAGACGTGTTTCGTAGATTCTTGATAATCAATAGAATATGTTTTTGAGTAATATCCGAAAAAACCTTAACCAGGAACTGTCTTCATTTTTAATAATCTCTTGATTTCATGTTATGATGTTGTGTCTGTTTATTTTTTCATGAATATTGTCACCTTCAAGAAACAGTTTCAGTTTTTTGTTGTGATGTAATGAATACGCATACAGCTGGGTTCCCCCTCATAGTAATATGATTGGCTGGTGTCATCCATAAATACAGACTGATGTGGAGGCACAGGGATGACACCTATTGCCTACACCTATTGCCTACCACTACGACGAGGACCAGTCCATTACGGTTACCTGCTAGATTGTCCTACTCAGTTATAGTAGTCTAAAACCACTTTGCTACTTCGAACAAATATATCCCTTTACGGGACATATGTTGATATGTGTGTATATCCATAATTATAATTTCATCGCCTTTGTCGAGATATATGAATGTTTTTGTTAAAAGCTGTGTCTTTCAGGGATTACATACGTCTGCATTTGTAACTGTTATTAAACCTTTGATGGGACCCTTTCTTGAAATTCTAGCGATTACGTTGGTATTTTAAAAATAAAATAAGTAATACCAACTTTCCTCACTCTAATGGGAAAATTTAGGCCGAATAATTTTCGCTTGGTTTTGAAATTGGATAAATTGTTATTAGGTTTTATTATATATATATATATATATATATATATATATATATATATATATATATATATATATATATATATGAAGAAATATAGTTTTAAGGTGTGCTATATTTATCAGATAAAGTGCTCAATGTCAACACTCGGATGCGACAGGCTGATTCATGCTAGACGCAATCGTCAGGCCACAATTGCGTCTAGCATGAAACAGCCTGTCGCCTGTGAGTGTTGACTTCAATGTTCACTTATATATATATATATATATATATATATATATATATATATATATATATATATACATACATATTGATAAAATTATTGGTAATCCGCATGGAATTTACAAGAGGATATAGATCCGATCAGAGGTCTATTAATAAAGGCCTCACGCCACATTTAGAGTGGAAATTCATATACAGTGGTCGGACTCCTAAGAACTTCAGGAACTGTTGTGACCTATTTCTCCAGGAGAAAATATTTATAATTAAATGCAAAAAGCAGGAAGAGGTACTGAACCCTTGGAGTGAACTAATATCCAAATGCAGGCACAAACATCGCCTTGAAATATAGAAGAAACACTTCCCCTGGATTATATAATATCAGATATGACATGACATATATTAATGTATTCAAATTTGTATCTTCATTCGATTGATGCTATTGCTGACATAATTGTGTTTATTGTACTTTGAAGTTTAACGCTGTGGTGTATATATGTTTTGATATGTATATTTATTTGGATATGTGTTATATATATATATATATATATATATATATATATATATATATATATATATATATATATATATATATATATAATAAATCCTAAAGGGCCAGGAAAACTTACCTAGGTTTAACCTCAATGGATATTCAGGGTAAGCTGGCAAAAAAGGATATGACGAAACAGTATTTATTGATAAAACCATTTAAAACTAATAAACATAAAACCACGTGACAGAAAAAGACAAAAAAACCTCTATTCCAGTAACCAGGATTTCCTATACCTACACCTATTTAGAATCTCAGATCTTTGATTTAATAAATTATTAGGTTCATTGTGGGTGGCGATTGCTAATTTTTCCTCCATCCATAACGAACAAAATTTGTCTCCTGCTTTATATTTATGGCATATTTTTTTTAATATTCTACGTTTTAGTCTTACTACTTCCTTGGTTTTTTTCTTTGGACTAAAGACTTAAGTCACTGGACGATTTGTTTCACCCTGTTCTAATGTTTTTAGTTCTTTCTTTTTTTCCAATTTTTTCTAGGGTACCGATTTGTTTTGACATATCTACAAATTGTGCTCTCCGTGTTTTTTTCCAAACAAGTATTCCTATTAATATATATATATATATATATATATATATATATATAATATATATATATATATATATATATTAATGCATGTTTCATTAAATAATATAGACAAGTTTTGTCTATTTATTTTAAGTAAGATCCTTTCGTATTGTCTAATAAGCTTAATCACATTATCATTGAAAGACGAACGGAAAACACCATATATTCAAGCAGCAAAGGCGGACTATTATTGTAGTTTCGTCTGTGTGTCATATTTGAAAGCTTAGAAGATTGAATTTAAACATGTATCAATATGGTGTTTTCCTTTCTTTTTTCAACGATAATGTGATTAAGCTTATTAGACAATATGAAAGGAAATTAAAATGAATAGACAAAACTTGTCTATATTATTTAATGAAACATGCATTAATATATATATATATATATATATATATATATATGTGTGTGTGTGTGTGTGTGTGTGTGGTGGATATGTGTGTGTATGCATATATTTTTGCGTATATAAATGTACATGGTATATGATATGGGAATTTGTGCACCTGTGTAGGTGATTAATGCACGTGGGTGGTATATAACAGTAGTTATGCACTTGTGAGTGTGAAAGAATATATATATATATATATATATATATATATATATATATATGCAGGGTACGATCGGTAAATTGTCGCCATTTTATATTTTTAATTTCGCGCATGCGCATTATTTGTTATTGATTATCGACTGCGCAGCATAGTAGGTTCATTTGGATACCGTCTCTGAGAAAAAGAGCACTATGACACAATTCACTGCGTCAGAAATTTGGAAACGGCATACTGTACTGCTTGGCATTCAGACTATAAGCTCAAATACGAACATTTCAGGGCGTTTGTGCATCAATCTGTGGAGTGTACAGAGGATTTGGAAAGAGTTGGATGAATCTGATTACGAAGGTGTTTCGACTGATCACTAGTGATGGCGAAGTTATGCTTCCGTTCAGCTTCCCACAGGATCTCAGACTCAACACGGAGGCCTACATCAAGTGCCTTGAGGAGGTAGTGCTACTCTGGGTCAAGAGGGTGGCAATTGGAAGACCCTATGTCTGGCAACAGGACTCTGCACTATACCACACCCAGAACCCAGTCATGGCTGTCAGACAATTTCTGCGACCACATTACCCCTTTCATCTGGCTAACTAACTCCCCATACTGCAACACCCTTAATTATTATGTGAGGAGCGCAGTTGGGAGAGAGAGACCAACTCCTTGTAATACCGAAGATGAATTGAAGGCATGGATTATGGCAGTATTCAGCAACTGAAACAAGGAGATCGTCCTTTGGTGGTCCTGGTTGAAGCTAATGGCGATTTTATTGAATAAATTTACTCTTTAGAATCTACAGATATTTTTGTGTCATTTATGGTAAATATATCTGTTAAAATGAGATGTCAGTGTTATTGTCATTTTGGCATCATTTAGACGACAATTTATCCATCGCACCCTGTATATATTGATTTTCTAAGCGTAACTTAGATGTGGCACAAGGCCGAAAGTATAGGAGACCCGGTGAAGATCGAACTCACTATTTATTCGAATCAGTTTTAGCGAGACAAGCTTCTCAACCATTATACCACGCCGAGGTGCATCGAACTATGTAGTTATGTGATTGGGAGAGAACACATTACGTGCGCGCGCACACACATACACATACAAACACACTACTTCCTTGTTAAAACATTTCTTTTTCGTTCTTTGTTTTTTTTCTTTCTTCTCTTTATCTATTCTTCGTGTTGTATTGTCGGGTTCTCAACACTGGCTACATAGCAGACGACAGCAGACGGCAGCAGACGACAGCAGACGCATCGTTTTGACAGAAATAACCGAGTCGACTCGTAAATGACCGCACCCAACCTGATACGGACGGTCTTTGATGGACAGCGAATTACGAGGATCCGTCAAATAATAATAGACGTATTAAACACACACATACACACAAACATATATATATATATATATATATATATATATATATATATATATATATATATATATATATATATAAGTATTACACAATAAAATCCAAAATTACCTCATATGAGGAAGGCCAATTTCAAGCTACGAAAAATTCGTCAGTCTTATTCAACTCCAGTATACACTGAGTTCATGTCGGTATTAGAAATTTAACTGTGACAGCTAAAAAAAAAAAAATAAAAAAATACAGAAATTATCCATTTCATTTTGGTTCACCACTCTCCAACAACTAAATAAATATCTTTTACAAATCAACCATTCGCCCTTGCATGGAGTATTGCTGCTATATATGGTCTGGGGCCCCTTCTGTTTGCCTCTGGGTTCTTGATCTGGCATCTCGTCGGCAGTTGTTTTCTCACAGACGTGCCGCTGCCTCCCTCTGTCTTTTTTACAAATACTTTCATGGTAACTGTTCCAATGAGCAGCTTTCGCTGGTTCCCAAACTTCATGAATTTAAGCGTTCTACTAGGCTGGCATCTCGCTCACACCATTTCACTGTCGACACTGTTAAATGTTGCCGTCTCTACTAGTTAAAAAATGAAATTCAGAACGCTGTCCAACCAATTCCAAGGAGAGTTAAACAGGGACATAAAGACACTTAAGAATTCCAAAAACATTTGGGTTAAAAGAATCAAATCCAAAAACATTTATAAATGTAATCCCCTCACACTACCATAAAATTCCCACTAACAAAATAACAGACACATATAAACTATAACATAACATAATAACACAATATATAACATATATTGTATTATATATTATATACATTATATATGTTATATATTACGTATATATTATATTATATATAATATATATGTTATATATTATATTATATATATTATATATATATTATATTTATATATATATTATATATATTATGTATAATATATATGTATTATATTATATATATTATATATACAGTATATATATATCATATGTTACATATATATGATGTATTATATATATTATATTATATATATTATATTATGTATATATCATATATATATTATATATTATATTTCTTATATCTATATCTATATTATATTATATATATATATATCATATTATATATATATTATATACATATATTATATATATTATATATATATTATATATATTATATATAATATATATAATGTATATATTATATATATAATATATATTATATTATATATTATATATAATATATTATGTTGTATATTATATATAATATATTAATATAATATAATATATATTATATTATATATAATATATATATATATATATTATATTATATTTTATATATTATATGAATATATATTATATATTTTATATATTATATGAATATATTATGTGTTATATATAACATAATAACATTATATATAACAGAATGGTTTCAGAGATCGACCATGAGACTGCTAAGTTCGCAAATACTTTAAATAGTACATATAGAATTTGGGAAGTTCCATACCCAAGATGCCTGCCTTTTATTTAAGGATTACAAACCTAACTTCGCTAATAAGATACAGTCTAGATAAATAAATCCAACAAAAATCGAACTAGGTCTGATCTTTAAAAATATAATCAAAAACATAATCGATAAATTACTCATCTATGAAATGATTCGTCGGACACAATGAAATATTGTGATAAGGAAATAGTTACATTTATCAAATTTGATATCGTGGATTATCTATTCTTCCACCTCCAGATATCTGTCGGTATATTGTATTAACTTTGTAAAATCTATGCGGAGATCACGGATGAGAAGACTGATATCATCCAGTCAGGAAATTACTTTTAGTGCTTCCATCTGGGCTAAGTGCCTTAACGACAATTAACGACAGGAAAACTCGCCGCAGGAATTTTCGCCGTAGGAAAATTTATCGTATAGGGTTTTTGCCGTAAGACAATTTTTGCACATTTTTTTTCGATAATCTTATCTTGAAAGACACCCTTTTGGAGTAATTTTCAATTTAATATGCGATGTACCTTGTTATCATTCCTTTTTACATTATAATTGACTCTGTATTTATAATGTAAAAAGGAATGACATTTTCATTTCCAGCTATGGCATTAATTTCACCTTTCATTTACCTTGTCTAGTGTTTTTTAGGACCAGCAGTGAAGTCTATGAAGTAGGATCTTCAAAGCAGCCACCCACTTGACCAAAAGTTAATAAAATAAAGGATGAATAAATGAAAACTTTTAGGAACAAGTGCAAGATGATCAGAGGTTATGAGGTTCATAGGATACCCATTAAGCGGTATAGACTGTTCATCAGAATGAAGACAAGGATAGAAGATGAAAGTTAGCGTTCTTACTGGTTGAAGGGAAAAGTTGATCTGTTAATCTGTCATGACAGAAGTATTAGAAGTAGTACCAAGTGTCACCTACCTCCCAGATCGGGCAAGTGATAATGGAAACATGACTCACATTTCCTTTGTGAATGTACAGTAGATCTTTCCCAGTTTGTGTGCACACTAATACAAACTAGAATAGAAATTCAGCATGTAGCGGCGCCAGCACATAAAAAAAAAAAAAATACTTAGCCATGGATACAGCAGGAGCAATCCCTATAGTGGTACAGGTGTGATCATATAATCCCCAGGGGAGTCTACAAGGTTAAGAGCAACATTGATGTTGAGGATGAATGAATAGGGCTGAAAGATGACTGCAAGAATGGTACCAGAATTAACACCCGAAAACATCATGACCACGGTTTCTATTCAGCGTTGTATATTTCCTTTATACATATAGTTACGTACAGAAATGCACACACACACACACACACACATATATATATATATATATATATATATATATATATATAGAGAGAGAGAGAGAGAGAGCGAGAGAGAGATAAAGACAGTGATAGTGGTTCAAATTGGACTTGTACACCACGGCGCGGTTATTATCACTGAAATTGGGAATAGCGTTTCAAGTTCAAATCTCAGCCAACACCATTGGATTCACTTTTTCTCAAAGGGAGAGATTCGATATCTTCTCTCGCCCGATAAGAGTTAATAGAAGGGAAGACTAGCAGTTCTAGCCTTGGTTGGCAGCCACTCTAAAAGAAGGAAAATACGAATACAAAACTGTAGAGAATGCAACAACAAGAAACCACTCCACTATATTTCTGGAAAAGTCATGACAATTCACAGATAATAAAGAAAAGGAAGCTATGGAGAGATGTGATCTAAGAGAATGGAAACATTGAATTCAGAACTCTAAAGAAGAAAATAGGAAACGGTGGAGAGCCATGATCACCTGCATCCTTAAGAAATGGAACAGTTAATAAAGATAAATTGATTAAATATATCAGGGTAGACTAAGTTCGCTAGCCTTAGTTGGCAGCCAGTTTAGGTAAAGAACTATTCTGAATAAAAGAAACGTGGAGAAGGCAACTAGAAACTAATCCACTATCTTTCCCCAGTACGCATTGTAATTCATATATAAAATAAAAAAGGAAAATGTGGAGAGTCATAATCAGTTCTCAAGGGACATTAGAATTAATAATAGCAAATTGGTTAAATAGTAGTGTTGACTGAGCTCTCCGGTCTTGGAAACCAGTCTGACATGGCAATTTATAGATAAAAAAAGAAAAGGAAAACGTGGAGATCCATGACTACCTACGCAAAAGGAACATGGCATTTAATAATACTAAACTGGTCTAAATATTATAATACATTGACTTTGTAATCAGTCTCTCATGGCATGTCATATACAATAAAAAGGAAGCTGCAGAGAGTCGTGATCGCCTACCCAACAGGAACATGGCATTTAATAATAATAAATTGGTTAAATAGCAGGGTAGACTTGAACCTATATCCTTGACATTTAGCCTGTCATGGCAAGCCATATGTAATAAAAAAGGAAATAGTGGAGGGCTATGATCGCATAATCGGAAAGATCATGGTATTTAATAATATTAAATTGATTAAATAGCATGATACACTGAGCATTCTAGCCTTGGCAACCGGTCTGTGATGTCAAGTCATAGATAATGAAAAAAGGAAATCGTGGAGAACAATGAAAACATACTCAGAAGGAACATGGCTTTAATAATAGTAAACTGGCTAAATAGCACGGTAGGCTGGACCCTTTGGCTTTGGCAACCAGTCTTTAACGGTAACTCATAGATAATGAAAAGGACAATGTGGAGAGCCGTAATCGCCTACTCAGAATGAATATGGCATTTAATAATACCAAATTTGTTTAAATAGTATAGTAGAGGAGCCATCTAGTTTTGCTAACCAGTCTGTAATGGCAACTCACAGATAATATAAAGGACACTGTGGAGAGCCGTGATCGTCTGCTCAATAGGAATATGGCATTTAATAATACCAAATTTGTTTAAATAGCATGGTAGAAGAGCCATCTAGTTTTGGCAACCAGTCTGTAATGGCAACTCATAGATAATATAAAGGACACTGTGGAGAGCCGTGATCGTCTGCTCAATAGGAATATGGCATTTAATAATACCAAATTTGTTTAAATAGCATGGTAGAAGAGCCATCTAGTTTTGGCAACCAGTCTGTAATGGCAACTCATAGATAATATAAAGGACACTGTGGAGAGCCGTGATCGTCTGCTCAATAGGAATATGGCATTTAATAATACCAAATTTGTTTAAATAACATAGTAGAGGGTACCTCTGACCTTGGCAAAAAGTCTGTCATGGCAATACAGAGATAACAAAAAGGACAATGTGGAGAGCTGTGATCGCCTACTCAGTCGGAATATGGCGTTTAATAATACCAATTTTTAAGTAGCATAGTAAAAGGGGCCATCTAGCCTTGGCAACTAGTTTGTCATAGCAACTCATTGATAATGAAATTGGAAACTGTGGAGAGCCATGTTTTTAAAAAAGAATACATTTTTAAGCTTGTTAAAAGATGTAAGACTTTAATCGCTCTGGAAATCAAATTGTTTGATGATGCTAAGGAAAACATTTGTAGAATTTTTGTGAAGATAATGACGGGGGCCCCAATTGCTTTAATTCGGATTGTTAGAATAGCTGCTCTATCCATTGTCAGGATTCTTACCAAATGACGTCAGGAATAGAATATAGATTCAAATTAAACTTGTTGTCGAGACGGTAATAATTTTGGCCTCCATTAACATCTCCCTATTTTTATGGCCATTACCAGTTCTGCATATTTTTTAAGAAGAGATCGATGAGGAAATCAATGACATTATTGACTTAACGGACGAAATATTTCAGTAAAAATGCTCGCTTAGCTGTCATACTTACATTGTAGCTTAATTCTATATATTTCTATCAATAGACTGAAGGAATCAGACCGATCTAAAAATGCATTCAGATTTGCCTACTTTACTGATTCTTTTTTAAAAATCAGTATCATCCCAAGCAAGGCAGTAAAGCCACTAAGACACAAGGGGTTACTGGGTGTGGAAGAATTAGGAAGAGAAACATTAATAATGAGCGGGAAGAGGAAAGAGTAATCAGGAGGACAGTAGATAGCTATTGACATTGCATTTAAATATCTGATGATTAAAGTTGGCTGGAAAGGATGAAGCCGGAAGGGAGTTCCACAAGTAAGGGAGTAAAGCCACTAAGACTCAAGGGGTTACTGGGTGTGGATGAATTAAGAACAGAAACATTAATAATGAGTGTGAAGAGGAAAGAGTAATCAGGAGGACAGTAGATAGCAACTGACATTGCATTTAAATATTTGAAGATTAAAGTTGGATGGAAATCATGGAGTCGGAAGGGAGTTCCATAAAGAAGGCAGTAAAGCCACTAAGACACAAGGGGTTACTGGGTGTGGAAGAATTAGGAACAGAAACATTAATAATGAGCGGGAAGAGGAAAGAGTAATCAGGAGGACAGTAGATAACGATTGATATTGCATTTAAATATTTGATGATGAAAGTTGTCTGGAAAGAATGTAGCTGGAAGGGAGTTCCACAAGTAAGGGACTAAAGCCACTAAGACACAAGGGGTTACTCTACCATGTGTCCTTGAGGACATCTGTGTATGAATTTCTGGGTATTATCAACCTAATGTCTTCATCGACTATTTTTTACCAGTGCTCATATTGCAATTTTTGCTGTTATCATTACATGTTTTTACCAGAGCTCATATTGCATTTTTGTTGTTATTATCACTTTTTCTCTGGCACTCCTTATTACTGGTTCCCATATTGTATTCATTTGTATGCAATATGAGCAGATGGTAAAAATTGTTGCTGAAGACATTAGGAGATAACTGATAACTGACATCCATTAAACATGATACGTGGAACTAGAACAGTCTACACCAGTGAGCGAAATAAATGGTTCAGTTCGACATTCCAACCAGCGACAAAGATGAGGACAATAGTCCGAATAATATAAATAATGCTCAAAATTACTATTTTAGCAAATTTACGAACCACCGTTTTAAATCACTCGGCTATACAAAAGAAATCTCAGTCAAGTACCCGGAAAGCAGTCTCTCACGGTAAACCATATATAATAAAATTGGAAGCTGTGGAGAGCCATGTTCGCGTACATCGCAGTTAACACACAATGATCTATAAACGAATTTAAAATAGACTACCACATTTTTTTGTAATCTATTCAAAATTAAACGGTTTCTGATTTCCTTCCATAGCGTATTCTTTTTCCACTTTCTGTTGGGGTGGAAAAAAATTCTTCAAATCTGAGTGATTTTTACCATTTCCTTGGTCACGTATCAATATCGCGATTTTTTAGATCTGGGGATCCCTCTTGGTGACAATAGAATAAATGTCTGACGCTCAACTTCTCAAGAGCACCTCTTTGTGACAACTCGGCCTCACGTTGACTACTGACCCGAGATGGAATGAATACATTGAGTCAATAGCTTCTTCCACCGCAAGGAAAGTTGGCTCCCTGTGCGGTGACAGGAAATTTTTCTCGCCGGAGTCGATCCTTCAAATCTACAAATCAACCATTCGCCCTTGCATGGAGTATTGCTGACCTATATGGTCTGGTGCAAATTATGTTTGTCTCAAGGTTCTTGATAAGATCCAGAGACGGATATTCAACGTAATTGAATCTGATCTGGCATATCGTCTGCAGTCGCTCTCTCACAGACATGCCGTCGCTTCCCTCTGTCTTTTTTACAAATACTTTCATGGTAACTGCTCCGATGAGCTGCTTTCTCTGGTTCCCAGACTTCATGAATTTAAGCGTTCAACTAGGCTAGCATCCCGCTCTCACCCTTTCACTGTCGAAACTGTTAAATGTAGCCGTCTCTTCTACTCCAATAGCTTCATTCTCACACCTCTCACCTGTGTAACTCCCTCCTCTTTTCCTGTTTCCCTGATAGCTATAATCACCAACTATTCCAATGTAATGTCAATCGACGTCTCCAGATGCCTTGATCTATCCTCTATCCTTCTCTTTATTCTTTTCTCTATCACTCCTATTTGCTCTCGCTCCAACTCTCTGTAAACCCTTGCGTGCTGGTGGCTTTCTGTCTTGCTTGGGATGAAACGCTTAAAAAAAATCGAAGATAAAGAAACTATAAAAAAGAGGAAATTTTGCAGCTAAAAACTGTTGTTGCTGTCTGAGAAGATAAATGAGAATAGCTTTGCCCAAATGCTTTCCGCACTTGTTTTCGGTAGCAAACAATCGTGACATAAATAAATATTTTGCCGCAACGACTGGCGATCGGACTGAACGCAAAGAGAGCACGAGCACTAAGTGAATTTAAATTTTAGACAAGTTTAAAATTGCTACCATTCGCCATGAGAACAAAAAAAAAATGTATATTTATGCCTTTCATAAGGATAAAAATAGGTACTGAACAAAAACAAAAATAGCTAAATTTTTGAATAAATTCAATTTTCCATGATTGTGAATTCATGCCTTTTAAAAGTGAATTGTTGTACAGTGAGCAGAATCAGCCCCAGTCAAATTTTAAATAAATTCCATATTTCATGAGGCTAGGGAGAAATGGATTTATGCCTTTTCTAAGGGAATTAGTGTGTACTGAACAGAAACAAATTCTGAATGGATTCCAATATTCCATAAGGTCAGGGAGAAATGGATTTATGCCTTCCTTAGAGATTTGAAACAGAAAGATCGTCGACCAGAAATAGAAAATATTATATTTTTCAGGGCTACAGGGATTAGTGGGTTCAAGCTTTCCTAATAAAAATCAGTATGAAGTGAACAAAAAGCAGATTCGGGCCGAAGTAGAAACGATTTTTGTTAATCCTTTTATTACAGACAAGGCGATAAAGGCCACCGAGAGGCACTATAGAAAGCGATTTAACTACTTGCCAAGATAGGATATAACTCTGGGATAAGACGACAACAAGGATTTTATCTGGACCCACAACGTTTGTAGGTTTTTGATGAGCATGGAAACACTGCAAACGGAGATAGTGAGTGCTTATATCCAGCAGTTATTTTTATTGCTTCTCAGATCTCTTCATTTAATTGAATGTTATTTGATCTTTTCATAAAAATAGCATGAACCTGTGTGTATAAGACGCTAATTGCTTTCCTCCAAGATCGTACCCGAAAGTCTACTGCGTCTTATACATTTGTTTAGAATTCAGTCCCATTTGTTCCAGGATTCAATACGGACAAAATTGGATCAAATTGGATCTATCTGTTTGCCGGAGAGAAACTATCGATCTAATGGAGGATTGCAGTAAAGGGAGATAATTCTTTCCTAATGTTTCTGTAAGTCCCGTTTAGCTTCTTGATTTCGTTGAGTCTAGACATCTACGTGAGGGTAAAAACATTATTTAATTTAAGATAAAAAATTACAAAAGTGATAAATTACTTAAAAATAAAAATGAAAAACTGTTATTTATTGTGAGTTGATGAATAACCGTTTCACAATAAACACCTTTTTAACAAACAAGTTAATTACCGACTTTGATGTTTGCAGACAGTTATAAGCAGCACGAGAAATTGTTTTCATTTTTTTTTACTTGCTTTTGTTAAATGAATTCAGTCATTTTTTTACTCTAAATTCAGGAGCGTTTTATACATGGAAATAAACATTTTCTTGGGATTTCTCAGCTTTTTTGACCGCGTCTTACAGTTACTAGCGAGCTATGCATAAAGGATTACGGTATTTAATGGATCACTGCTTTCCGATACAGACTCGTCTCAGAGTAATTATATTACGTTTGTGCCTTTAAAACCAGTTTGGCGGAATAGTCAACAGGGACCATTGCTTTGCATGAACCTGTCGAGGGCCGTGTTTGTTTGCGTGTTGTTGTATTAGAAATATGTGTGTAACTCCTGGTAGAATATTAAAAGGTTCAACTACAAGAAAATGGCGGACTCAAATTGTCCAATGGAAGATGTAAAGAAGACAAACAAAACCGATATATATATATATATATATATATATATATATATATATATATATATATATATATATATATATTAATAAAAAGAAAGAACAGTAAGATATATAATCCGGTGTTCTTATAGATATTTTTATTTTTACAAAATAGTGCTCAATGTAAATTTACAGAGCATTAATATTATAAGTTAATAGACTTAAAATATGGTTTTTTGCTACACAGTTCCAACCATGTTTCAAAAATGGAAGCTAAAAGCCACTAATTTAATTTTGTACTTAAATTAAAGACATCACTTCCATTTCATCCTCAAGCGAATTTTAAAAATTCGCTTGAGGATGAAATAATTTATAAATAATTTGTAATAAACAACATTTGCCGGCCTGAATGTCCGAGAAATTTTCATAGAAAACATGCGTCCTTCTATGAAAATGTCATAAATAATTGTCGGACTTTGTCCATTTCATAATGTATGACGTCATTTGTTTACATTTGGATACGCATTGAGCAGATATGAATGATTGTACCGTATAGGATATAGGTTCGATTCGTGTCGGAGGACACACATTTTCTATGACAATTTCTCGGACATTCAGGCCGGTAAATGTTGTTTAATACAGTTTATTATAAACAGAGCATTTACTTAAATATTTGTATCTATAAAAAGAACGTATAAACATAAAAAATGTCATATATATATACATATATATATATATATATATATATATATATATATATATATATATAAAAACAATTTTACAATGGACAATAACATTTGTATGTGTGTGGGAATATTTGTGTTTATTCTTTGGTGAATGTTCGTACGTATGTGTATGTGTGTATAATGTTCATGGCGTCTCCCACAAAAGGGAAGACGCGGATCTGCTAAGAGAGCTTACATTGTAGTCGCTGAAAATGAGGAATTGAAAAAGAGAACGAGGCGAGAAGTCGCTCAGTACTTATAGTATAGGGAGGGTGACCCCTAGTGACAATTTGGGAATTAAGGAGGAGCTAACTCCGACAAATATATACTTTAAAATTTTTGTGACTTGCACCATTCAAAAAGATATGCCCAAGACACGGACAGTAATTCAATGCATTTCACTTGACGTTATCTTTCAACATTAAAGAGACCAAACGTTTGTCTTGCTACAATACTATCGCCAGCTCATAATTTTTACCCGTTGCATTACAAGTCGTGTTGGTTGACTATTGTCATGAAGGATCCTATCATTATCGGCACCGTTATGTCTGATTAATTTAACTCGATATTCATCACAAATATTACTGTTGAGAAAACAATTTTTTGGTTCATCATAAGCAATCTTCCATACATATGAGGGTGATATTTATTTAAAAGCTGAATTTGGCTGTTTTGGGGACTTTAGCGAATATATTATGCGTGTTTGTTTACGATTTCCAACTGCAATTCTGGGCTACTTCAAATATTTTCTTGTTCATCAATCGAATTTGTATTTTGTGCATAGAAAACAGAGGAAGAAAAGGATTGTCAAATAATGTAAATACATTTCTAATGATTTTACTATAGGAATGCATTGCAAATGAGGAATAAAGGGATTGTCAGTGGTCAGGCATGAATGTAAGGACTACTGATAGAATAAGGCTGTTATATGTATAATGGAATTGCATTTCTAATGATTTTACTAAAGGAATGCATTGCAAATGAGGAAGAAAGGGATTGTCAGTGGTCAGGAATGAATGTTAGCATTACTGATAGAATAGGGCTATTATATGTATAATGGAAATGCATTTCTAATGATTTTACTATAGGAATGCATTGCAAATGTGGAAGAAAGGGATTGTCAGTGGTCAGGAATGAATGTAAGCATTACTGATAGAATAAGGCTATTATATGTATAATAGAAATGCATTGCTAATGATTTTACTATAGGAATGCATTGCAAATGAGGAAGAAAGGGATTGTCAGTGGTCAGGCATGAATGTAAGGACTACTGATAGAATAAGGCTGTTATATGTATAATGGAATTGCATTTTTAATGATTTTAATATAGGAATGCATAACAAATGTGAAAAAAGGTATAGTCAGTGGTCAGGAATGAATGCAAGACTTACTGATAGAATAGGGCTATTATATGTATAATGGAATTGCATTTCTAATGATTTTACTATAGGAATGCATTGCAAATGAGGAAGAAAGGGATTATCAGTGGTCAGGAATGAATGCAGGCATTAATGATAGAATAGGGCTACTATAAGTATAATAGAAATGCATTTCTAATTATTTCACTATAGGAATGCATTGCAAATGAGGAAGAAAGGGATTGTCAGGAGGTAGGAATGAATGTTAGCATTACTGATAGAATAGGGCTATTATATATATAATGGAAATGCATTGCTAATGATTTTACTATAGGAATGCATTGCAAATGAGGAAGAAAGGGATTGTCAGTGGTCAGGAATGAATGCTAGCATTACTGATAGAATAGGGCTATTATATGCATAATGGAAATGCATTGCAAATTGTTTTACTAAAGGAATGCATTGCAAATGAGGAAGAAAGGGATTGTCCGTGGTCAGGAATGAATGTTAGCATTACTGATAAAATAAGGCTATTATATGTATAATGGAATTGCATTTCTAATGATTTTACTATAGAAATGCATTGCAAATGAGGAAGAAAAGGGTTGTCCGTGGTCAGGAATGAATGTTAGCATTACTGATAAAATAAGGCTATTATATGTATAATGGAATTGCATTTCTAATGATTTTACTATAGAAATGCATTGCAAATGAGGAAGAAAGGGGTTTTCCGTGGTCAGGAATGAATTTAAGCATTACTGATAGAATAAGGCTATTATATGTACAATGGAATTGAATTTCTAATGATTTAACTATAGGAATGAATTGCAAATGAGGAAGAAAGGGGTTGTCCGTGGTCAGGAATGAATTTTAGCATTACTGATAGAATAAGGCTATTATATGTATAATGGAATTGCATTTCTAATGATTTTACTATAGGAATGCATTGCAAATGAGGAAGAAAGGGATTGTCCGTGGTCAGGAATGAATGTTAACATTTCTGATAGAATAAGGCTATTATATGTATAATGGAATTGCATTTCTAATGATTTAACTATAGGAATGAATTGCAAATGAGGAAGAAAGGGGTTGTCCGTGGTCAGGAATGAATTTTAGCATTACTGATAGAATAGGGCTATTATATGTATAATGGAATTGCATTTCTAATGATTTTACTATAGGAATGCATTGCAAATGAGGAAGAAAGGGATTGTCCGTGGTCAGGAATGAATGTTAACATTTCTGATAGAATAAGGCTATTATATGTATAATGGAATTGCATTTCTAATGATTTAACTATAGGAATGAAATGCAAATGAGGAAGAAAGGGGTTGTCCGTGGTCAGGAATGAATTTAAGCATTACTGATAGAATAGGGCTATTATATGTATAATGGAATTGCATTTCTAATGATTTTACCATAGGAATGCATTGCAAGTGAGGAAGAAAGGGATTGTCCGTGGTCAGGAATGAATTTTAGCATTACTGATAGAATAGGGCTATTATATGTATAATGGAATTGCTTTTCTAATGATTTTACTATAGGAATGCATTGCAAATGAGGAAGAAAGGGATTGTCCGTGGTCAGGAATGAATTTAAGCATTACTGATAGAATAAGGCTATTATATGTACAATGGAAATGCATTGCTAATTATTTTACTATAAGAATGCATTAAAATGTGGAAGAAAGGGATTGTCTGCGGTCAGGAATAAATGTAAGCCTTACTGATAGAATAAGGCTATTATATGTATAATGGAATTGCATTTCTAATGATTTAACTATAGGAATGAAATGCAAATGAGGAAGAAAGGGGTTGTCCGTGGTCAGGAATGAATTTAAGCATTACTGATAGAATAGGGCTATTATATGTATAATGGAATTGCATTTCTAATGATTTTACCATAGGAATGCATTGCAAATGAGGAAGAAAGGGATTGTCCGTGGTCAGGAATGAATTTTAGCATTACTGATAGAATAGGGCTATTATATGTATAATGGAATTGCTTTTCTAATGATTTTACTATAGGAATGCATTGCAAATGAGGAAGAAAGGGATTGTCCGTGGTCAGGAATGAATTTAAGCATTACTGATAGAATAAGGCTATTATATGTACAATGGAAATGCATTGCTAATTATTTTACTATAAGAATGCATTAAAATGTGGAAGAAAGGGATTGTCTGCGGTCAGGAATAAATGTAAGCCTTACTGATAGAATAAGGCTATTATATGTATAATGGAAATGCATTTCTAATGATTTTACTATAGGAGTGCATTGCAAATGAGGAAGAAAAAGATTGTCCGTGGTCAGGAATGAATGCAAGCATCAGTGATAGGATATATCTATTATATATATGATGGAAAGGCATTTCTAATGATTTTACTATAGGAATGCATTGCAAATGAGGAAGAAACGGATTGTCAGTGGTCAGGAATGAATTTAAGCATTACTGAGAGAATAAGGGTATTATATGTATAATGGAATTGCATTTCTAATGATTTTACTATAGGAATGCATTGCAAATGAGGAAGAAAGGGATTGTCAGTGGTCAGGAATCAATGCAAGCATTACTGATAGGATATGTCTATTATATATATAATGGAAATGCATTTCTAATGATTTTACTATAGGAATGCATTGCAAATGAGGAAGAAAGGCATTGTCCGTGGTCAGGAATGAATGTTAGCATTACTGATAGAATAAGGCTATTATATGTATAATGGAAACGCATTGCTAATTATTTTACTATAGGAATGCATTGCAAATGAGGAAGAAAGTGATTGTCAGTGGTCAGGAATGAATTTAAACATTACTGATAGAATAGGGCTATTATATGTATAATGTAAATGCATTGCTAATGATTTTACTATAGGAATGCATTGCAAATTAGGAAGAAGAGGATTGTCAGTGGCCAGGAATGCAAGTAAGCATTACTGAGAGAATAGGGTTACTATAAGTATAATAGAAATGCATTGCTAATGATTTTACTATAGGAATGCATTGCAAATGAGGAAGAAAGTTATTGTCCGTAGTCAGGAATGAATGTTTGCATTACTGATAGAATATGGCTATTATATGTATAATGGAAATGCATTGCTAATTATTTTACTATAAGAATGCATTACAAATGAGGAAGAAAGGGATTGTCTGTGGTCAGGAATAAATGTAAGCATTACTGATAGAATAGGGCCATTATATGTACAATGGAATTGCATTTCTAATGATTTTACTATAGGAATGCATTGCAAACGAGGAAGAAACGGATTGTCAGTGGTCAGGAATGAATTTAAGCATTACTGATAGAATAAGGCTACTATATGTATAATGGAAATGCATTGCTAATGATTTTACTATAGGAATGCATTGCAAATTAGGAAGAAGAGGATTGTCAGTGGTCAGGAATGCAAGTAAGCATTACTGAGAGAATAGGGTTACTATAAGTATAATAGAAATGCATTGCTAATGATTTTACTATAGGAATGCGTTGCAAATGAGGATGAAAGGGATTGTCAGCCGTCAGGAATGAATGCAAGAATTACTGATAGGATATGTCTATTATATATATAATGGAAAGGCATTTCTAATGATTTTACTATAGGAATGCATTGCAAATGAGGAAGAAACGGATTGTCAGTGGTCAGGAATGAATGTTAGCATTACTGATAGAATAAAGCTATTATATGTATAATGGAAACGCATTGCTAATGATTTTACTATAGGAATGCATTGCAAATGAGGAAGAAAGGGATTGTCAGTGGTCAGGAATGAATGCAAGCATTACTGATAGAATACGGCTATTATATGTATAATGGAAATGCATTGCTAATTATTTTACTATAGGAATGCATTGCAAATGAGGAAGAAAGGGATTGTCAGTGGTCAGGAATGAATTTAAGCATTACTGATAGAATAAGGCTATTATATGTATAATGGAAATGCATTGCTAATGATTTTACTATAGGAATGCATTGCAAATGAGGAAGAAAGGGATTGTCCGTGGTCAGGAATGAATGCAAGCATCACTGATAGGATATATCTATTATATATATGATGGAAAGGTATTTCTAAAGGTTTTACTATAGGAATGCATTGCAAATGAGGAAGAAACGGATTGTCAGTGGTCAGGAATGAATGTAAGCATTACTGATAGAATAGGGCTATTATATGTATAATGCAAATGCATTGCTAATGATTTTACTATAGGAATGTATTGCAAATTAGGAAGAAGAGGATTGTCAGTGGTCAGGAATGCAAGTAAGCATTACTGAGAGAATAGTGTTACTATAAGTATAATAGAAATGTATTGTTAATGATTTTACTATAGGAATGCATTGCAAATTAGGAAGAAGAGGATTGTCAGTGGTCAGGAATGCAAGTAAGCATTACTGAGAGAATAGGGTTACTATAAGTATAATAGAAATGCATTGTTAATGATTTTACTATAGGAATGCGTTGCAAATGAGGATGAAAGGGATTGTCAGCCGTCAGGAATGAATGCAAGAATTACTGATAGGATATGTCTATTATATATATAATGGAAAGGCATTTCTAATGATTTTACTATAGGAATGCATTGCAAATGAGGAAGAAACGGATTGTCAGTGGTCAGGAATGAATGTTAGCATTACTGATAGAATAAAGCTATTATATGTATAATGGAAACGCATTGCTAATGATTTTACTATAGGAATGCATTGCAAATGAGGAAGAAAGGGATTGTCAGTGGTCAGGAATGAATGCAAGCATTACTGATAGAATACGGCTATTATATGTATAATGGAAATGCATTGCTAATTATTTTACTATAGGAATGCATTGCAAATGAGGAAGAAAGGGATTGTCAGTGGTCAGGAATGAATTTAAGCATTACTGATAGAATAAGGCTATTATATGTATAATGGAAATGCATTGCTAATGATTTTACTATAGGAATGCATTGCAAATGAGGAAGAAAGGGATTGTCCGTGGTCAGGAATGAATGCAAGCATCACTGATAGGATATATCTATTATATATATGATGGAAAGGTATTTCTAAAGGTTTTACTATAGGAATGCATTGCAAATGAGGAAGAAACGGATTGTCAGTGGTCAGGAATGAATGTAAGCATTACTGATAGAATAGGGCTATTATATGTATAATGCAAATGCATTGCTAATGATTTTACTATAGGAATGTATTGCAAATTAGGAAGAAGAGGATTGTCAGTGGTCAGGAATGCAAGTAAGCATTACTGAGAGAATAGTGTTACTATAAGTATAATAGAAATGCATTGTTAATGATTTTACTATAGGAATGCATTGCAAATTAGGAAGAAGAGGATTGTCAGTGGTCAGGAATGCAAGTAAGCATTACTGAGAGAATAGGGTTACTATAAGTATAATAGAAATGCATTGTTAATGATTTTACTATAGGAATGCATTGCAAATGAGGAAGAAAGGGATTGTCAGCGGTCAGGAATTAATGCAAGAATTACTGACAGGATATGTCTATTATATATATAATGGAAATGCATTTCTAATGATTTTACTATAGGAATTCATGGCAAATGAGGAAGAAAGGGATTGTCAGTGGTCAGGAATGAATGCAATCATTACTGATAGGATATGTCTATTATATATATAATGGAATTGCATTTCTAATGATTTTACTATAGGAATTCATTGCAAATGAGGAAGAAAAAGATTGTAGGTGGTGAGGAATGAATATTAGCATTACAGATAGAATAAAGATTTTATATGTATAATGGAAATGCATTGCTAATTATTTTACTATAGGAATGCATTGCAAATGAAGAAGAAAGGGATTGTCAGTGGTCAGGAATGAATTTAAGCATTACTGATAGAATAAGGCTATTATATGTATAATGGAATTGCATTTCTTATGATTTTACTATAGGAATGCATTCCAAATGAGGAAGAAAGTGATTGTCAGTGGTCAGGAATGAATGTTAGCATTACTGATAGAATAGGGCTATTATATGTATAATGGAAAAGCATTGCTAATTATTTTACTATAAGAATGCATTAAAATGAGGAAGAAAGGGATTGTCTGCGGTCAGGAATAAATGTAAGCCTTACTGATAGAATAAGGCTATTATATGTATAATGGAAATGCATTTCTAATGATTTTACTACAGGAATGCATTGCAAATGAGGAAGAAACGTATTGTCAGTTGTCTGGAATGAATGTTTTCATTACTGATAGAATAGGGCTATTATATATATAATGGAAATTCATTGCTAATGATTTTACTATAGGAATGCATTGCAAATGAGAAAGAAAGGGATTGTCCGTGGTCAGGAATGAATGTTATCATTACTGATAGAATAGGGCTATTATATGTATAATGGAAATGCATTGCTAATTATTTTATTATATGAATGCATTGCAAATGAGGAAGAAAGGGATTGTCAGTGGTCAGGAATGCATAAGCATTACTGATAAAATAGGGTTACTATAAGTATAATAGAAATGCATTGCTAATGATTTTACAAGCATTACTGATAGGATATGTCTATTATATATATAATGGAAATGCATTTCTAAAGATTTTACTATAGGAATGCATTGCAAATGAGGAAGAAAGGGATTGTCAGCGGTCAGAAATGAATGCAAGCATTACTGATAGGATATGTCTATTATATATATAATGGAAAGGCATTTCCAATGATTTTACTGTAGGAATGCATTGCAAATGAGGAAGAAAGGGATTGTCAGTGATCAGGAATGAATACAAGCATTACTGATAGAATAAGGCTATTATATGTATAATGGAATTGCATTTCTAATGATTTTACTATAGGAATGCATTGCAAATGAGGAAGAAAGGGATTGTCAGTTTTCTGGAATGAATCTTATCATTACTGATAGAATAGGGCTATTATATATATAATGGAAATGCATTGCTAATGATTTTACTATAGGAATGCATTGCAAATGAGGAAGAAAGGGATTGTCAGTGGTCAGGAATGCATGTAAGCATTACTGATAGAATAGGGCTATTATATGTATAATGGAATTGCATTTCTAATGATTTTACTATAGGAATGCATTGCAAATGAGGAAGAAAGGGATTGTCAGTGGTCAGGAATGAATTTAAGCATTACTGATAGAATAAGGCTATTATATATATAATGGAAATGCATTGCTAATGATTTTACCATAGGAATGCATTACAAATTAGGAAGAAAGGGATTGTCAGTGGTCAGGAATGAATCCAAACATTACTGATAGAATAGGGCTATTATATGTATAATGTAAATGCATTTCTAATGATTTTACTATAGGAATGCATTGCAAATGAGGAAGAAAGGGATTGTCAGTTTTCTGGAATGAATCTTATCATTACTGATAGAATAGGGCTATTATATATATAATGGAAATGCATTGCTAATGATTTTACTATAGGAATGCATTGCAAATGAGGAAGAAAGGAATTGTCAGTGGTCAGGAATGCATGTAAGCATTACTGATAGAATAGGGCTTTTATATGTATAATGGAATTGCATTTCTAATGATTTTACTATAGGAATGCATTGCAAATGAGGAAGAAAGGGATTGTCAGTGGTCAGGAATGAATTTAAGCATTACTGATAGAATAAGGCTATTATATATATAATGGAAATGCATTGCTAATGATTTTACCATAGGAATGCATTACAAATTAGGAAGAAAGGGATTGTCAGTGGTCAGGAATGAATCCAAACATTACTGATAGAATAGGGCTATTATATGTATAATGTAAATTCTTTTCTAATGATTTTACTATAGGAATGCATTGCAAATGAGGAAGAAATGGATTGTCAGTGGTCAGGAATGAAAGCAAGCATTACCGATATGCTTTTTTCATCTTTCTTGAAAATTCTAAAAACCGAATGATCATTTAAAATCATATCTTGAGTGCCTTGTTTATAGTTGGAATGTATTTTATTTTATGACGAAAATATATCAGTTGATGACATACACGTGGAATTTATAACTATTTTTTTTCGGAAGGTGTTCGCGACATTAGCAAATGTGATTATGATGATGATTGATTCTGTCATTGTTGATGATTCGGCTAGAAACGGTACACATCCTTCAATGGGTTACAATGTTAACAAAATGTGAGTCTGGTTTTCAGCTTTCGCCACAAGTATTTGGAATTGAAAAATCGATAATGCTGTTGGATGACGTCAACTTCCACCACAACTGGAACTGACTGATAAAAATGGCGCTTATCAAATATGTCCGCAAACTATGGGGAAGACTCTCACAACAGGAAAACGGTTTTCACACGAGTTCTCACATTAGAGCGTTGCTCAGAGTTCCAGTAACTTGTATTCAGAAACGTGTCACGGGAGTCAAAAAATGGCTTCTCTGTAATTGTTTTTTTGAAACAGCGAAAATTATGGATGGATTGAGAAAAACGGAAAACATCAAGGGAAAGTTTTAGATCCAGAAATTTCCTGAGCCGACCAAGCATAGAAATGAATACAATATGGGAACAACTAATAAGGAGTGCCAGAGAAAAGCGATAATAGCAACAAAAAATTTCAATATGCGGTCTGGTAAAAAATATGCAATGATAACAGCAAAAATTGTAATATGAGCACTGGTAAAAAATGTTGCTGAAGACATTAGGTTTATAATACCCAGAAATTCATACAAAGATGTCCTCAAGGACACGTGTCTCTGTGGATAAAGGCGTTGGTTAGATCCAGTGACAGGACCCGGTTAAGGCAGTGGCGAAACTTTCAGAGGGAAACTGATAACTGACACCCATTAAAACATGGTGAGCGAAATAAAGGGTTCAGTTCAAAATTCCTGGATAAGGCCGGAGCGTACTAAACGGAGCGTACGAAACGTAATAAATATGGCGACAAAGATGAGGACAATAGTCAAAATAATAGAGTACCAACGACGAAACAGGAATTTAGTTACTGTTACATTTGTAAGATATCGAAATCGGGCTGTATTATAATATGATATGGCCTAATAATAGGCTAATTTTGAAAGGACTGTAATGTCGTCATATTCGAAGCTTCGAGTAATGGAAAAAGTATCTATAAAAAAAAAACAAAAAAAAAAAACAAAAATAAAAAACAACAGCCCATAACAATTCAGCATTTAATCTCCTTCAAAGTAGTCGCTTTCTGAAGCCACACACTTTATCCAGTGTCATTTTCACCGATGGAAGCATTCCTTCCAAGTGATATCTGAGGAGTGAAAAGTCGCGAGGTGTCATCACTGTGGTCACCGAAAATGAGGGAATGTGTGCATGACCAAAAGCTGCTACACAAGCCATGGTTACTGATGCAATCTCTGTAGTGTGGTGAGACGACCACACTCTACACACTTTCCTCCCAAGCATTGCTATGATCAAGGGAAGTGAGCGAGAAAGTTATACTTTAGTGTGTATGCGCGACAGTCTTTCAAGGTCAATTTGTGCCAAACGGCTTGGTGTAGCTAGTGGAAGTGGAAAAGTGCGGTTCGCCCCGGGGAAGCACTTTTGGTCCGCGGTGCGTTTTCAGAAACAAACAAACAAACAAAAAAGACAATAGGATAATTTCTATAATTTTTGCAAAAAAAAAAAAAAAAAAGAAAAAAAAAGCAGCGATAAGTAAGAAGACAGAGCTCAAATGAAGCCAAATTGTCTTTGATTTGTCTGGCTCAAGGTAAGACAGCCAGTAATAAAAAAAAATGTCTCCAAAACGCGCTGTCAGTTGGTGGAGATAAACCCCACCTAGAAGACGTGAGCAAAAGGTGTGAAAATGATTTGAACATTTTTAAAGGGCTTGATGTGGGTTGGATTAAATGAATTTAGTTTTTCACACCTATGTGAGAAGTCCAAACTTTGGCGTCAGTTCTTTGGTTTTGATTTTTCATGTCTGTGAACTTTTAGTGAAAAAAAAAAAAATAAATAAATAAGTGGAACATTTGTTTTTTTTTTATCTTATCATAGGCCTAGCTTTAATACGGATATAAAATCGTAACTTTTCATAAATTATAAAATAGATAAATAATTCCAATGCTTTATGGATATCACCAGCATTCCTTTTTTTTCCGGAAATATCGAACGGAAATTTAAAAGAAAATTGAAAATTAATATACTTTTTTAAGTGCAGAAACTATTTTTTTTTTTAAATAAACAAGTTTTCACGGTAGTAAAACAATGTTTTATTGTTTTGTTGAGAAAGTTGAAGTTTTATTTAAACTTGTTCCATTTTCTCATATATATATATATATATATATATATATATATATATATATATATATATATATATATATCATAATTGCGAAGGTCAGTGTGTCACTGTGTCACACTTCTTGAACTTTATTCCTAGAGGCTGTAGCCCAACTTATGGCATTTTGGAATCAAGCCGATTCCATGAGCCAATCAGGAACATTCCGGGTCGGATCTGAATTCGAAATCCTGAAATTTTGGATTTCCAACATTTCATTACGGCGATTTTTTACGATTTTATCTTTTTGGCGACGAATTTTTTTGTGTCATAACAATTTTTCTAATTTGAAAATAAATTTGAGAATAATCGAAATTGCAGAATATTAAAGTTTAAGCCTTTCATATTATATTCTTACTCTGTCCTGGACATTGAGTTCTACCTGGATTCTATCCGCTTGGGAATCTATCTATCTATCTATCTATCTATCTATCTATCTATCTATCTATATTGACCACTAATATTATCTCTCTCTCTCTCTCTCTCTCTCTATATATATATATATATATATATATATATATATATATATAGAGAGAGAGAGAGAGAGAGAGACTGTTATCCTCACCTTCATTGCCATATTCACAAGGTTTCGACCGTTGTACGCTCCGGCCTTTATGTCTATGTCCCTCTTTATATCTGTCTATATCTCTGAGATAAGGTATTATGATTACTTAAATTATTTACATTATTCAGACTGTTATCCTCATCTTCATTGCCATATTCACAATGTTTCGGCCGTTGTACGCTCCGGCCTTTAATCCTATGTCTCTCTATATATCTGTCTATATCTCTGAGATAAGGTATTATGATTACTTATATTATTTACATTATTCAGACTGTTATCCGCATCTTGATTGCCATATTCACAACGTTTCGGTCGTTGTACGCTCCGGCCTTTATGTCTATGTCTCTCTATATATCTGTCTATATCTCTGAGATTTTTGGCTAGTATATATATATATATATATATATATATATATATATATATATATATATATAACATTAAAAAAACAGAATCAATAAAATGAAAAAGACATTTGTATGACGCGGAAGATCGAAATCATTTGTCTTAGCGATAACGTTTTCCCGAAGTACTGAATGATATTGAAACTAGAATCGGAAATTTTTCCTCAAGTAACATAGTTATCTCACTTGTCGCCATCGGATTATCATTATCATCGATTAATATGCAATTCATTATCTGATCAAAAATTTCAATATATTTTCGATGTTCAATATTTCAATGTCAACTTTTATGCGTCGAAGTCAGAACCTCCTACTAAAGGTGGAAGTCAAAAGCTTTCGGAAGGGTAAAAAAAAAAAAATCAAAGGAACTATTTTATGATTAATAAAAATATATACAAATTATCATTAATCAATTAAAATTAATTATAAATTGTAGGAAATACGCGGTTAAGGCAGTGGAGAACTTGGAGAGGGGAATTAACAGGAGAATAACTGATTACTGGCATCCATTAAACATGGCACGTGGAACTAGAACAGTCTAACACAGCGAGTGAAATAAAGGGTTAGGATCAACATTCCAACCACCTGAAGAAGGCCGGAGCGTACAACGGCCGAAACGTTGTAATAAATATGGCGACAAAGATGAGGACAATAGTCCGAATAATGTAAATAATGTACATAATACCTCATCTCAAAAATATAGACAGCTATATATGCATATATATGCATATTTATATGTGCTATATATATATATATATATATATATATATATATATATATATATATATATATATGAAGAAATATAGTCTTAAGGTGTGCTATATTTATGGGATAAAGTGCTCAATATCAGAGATAGAGCGTGTATAAATATAAAAGTGAACATAGAAGTCAACACTTAGAGGCGACAGTCTGTTTCATGCTATATGCAATCGTCAGGCCACCTGACGATTGCATATAGCATGAAACAGACTGTCGCCTCTAAGTGTTGACTTCTATGTTCACTTTTATATATATATATATATATATATATATATATATATGTGTGTGTGTGTGTGTGTGTGTGTGTGTGTGTGTCTGATTAAATAATTACCGACATTATGTCTGCTAAGTTTTAACAAAATCCGTCCATACTCATTAACCTTCTGTGTATAGATATTAAAATATGAGAGAAATGTGCTATAACTGTTTAAATTTCTTTAATTTTCATTTCCCAAGTACTTTCGGCCTTCTTCCAATATCATCTTCAGGGGTGCAAGTAGTACAAAACATAGTGGAAAAAATTTCTTAATCAATAATTTTTTCACGTTCTAATGAACGCTCGCTACATTGTCAACCGTTTGAATTTTTAATAAAAGCCGTGTATTGATAATAAAGGATGAGAGAAATGTGCTATAACTGTTTAAATTTCTTTTATATCATTTCCCAAGTAATTTCTATCCTCTTTACAAGATCATCTTCAGGGGTGCAAGTAGTACAAGACATAGAGGAAAACATCCCATAATGGATAATCTCTTCATGTTCTAATGAACACGCATATTGTCAACCGTTTGCATTTAAATCATAATGAAAAATTACGGTAATTGATATCAACACACAGCTTTCTCTAAATACTTGTACCCCTGAAGAACATATTGTCTTGTACTTGAGAACTTTATCCCATAAATATAGCACACCTTAAAACTACATTTCTTGATATATATATATATATATATATATATATATATATATATATATATATATATATATATATATATCAATGTAGTAGCAGAGCAAATAATAATGATGATGAAAAAAAAAAACCCCAAAAAACGGAGACTTTAGAAACCCATTGTAATATTTTATTTCGCAAGACTGATTCCTCATAATCAATTGCATAATTGTTGAAACCGTTTGGTCTGATGAGACGAGCCCAAGGAAGCTGTTTCGAAATAAAATATTACTGTGGGTTTCTAATTCTCCGTTTTCATCATATATATATATATATATATATATATATATATATATATATATATATATATATATATGTATATTCAATACCATCACTTGATAAGACACCAGAAGTGTTGAAACAAAATGGCTATTTTTGTAGTGATTTTATAACATATTTATCTCATAATTTTCGGATAAATAATTTTATATATATATATATATATATATATATATATATATATATATATATATATATATATATATATATAACATAATTCATCGAGTCAAGCAGAAAAATCCTCAACAAAATGCAGAAATCACTGGACGGCTGTTTCGTCTTTTTTTGTGACTCATCAGCACCGTGCATCCACTACCGAGAATGGAACCTGGACCGAGACGTACAATAAATGAACATATATATATATATATATATATATATATAGTCTTCCACAGACAGACTGTTTCGCTGTATCACAACTCGTCAGTGTAGCTAGATAACCGATTGCTTCAAACCGGGATCGAAAAACGTCCGATGTGGCATCAGTCAAAGATTCTACCCCCAAGCTATCGTCGCACAGCAGAACGGAAGGAAAAATTTAACGTTTTTACGATACGAAAGACGTCAGTAGCTAGGAGAGCTCAATTCGATTAGAAGAGCATTGCATTAGTAGCAGCAGCCACTGTTTATAAAATAAGCCCTTTCTCTCCGAGAGCTGAATCTAATTATTTCGAGAGCATAAATAATCTCCAGACAGGCTGTTTCGCTATATCACAGCTCATCAGCGTGACTAGACATCAGATTGCTTCAATCCGGAATCGAAATATATTTCTTTTGCGCTGCTTCATCGTTTCTCTTGAGAATCTGCCATTTGTTTCCGTCAGAGAGGTCGCCTCGATGAAACTGTGTCATCGAGGTGGCTGTCAATAGTCGCCATTTCCCACTTTCTGCCGGTGAAGAGCTTGACGTTCTCGTGTTCCGCTGCCTGAAGGCATGTGTATTGAACATTGGCTTCTTAGGAAATCGAGTGACTTCTAATCTTGCAACGTGTCTAGCTCAGTACAGCTGCGTTTTCAACAGTTTTCTTTTAAATGCTGAAGGCGCTGACATTCTTTTGGTCTTATAATTCAGTCCTATCTGCACACACACACACACGCGCACACACACACGAGCGCCTACACACACCAGCGGTGATACACACACACACACACACACACACACACACACACACACACACACACATATCTTCATAGTTATATATATATATATATTATATATAATAGAAAACGATATATGTTTTTATTTAAAGAAATTAGCTAATTCAAAAATGTATAGAAAATTTATACATATACACATTACACAATTATATACAAATGTACACATTTTGCGTGTGAGTGTATCTTTAAGTGTATATATATATATATATATATATATATATATATATATATATATATATATAAGTGAACATTGAGGTCAACACTCAGAGGCGACAGGCTGTTACATGCTGAACGCAATCGTTAGACCGCTGATTGCGTCCAGCATGAAACAGCCTGTCGCCTCTGAGTGTTGACTTCAATGTTCACTTTTATATTTATATTTACATACTCCATGTCTCTGATATTGAGTACTTTATCTCATAAATATATCAAACTTTAAAAATATTTTCCTTCATATATATATATATATATAGAGAGAGAGAGAGAGAGAGAGAGGTAGATAAATAAATAAGTGTGTGCATGTGTATCGATTTATTTAGGGATATATGTTGATGTATATATGTATATGTATATATTAGGTTGGTGCAAAAACATTTTCGTTTTTTAACATATGTTACGATGTGAGAAAACGAAATTATTTTTGCACCAACCTAATATTTTCCATATATATATATATATATATATATATATATATATATATATATTGGAAAACGATATATGTTTTTATTTAAAGAATTTAACTAAGACGGTAATATATAGAAAATTTACTCAGACGAAAATATATAGAAAGTGCTTTAACCGCTAGATCATCCACAGTAAAATTGCGTCCAGGTTCTTACGACATTTTTTTTAAGCATTACGCCCCGAGCAAGGCGGGAATCCACTAGGATGCAGGGGGTTGCAGAAGATTTAGAGCGAGAGCAGATAGGAGTGATAGAGGAAAGGATGAGGAGAAGGATAGTGGATAGATCAAGGCAACTGGAGATGTCGATTGACATTACATTTGAATAGTTGGATATTATAGCTCTCAGGGAAACAGGAATAGGAGAGGGAGTTCCACAGGCGAGAGGTGAGAAATATGAAGTAACTGGAGTAGAAGAGACGGTTACATTTAAAAGTTTCTACAGTGAAAGGGTGAGAGCGGGATGCCAGTCTCGTAGGGCGCTTGAATTCATGAAGTCTGGGAACCTGTGAAAGCAGCTCATGAAAGTATTTGTAAAAAAGACAGAGAGAGGCGACGGCGCATCTGTGAGAGAGGAACTGTAGACGAGATGCCAGATCAGGGCCAATTATATTACATATCCATCTCTGGATCTTGTCAAGAACTCCGAGATAAACAGAAGGTGCCTCAGACCATATATGGCAGCAATACTCCATGCAAGGGCGAATGGTTGATTTGTATATTCGAAGTATCGATTCCGGGGAGAAAAATTTCCTGGGGCGGCACAGAGCGCCAACTTTCCTCGCGGTGGACGATGCAATTGACTCAATGTATTTGTTCCATCTCAGGTCAGCAGTCAACGTGAGACCGAGTAGACGCAGAGAGTTACTCCCAAGAAGTTGACTATCAAACATTCTAATGGGGGGCAGGGAAGGATCTCTATGGTGATTAATAGAGAGTAGTTTAGTTTTTGAGGCGTTAAAGTTGACCAGCCAATTTTTGCCCCGATTAACAACCGATTACTAGAAAATTGTTTTGTAATCATGTCTGATTTATTTATTAAAGACATTTTTATCTATAAAAAGAACGTTAAACATAAAAATGTCTTTAATAAATAAATTGTCGGACTTTGTCCATTTCTTAATGTATGACGTCATTTGTTTACATTTGATACGCCATGAGCAGTTATGAATGTACGAGATTCATGGAAGATTGAAGTTTATAAGCAGTAAATTCGACCTTGTCAACCGAACGATCCTTTGCGGCCGAATCGGTTAGGCACGCCCGGCTAAATGGCGGTTCCGTATAGGATGCAGGTTCGAATCCTGTCAAAGGACGAATATTTTCTATGAAAATTTCTCGGACATTGAGGCCGGTAAATGTTATTTAATACTGTTTATTATAAACAGAGCATTTACTTAAATACTTGTATCTATAAAAAGAACGTTAAACATAAAAAATGTCTTTAATATATATATATATATATATATATATATATATATATATATATATATATATATATGTGTGTGTGTATATGTGTATATTTTCAGGTATATACTCGTGTTGGCATAAATGTGGAAGGGATATTTTCATGATAGAGAAGAGTGTAGATATATATAGATAGATGTAGGTGTGGGTTTAAAATGTGATTCGCTGTATTTGACGCTGTGATAAGGGGTATGTGTATATTCATGTACATAGCATCTGTATCCGTGTCATTTGCAACGTGTACAGTGTTATTCGCCCTTTGATAAATCACAAGCCGATGGTTTATGGCACAAACCGCCGATGTTTGCCACATCTCAATTTTTAATTAATTTGATAGTAATTCGCTTAATAAAGGTTTTCTCTTAATAAATATATAGTTTAATTAAGATCTTATGATTATCTGGAAAAAGGAGATAATTTTTTTGTAAAATTATCTCAGACGTTGATTTATCTTTTGAAATCAATGTATATATCGTTAAAAATTTGATATATTATGGAACATAACTTAATCCTTTGAGCCCTGCGTTCATGAACAATTTTAATCCATCTGCCCGAGCACCTGAGTCAAAATTCGCGAATAAGTATGCAATATTTCACGGTAGATATAATGATAGTTACCACAATTTACCAACTGTTCTACCGGTAGCTGAGTATTAATTCATTTTTCTCTACCACCAGTAAAGCAGTGAAGGGCACAAAGGCTTAATACCGGAGTTTGGAAATCGAATTAAACGGGAAACTGACAGTCACCATGCAGTATTGATTCCTATGTCCACACAGTATTTCTTTCATTCTCTCTTTAATCGTTATTTATCTGTATGAAGGACATGGGCGATTGTTATATACCATACCTATGAACATTAATGGCTAAGTTTCAGTCCTCATAAATACGTTGAACATGCTGTCTAAGTAGTCCACCACTAGCAGTGGTTTACCTACTTCACGCCGCTGGCGAGTATTGTATTTTCTTGATATTATGAAGCCTAGCATTTTTATTTCCAACTTCCGTTTTGGTTATGCCTCATTCAGTAACCTTTCCTGGATTACAACAAAGAAAAAAAAATTATATTAAGAAGAGAAAATAATAAAAGAACAAGAATTAAGAGGACAGAAGATAACGATTGATATTGCATTTAAATTTTTGAAGATCAAAGGCAATAAAGCCACTAGGACGCAAGCGGTTACTGAGTATTAGAGAATATGAGAAAAACTACTATTAAGGAGAGAAGACAATAAAAGAACAAGAATTAAGAAGACAGAAGATAACGATTGACATTGTATTTAAATTTTTGAAGATCAAAGGCAATAAAGCCACTAGAACGCAAGGGGTTACTGAATGTTAGAGAATATGAGAAAAACTACTATTAACGAGAAAGGACAATAAAAGAACAAGAATTAAGAAGACAGAAGATAACGATTGGTATTGCATTTAAATTCTTGAAGATCAAAGGCAATAAAGCCACTAGGACGCAAGCGGTTACTGAGTATTTGAGAATATGAGAAAAACTACTATTAAGGAGAGAAGACAATAAAAGAACAAGAATTAAGAATACGGAAGATAACGATTGACATTGCATTTAAATCTTTGAAGATCAAAGGCAATAAAACCAATAAGGTGCAAGGGGTTACTGAGTGTTAGAGAATGTGAGAAAAACTACTATTAATGAGAGAGGACAATAAAACAACAAGAATTAAGAAGACGGAAGATAACGATTGACATTGCATTTAAATTTTTGAAGATCAAAAGCCATAAAACCACTAGGATACAAGTGGTTACTGAGTGTTAGAGAATATGAGTGTTATATACTGTATCTATGAACGCAAATAGGGATGTCCCAATCCTCTTAATTACGTTGGACACTATTGTAAGCGGGGGTAATATGCTGTCTAAGTAGTCCACTACTAGCTGTGGTTTACCTACTTCACGACCCTGGCGAGTATTGTATTTTGTTGATGTTATAAAGATTACCATTTCATTTCCAACCTCCGTTTTGATTATTCTTCATTCAGTAACCTTTTCTAGGTTACAATAATGTCTAACATAGTCTCTAAATATAAATGAATCTTTTTAGGATCACTGTTGATGAGAAAAATCCACACACAAAGCACAACCATCCGATTCCTCCCCCTCTGCAGTTCTCTCATTCAGGCTGAGGGTTGGAAATCTGCATAAGGCACAAATTCGTCTTACAAATTCTCTTAGCTACGAGATCTTTTTCTTAACTTGTAGCTTTTGAATCAACCATGTTTTCTTCCAAGTATCTTATATTCAAGTCACATTGTTATATACCGTAGCTATGAACATAAATGGGTGTGTCCCAATCCTCATAAATATATTGGATACTATTGTATGTGGGGGGTAATATGCTGTGTATGTTCGCAGCGTGAGCTGGCAGCGTGGGAAGCGCTTACCGTGTCGAACTCTTTGCCTTTGGGCAGAGAGGAACCTGGTTGAGGCTTTGCCAAATGGCAGTGTCTCGTCCGGGGACGTCCACAGATATCCGATTCCGCGTATGCGGGGTCTACGAGCAATTTTTGCCCGAGACAACGGGCTCGAATTTCCCCACATTAAATTTGACCTTTTGCGCATCCTGTCTCGTCGGGAGGCAGGTTAATATCGTAACATGCAGTCTATGTAGTCCACCATTATCAGTGGTTTACCTACTTCAGGCCGCTGGCGAGTATTGTATTTTGTTGATGTTATAAAGTTTACTATTTCATTTCCAACCTCCATTTTGGTTATTCCTCATTCAGGAACCTTTTCTAGGTTACAACATTTTGGCTACACGGATTTGGCTGAAATTAATTAAACATTCACAAGTACAACCTTTGGCGAACAAAGATTTTGACAGAAGAGAACTTAGGTAAATGTTCACGAATACAATACCACACATATATTATAAATATATAAATCACACGCACTAATATATATATATATATATATATATATATATATATATATATATATATATATATATATATATATAATGTTATATACCGTAACAATAAACATTAATGGATATGTCCCAATCTTAATTAATACGTTGGAATCTATTGCAAGTGGGGATAATATGCTAAGTAGTCCACCACTAGTGGTTTACCTATTACACGCCGCTGACGAGTATTGTATTTTGTTGATGTTTTAAAGATTACCATTTCATTTCTAACCTCCGTTTTGGTTATTCCTCATTCGGTAACCCTTTCTAGGTTACAACAGTGATCATAGCTCTCAATCAATTTTTAAAAAGGGAAAACATTATAATAAATGAAGCATCATATGGAAAGCCTCGTTTGGTTTCTAAACAAGTTGCGATGACATTTTCGAGAGACAATACGAATAAATCAGTCAATTGTTCCTCAGTCATTGTTCGAGCAAAAAGTGTTCTTTAGAACGGATAGCTTTGAGTAAAAGAGGAAACGTCAATGACTGTCAATAGGTGCGATTTTGTCACATGCAGGAAGCTAATGACACGCCTGTTTCCTCCACGCTCTCATGTCAGACGTCGATTCACTTGTTTGATTTTCAAGATTTCTCTTCTTCTTCGCAGCTCGTGATAGGCATTGTTTCAGTGTCTTGTTTGTTCAACGGTGTATCAACTCCTATATGGACCATTTAATGTCGAAATTTAATTTAACTGGGATCTTGAATTTAATAAGAAAATATATATTATTCTGTTTTCACAATTGAATACATGGTAGATAATACTCTGCTTTTGTGCATGTACATGTTTGTGTGGACATAACGACTAGAGGCAGTGATATGTCTGTTATATATGGTAGTTTTGCTGAAGTTATAATTTGAAATGCAGTTTGATTTCCCTAAGAAATTATAGGATATTATATGAATTGATGTTATGAAAGAGTTCTTTCATGTTGATTTTTTGGTGGGTTGATTTTGTTTAGAGACATATCAATCACTAGGGGTTATTTAATGCCGAAAACTAAATGTATATGAATGCAATTGCCTGCCTTCAACTCCAGATAAAATGTATTGTTGGTCATTTTGATATAAAATGGTTTGGTTTGGTTTGTTTTACGGCAAAATCTCAATGGGTTATTTAATGCCGACATGATTTTTATTGATGGAAGCATATTTTAAAAAAAATGTATCGCTTTTATTTTGTTTTAAATGTATAGCTGGTAATTATTTTTTTTTTCAAAAATGTATTGCTGGTTATAATTTTACTTCAAAACTTTATTCTTGAACGATACACAGCCATCTAGTGGGATAAACTCTACACCATATGAATGCAGTGTGGTGATGATACGGCATGGATACAGTGATGATACGCTGTTGATACGTTGATGATATATGGCACTTGTAGGGCGATAATACAAAACTGATAGAGTGATGATATAACACGGATACGGTGATGATTAAGATGAATTAAACTTATCTTCACACATTGTCTAAATTTCTTTTTCGGATATTATGCGATCCATGGTGATTAACACTTGTTTCCAAACTCTCACAAAGTCGAGCTTTCAAGTAAGAGAACATCGGCTGTGCTTTGACCCGGAGAGAAATGGGCTGTGCCAGGTTTAATTGTGCAAGATAATCTGCGTATCAACATATACCCCGTTAGAAATGATCGTTGATGAACATTAAAGATTATTGAATTATTTAAGAAGATTGAATTATTCCTCTGAACAAATTATTCATAATTAGCAGTAGCGCTCGGCGTTGCCCGGGGATGTAACAGTAAGGGATAGATCAAGTATCGACCATCATAAAGACCAAAAAATAAAATTGACAAAGATTATTGTTTAAGGTTGATAGACACGCATGTCTTAATTAGTTTTTTTCTTTTTTACGAATTGGTCAAACTCAAACATTGTTTTCAATCGTTATGAATTTTAAACAATTGTCTTGTAAATGGAATTTTTAAAGCATTCTGAATGTAAAAATAAAGAAAAAAGTGTGCAAGACAATAAGAAATACTACCTGCCAAAAAAAAAAGTGAAGTTTTGTTGAAATCGGTTGAAAAATGTAGGAAATCCCATCCCATATATAAACGAACACACACACACACACACACACACACATACACACACACACACACACAACCTGGGTTTTATAATAAGTATAACTCGATATGAGTTGTTCCCCTTTCATTCTCGCGATGCCTCTTAATCGTGTTTTCAAATTGATTTCGTGCAAAAACAATTGTGTTTTTCCAATGTTTGGCGCTGTCAGAAGAACCGCGAGGTAATTTTACGTAGTCATGTGAAGTTTTGTTAAAATCGGTTGAAAAATGTAGGAAATCCGATCCAATATATAAACGAACACACACACACACACACACGCACACAACCTGGGTTTTATAATAAGTATGATGCTGCTGTAATCTGATTACGACAGTCGAATTCATCTTGTTTCACAGATATATCAGATTTTTTTTATACATCTTTCCCAGGATCTAAAAAGCAAAACGTGGGCTTAGAAATACCAATAGAAGTTGGTCGAATCGACTGTCACCTGTCACGAGGATGTAGCGACGGTTACAAGTGATAAAAACCTAAGTGTTCATGGGATAGTATTGTTATTATAAACTGGTACCATCTTAGACCAGAATACTACTCAAGCCGGTGGTGGTGAAGTTGGTACCGTGATCAGAAGCAGTGTTAAATCTGGTTGCCGTAACCACAATATGATATCTGGTTAACCCAGGCAAACGCAGACAAAGCTAGAAAGACCCAAACAAACCCAGGCACACCCAGGCAAATATTCGACGAACGGGGACAGAGGTAACATCGCCGAAAACATTACCTGGGAAGGTTCCGGTTCCCGCGCCGCAGGAAGAAGGAGCTTGTCTGACTTGAAACCCCAGTAGTGTAGGGAGGAAAGTAAACTCCATGTTGAAAATGAGTAGCCATGCACCTGAAGGTTCTCCAAGGTCAAACAGCAGAAGGCAGTAACAAACAAGAAAAGACACATGTAACTGAGTATGAATTAATAATTTTCGGATTGTATTGTAGCTGTTCAACACTGCCTAGGGTTAGGTCGAAATAGTGGTCAACTATCTGATAAGGAGTGAAAAGGATTCACTAAGAAAAAAATCCATTGAGAGTACGCTGATTTCACAATTCTCGATAATATACCGGGGCCATACATAATATCGATCAGGGCAAAGGCAATCGCAGCAAAATGCGGTATACCTTTTAATATGGAAACAATATAGATTTCTTTGGAGTGGGCTAATTTAAAATCCAACAGACACCAACGGCTCTAATAAATAAATAAATTAAAAATCACTTTATAGTCGTCGGATCTGATAAGGTTATTTAATTTGTTCTCTCTCAAATTTGTTACGAACAGTTTTGTCTTTACACTATTTAAATTATAGATATAATTTACCGGAATTCATTATGGATTATCCAAGGACACATGTCACAGAGATTAAAAGGGTGAGTTAGATCCAGTGACTGGATCCAAATAGTGTGAGTTCAATAACTGGTTAAGGCGGTGGAAAACTTGGAGAGGTGAATTAATAGGAGATAACTGACATACATTAGGCATGGCACGTGGAACAAGAACAGTCTACAGCAGTAAGCGAAATAAAGGTTTCAGTTCGACATTCCAACCACCCGAAGAAGGCCGGAGCATACAACGGCCGAAACGTTGTGATAAATATGGCGACAAAGATGAGGACAATTGTCCGAATAATGTAAATAGTGTACATAATAACTCATCTCAGAAATATAGAGATATACTGAAGGGCTGAAATGTTGTGATAGATATGGCGACAAAGATGAGGACAATAGTCCGAATAATGTAAATAGTGTACATAATACCTCATCTCAGAAATATAGCCAGATACTGAAGGGTCGGAACGTTGTAATAAATATGGCGACAAAGATGAGGACAATAGTCCGAATAATGTAAATAGTGTACATAATACCTCATCTCAGAAATATAGACAAATACTGAAGGGCCGGAACGTTGTAATAAATATGGCGTCAAAGATGAGGACAATAGTCCGAATAATGTAAATAGTGTACATAATAACTCATCTCAGAAATATAGACAGAGACTGAAGGGCCGGAACATTGTAATAAATATGGCGTCAAAGATGAGGACAATAGTCCGAATAATGTAAATAGTGTACATAATACCTCATCTCAGAAATATAGACAGTTCTGTCTTTGAAGTGGCCAAACCTAACAATTATAATTTCTCACTACTGTTTTGTATACTATTCTACATTCAATTAAGACACACACAGAAACACACACACACACACACACAGACACACACAAACAATATTCCTAAAAAATGAATGAAAAATGAAATGAAATTTATTTTAATCTAAAATCGAAGGTTAATATTGTGAAAGATGAGAGACCATGTTAGTGAATATTAATATTGTGAAAGATGAGAGACCACGTTATTGAAAGTTAATATTGTAAAAGATGAGAGACCATGTTATTGAATGATAATATTGTGAAAGATGAGAGACAATGTTATTGAATGATAATATTGTAAAAGATGAGTGACCATATCATTGAATGTTAATATTTGAAAAGATGAGAGACCATGTTATTGAATGTTATTATTGTAAAAGATGAGAGATTATGTTATTGAATGTTAATATTGTAAAAGTTCAGATACCATATTATTTAATGTTAATATTGTGAAAGATGAGAGACCATGTTAATGAATGTTAATATTGTAAAAGATGAGAGACCAATTTATTGAATGTTATTATTGTAAAAGTTGAGAGATTATGTTATTGAATGTTAATATTGTAAAAGTTAAGAGGCCATGTTATTGAATGTTAATATTGTAAAAGATGAGGGACCATGTTATTGAATGTTAATATTGTAAAAGATGAGAGGCCATGTTATTGAATGTTAATTATTGTAATTGATGAGGGACCATGATATTGAATGTTAATATTGCAAAAGATGAGATACCATGTAATTGAATGTTAATATTGTAAAAGGTGAGGGACCATGTCATTGAATGTTAATATTGTGAAAGATGAGAGACAATGGTATTGAATGATAATATTGTAAAAGATGAGAGACCATGTTATTGAATGTTAATATTGTGAAAGATGAGGGATCATGTTATTGACAGTTAATATTGTAAAAGATGATGGTCCATGCTATTGAATGTTAATATAGTGAAAAATGAGAGGCCAAGTTGTTGAATATTAATATTGTAAAAGATGAGGGACCATGTTATTGAATGTTAATATTGTAAAAGATGAGAGAGAACCTTATTGAATGTTAATACTGTAAAAGATGAGAGGCCACGAGATTGAAAGTTAATATTATAAAAGATGAGAAACCATGCTATTGAATGATAATATTGTAAAAGATCAGAGACTAAGTTATGGAATGTTAATATTGTAAAAGGTGAGAGACCATCTTAATGAATATTAATATTGTAAAAGATGAGGGACCATGTTATTGAAGGTTAATATTGTGAAAGATGAGAGGCCATGTTATTGAATATTAATATTGTGAAAGATGAGAGACCATGTTATTGAATGATAATATTGATAAAGATGAGGGAACATATTATTGAATGTTAATATTGCAAAAGATGAGATACCATGTTATTGAATGTTAATATTGTAAAAGGTGAGGGAACAAGTCATTGAATGTTAAAATTGTGAAAGATGAGAGACAATGGTATTGAATGCTAATATTGTAAAAGATGAGAGACCATGTTATTGAATGTCAATATTGTGAAAGAGGAGAAACCATGCTATTGAATGTTAATATTGTAAAAGATGAGAGAACATTTCATTGAATGTTAATATTGTAAAAGTTAAGGGACCATGTTATTGAAGGTTAATATTGTGAAAGATGAGAGGCCATGTTATTGAATATTAATATTGTGCAAGATGAGAGACCATGATATTGAATGATAATATTGTCAAAGATGAGGGAACATGTTATTGAATGTTAATATTGCAAAAGATGAGATACCACGTTATTGAATGTTAATATTGTAAAAAATGAGTGACCATGTTATTGAATGTTAATATTGTAAAAGATGAGAGACCAAGTTAATGAATGTTAATATTGTGAAAGATGAGAGACCATGTTATTGAACATTAATATTGTGAAAGATGAGAGACAATGTTATTGAATGGTAATATTGTAAAAGATGAGATACCACGTTATTGAATGTTAATACTGTAAAAGTTGAGAGGACATGTTATTGAAAGTTAATATTGTAAAAGATGAGAGACCATGCTATAGAATGTTAATATTGTGAAAGATGAGAGACAATGTTATTGAATGATAATATTGTAAAAGATGAGAAAACATGTTATTGAAACTTAATATAGTGAAAGAAGAGAAACCATGCTATTGAAGGTTAATATTGTAAAAGATGAGAAAACATGTTATTGAATGTTAACGTTGTGAAAGATGAGATGCCATGTTATTGAATGTTAATATTGTAATTGATGAGAGAATATGTTACTGATTGATAATATTGTGAAATATGAGAGACCTTATTATTGTATGATAATATTGTGAAAGATGAGGGATCATGTTAGTGATTATCAATATGGTGAAAGATGAGAGGCCAAGTTATTGAATGTTAATATTGGAAAAGATGAGAGAACATGTTATTGAATGTTAATATATTAAAAGTTCAGATACCATATTATTTAATGTTAATATTATAAAAGATGAGAAGCCATGTTAATGAATGTTAATATTGTAAAAGATGAGAGGCCATGTTATTGAACGTTAATATTGTAATTGATGAGGGACCATGTTATTGAATAATAATATTGTAAAAGATGAGAAGCCATGTTATTGTATGTTAATATTGTAACAGATAAGAGGCCATGTTATTGAATGTTAATATTGTAATTGATGAGGGACCATGTTATTGAATGTTAATATTGTAAAAGATGAGAGACCATGTTATTGAATGTTAATATTGTAAAAGATGAGAGACCAGGTCATTGAATGTTAATATTGTGAAAGAGGAGAGACCATGTTATTGAAAGGTAATATTGTAAAAGATGATGGTCAATGCTATTGAATGTTAATATTGTGAAAAATGAGAGGCCATGTTGTTGAATATTAATATTGTAAAAGATGCGGGACCATGTTATTGAATGTTAATACTGTAAAAGATGAGAGGCCATGTTATTGAACGTTAATATTGGAAAAGCTGAGAGACAATGTTATTGAATGATAATATTGTAAAAGATGAGAGGCCATGTTATTGAATGTTAATATTCAAAAAGTTGAGAGAAATTGCTATTGAATGTTAATATTGTAAAAGATGAGAGACCATGTAATTGAATGTTAATATTGTAAAAGAAGAGAGACTATGTTATTGAATGTTATTATTGTAAAAGTTGAGAGACCATGTTATTGAATGTTAATATTGTAAAAGATGAGACGCCATGTTATTGAATGTTAATATTGTAATTGGTGAGGGACCATGTTATTGAATGTTAATATTGTAAAAGATGAGAAGCCATGCTTTTGAATGTTAATATTGTAATTGATGAGGGACCATGTTATTGAACATTAATATTGTAAAAGATGAGAGGCCATGTTATTGAATGTTAATATTGTAAAAGATGAGAAAACAGGTTATTGAATGTTAACATTGTGAAAGATGAGATGCCATGTTATTGAATGTTAATATTGTAATTGATGAGGGACCATGTTATTGATTGATAATATTGTGAAAGATGAGAGGCCAAGTTATTGAACATTAATATTGTGAAAGATGAGAGAACATGTTATTGATTTTTAATATTGTGAAAGATGAGAGACCATATTATTGAATGTTATTATTGTAAAAGTTGAGAAATCACGTAATTGAATGTTAATATTGTACAAGTTGAGAGGCCATGTTATTGAATGTTAATATTGTAAAAGATGAAGGACCATGTTATTGAATGTTAATATTGTAAAAGATGAGAGGCCATGTTATTGAATGTTAATATTGTAATTGATGAGGGACCATGTTAATGAATGTTAATATTGTAAAAGTTGAGAGGCCATGTTATTGAATATTAATATTGTAATTGATGAGGGACCATGTTATTGAATGTTAATATTGCAAAAGATGAGATACCATGTTATTGAATTTAATATTGTAAAAGGTGAGGGACCATGTCATTGAATGGTAATATTGTAAAAGATGAGATACCATATTATTGAATGTTAATATTGTAAAAGATGAGAGGCCATGCTATTGAATGTTAATATTGTAATTGATGAGGGACAATGTTATTGAATGTTATTATTGCAAAAGTTGAGTTACCATGGTATTGAATGTTAATATTGTAAAATTTGAGGGATCATGTCATTGAATGTTAATATTGTGAATGCTGAGAGACAAAGGTATTGAATGATAATATTGTAAAAGATGAGAGACCATGTTATTGAATGTTAATATTGTAAAAGATGAGAGACCATGTAATTGAATGTTAATATTGTAAAAGAAGAGAGACCATGTTATTGAATGTTATTATTGTAAAAGTAGAGAGACCATGTTATTGAATATTAATATTGTAAAAGATGAGAGGTCATGTTATTGAATGTTAATTTCGTAAAAGATGAGAGGCCAACTTATTGAATGTTAATATTGTAAAAGATGAGAGGCCATGTTATTGAATGTTAATATTGTAAAAGATGAGAGGCCATGTTATTGAATGTTAATATTGTAAAAGAGGAGAGTCCATGATAATGAATGTTAATATTGTAAAAGATGAGAGGCCAGGTTATTAAATGTTAATATTGTAAAAGATGAGAGGCCATGTTATTGAATGTTAATATTGTAAAAGATGTGATGCCATGTTATTTAATGTTAATATTGTAATTGATGAGCGACCATGTTATTGAATGTTAATATTGCAAAAGATGAGAGGCCATGCTATTGACTGTTAATATTGTAAAAGATGAGAGGCCATGTCATTGAATGTTAATATTGTAATTGTTGAGGGACCAAGTTATTGAATGTTAATATTGTAAAAGATGAGAGGCCTGGTTATTGAATGTTAATATTGTAAAAGATGTGAGGCCAATTTATTGAATGTTAATATTGCAAATGATTTGGAACCATGTTATTGAATGTTAATATTGTAAAAGATGAGAGGCCATGTTATTGTATGTTAATATTGTTATTGATCAGGGGCCATGTTATTGAATGTTAATATTGTAATTGATGAGGGACCATGTTATTGAATGTTAATATTGTACAAGATGAGAGGTCATGTTATTGGATGGTTATATTGTAAAAGATGAGAGGCCATGTTATTTAATGTTAATATTGTAATTGAAGAGGGACCATGTTATTGAATGTTAATATTGCAAAACATGAGAGGCCATGCTATTGAATGTCAATATTGTAAAACATGAGAGGCCATGTCATTGAATGTTAATATTGTAATTGAAGAGGGACCATGTTATTGAATGTTAATATTGCAAAAGATGTCAGGCCATGATATTGAATGAAAATATTGTAAAAGATGAGACGCCATGTCATTGAATGTTAATATTGTAATTGACGAGGGACCATGTTATTGAATGTTAATATTGTAAAAGGTGTGAGGCCAAGTTATTGAATGTTAATATTGTAAAAGATGAGAGGCCATGTTATTGAATGTTAATATTGTAATTGATTAGTGACCATGTTATTGAATGTTAATATTGTAAAAGATGAGAGGCCATGTTATTGTATGTTAATATTGTAGAATATGAGAGGCCATTTATTTGAAAGTTAATATTGTAATTGATGAGGGACCATGTTATTGAATGGTTATATTGTAAAAGATGAGCGGGTCATGTAACTGAATATTAATATTGTAATTGATGAGGCACCATGTTATTGAATGTTAATATTGTAAATGATGAGAGGACAGGTTATTGAATGTTAATATTGTAAAAGATGAGAGGCCATGTTATTGAATGTTAATATTGTAATTGATGATGGATCATGTTATTGAATGTTAATATTGTAAATGATGAAAGGCCATGTTATTGAATGTTAATATTGTAATTGATTAGGAACGATGCTATTGAATGTTAATATTGTAAAAGATGAGAGGCCATGTTATTGAATGTTAATATTGTAATTGATTAGGAACGATGCTATTGAATGTTAATATTGTCAAAGATGAAAGTCCATGTTAATGAATGTTAATATTGTAATTGATGAGTTACCATAGTTATTGAATGTTAATAACGTAAAAGATGAGAGGCAATATTATTGAATGTGAATATTGTAAAAGTTGAGAGGCCATGTTATTGAATGTTAATATTGTAATTGATGAGGGACCAATTTATTGAATGTTAATATTGTAAAAGATGAGAAGCCAGGTTTTGAATGTTAATATTGTAAAAGATGAGAGGCCATGTTATTGAATGTTAATATTGTACAAGTTGAGACGCCATGTTATTGAATGTTAATATTGTAATGGATGAGTGACCATGACATTGAATATTAATATTGTCAATGATGAGAGGCCATGTTATTGAATGTTACTATTGTAAAAGATGAGAGGTCATGTTATTGAATGTTAATATTGTAAAAGATGAGAGGCCATGTTATTGAATGTTAATATTGTAATTGATGAGGGACCATGTTATTGAATGTTAATATTGTAAAAGTTGAGAGGCCATGTTATTAAATGTTAATATTTAAAAGTTGAGATGCCAAGTTATGGAATGTTAATATTGTAATTGATGAGCGACCAAGTTATTGAATGTTAATATTGTAAAAGATGAGAGGCCATGTTATTGAATGTTAATAATGTAAAAGATGCGAGGCAATGTTATTGAATGTTAATATTGTAAGTGATGAGGGACCATGTTTTTGAATGTTAATATTTTCAAATTTGAGAGGCCAAGTTATTGAATGTTAATATTGTAAAAGATGAGAGGCCTTGTTTTTGAATGTTAATATTGTAAGTGATGAGGGACCATGTTTTTGAATGTTAATATTGTAAAAGGTGAGAGGGCAAGTTATTGAATGTTAATATTGTAAAAGATGAGCGGCCATGTTATTGAATGTTAATATTTTAACAGATGAGAGATCATGTTATTGAATGTTAATATTGTAATTGAAGAGGGACCATGTTATTGAATGTTAATATAGTAAAAGATGAGAGGCCATGTTATTGAATGTTAATATTGTAAAAGATGAGAGGACAAGTTATTGAATGTTAATATTGTAAGGGATGAAGGACCCTGTTATTGAATGTTAATATTGTAATTGTTGTGGGACCAATATATTGAATGTTAATATTTAAAAAGTTGAGAGGCCAGGTTATTGAATGTTAATATTGTAAAAGATGTGAGGTCATGTTATTGAATGTTAATATTGTAAAAGTTGAGACGCCATTTTATTGAATGTTAATAGTGTAATTGATTAGGGACCATGTTAATGAATGTTAATATTGTAAAAGATGAGAGGCCATGTTATTGTATGTTAATATTGTAAAAGATGAGAGGCTATTTTATTGAATGTTAATATTGTAATTGACGAGTGTCCATGTTATTGAATGTTAATATTGTAAAAGATGAGAGGCCATGTTATTGAATATTAATACTGTAATTGATGAGGCACCAGGTTATTTAATGTTAATACTGTAAAAGTTGAGAGGCCATTTTATTGAATGTTAATATTGTTATTGATCAGGGGCCATGTTAATGAATGTAAATATTGCAATTGATGAGGGACCATGTTATTGAAAGTTAATATTGTACAAGATGAGAGGTCATGTTATTGGAGGTTTATATTGTAAAAGATGAAAGGCAATTTTATTTAATGTTAATATTGTAATTGATGTGGGAACATGTTATTGAATATTAATATTGCAAAAGATGAGAGGCCAGGTCATTGAATGTTAATATTGCAAAATATAAGAGGCAATGTTAGTGAATGTTAATATTGTAATTGATGAGTGACATTGTTATTGAATGTTAATATTGTAAAAGATGAGAGGCCATGCTATTGAATGTTAATATTGTAAAAGATGAGAGGCCATGTTATTGAATGTTAATAGTGTAATTGTTGAGTGACCAAGATATTGAATCTTAATATTGAAAAAATTGAGAGGCCAGGTTATTGAATGTTAATATTGTAAAAGAAGTGAGGCCATGTTATTGAATGTTAATATTGTAAAAGTTGAGATGCCATTTCATTGAATGTTAATATTGTAATTGATCAGGGACCATGTTATTGAATGTTAATATTGTAAAAGATGAGAGGCCATGTTAATGAATGTTAATATTGTAAAAGATGAGAGGCCATTTTATTGAATGTTTATATTGTAATTGATGAGGCAGAATGTTATTGAATGTTAATATTGTAAAAGATGAGAGGCCATGTTATTGAATGTTAATATTGTAAAAGATGAGAGGCCATGTTATTGAATGTTAATATTGTAATTGATGAGGCACCATGTTATTGAATGTTAATACCGTAAAAGATGAGAGGCCATGTTATTGAATGTTAATATTGTAAAAGATGAGAGGCCATGTAATTGAATATTAATATTGTAAAGGATGAGGGTCCATGATATTGGATGTTAATATTGTAAAAGTTGAGAGGCCCTGTTATTGAATGATAATGTTGTAAAAGATGAGAGTGCATGTTATTGAATGTTAATATTGTAATAGATGAGGCACCATGTTATTGAATGTTAATATTGTAAAAGATCAGAGGCCATGTTATTGAAAGTTAATATTGTAAAAGTTGAGTGGCCATGTTAATGAATGTTAATATTGTAATGGATGAGAGACCACGTTATTGAATGTTAATATTGTTAAAGATATGAGGCCATGTTATTGAATGTTAATATTGTAAAAAATGAGAGGACATTTTATTGAATTTTACTATTGTAAAAGATGAGAGGACATTTTACTGAATGTTATTATTGTAAAAGATTAGAGGACATGTTATTGAATGTTAATATTTTCAAAGTTGAGAGGCCAATTTATTGAATGTTAATATTGTAAAAGATGAGAGGCCATGTTTTTGAATGTTAATATTGTAAGTGATGAGGGACCATGTTTTTGAATGTTAATATTGGAAAAGTTGAGAGGGCAAGTTATTGAATGTTAATATTGTAAAAGATGAGAGGCCATGTTATTGAATGTTAATATTTTAACAGATGAGAGATCATGTTATTGAATGTTAATATTGTAATTGATGAGGGACCATGTTATTGAATGTTAATATTGTAAAAGATGAGAGGTCATGTTATTGAATGTTAATATTGTAAAAGATGAGAGGCCAAGTTATTGAATGTTAATATTGTAAGTGATGAAGGACCATGTTATTGAATGTTAATATTGTAATTGTTGTGGGACCAATATATTGAATGTTAATATTTAAAAAGGTGAGAGGCCTGGTTATTGAATGTTAATATTGTAAAAGATGTGAGGTCATGTTATTGAATGTTAATATTGTAAAAGTTGAGACGCGATTTTATTGAATGTTAATATTGTAATTGATTAGGGACCATGTTAATGAATGTTAATATTGTAAAAGATGAGAGGCCATGTTATTGTATGTTAATATTGTAAAAGATGAGAGGCTATTTTATTGAATGTTAATATTGTAATTGATGAGGCACCATGTTATTGAATGTTAATACTGTAAAAGATGAGAGGCCATGTTATTGAATGTTAATATTGTAAAAGATGAGAGGCCATGTAATTGAATATTAATATTGTAAAGGATGAGGGTCCATGATATTGAATGTTAATATTGTAAAAGTTGAGAGGCCCTGTTATTGAATGATAATGTTGTAAAAGATGAGAGTGCATGTTATTGAATGTTAATATTGTAATAGATGAGGCACCATGTTATTGAATGTTAATATTGTAAAAGATGAGAGGCCATGTTATTGAAAGTCAATATTGTAAAACTTGAGTGGCCAAGTTATTGAATGATAATATTGTAAAAGTTTAGAGGCCATGTTAATGAATGTTAATATTGTAATGGATGAGAGACCATGTTATTGAATGTTAATATTGTTAAAGATATGAGGCCATGTTATTGAATGTTAATATTGTAAAAGATGATAGGACATTTTATTGAATGTTACTATTGTAAAAGTTGAGAGGACATTTTATTGAATGTTAATATTGTAAAAGATTAGAGGCCATGTTATTGAATGTTAATATTGTAAAAGATGAGAGGACATGTTATTGTATGTTAATATTGTAAAAGTTGAGAGGCTATGTTATTGAATGGTAATATTGTTATTGATCAGGGCCATGTTATTGAATGTTAATATTGCAATTGATGAGGGACCATGTTATTGAATGTTAATATTGTACAAGATGAGAGGTCATGTTATTGGATGTTTATATTGTAAAAGAAGAGAGGCAATTTTATTTAATGTTAATATTGTAATTGATGTGGGAACATGTTATTGAATATTAATATTGCAAAAGATGAGAGGCCAGGTCATTGAATGTTAATATTGTAAAATATGAGAGGCAATGTTAGTTAATGTTAATATTGTCATTGATGAGGGACAATGTTATTGAATGTTGATATTGTAAATAATGAGAGGCCATGCTATTGAATGTTAATATTGTAAAAGATGAGAGGCCATGTTATTGAATGTTAATATTGTAAAAGATGAGAGGCCATGTTATTGAATGTTAATATTGTAATTGCTGAGGCACCATGTTATTGAATGTTAATATTGTAAAAGATGACAGGCCATGTTATTGAATGTTAATATTGTAAAAGATGAGAGGCCATGTTATTGAATGTTAATACTGTAATTGATGAGGCACCATGTTATTGAATGTTAATACTGTAAAAGATGAGAGGCCATGTTATTGAATGTTAATATTGTAAAAGATGAGAGGCCATGTTATTGAATATTAATATTGTAATGGATGGGGGTCCATGATATTGAATGTTAATATTGTAAAAGTTGAGAGGCCCTGTTATTGAATGATAATGTTGTAAAAGATGAGAGTGCATGTTATTGAATGTTATTATTGTAATTGATGAGGCACCATGTTATTGAATGTTAATATTGTAAAAGATGAGAGGCCATGTTATTGATTGTTAATATTATAAAAGATGAGAGGCCGTGTTTTTGAATGTTAATATTGTAAAAATGAGAGTGCAGGTTATTGAATGTTAATATTGTAATTGCTGTGGCACCATGTTATTGAATATTAATTTTGTAAAAGATTAGAGGCCATGTTATTGAATGTTAATATTGTAAAAGATGAAAGGCCATGTTATTGAATGTTAATATTGTAATGGATGAGGGACCATGATATTGAATGTTAATATTGTAAATGATGAGAGGACATTTTATTGAATGTTAATATTGTAAAAGATGAGAGGCCATGTTATTGAATATTAATATTGTAAATGCTTAGGAACAATGTTATTGAATGTTCATATTGTAAATGATGAGAGGCCATGTTATTCAATGTTAATATTGTAATTGATGAGGTACCAAGTTATTGAATGTTAATATTAAAAAGTTGAGAGGCCAAGGTATTGAATGTTAATATTGTAATTGATTAGGGACCATGAAATTGTATGTTAATATTGTAAAAGATGAGAGGCCATGTAATTGAATGTTAATATTTTAATTGAGGAGGGACCATGTTATTGAATGTTAATATAGTAAAAGTTGCGAGGCCATGTTATTGAATGTTAATATTGTAAAAGATGTGCGGCCATGTTATTGAATGTTAATATTGTAAAAGATGAGAGTGCAGGTTATTGAATGTTAATATTGTAATTGTTGAGGCACCATGTTATAGAATGTTAATTTTGTAAAAGATGAGAGTCCATGTTATTGAATATTAATATTGTAAAAGATGAGAGACCATGTTATTGAATGTTAATATTGTAAAAGTTGTGAGGCAATGTTATTGAATGTTAATATTGTAAAGGATGAGAGGACATGTTATTGAATGTTAATATTTTAAAAGATGAGAGGCCATGTTATTGAATGTTAATATTGTAAAAGATGAGATGCCATGATATTGAATGTTAATATTGTAAAAGATGAGAGGCCATGTTATTGAATGTTAATATTGTAATTGATGAAAGACCATGTTATTGAATGTTAATATTGTAAAAGGTGAGAGGACATGTTATTTAATGTTAATATTGTAAAAGATGAGAGGCCATGTTATTGGATTTTAATATTGTAAAAGACGAGGGGCCATGTTATTGAATGTTAATATTGTAAAAGATGAGTGCCTTGTTATTGAATGTTAATATTGTAAGTGTTGAGGGACCAAGATATTGAATGTTAATATTTTAAAAGATGTGAAGTCATGTTATTGAATGTTAATATTTTAAAAGAGGAGATGCCATTTTATTGAATGTTAATATTTTAATTGATTAGGGACCATGTTATTGAATGTTAATATTGTAAAATTTGAGAGGCCATGTTATTTATGTTAATATTGTAAAAGATGAAAGGCCATTTTATTGAATGTTAATATTGTAATTGACGAGTGTCCATGTTATTGAATGTTAATATTGTAAAAGTTGAGAGGCCATGTTATTGAATGTTAATATTGTAATTGATGAGGCACCATGTTATTGAACGTTAATACTGTAAAAGTTGAGAGGCCATGTTATTGAATGTTAATATTGTAAAAGATGAGAGGCCATGTTATTGAATATTAATATTGTAATGAATGAGGGACCATGATATTGAATGTTAATATTGTAAATGATGAGAGGCTATGTTATTGAATGTTAATATTGTAAAAGATGAGAGGCCATGTTATTGAATGTTAATATTGTAAAAGATGAGAGGCCACGTTATTGAATGTTAATATTGTAATTGATGAAGGACCATGTTATTGAATGTTAATATTGTAAAAGATGAGAGGCCATGTTATTGAATGTTAATATTGTAAAACATGAGAGGCCACGTTATTGAATGTTAATATTGTAATAGATGAAGGACCATGTTATTGAATGTTAATATTGTAAAAGATGAGAGGCCATGTTATTGAATGTTAATATTGTAAAAGATGAGAGGCCATGTTATTGAATGGTAATATTGTAAAAGATGAGAGGCCATGTTATTGAATGTTAATATTGTAAAAGATGAGAGGCCATGTTATTGAATGTTAATATTGTAATTGTTGAGGGGCAAGATATTGAATGTTAATATTTTAAAAGTTGAGAGGCCATGTTATTGAATGTTAATATTGTAATTGATGAGGCACCATGTTATTGAATGTTAATACTGTAAAAGTTGAGAGGCCATGTTACTGAATGTTAATATTGTAAAAGATGAGAGGCCATGTTATTGAATATTAATATTGTAATGAATGAGGGACCATGATATTGAATGTTAATATTGTAAATGATGAGAGGCTATGTTATTGAATGTTAATATTGTAAAAGATGAGAGGCCATGTTATTGAATGTTAATATTGTAAAAGATGAGAGGCCATGTTATTGAATGTTAATATTGTAATTGATGAAGGACCATGTTATTGAATGTTAATATTGTAAAAGATGAGAGGCCATGTTATTGAATGTTAATATTGTAAAAGATGAGAGGCCACGTTATTGAATGTTAATATTGTAATAGATGAAGGACCATGTTATTGAATGTTAATATTGTAAAAGATGAGAGGCCATGTTAATGAATGTTAATATTGTAAAAGTTGAGAAGCCATGTTATTGAATGGTAATATTGTAAAAGATGAGAGGCCATGTTATTGAATGTTAATATTGTAAAAGATGAGCGGCCATGTTATTGTATGTTAATATTGTAATTGTTGAGGGGCCAAGATATTGAATGTTAATATTTTAAATGTTGAGAGGCCAGGTTATTGAATGTTAATATTGTAATAGATGAGACGCCATTTTATTTAATGTTAATATTTAATTGATTAAGGACCATGTTATTGAATGTTAATATTGTAAAAGATGAGAGCCCATGTTATTTATGTTAATATTGTAAAAGATGAGATGCCATATTATTGAATGTTAATATTGTAAAAGATGAGAGGCCATGTTATTGAATGTTAATATTGTAAAAGATGAGAGGCAATGTTATTGAATGTTAATATTGTAAAAGATGAGAGGCCATGTTATTGAATATTAATATTGTAATGAATGAGGGACTATGATATTGAATGTTAATATTGTAAATGATGGGAGGCTATGTTATTGAATGTTAATATTGTAAAAGTTGAGAGGCCCTGTTATTGAATGTGAATTTTGTAAAAGATGAGATGCCATGTTATTGAATGTTAATATTGTAAAAGATGAGAGGCCATGTTATTGAATGTTAATATTGTAAAAGATGAGAGGCCACGTTATTGAATGTTAATATTGTAATAGATGAAGGACCATGTTATTGAATGTTAATATTGTAAAAGATGAGAGGCCATGTTATTTAATGTTAATATTGTAAAAGATGAGAGGCCATGTTATTGAATGGTAATATTGTAAAAGATGAGAGGCCATGTTATTGAATGTTAATATTGTAAACGATGAGAGGCCATGTTAATGAATGTTAATATTGTAATTGTTGAGGGGCCAAGATATTGAATGTTAATATTTTAAAAGTAGAGAGGCCAGGTTATTGAATGTTAATATTGTAATAGATGAGACACCATTTTATTGAATGTTAATATTTTAATTGATTAAGGACCATGTAATTGAATGTTAATATTGTAAAAGATGAGAGGCTATGTTATTTATGTTAATATTGTAATTGACGAGTGTCCATGTTATTGAATGTTAATATTGTAAAAGTTGAGAGGCCATGTTATTGAATGTTAATATTGTAATTGATGAGGCACCATGTTATTGAACGTTAATACTGTAAAAGTTGAGAGGCCATGTTATTGAATGTTAATATTGTAAAATATGAGAGGCCATGTTATTGAATATTAATATTGTAATGAATGAGGGACCATGATATTGAATGTTAATATTGTAAATGATGAGAGGCTATGTTATTGAATGTTAATATTGTAAAAGATGAGAGGCCATGTTATTGAATGTTAATATTGTAAAAGATGAGAGGCCACGTTATTGAATGTTAATATTGTAATTGATGAAGGACCATGTTATTGAATGTTAATATTGTAAAAGATGAGAGGCCATGTTATTGAATGTTAATATTGTAAAACATGAGAGGCCACGTTATTGAATGTTAATATTGTAATAGATGAAGGACCATGTTATTGAATGTTAATATTGTAAAAGATGAGAGGCCATGTTATTGAATGTTAATATTGTAAAAGATGAGAGGCCATGTTATTGAATGGTAATATTGTAAAAGATGAGAGGCCATGTTATTGAATGTTAATATTGTAAAAGATGAGAGGCCATGTTATTGAATGTTAATATTGTAATTGTTGAGGGGCCAAGATATTGAATGTTAATATTTTAAAAGTTGAGAGGCCATGTTATTGAATGTTAATATTGTAATTGATGAGGCACCATGTTATTGAATGTTAATACTGTAAAAGTTGAGAGGCCATGTTACTGAATGTTAATATTGTAAAAGATGAGAGGCCATGTTATTGAATATTAATATTGTAATGAATGAGGGACCATGATATTGAATGTTAATATTGTAAATGATGAGAGGCTATGTTATTGAATGTTAATATTGTAAAAGATGAGAGGCCATGTTATTGAATGTTAATATTGTAAAAGATGAGAGGCCATGTTATTGAATGTTAATATTGTAATTGATGAAGGACCATGTTATTGAATGTTAATATTGTAAAAGATGAGAGGCCATGTTATTGAATGTTAATATTGTAAAAGATGAGAGGCCACGTTATTGAATGTTAATATTGTAATAGATGAAGGACCATGTTATTGAATGTTAATATTGTAAAAGATGAGAGGCCATGTTAATGAATGTTAATATTGTAAAAGATGAGAAGCCATGTTATTGAATGGTAATATTGTAAAAGATGAGAGGCCATGTTATTGAATGTTAATATTGTAAAAGATGAGCGGCCATGTTATTGTATGTTAATATTGTAATTGTTGAGGGGCCAAGATATTGAATGTTAATATTTTAAATGTTGAGAGGCCAGGTTATTGAATGTTAATATTGTAATAGATGAGACGCCATTTTATTGAATGTTAATATTTTAATTGATTAAGGACCATGTTATTGAATGTTAATATTGTAAAAGATGAGAGCCCATGTTATTTATGTTAATATTGTAAAAGATGAGATGCCATATTATTGAATGTTAATATTGTAAAAGATGAGAGGCCATGTTATTGAATGTTAATATTGTAAAAGATGAGAGGCAATGTTATTGAATGTTAATATTGTAAAAGATGAGAGGCCATGTTATTGAATATTAATATTGTAATGAATGAGGGACTATGATATTGAATGTTAATATTGTAAATGATGGGAGGCTATGTTATTGAATGTTAATATTGTAAAAGTTGAGAGGCCCTGTTATTGAATGTGAATTTTGTAAAAGATGAGATGCCATGTTATTGAATGTTAATATTGTAAAAGATGAGAGGCCATGTTATTGAATGTTAATATTGTAAAAGATGAGAGGCCACGTTATTGAATGTTAATATTGTAATAGATGAAGGACCATGTTATTGAATGTTAATATTGTAAAAGATGAGAGGCCATGTTATTTAATGTTAATATTGTAAAAGATGAGAGGCCATGTTATTGAATGGTAATATTGTAAAAGATGAGAGGCCATGTTATTGAATGTTAATATTGTAAACGATGAGAGGCCATGTTAATGAATGTTAATATTGTAATTGTTGAGGGGCCAAGATATTGAATGTTAATATTTTAAAAGTAGAGAGGCCAGGTTATTGAATGTTAATATTGTAATAGATGAGACACCATTTTATTGAATGTTAATATTTTAATTGATTAAGGACCATGTAATTGAATGTTAATATTGTAAAAGATGAGAGGCTATGTTATTTATGTTAATATTGCAAAAGATGAGAGGCTATTTCATTGAATGTTAATATTGTAAAAAATGAGAGGTCATGTTATTGAATGTTAATATTGTAATTGATGAGGCACCATGTTATTGAACGTTAATACTGTAAAAGTTGAGAGGCCATGTTATTGAATGTTAATATTGTAAAATATGAGAGGCCATGTTATTGAATATTAATATTGTAATGAATGAGGGACCATGATTTTGAATGTTAATATTGTAAATGATGAGAAGCTATGTTATTGAATGTTAATATTGTAAAAGTTGAGAGGCCCGGTAATTGAATGTTAATTTTGTAAAAGATGAGATGCCATGTTATTGAATGTTATTATTGTAAAAGATGAGAGGCCATGTTATTGAATGTTAATATTGTAAAAGATGAGAGGCCAAGTTATTGAATGTTAATATTGTAAAAGTTGAGAGGCCATGTTATTGAATGTTAATATTGTAAAAGATGAGAGGCCATGATATCTAATGTTAATATTAAAAAGTTGAGAGGCCAAGTTATTGAATGTTAATATTGTAATTGATTAGGGACCATGGTATTGTATGTTCATATTGTAAAAGATGAGAGGCCATGTTATTGTATATTAATATTGTAAAAGATGAGAGGCCATATTATTGAATGTTAATATGGTAATTGACGAGGGACCATGATATTGAATGTTAATATAGTAAAAGTTGCAAGGCCAGGTTATTGGATGTTAATATTGCAAAAGATGAGCGGCTATGTTATTGAATGTTAATATTGTAATGGATGAAGGACCATGGTATTAAATGTTAATATTGTAGAAGATGAGAGGCCATGTTATTGAATGTTAATATTGTAATTGATGATGGATCAGGTTATTGAATGTTAATATTGTAAAAGATGAGAGGCCATGTTATTGAATGTTAATATTGTAAAAGATGAGAGGCCATGCTATTGAATGTTAATATTGTAATGGATGAGGGACCATGATATTGAATGTTAATATTGTAAATGATGAGAGGCCATGTTATTGAATGTTAGTATTGTAAAAGATGAGAGGGATGTTATTGAATGTTAATTTTGTAAAAGATGTGAGGCCATGTTATTGAATGTTAATATTGTAAAAGAATAGAGGACATGTTATTGAATGTTAATATTTTAAAAGATGAGATGCCATGATATTGAATGTTAATATTTTAAAAGTTGAGAGGCTAAGTTATTGAATGTTAATATTGTAAAAGATGAGAGGCCAAGTTATTGAATGTTAATATTGTAAAAGATGAGAGACCAAGTTATTGAATGTTAATATTGTAATTGATGAAGGACCATGTTATTCAATGTTAATATTGTAAAAAATCAGAGGCCATGTTCTTGAATGGTAATATTGTAATAGATGTGAGGCAAATTTATTGAATGTTAATATTGTAATTGATTAGGAACCATGTCATTGAATGTTAATATTGTAAAAGATGATATGCCATGATATTGAATGTTAATATTGTAATTGATGAGGGACCATGTTAGTGAATGTTAATATTGTAAAAGATGAGAGGCCATGTTATTGAATGTTAATATTTAAATGTTGAGAGGCCAAGTTATTGAATGTTAATATTGTAATTGGTGAGTGACCAAGTTATTGAATGTTAATATTGTAAAAGATGAGAGGACATGTTATTGAATGTTAATATTTTAAAAGATGAGAGGCCAACTTATTGAATGTTAATATTGTAAAAGATGAGAGGCCATGTTATTGAATGTTAATATTCTAAAAGATGAGAGGCCATGGTATTGAATGCTAATATGGTAAAAGATGAGAGTCCATGTTACTGAATGTTAATTTTGTTAATGATGTGAAGCCATGTTATTGAATGTTAATACTGTAAAAGTTGACAGGACATGTTATTGAATGGTAATATTGTAAAAGATGAGTGGCCATGTTATTGAAGGTTAATATTGGAATTGTTTAGGGACCATGTCATTGAATGTTCATATTGTAAAAGATGAGAGGCCATGTTATTGAATGTTAATATTGCAATTGATGAGGGACCATGTTATTGAATGTTAATATTGTAAAAGTTGAGAGGCCATGTTATTGAATGTTAATATTGTAAAAGATGAGAGGCTAGGTTATTGAATGTTAATATTGTAAAAGATGAGAGGCCATGTTATTGAATGTTATTATTGTAATTGATTAGGGACCATGTTATTGAATGTTAATATTGTAAAGATTAGAGGCCATGTTATTGATTGTTTATATTGTAAAAGATGAGAGGCCATGTTATTGAATGTTAATATTGTAAAAGATGAGAGGACATGTTATTGAAAGTTAATAATTTCAAAGATTTGAGGCCAAGTTATTGGATGTTAATTTTGTAATTGATGAACGACCAAGTTATTGAATGTTAATATTGTAAAAGATGAGAGGCCATATTATTGAATGTTAATATCGTAAAAGATGAGAGGCCATGTTATTGAATATTAATATAGTAAAAGAGGAGTGGCCATGTTCTGGAATGTTAATATTGTAATTGATGAGGGACCAAGATATTGAATGTTATTATTGTAAAAGATGAAAGGCCATGTTATTGAATATTAATATTGTAAAAGATGTGTGGCCATGTTATTGAATGTTAATGTTGTAGAAGATGAGAGGCCATGTTATTGAATGTTAATATTGTAAAAGATGAGAGGCCAAGTTATTGAATGTTAATATTGTAATTGATGAGGGACCAAGTTATTGAATGTTAATATTGTAAAAGATGAGAGGCCATGTTATTGAATGTTAATATTTAAAAGTTGAGAGGCCAAGTTATTGAATGTTAATATTGTAATTGATGAGCGACCAAGTTATTGAATGTTAATATTGTAAAAGATGAGAGGCCATGTTATTGAATGATAATAATGTAAAAGATGAGAGGACATGTTATTGAAAAATAATAATTTCAAAGATTTGAGGCCAAGTTATTGGATGTTAATTTTGTAATTGATGAACGACCAAGTTATTGAATGTTAATATTGTAATTGATGAGGGACCATGATATTGAATGTTAATATTGTAAAAGTTGAGAGGCCATGTTATTGAATGTTAATATTGTAAAAGATGCGAGGCCATGTTATTGAATGTTATTATTGTAAAAGATGAAAGGCCATGTTATTGAATGTTAATATTGTAAAAGATGAGAGTCCATGTTATTGAATGTTAACATAGTAAAAGAGGAGTGGCCATGTTATTGAATGTTAATATTGTAATTGATGAGGGAACAAGATATTGGATGTTAATTTTGTAATTGATGAAAGACCAAGTTATTGAATGTTAATATTGTAAAAGATGAGAGGCCATGTTATTGAATGTTAATAATGTAAAAGATGAGAGGCCAAGATATTGAATGTTAATATTGTAATTGATGATGGACCATGTTATTGAATGTTAATATTGTAAAAGATGAGAGGCCATGTTATTGAATGTTAATATAGTAAAAGAGGAGTGGCCATGTTATTGAATGTTAATATTGTAATTGATGAGGGACCAATATATTGAATGTTAATATTGTAAAAGATGAAAGGCCAATTTATTGAATATTAATATTGTAAAAGATGTGTGGTCATGTTATTGAATGTTAATATTGTAGAAGATGAGAGGCCATGTTATTGAATGTTAATATTGTAAAAGATGAGAGGCCAAGTTATTGAATGTTAATATTGTAATTGATTAGGATCCATGTCATTGAATGTTAATATTGTAAAAGATGAGAGGCCATGTTATTGAATGTTAATATTTAAAAGTTGAGAGGCTAAGTTATTGAATGTTAATATTGTAATTGATGAGCGACCAAGTTATTGAATGTTAATATTGTAAAAGATGAAAGGCCATGTTATTGAATGTTAATATTGTAAAAGATGAGAATCCATGTTATTGAATGTTAACAATGTAAAAGATGAGAGGCCAAGATATTGAATATTATTATTGTAATTGATGATGGACCATGTTATTGAATGTTAATATTGTAAAAGTTGAGAGGCCATGTTATTGAATGTTAACATAGTAAAAGAGGAGTGGCCATGTTATTGAATGTTAATATTGTAATTGATGAGGGAACAAGATATTGGATGTTAATTTTGTTATTGATGAACGACCAAGTTATTGAATGTTAATATTGTAAAAGATGAGAGGCCATGTTATTGAATGATAATAATGTAAAAGATGAGAGGCCAAGATATTGAATGTTAATATTGTAATTGTTGATGGACCATGTTATTGAATGTTAATATTGTAAAAGATGAGTGGCCATGTTATTGAATGTTAATATTGTAAAAGATGACAGGCCAATTATTGAATGTTAATATTGTTATTGATTAGGAACAATGTCATTGAATGTTAATATTGTAAAAGATGAGAGTCCCTGTTACTGAATGTTAATATTGCAATTGATGAGGGTCCATGTTATTGAATGTTATTATTGTAAAAGATGAGAGGCCATGTTATTGAATGTTAATACTGCAATTGATGAGGGACCATGTTATTGAATGTTATTATTGTAAAAGATGAGAGGCCATGTTATTGAATGTTAATATTGCAATTGATGAGGGACCATGTTTTTGAATGTTAATATTGTAAAAGTTGAGAGGCCATGTTATTGAATGTTAATATTGTAAAAGATGAGAGGCTAGGTTATTTAATGTTCATATTGTGAAAGATGAGAGGCCATGTTATTGAATGTTATTATTGTAATTGATGAGGGACCATGTTATTGAATGTTAATATTGTAAAAGATTAGAGGCCATGTTATTGATTGTTTATATTGTAAAAGATGAGAGGCCATGTTATTGAATGTTAATATTGTAAAAGATGAGAGGACATGTTATTGAAAGTTAATAATTTCAAAGATTAGAGGCCAAGTTATTGGATGTTAATTTTGTAATTGATGAACGACCAAGTTATTGAATGTTAATATTGTAAAAGATGAGAGGCCATATTATTGAATGTTAATATTGTAATTGATGAGGGACCATGTTATTGAATGTTAATATTGTAAAAGTTGAGAGGCCATGTTATTGAATGTTAATATTGTAAAAGATGCGAGGCCATGTTATTGAATGTTATTATTGTAAAAGATGAAAGGCCACGTTATTGAATGTTAATATTGTAAAATATGAGAAACCATGTTATTGAATGTTAATATTGTAAAAGATGAGAGTCCATGTTATTGAATGTTAATAATGTAAAATATGAGACGCCAAGATATTGAATGTTAATATTGTAATTGATGATGGACCATGTTATTGAATGTTAATATTGCAAAAGATGAGAGGCCATGTTATTGAATGTTAATATAGTAAAAGTGGAGTGGCCATGTTATTGAATGTTAATATTGTAATTGATGAGGGACCAAGATATTGAATGTTAATATTGTAAAAGATGAAATGCCATATTATTGAATATTAATATTGTAAAAGATGTGTGGCCTTGTTATTGAATGTTAATATTGTAAAAGATGAGAGGCCATGTTATTGAATGTTAATATTGTAAAAGATGAGAGGCCAAGTTATTGAATGTTAATATGTTAATTGACTAGGAACCATGTCATTGAATGTTAATATTGTATAAGATGAGAGGCCATGTTATTGAATGTTAATATTGTAATTGATGAGGGACCATGTTATTGAATGTTAATATTGTAAAAGATGAGAGGCCATGTTATTGAATGTTAATATTTAAAAGTTGAGATGCCAAGTTATTGAATGTTAATATTGTAATTGATGAGCGACCAAGTTATTGAATGTTAATATTGTAAAAGATGAGAGGCCATGTTATTGAATGTTAATATTTAAAAGTTGAGAGGCCATGTTATTGAATGTTAATTTTGTAAAAGATGAGAGGCCAACTTATTGAATGTTAATATTGTAAAAGATGAGAGGCCATGTTATTGAATGTTAATATTGTAAAAGATGAGAGGCCATTCTATTGAATGTTAATATGGTAAAAAATGAGAGGCCATGTTATTGAATGTTAATAATGTAAAAGATGAGAGGCCAAGATATTGAATGTTAATATTGTAATTGGTGATGGACTATGTTATTGAATGTTAATATTGTAAAAGTTGAGAGGCCATGTTATTGAATGTTAATATAGTAAAAGAGGAGTGGCCATGTTATTGAATGTTAATATTGTAATTGATGAGGGAACAAGATATTGGATGTTAATTTTGTAATTGATGAATGACCAAGTTATTGAATGTTAATATTGTAAAAGATGAGAGGTCATGTTATTGAATGTTAATATAGTAAAAGATGGGAGGCCATATTATTGAATGTTAATATTGTATTTGATGAGAGACCATGTTATTGAATGTTAATATTGTAAAAGATGAGAGTCCATGTTATTGAATGTTAATATTGTAAAAGGTGCGAGGCCATGTTATTGAATGTTATTTTTGTAAAAATGCGAGGCCATGTTATTGAATGTTATTATTGTAAAAGACGAAAGGCCATGTTATTGAATGTTAATATTGTAATTGATGAGGGACCATGATATTGAATGTTAATATTGTAAAAGATGAGAGTCCATGTTATTGAATGTTAATATTGTAAAAGATGCGAGGCAATATTATTGAATGTTATTTTTGTAAAAGGTGAAAGGCCATGTTATTGAATGATAATATTGTAAAAGATGAGAGTCCATGTTATTGAATGTTAATATTGTAAAAGATGAGAGGCTAGGTTATTGAATGTTAATATTGTAAAAGATGAGAGGCCATGTTATTGAATGTTATTATTGTAATTGATGATGGACCATGTTATTGAATGTTAATATTGTAAAAATTAGAAGCAATGTTATTGATTGTTTATATTGTAAAAGATGAGAGGCCATGTTATTGAATGTTAATATTGTAAAAGATAAGAGGACATGTTATTGAAAGTTAATAATTTCAAAGATTAGAGGCCAAGTTATTGGATGTTAATTTTGTTATTGATGAACGACCAAGTTATTGAATAGTAATATTGTAAAAGATGAGAGGCCATATTATTGAATGTTAATATTGTAATTGATGAGGGACCATGTTATTGAATGTTAATATTGTAAAAGTTGTGAGGCCATGTTATTGAATTTTAATATTGTAAAAGATGCGAGGCCATGTTATTGAATGTTATTATTGTAAAAGATGAAAGGCCATGTTATTGAATGTTAATAATGTAAAAGATGAGAGGCCAAGATATTGAATGTTAATATTGTAATTGATGATGGACCAGGTTAATGAATGTTAATATCATAAAAGATGAGAGGCCATGTTATTGAATGTTAATATAGTAAAAGAGGAGTGGCCAGGTTATTGAATGTTAATATTGTAATTGATGAGGGACCAAGATATTGAATGTTAATATTGTAAAAGATGAAAGGCCGTATTATTGAATATTAATAATGTAAAAGATGTGTGGCCATGTTATTGAATGTTAACATTGTAAAAGATGAGAGGCCATGTTATTGAATGTTAATATTGTAAAAGATGAGAGGCCATGTTATTGAATGTTAATATTGTAAAAGATGAGAGGCCAAGTTATTGAATGTTAATATTGTAAAAGATGAGAAACCATGTTATTGAATGTTAATTTTGTAAAAGATGAGAGGCCATGTTATTGAATGTTAATGTTTTAAAAGCTGAGAGGCCAAGTTATTGAATGTTAATATTGTAATAGATGTTGGACGAAGTTATTGAATGTTAATATTGTAAAAAATGAGAGGCCGTGTTATTGAATGTTAATATTTTAAAAGATGAGAGGCCATGTTATTGAAATTAATATTGTAATTGATGAGGGACCATTTTATTGAAAGTTAACATTGTAAAAGTTGCGAGACTATGTTATTGAATGTTAATATTGTAAAAGATGAGCGGCCATGTTAATGAATGTTAATATTGTAAATGATGAAAGGCCATGTCATTGAATGTTAATATTGTAAAAGATGAGTGGCCATGTTATTGAATGTTAAGAATGTAAAAGATGAGAGGACATGTTATTGAATGTTAATATTGTAAAAGATGAGAGGCCATGTTATTGAATGTTAATCTTGTAAAAGATGGGAAGCTAAGTTATTGAATGTTAATATTGTAAAGGTCAGAGGCCGGGTTATTTAATGTTAATATTGTAAAAGATGAGAGGCAATGTTATTGAATGTTAATATAGTATTTGATGAGGGACCATGTTATTGAATGTTAATATTGTAAAAGATGAGAGGCCATGTTATTTAATGTTAATATTGTAAAAGTTGAGAGGCCATGTCAGTGAATGTTAATATTATAAATGATGAGAAGCCATGTTATTGAATGTTAATATTGTAAAAGATGAGAGGCTAAGTTATTGAATGTTAATATTGTAATTGATGATGGACCATGTTATTGAATGTTAATATTGTAAAAGATGAGAGGCCATGATATTGAATGTTAATATTGTAAAAGATGCGAGGCCATGTTATTGAATGTTATTATTGTAAAAGATGAGAGGCCAAGTTATTGAATGTTAATATTGTAAAAGTTGAGAGGCCATGTTATTGAATCGTAATTTTGTAAAAGATGAGAGGCCATGTTATTGAATGTTAATATTGTAAAAGTTTAGAGGCCATGTTATTGAATTTTAATATTGTAATTGATGAGGGACCATGTTATTTAATGTTAATATTGTAAAAGAAGAAAGGCCATGTTATTGAATGTTAATATTGTAATTGATGAGGGACGATGTTATTGAATGTTAATATTGTAAAAGATGAGAGGCCAAGATATTGAATGTTAATATTGTAATTGATGAGGGACCATGTTATTGAATGTTAATATTGTAAATGATGAGAGGCCATGTTATTGAATGTTAATATAGTCAAAGAGGAGTGGCCATGTTATAGAATGTTAATATTGTTATTGATGAGGGACCATGTTTTTGAATGTTAATATTGTAAAAGATGAGAGGCCATGTTATTGAATGTTCATATTGTAAAAGATGAGAGGCCATGTTATTGAATGTTAATATTGTAAAAGATGAGAGGCCACGTTAGTGAATGTTAATATTGTAAAATATGAGAAACCATGTTATTGAATGTTAATTTTGTAAAAGATGAGAAGCCATGTTATTGAATGTTAATATTGTAAAAGATGAGAGGAAATGTTATTGTATGTTAATATTTTAAAAGATGAGAGGCCAAGTTATTGAATGTTAATTTTGTAATTGATGATGGACCATGTTATTGAATGTTAATATTGTAAAAGATCAGAGGCCGTGTTATTGAATGTTAATATTTTAAATGATGAGAGGCCATGTTATTGAAAGTTAATATTGTAATTGATGAGGGACCAAGTTATTGAAAGTTTACATTGTAAAAGTTGAGAGACCATGTTATTGTATGTTAATATTTTAAAAGATGAGAGTCCATGTTATTGAATGTTAATATTGTAAAAGATGAGAGGCCATGTTAATGAATGTTAATATTTTAATTGATGAGGGACCATGTTATTGAATGTTAATATTGTAAATGATGAAAGGCCATGTCATTGAATGTTAATCTTGTAAAAGATGGGAAGGTAAGTTATTGAATGTTAATATTGTAAAAGATCTGTGGCCGGGTTATTTAATGTTACTATTGTGAAAGTTGAGAGGCAAGGTTATTGAATGTTAATATAGTATTTGATGAGGGACCATGTTATTGAATGTTAATATTGTAAAAGATGAGAGGCCATGTTATTTAATGTTAATATTGTAAAAGATGAGAGGCCATGTTAGTTAATGTTAATATTATAAAAGATAAAAGGCCATTTTATTGAATGTTAATATTGTAAAAGATGAGAGGCCAAGTTATTGAATGTTAATATTGTAATTGATGATGGACCATGTTATTGAATGTTAATTTTGTAAAAGATGAGAGGCCATGATATTGAATGTTAATATTGTAAAAGATGAGAGGCCATGTTATTGTATGTTAATATTGTAATTGTTGAGGGACCAAGATATTGTATGTTAATATTGTAAAAGATGAGAAGCCATGTTATTGAATGTTAATATTGTAAAAGTTGTGAGGCCATGTTATTGAATGTTAATATTGTAAAAGTTGCGAGGCCATGTTATTGAATGTTAATATTGTAATTGATTTGGGACCAGTTTATTGAATGTTAATATTGTAAAATATGAGAGGACATGGTATTGTATGTTAATATTGTAAAAGGTGAGAGGCCATTTTATTGAATGTTAATATTGTAATTGATGAGGACCGAGTTATTGCATGTTAATATTGAAAAAGATGAGAAGACATGTTATTGAAGTTAATATTGTAAAAGTTGAGAGGCCATGTTATTGAATGTTAATATTGTAAAAGATGACAGGCCACGTTATTGAATGTTAATATTGTAAAAGATGAGAAACCATGTTATTGAATGTTAATTTTGTAAAAGATGAGAAGACATGTTATTGAATGTTAATATTGTAAAAGATGAGAGGACATGTTATTGAATGTTAATATTTTAAAAGATGAGAGGGCAAGTTATTGAATGTTAATATTGTAATTGATGATGGACCATGTTATTGAATGTTAATATTGTAAAAGATGAGAGGCCGTGTTATTGACAGTTAATATGTTAAATGATTTGAGGCCATGTTATTGAAAGTTAATATTGTAATTGATGAGGGACCATGTTATTGAAAGTTAACATTGTAAAAGTTGAGAGGCCATGTTATTGAATGTTAATATTGTAAAAGATGAGAGTCCATGTTATTGAATGTTAATATTGTAAAAGATGAGAGGCCAAGATATTGAATGTTAATATTGTAATTGATGAGGGACCATGTTATTGAATGTTAATATTGTAAATGATGAGAGGCCATGTTATTGAATGTTAATATAGTCAAAGAGGAGTGGCCATGTTATAGAATGTTAATATTGTTATTGATGAGGGACCATGTTATTGAATGTTAATATTGTAAAAGATGAGAGGCCACGTTAGTGAATGTTAATATTGTAAAATATGAGAAACCATGTTATTGAATGTTAATTTTGTAAAAGATGAGAAGCCATGTTATTGAATGTTAATATTGTAAAAGATGAGAGGAAATGTTATTGTATGTTAATATTTTAAAAGATGAGAGGCCAAGTTATTGAATGTTAATTTTGTAATTGATGATGGACCATGTTATTGAATGTTAATATTGTAAAAGATCAGAGGCCGTGTTATTGAATGTTAATATTTTAAATGATGAGAGGCCATGTTATTGAAAGTTAATATTGTAATTGATGAGGGACCAAGTTATTGAAAGTTTACATTGTAAAAGTTGAGAGACCATGTTATTGTATGTTAATATTTTAAAAGATGAGAGTCCATGTTATTGAATGTTAATATTGTAAAAGATGAGAGGCCATGTTAATGAATGTTAATATTTTAATTGATGAGGGACCATGTTATTGAATGTTAATATTGTAAATGATGAAAGGCCATGTCATTGAATGTTAATCTTGTAAAAGATGGGAAGGTAAGTTATTGAATGTTAATATTGTAAAAGATCTGTGGCCGGGTTATTTAATGTTACTATTGTGAAAGATGAGAGGCAAGGTTATTGAATGTTAATATAGTATTTGATGAGGGACCATGTTATTGAATGTTAATATTGTAAAAGATGAGAGGCCATGTTATTTAATGTTAATATTGTAAAAGATGAGAGGCCATGTTAGTTAATGTTAATATTATAAAAGATAAAAGGCCATTTTATTGAATGTTAATATTGTAAAAGATGAGAGGCCAAGTTATTGAATGTTAATATTGTAATTGATGATGGACCATGTTATTGAATGTTAATTTTGTAAAAGATGAGAGGCCATGATATTGAATGTTAATATTGTAAAAGATGAGAGGCCATGTTGTTGTATGTTAATATTGTAATTGTTGAGGGACCAAGATATTGTATGTTAATATTCTAAAAGATGAGAAGCCATGTTATTGAATGTTAATATTGTAAAAGTTGTGAGGCCATGTTATTGAATGTTAATATTGTAATTGATTTGGGACCATGTTATTGAATGTTAATATTGTAAAATATGAGAGGACATGGTATTGTATGTTAATATTGTAAAAGGTGAGAGGCCATTTTATTGAATGTTAATATTGTAATTGATGAGGACCGAGTTATTGCATGTTAATATTGTAAAAGATGAGAAACCATGTTATTGAATGTTAATATTGTAAAAGATGAGAGGACATGTTATTGAATGTTAAGATTTTAAAAGATGAGAGGGCAAGTTATTGAATGTTAATATTGTAATTGATGATGGACCATGTTATTGAATGTTAATATTGTAAAAGATGAGAGGCCGTGTTATTGACAGTTAATATTTTAAATGATTTGAGGCCATGTTATTGAAAGTTAATATTGTAATTGATGAGGGACCATGTTATTGAAAGTTAACATTGTAAAAGTTGAGAGGCCATGTTATTGAATGTTAATATTGTAAAAGATGAGAGTCCATGTTATTGCATGTTAATATTGTAAAAGATGAGAGGCCATGTTAATGAATGTTAATATTTTAATTGATGAGGGACCTTGTTATTGAATGTTAATATTGTAAATGATGAAAGGCCATGTCATTGAATGTTAATATTGTAAAAGATGAGTGGCCATGTTATTGAATGTTAATAATGTAAAAGATGAGAGGACATGTTATTGAATGTTAATATTGTAAAAGATGAGAGGCCATGTTATTGAAAGTTAATATTGTAAAAGTTGAGAGGCCAAGTTATTGAATGTTAATATTGTAAACGATGAGAGTCCAAGGTATGAATGTTAATATTGTAATTGATGAGGCACCATGTTATTGAATGTTAATATTGTAAAAATCAGAGGCCGGGTTATTTAATGTTACTATTGTGAAACGTGAGAGGCAAGTTTATTGAATGTTAATATTGTAATTGATGATGGACCATGTTATTGAATGTTAATTTTGTAAAAGATGAGAGGCCATGCTATTGAATGTTAATATTGTAAAATATGAGAGGCCATGTAATTGTATGTTAATATTGTTAATTGTTGAGTGACCAAGATATTGTATGTTAATATTGTAAAAGATGAGAAGCCATGTTATTGAATGTTAATATTGTAAAAGTTGTGAGGCCATGTTATTGAATGTTAATATTGCAAAATTTGCGAGGCCATGTTATTGTATGTTAATATTGTAAAAGATGAGAGGCCATGTTATTGAATATTAATATTGTAAAATATGAGAGGCCATGTTATCTAATGTTAATATTGTAATTGATGAGGGACCATGTTATTGAATGTTAATATTGTAAACGATGAGAGTCCAAGGTATGAATGTTAATATTGTAATTGATGAGGCACCATGTTATTGAATGTTAATATTGTAAAAGATGAAAGGTCATGTTATTGAATGTTAATATTGTAAAACATGAGTGGCCATGTTATTGAATGTTAATATTGTAAAAGATGAGAAGCCATGTTATTGAATGTTAATATTTTCAAAGATGAGTGGCCATGTTATTGAATGTTAATATTGTAAAAGATGAGAGGCCACGTTATTTAATGTTAAAATTGTAAAAGTTGAGAGGCCATGTTATTGAATCGTAATTTTGTAAAAGATGAGACGCCATGTTATTGAATGGTAATATTGTAAAAGATGACAGGCCACGTTATTGGATGTTAATATTGTAAAAGATGAGAAGCCATGTTATTGAATGTTAATTTTGTAAAAGATGAGAAACCATGTTATTGAATGTTAATTTTGTAAAAGATGAGAAGCCATGTTATTGAATGTTAATTTTGTAAAAGATGAGAAACCATGTTATTGAATGTTAATTTTGTAAAAGATGAGAAGCCATGTTATTGAATGTTAATTTTGTAAAAGATGAGAAGCCATGTTATTGAATGTTAATATTTTAAAAGATGAGAGGCCAAGTTATTGAATGTTAATATTGTAATTGATGATGGACCATGTTATTGAATGTTAATATTGTAAAAGATGAGAGGCCGTGTTATTGACAGTTAATATTTTAAATGATTTGAGGCCATGTTATTGAAAGTTAATATTGTAATTGATGAGGGACCATGTTATTGAAAGTTAACATTGTAAAAGTTGAGAGGCCATGTTATTGAATGTTAATATTGTAAAAGATGAGAGTCCATGTTATTGAATGTTAATATTGTAAAAGATGAGAGGCCATGTTAATGAATGTTAATATTTTAATTGATGAGGGACCTTGTTATTGAATGTTAATATTGTAAATGATGAAAGGCCATGTCATTGAATGTTAATATTGTAAAAGTTGAGTCGCCATGTTATTGAATGTTAATAATGTAAAAGGTGAGAGGACATGTTATTGAATGTTAATATTGTAAAAGATGAGAGGCCATGTTATTGAATGTTAATATTGTAAATGATCAGAGGCTGGGTTATTTAATGTTACTATTGTGAAAGGTGAGAGGCAAGGTTATTGAATGTTAATATAGTATTTGATGAGGGACCATGTTATTGTATGTTAATATTGTAAAAGATGAGAGGACATGTTATTGAATGTTAATATTGTAAAAGTTGTGAGGCCATGTTATTGAATGTTAATATTGCAAAATTTGCGAGGCCATGTTATTGTATGTTAATATTGTAAAAGATGAGAGGCCATGTTATTGAATATTAATATTGTAAAAGATGAGAGGCCATGTTATCTAATGTTAATATTGTAATTGATGAGGGACCATGTTATTGAATGTTAATATTGTAAAAGATGAGAGGCCATGTTATTGAAAGTTAATATTGTAAAAGTTGAGAGGCCAAGTTATTGAATGTTAATATTGTAAACGATGAGAGTCCAAGGTATGAATGTTAATATTGTAATTGATGAGGCACCATGTTATTGAATGTTAATATTGTAAAAGATGAAAGGTCATGTTATTGAATGTTAATATTGTAAAACATGAGTGGCCATGTTATTGAATGTTAATATTGTAAAAGATGAGAAGCCATGTTATTGAATGTTAATATTTTCAAAGATGAGTGGCCATGTTATTGAATGTTAATATTGTAAAAGATGAGAGGCCACGTTATTTAATGTTAAAATTGTAAAAGTTGAGAGGCCACGTTATTGAATGGTAATATTGTAAAAGATGACAGGCCACGGTATTGGATGTAAATATTGTAAAAGATGAGAAACCATGTTATTGAATGTTAATTTTGTAAAAGATGAGAAGCCATGTTATTGAATGTTAATATTGTAAAAGATGAGAGGCCGTGTTATTGACAGTTAATATTTTAAATGATTTGAGGCCATGTTGTTGAAAGTTAATATTGTAATTGATGAGGGACCATGTTATTGAAAGTTAACATTGTAAAAGTTGAGAGGCCATGTTATTGAATGTTAATATTGTAAAAGATGAGAGTCCATGTTATTGAATGTTAATATTGTAAAAGATGAGAGGCCATGTTAATGAATGTTAATATTTTAATTGATGAGGGACCTTGTTATTGAATGTTAATATTGTAAATGATGAAAGGCCATGTCATTGAATGTTAATATTGTAAAATTTGAGTCGCCATGTTATTGAATGTTAATATTGTAAAAGATGGGAAGCTAAGTTATTGAATGTTAATATTGTAAATGATCAGAGGCAGGGTTATTTAATGTTACTATTGTGAAAGGTGAGAGGCAAGGTTATTGAATGTTAGTATAGTATTTGATGAGGGACCATGTTATTGAATGTGAATATTGTAAAAGATGAGAGGCCATGTTTTTTAATGTTAATATTGTAAAAGATGAGAGGCCATGTTAGTGAATGTTAATATTATAAAAGATGAGAGGCCATTTTATTGAATGTTAATATTGTAATTGATGATGGACCATGTTATTGAATGTCAATTTTGTAAAAGATGAGAGGCCATGCTATTGAATGTTAATATTGTAAAAGATGAGAGGCCATGTTATTGTATGTTAATATTGTAATTGATGAGGGACCAAGATATGGTATGTTAATATTGTAAAAGAAAGAGGCCATGTTATTGAATGTTAATATTGTAAAAGTTGTGAGGCCATGTTATTGAATGTTAATATTGTAATTGATTTGGGACCATGTTATTGAATGTTAATATTGTAAAAGATGAGAGGACATGGTATTGTATGTTAATATTGTAAAAGGTGAGAGGCCATTTTATTGAATGTTAATATTGTAATTGATGAGGGACCGAGTTATTGTATGTTAATATTGAAAAAGATGAGAAGCCATGTTATTGAATGTTAATATTGTAAAAGATGTGAGGCCATGTTATTTAATGTTTATATTGTAAAAGATGAGAGGCCATGTTATTGAATATTAATATTGTAATTGATGAGGGACCATGTTATTGAATGTTAATATTGTAAAAGATGAGAGGCCATGTTATTGAATGTTAATATTGTAAAAGATGTGAGGCCATGTTATTTAATGTTAATAATGTAAAAGATGACAGGCCATGTTATTGAATATTAATATTGTAAAAGATGTGAGGCCATGTTATTGAATGTTAATATTGTAAAATATAACAGTCCATTTCATTGAATGTTAATATTGTAATTGTTGAGAGCCATGTTATTGAATGTTAATATTGTAAAAGATGAGAGGCCATATTATTGAATGTTAATATTGTAATTGATGAGGGACCATGTTATTGAATGTTAATATTGCAAAAGATGAAAGGCCATGTTATTGAATGTTAATATGGTAAAAGATGATAGGCCATGTTATTGAATGTTAATATTGTAATTGATGTGGGACCATGTTATTGAATGTTAATATTGTAAAAGATGAGAGGCCATGTTATTGAATATTAATATTGTAAAAGATGAGAGGCCATGTTATCTAATGTTAATATTGTAATTGATGAGGGACCATGTTATTGAATGTTAATATTGTAAAAGATGAGAGGCCATGTTATTGAAAGTTAATATTGTAAAAGTTGAGAGGCCAAGTTATTGAATGTTAATATTGTAAATGATGAGAGTCCAAGGTATGAATGTTAATATTGTAATTGATGAGGCACCATGTTATTGAATGTTAATATTGAAAAAGATGAAAGGTCATGTTATTGAATGTTAATATTGTAAAACATGAGTGGCCATGTTATTGAATGTTAATATTGTAAAAGATGAGAAACCATGTTATTGAATGTGAATTTTTTCAAAGATGAGTGGCCATGTTATTGAATGTTAACATTGTAAAAGATGAGAGGCCACGTTATTTAATGTTAATATTTTAAAAGTTGAGAGGCCATGTTATTGAATCGTAATTTTGTAAAAGATGAGAGGCCATGTTATTGAATGTTAATATTGTAAAAGATGAGAGGACATTGTTATTGAATGTTAATATTTTAAAAGATGAGAGGCCAAGTTATTGAATGTTAATATTGTAATTGATGATGGACCATGTTATTGAATGTTAATATTGTAAAAGTTGAGAGGCCGTGTTATTGCCTGTTAATATTTTAAATGATTTGAGGCCATGTTATTGAAAGTTAATATTGTAATTGATGAGGGACCATGTTATTGAAAGTTAACATTGTTAAAGTTGAGAGGCCATGTTATTGAATGTTAATATTGTAAAAGATGAGAGGCCATGTTAATGAATGTTAATATTTTAATTGATGAGGGACCTTGTTATTGAATGTTAATATTGTAAATGATGAAATGTCATGTCATTGAAAGTTAATATTGTAAAAGATGAGTGGCCATTTTATTGAATGTTAATAATGTAAAAGATGAGAGGACATGTTATTGAATGTTAATATTGTAATTGATTTGGGACCATGTTATTGAATGTTAATATTGTAAAAGATGAGAGGACATGGTATTGTATGTTAATATTGTAAAAGGTGAGAAGCCATTTTATTGAATGTTAATATTGTAATTGATGAGGGACCGAGTTATTGTATGTTAATATTGAAAAAGATGAGAAGCCATGTTATTGAATGTTAATATTGTAAAAGATGTGAGGCCATGTTATTGAATGTTAATATTGTAAAAGATGAGAGCCCATGTTATTGAATGTTAATAATGTAAAAGATGATAGGCCATGTTATTGAATGTTAATATTGTAATTGATGAGGGACCATGTTATTGATTGTTAATATTGCAAAAGATGAGAGGCCATGTTATTGAATGTTAATATTTTAATTGATGAGGGACCATGGTATTGAATGTTAATATGTAACAGATGAGAATTTATGTTATTGAATGTTAATATTCTAAAAGATGAGAGGCCATGTTATTGAAGGTTAATATTGTAAAAGATGAGAGGCCATGTTATTGAATGTTAATATTGTGAAAATCAGAGGCCATGTTATTGAATATTATTATTCTATTTGATGAGGGACCATATTATTGAATGTTAATATTGTGAAAGATGAGAGGCCATGTTATTGAATGTTAATATTGTAATTGTTCAGGGACCAATTTATTGAATGAATGTTAATATTGTAAATGATGAGGGGCCATGTTATTCAATGTTAATATTTTAAAAGGTGAGAGGCCAAGTTAGTGAATGTTAATATTATATTTGTTTAGGGACCATGTTATTGAAAGTTAATATTTTAAAAGATGAGGTGCCATGTTATTGAATGTTAATATTGTAAAAGATGAGAGGCCATGTTATTGAATGTTAATATTGTAAAAGTTGAGAGCACATGTTATTGAATGTTAATATTGTAAAAAATGAGAGGCCATGTTATTGAATGTTAATATTGTAATTTATGAGGGACCATGTTATTGAATGTAAATATTGTAAAAGCTGAGAGGACATGTTATTGAATGTTAATATTGTAAAATTTGAGAGGCCATGTTATTGAATATTATTATTCTAATTGATGAAGGACCATGTTATTGAATGTTAATCTTGTAAAAGATGAGAGGCCACGTTATTGAATGTTAATATTGTAAAAGATGAGTGGCCATGTTATTGAATATTAATACTGTAATTAATGAGGGACCATGTTATTGAATGTTAATATTGTAAAAGATGAGAGGCCATGTTATTGAATGTTAATATTGTAAAAGATGAGTGGCCATGTTATTGAATATTAATACTGTAATTGATGAGGGACCATGTTATTGAATGTTAATATTGTAAAAGATGAGAGGCCATTTTACTGAATGTTGATATTGTAATTGTTGAGAGCCATGTTATTGAATATTAATATTGTAAATGATGAGAGGACATGTTATTGAATGTTAATATTGTAAAATATGTAAGGCCATGTTATTGGATGTTAATATTGTAATTGATAAGGGACCATGTTCTTGAATGTTAATATTGTAAAAGAGAAGAGGCCATGTTAATGAATGTTAATATTGTAAAAGATGAGAGGCCATGTTATTGGATGTTAATATTGTAATTGATGAGGTACCATGTTCTTGAATGTTAATATTGTAAAACATGAGAGGCCATGTTATTGAATGTTAATATTGTAAAAGATGAGAGGCCATGTTATTGAATGTTAATATTGTAATTGATGAAGGTCCATGTTATTGAATGTTAATATTGTAAAAGTTGAGAGGCCACGTTATTGAATGTTAATATTGTAAAAGATGAGATGCCATGTTACTGAATGTTAATTTTGTTAATGATGAGATGCCATGTTATCGAATGTTAATATTGTAAAAAATGAGAGTCCATGTTATTGAATGGTAATATTGTAATTGATGAGGACCATGTTATTGAATGTTAATATTGTAAAATGTGAGAGGACATGTTATTGAATGTTAATATTGTAAAAGATGAGAGGACATGTTATTGAATGTTAATATTGTAATTGATGAGGGACCATGTTAGTGTATGTTAATATTGTAAAAGATGTGAGGCCATGTTAGTGAATGTTGATATTGTGAAAATGAGAGGCCATGTTATTGAATGTTAATATTGTAAAAGATGAGAAGCCATGTTATTTAATGTTAATATTGTAAAAGATGAGAGGCCATGTTATTGAATGTTAATATTGTAAAAGATGAGAGGCCATGTTATTGAATGTTAATATTGTAAAAGATGAGAGGCCATGTTATTGAATGTTAATATTGTAATTGATGAGGGACCATGTTATTGAACCTTAATATTGTAAAAGATGAGAGGCCTTGTTACTGAATGTTAATATTTTAATTGATGAGGGACCATTTTATTGAATGTTAATATTGTAAAAGATGAGAAACCATGCTATTGAATGTTAATTTCGTAAAAGATGAGAAGCCATGTTATTGAATGTTAATATTGTAAAAAATGAGAGGCCATGTTATTGAATGTTAATATTGTAATTGATGAGGGACCATGTTATTGAATGTTAATATTGTAAAAGGTGAGAGGCCATGGTATTGAATGTTAATATTGTAAAAGATGAGAGGCCATGTTATTGAATGTTAATATTGTAATTGATGAGGGACCATGTTATTGAATGTTAATATTGTAAAAGATGAGAGGACATGTTGTTGAATGTTAATATTGTAAAAGATGAGAGGCCATGTTATTGAATGGTAATATTGTAATTGATGAGGGACCATGTTATTGAATGTTAATATTGTAAAATGTGAGAGGACATGTTATTGAATGTTAATATTGTAAAAGATGAGAGGCCATGTTATTGAATGTTAATATTGTAATTGATGAGGGACCATGTTAGTGTATGTTAATATTGTAAAAGATGTGAGGCCATGTTAGTGAATGTTGATATTGTGAAAATGAGAGGCCATGTTATTGAATGTTAATATTGTAAAAGATGAGAGGCCATGTTATTTAATGTTAATATTGTAAAAGATGAGAGGCCATGTTATTGAATGTTAATATTGTAAAAGATGAGAGACCATGTTATTGAATGTTAATTTTGTAAATGTTGAGAATCCATATTATTGTACGTTAATATTGTAATTTATGAGGGACCATGTTATTGAATGTTAATATTGTAAATATGTGAGGCCATGTTATTGGATGTTAATATTGCAAGAGAGGAGATGCCATGTTATTGAATGTTACTATTGTAAAAGTTGAGAGGCCACCTTATTGAATGTTAATATTGTAATTGATGAGGGATCCAGTTATTGAATGTTAATATTGTAGAAGATGAGAGGCCATGTTATTGAATGTTAATATTGTAAAAGTTGAGAGGCCATATTATTGAATGTTAATATTGTAATTGATGAGGGACCATGCTATTGAATGTTAATATTGTGAAAGATGAGAGGCCATGTTATTGAATGTTAATATTGTAAAAGGTGAGAGGCCATGTTATTGTATGTTAATATTTTAATTGATGAGGGACCATGTTATTGAATGTTAATATTGTAAAAGATGAGAGGCCATGTTATTGAATGTTAATATTGTAATTGATGAGGGACCATGTTCTTGAATGTTAATATTGTAAAAGAGAAGAGGCCATGTTAATGAATGTTAATATTGTAAAAGTTGAGAGGCCATGTTATTGAATGTTAATATTGTAAAAGATGAGAGGCCATGTTATTGAATGTTAATATTGTAATTGATGAAGGTCCATGTTATTGAATGTTAATATTGTAAAAGATGAGAGGCCACGTTATTGAATGTTAATATTGTAAAAGATGAGATGCCATGTTACTGAATGTTAATTTTGTTAATGATGAGATGCCATGTTATCGAATGTTAATATTGTAAAAAATGAGAGGCCATGTTATTGAATGTTAATATTGTAATTGATGAGGGACCATGTTATTGAATGTTAATATTGTAAAAGTTGAGAGGCCATGGTATTGAATGTTAATATTGTAAAAGATGAGAGGCCATGTTATTGAATGTTAATATTGTAATTGATGAGGGACCATGTTATTGAATGTTAATATTGTAAAAGATGAGAGGACATGTTGTTGAATGTTAATATTGTAAAAGATGAGAGGCCATGTTATTGAATGGTAATATTGTAATTGATGAGGACCATGTTATTGAATGTTAATATTGTAAAATGTGAGAGGACATGTTATTGAATGTTAATATTGTAAAAGATGAGAGGCCATGTTATTGAATGTTAATATTGTAATTGATGAGGGACCATGTTAGTGTATGTTAATATTGTAAAAGATGTGAGGCCATGTTAGTGAATGTTGATATTGTGAAAATGAGAGGCCATGTTATTGAATGTTAATATTGTAAAAGATGAGAGGCCATGTTATTTAATGTTAATATTGTAAAAGATGAGAGGCCATGTTATTGAATGTTAATATTGTAAAAGATGAGAGGCCATGTTATTGAATGTTAATTTTGTAAATGTTGAGAATCCATATTATTCTACGTTAATATTGTAATTTATGAGGGACCATGTTATTGAATGTTAATATTGTAAATATGTGAGGCCATGTTATTGGATGTTAATATTGCAAGAGAGGAGATGCCATGTTATTGAATGTTACTATTGTAAAAGTTGAGAGGCCATCTTATTGAATGTTAATATTGTAATTGGTGAGGGATCCAGTTATTGAATGTTAATATTGTAGAAGATGAGAGGCCATGTTATTGAATGTTAATATTGTAAAAGTTGAGAGGCCATATTATTGAATGTTAATATTGTAATTGATGAGGGACCATGCTATTGAATGTTAATATTGTGAAAGATGAGAGGCCATGTTATTGAATGTTAATATTGTAAAAGTTGAGAGGCCATGTTATTGTATGTTAATATTTTAATTGATGAGGGACCATGTTATTGAATGTTAATATTGTAAAAGATGAGAGGCCATGTTATTGAATGTTAATATTGTAAAACTTGAGAGGCCATGTTATTGAATGTTAATATTGTAATTGATGATGGACCATGTTATTGAATGTTAATATTGTAAAAGATGAGAGCCCATGTTATTGAATGTTAATATTGTAAAAGATGAGAGGCCATGTTATTGAATGTTAATATTGTAAAAGATGAGAGGCCATGTTATTGAATGTTAATATTGTAAAAGATGACAGGCCTTGTTATTGAATGTTAATATTGTAATTGATGAGGGACCATGTTATCGAACCTTAATATTGTAAAAGATGAGAGGCCTTGTTACTGAATGTTAATATTTTAATTGATGAGGGACCATTTTATTGAATGTTAATATTGTAACAGATGAGAGGCCATGTTATTTAATGTTAATATTGTAAAAGTTGAGAGCCCTTATTATTGAATGTTAATATTGTAATTGATGAGGGACCATGTTATTGAATGTTAATATTGTAAAAGATGTGAGGCCATGTTATTGAATATTAATATTGTAAAAGATGAGAGGCCATGTTATTGAATGTTAATATTGTAAAAGATGACAGGCCTTGTTATTGAATGTTAATATTGTAATTGATGAGGGACCATGTTATCGAACCTTAATATTGTAAAAGATGAGAGGCCTTGTTACTGAATGTTAATATTTTAATTGATGAGGGACCATTTTATTGAATGTTAATATTGTAACAGATGAGAGGCCATGTTATTTAATGTTAATATTGTAAAAGTTGAGAGCCCTTATTATTGAATGTTAATATTGTAATTGATGAGGGACCATGTTATTGAATGTTAATATTGTAAAAGATGTGAGGCCATGTTATTGAATATTAATATTGTAAAAGATGAGAGGCCATGTTATTGAATGTTAATAATGTAAAAGATGAGAGGACATGTTATTGAATATTAATATTGTAATTAATGGGGGACCATGTTATTGAATGTTAATATTGTAAAAGGTGAGAGGCCATGTTATTGAATGTTAATATTGTAAAAGATGAGAGGCCATGTTATTGAATGTTAATATTGTAAAAGATGATAGGCCATGTTATTGTATGTTAATATTGTAATTGATGGGGGACCATGTTATTGAATGTTAATATTGTAAAAGGTGAGAGGCCATGTTATTGAATGTTAATATTGTAAAAGATGAGAGGCCATGTTATTGAATGTTAATATTGTAAAAGATGAGAGGCCACGTTATTGAATGTTAATATTGTAAAAGATGAGGTGCCATGTTACTGAATGTTAATTTTGTTAATGATGAGAGGCCATGTTATTGAATATTAATATTGTAAAAGATGAGAGGCCATGTTATCGAATGTTAATATTGTGAAAGATGAGAGACTATTTTATTGAATGTTAATATTGTGAAAATCGTTCAGTGTACGAATAATTTTGTCTTTTTCTATTTTGCTTTATTCGTCTGTCAAATTTGTTGTATTTAAACTATTGTTGTGAAAATTAATTATATTTTTTTTTTGTTCTAATTAAAAAAATCTGGCAACATACTGGCATTAGATTCTGAGAAATGAATAAATATATTTAATATTAATGGTTGTACGAATAATTTCGTCTTTGACTGTATGCCTATAGAACTGACTTTTAGGATTTCCATTTCGTTCTTTTACCGTTTTTTCTTCTTGATTATTTCAATTTAAATTCTATCAACCTGTATCTCTCAACGGGAGATCACACTCCTGAACTGTGTTCTAGATTTATGACAGAGTTAACAAACAAAAAGCGATAAAGGTTATTTACGGTATTAATTATATAATTCCATCGACATTTCTAAAGTTTTGGTAAACGAGGAAGAATTTCTAGCATGTTACTTTTGAGAATTTGAATGCCAACAGCTAAGTTCCGAATATCTGTGAGAAAAATTAACTGTTGTTTTGCTAATTCTTCATTTTTTATTCGTTTTCATTGGTTTTTTATTCATTTAATTTTTTCATTCTTTTTTTTTTTTTTTTTTTTTTTTGCTAATTCTTCACTTTTCATTTGCATATTATTACGCTATTTTCACGAATTTCTGACTCGAAGAAACCCTTAACTTTAAAGTAAATGATTACGGACGCGTTTCCAAAAGTCAACATGAACGGAGTCTTGAAGCAGATCTTTCTTCTGATCTAGGTCTAACAGCTCAATGGGGAAAATTGTTCTTCAGTACTTCTAAAAACAAACTAGTAGTGTTTTACCGTCACAGAGCAGACCCTGAACTTACGAGCAAATACCCTTGGAAAAAGTATGAATCCACCTCATCTCCCCTTACCATGGGTTAAATAGTGGGGATTATATCAATAGATCTCCAAAATGTTTTATTAGGTTGATGCAAAAATAACGTCGTTTTATCACATATGTTACTATGTGAGAAAACGACATTACTTTTGCACCAACCTAATACAATCTATACATATTTTCTGGCTTTAAAATAACTCTCAATGGGTTAATAATATGTAAAAAAATAATCAATCAACTTGTATATAGTGATTTTCAAAGTGTAGCTTAGATGTGGCACAAGGCCGAAATTATGGGGCACCCAGTGAGGATCGAACTCACTACTCAGTCGAAATTGTTCTAGCGAGCCAAGCTTGCTAACCTTTTCACCGTCTCGAGGTGGCGTCCCCAAGCAACTTGTATAAATATATATACGATATGTCGCTAAAGACGGTGGGAAAACTTTCGTTTACTACAATCCCTCTAGAAAGTATTTGACTCCTTCGGTCATATAGATATATTTACAAGCTGCCATATCAGGGCTGGAGCTGCGCAATCTTCACTTTCCAGCTTTGATAAAATCCAAAAATCGATTACACTGTCTTTCTGTGGAAAATTTATTCTCGAATCTACAGCTTTTTCCCGCTAGCACAAATGATCCCTGAGCTTAAAAGTAAGTTAACTATGGACGCACTTTCAAAAAGCCACATGAACAGAATCTTGGAGCTAATCACACCTTCTGATCGAGTCCTAATAGCGCAACGGAAAAAAAACTGGTTTGTAAACCAAACTAGTATCAATCATTGCATAGTCATTTTTGTATACAGTACATATGAACACTAATGTGTATGTCCTAATCCCCCTAAATACGTTGTATTAACTCCTTCCCCCCACTTGAACAAGATGTGACACAAGGACATTTTTAGGTGGAGACCCAGGCGCGTACGTCCGGAACAAGAACAAAAATTGCCCTCAGCCCTCGCAACCGACGGTTGCGCTGGCCTCGGTGCGAGCACCGATCCCTCCCTCTAGTACAATGGGAGGGCGCTGCCTCGGGCAGCTGTTTCCCAGGGCTGGGAACCTCTCAGTATTATTAGGTTGGTGCAAAAATAATGACGTAATAATGTCGTTTTTTGACGTATTTTTTAACGTCAAAAAACGACATTATTATGTCATTATTTTTGCACCAACCTAATATTTTCTCAGTTGCCCCTCTGTCCTTTGACAGAGAAGCCCTTGAGCGCACTCTGCCCAAAGACAGAGGCGCAACTGAGAGATGATAAGCCTGCGTTAAAATCCCTCCAAAAAGGAATTTATATTCATAAATACGTTGGACACTATTGTCAGTGGAGGTACTATGCTGTCTAAGTAGTCCACCACTAGCAGTGGTTTACCTACTTCACGCCGCTGGCGAGTATTGTATTTTGTTGACGTTATAAAGAAGAAGAACGCTCCGGCCTTCTTCAGGTGTTTGGAATGTCGAACTGAACCCTTTATTTCGCTCACTAGGGTAGACTGTTCTAGTTCCACGTGCCATGTCTAATGGATGTCAGTTATCAGTTATCTCCTGTTAATTCCCCTCTCTTAACGTCTATTGCAACTTAATTTCAATAAAAACAAAATAAATAAAAAACATATGTATTTTTTTTCTCAGTTTCTTCATTAAATAATTTTATAATTTTAAACTTAATATAGATTAAATTTAAAATTTAAAATTGGTAACATTTAATTTTTAATTTTATAGTGTAATTTCGAATAAATGATTATATATATATATATATATATATATATATATATATATATATATTCTGTTTATACGTTATTTTTCATAGATATAATTTATTTAAGTAAATGGTCTGTTTCTTTTTATTAAAAGGTGGTAATTACATTTACCAGCTTGAATGTTCGAGAAATGTTTTGTAGAAAATATAGGCTTGAATGTTTTGTAGAAAATATAGGCTTCTCCGACAGGAATCGAACCTCTAAGCCTAATAGGAATCATCATTTGATCTGATGTTGAACACTCACACACACACACACACACACACATATATATATATATATATATATATATATATATATATATATATATATATATATATATATATATATATATATATATATATATTGTTTTTTTTAAGCATTTCACCCCAAGCAAGGCGGGAAGCCACTAGGACGCAAGGGGTTACAGAAAATATAGAGCGAGTTTATATAGGAGTGATAGAAGAGAGTATGAGGAGAAGGGTAGTGAATAGATCAAGGCAACTGGAGATGTCGATTGACATTACACTTGAATAGCTGGAGATTATAGCTCTCAGGGAAACTGGAATAGAAAAGAGAGTTCCACAGGCGAGAGGTCAGAGACATGAAGCTATTAGAGTAGAAGAGACGGCTATATTTAGGAGTTTCGACAGTGAAAGGGTGACAGCGAGATGCCAGCCTCGTAGGGCGCTTGAATTAATGAAGTCTGGGAACCAGCGAATGCAGCTCCTCGGAGCAATTACCATGAAAGTATTTGTAGAACAGACAGAGAGAGGCGACGGCTCGTCTGTGAGAAAGTGACTGTAGACGAGATGCCAGAGCAGGGCCAATTATATTGCATATCCGCCTCTGGAGCCTATCAAGAACCCCGAGGCAAACAGAAGGGGCACCAGACCATATATGACAGCAATACTCTATGCAAGGGCGAATTGTTGCTTTGTAGATCTGGAGGATCGATTCAGGGGAGAAAAAATTCCTGGCACGGCACAGGGAGCCAACTTTCCTTGCAGTGGACGAAGCAATTGACTCAATGTATTTATTCCATCTCAGGCCAGAAGTCAACGTTAGACTGAGCAGCCGCAGAGAGTTTCTCTCGAGAAGTTTAGCGTCAGACATTCTAATGGGGGGCAAGGAAGGATCTCTGTGGTGATTAATAGAGAGCAATTTTGTTTTTGAAGCGTTAAAATTGACCAGCCAATTCCTGCCCCAGTTCACGGTTGTATGTCCTTTTCGAGACGCACGGCCACGTTAGTTTTGTTAGTGACACTAGATTTGTTTTTGAGGCAGGAATAAATTGTGGTGTCATCCGCGTAGATGCCAACTTGGGAATTTATGGCGTCAGGAAGGTCATTTATGTAGATAAGGAATACAGTGGGGCCTGGGATGGAGCCTTGAGGAACACCTGCATTCGTGGAATAGGAACTGGAGGAGAATCCGTTGAGAACGACCTTCAATTCACGGTTTGACAGGAATGATTGTGTTAGGTCAAACAATCGACCCGTAATGCCATAACCGTGGAGCTTGCGAAGCAGGCCGGCATGCTAAACCCTATCAAATGCTTTGGAGATGTCTAGTGCCACGGCACGAGCTTCTCCGTTATTTTGAAGAGCTTGGTATACAGTTTCAGTGATGGCCATAAGCACATCAGCTGTAGATCGGGCAAAGCGGAAGCCATATTGATTGTCTGAGAGCAGATCATGGGATGTGAGGTGGTTAACCACCTTGGTATTGATCAGGGTTTCGAAGACTTTGCCGAAGAGGGGTAGGAGACTGATAGGACGGTAGTTAGAAGGGTAGAGGGGTCGCCAGAGTTCTTGAAGATAGGAACAATCGAAGAGGACTTCCAGCAGTCAGGAAAACAAGATTCTTTGGGGCAGTAGTTGTATAGTTTAGAAAGGGCGGAAGTTGAGAAGGCTCGAAGTAAAAGAAGCAGACAGTTTCGACCGTGAAGTGGGCAGAGAGCAGTTGGCACAACCTGCATCATAATGTGGCCTCAGGCTTGCCCACCGGAGGTGACTGCAGGGACACATTTCCATGCGCGACATGGCACTACAAACACCCCGGTATTATACAACTGTTGATCGGAGCGGCCGCTCAAGACACTACGCAAGAGTTAGGGCTCCTAACTACCAGTCGGAAACAGCAACCAGAGAACTGTCAACCGCGTACCCTCAGAATGAAAAGGTGATGCCACAGACTGCACACATCAGAAACAGAGCTGCACTAATAGAGAGGCCAGAGAGAGAAAGAGTACCGGGAACCCCTTCCTAAACAAGAAACAAGGCTTGAGCCTCTACTCATGTCCAAGAGAAGGGGGAGGAGTGTTGACCGGGCGGTAGGAAAGCCTACCTACTCCTATTACATATAACACATACAAGAACGACAAAAACAGAGGGAACGATGAGAGGGGGAGATAATTTGCAAAGAGTCCTGGCTGACACTTGGATTTTACCCTTTCGCAACATTAAGTTTTAAGTTTTAACTTAGTATAAGTCCCATTGTCTATTCTAAAAAGAAATTGAAGGAAATAAGGTTATCCGGATTTATTGCTATGTCATAATAAATGCCCCAACTTACGTGGCAGTGAGTGTTAGTCCGCTTTCTTCCTCATGATAACAAGTGAATGTGCAGCTTACCTTAAGTCCAAGCAGTGACCTGGTGTTGGTGGGGGGGTCAACGGCCAATCCTCCGCCCTCACCAAATAGTGGGCTTGGGAGTCATGCTTTCAATAAAAATTAAGAACAACAGGAGAAAGAAACGGCGAAAACAATTCCAAGTTCAGACAATTTATCAAGCAAGAAGATTCGGCCAACTAGATCATGAGAATACTGACGAGACACTTTCGCATCTAGCCAAAGACATTCAATGTTCCCTCTTTTACTGATTTTTCTTTCGAACCGGGATTTCTAATTAAACCATCAAATAGGTTAGAGTGATTAGGACAATATGTGTTACTATGGTCGAACACACTGACGAGTAGGGGGAGAGAAAAAAAAAAAAAAATTTAAATAAAAAACAATAAAAAAAAAAATAAAGAATTGAAAAATTAGAAACATGTAAATGAGTTTTCGGTAGAGCGAAATTATACTCACACAGGGCAGCAAGTGGTTGTCCGCTTTCCTCCTCATGATGGCAAGTGAATGTTCGGCTTACCTTAAGTCCAAGCATCGACCTGGTGGAGTAGAGTGGGGGGGAATCAACGGCCAACCCTCCGCGCTCACCAAATAGTGGGCTTGGGAGGCATGCTTTCAATACAGTTGAGAACAACAGGAGAAAGAAACGGCGAGAACAATTCCAAGTTCAGACAATATATCAAGCAAGAAGAAGCGGCCACTACATCATGAGAATACTGACGAGACACTTTCGCATCTAGCTAAAGACATTCAATTTTCCATTATATATATATATATATATATATATATATATATATATATATATATATATATATATATATATATAAAAGGTGCGATGAATAAATGAACAGATATATTTAACAAAATTCTGGAAAAAAATGTTTTTGGAAATGCAAAAGAGTAAATTTATTCAATAAAATCGACATTGGCTTCAACCACGGCCTCCAGATGACTTCGGAATCTCCTGCAACGCTTCTTTTAGGTTTATGTGAGAAAACGACATTATTTTTGCACCAACCTAATATACAGTGTCTTCGTTTAAGTTGGTGAATTCTACCACAATCCTTTCCTTCAGATCATCTTTGGTGTTACAGGGGGTTTTCAACTGTGCCCTACACATAATAATGAAAGTGGGCTTGCAGCCTGGAGGAGTTAGGTTTGACCCGGGGAAGAACAAACCTCCTCTAGTCATTTTTATACTGTGCAGTCAACAAAATCAAAATAAACAAATATAAAATGGAAACAATTTGCCCATTTTCTGTCGGGAAAGCAGTCTGTGTATTTGGGGTGATACGCGTCTCTTGACTAGCTCTCTAAGTGGGACTCTGCTGATGATATAGGTATACATTGTTGAGACGAGAATGGGCTCGATCAAAAGGACCATCATTCACTACGAAGTGGTTTGGTTTGGTTTGGTTTGGTTTTACGCCATGTCAATCTCAATGGGTTATTTAATGACAAGATTTTTATTGCGGGTAATATGTATTGCTGGTAATTTTTTTTTTTTTTGGATAGTTGGTAATTTTTTTTCAAAAATGTATAGCTGGTAATTTTTTTTTTTTTTGAATAGCTGGTAATATTTTTTTTCAAAAATGTATTACTGATATTATTTTTTTTCCAAAAATATATTGCTGGTAATAATTTTTCTTTTCAAAAAATGTATTGCTGGTAATAATTTTTCTTTTCAAAAAATGTATTGCTGGTAATAATTTTTCTTTTTGAAAAAGTACTGCTGGTAATAATTTTTACAACAAAATATTTGCTGGTATTATTGTTTTTCATAGTGCTTTGACCCCTTTTGGGGGAGAGTTAACTATTTGCCCATAGCTGGGATCCTGACAGGTTCTACCACCCCGGGTCAGGTGGACCTGCGAACACCAGAAATTAAGAGGTAGTTTTACGCTCCTCAAAACCTACTGCCTTGCTGTTTATCGTCTTACCCAGGACGCGGATGTAGTTTATCCTCATACCCAGGACGGACTACCAAGTGTTCCCAGAAATAGGACTCAATCGCCCCCTTCTCTTTTTTTTTCCAGTTGGTTAATAGTAAATGTATGCTGAGGCATATATTGATATGATGGAATGAAAATGACCTTGACCAATAAGTCAGTATCCTTTATGAAGAATCTCAAGAAATGGAACTGAAGATAAACATTTTCCAAAACGGAAACTATGATCTGGAATTGGAATGGAAGCAGAGATGGCACTGACCTTGAATTTATCATAAAAATACAGGACGTGGAATTAGTAAATAGAAAACGCCAATATGGAAACATTTCAAACCTCATCACCGCAGTTTATTTAATCTCTCCCGAGACCATCCACTGTATATTTACAAACCCCGAAATTCTTCGATGCATCGATCTAATGGAGGAACTGTATCGATCTACAGAATTTTACGTTTTAAAACCCTTTATTCTACATTCCGCAGCATCACTTGAGAAGACACCAGAAATGTCGAAACAAAATAGCTATTTTTGTAGTGATTTTATAACATTTTTATGTTATAATTTTTAAATAAATAATTATATTTGCTCTACTCTGCATTGAGCACTCTTTTAAGAATAGTATTATAGGTTATTGGAATTTATTCCGTATACACCAATCCTATACGCGTATATATATATGTGTGTGTGTGTGTGTATGTGTGTGTATATATATATATATATTTGTGTGTGTATATATGCATATATGAGTGTGTGTATATATATATGTGCAAGTATAAGGGTATTTATGTGCATGTATGAGAGTGTGTGTGTATATATTTATGTGTATGTATAAGAGTGTGTGTGTATATATTTTATGTGCATGCATGAGGATGCGTGTGTATATATATATGTTCATATATGATAGTGTATGTATATATGTTCATGTTTGAGTGTGTATATATGTTTGTGTATATACGTGTGTGTGTGTCTATACATGTGTGTGTATATACATCCGACACCAAGGCTTCTCATTGACATGTTTTGAGGAGCATAGAATCACCTCTTAATTGATGTTGTTCGCAGGTCTACTGCGTCCCATTTTGGTAGCACCTAGGGTCTCAGCTATGGATAAATAGCTGCGTGGGGGCATGGAAAATTCTGGTTTAGTGTCCCGACACGCGTTTCGACCACTGGGTGTTAAAAGCCCTCGGTTCTTCTTGTTAGAAAACTTTTCTAGTAGACGACACACTGACATACAACCTGAGTTCGACTAAGTTGCTGGTCGTCGTAACTTTGTTTTGCTGCTGGTATAAACTTTGTCTTCTAAAAAGTTGGCGAAGTTCTGTGCAAACTTCATCGACTATAATCATATTCTCACGCACAGAAACGTCTTGAACTACTCTTTGGACTATGACACTGTCAATGTCTTACAGCGATAATTGCATTGTAACGCGTAACAAGCTGGAGGTATGCAGCGGAAATATTACGCGTAGACGGCTTGGGGATAATAGTTGTTACGTCTTCAGCATTGACAGTGGCATGTCTCTGCAGGGGCTCAAGTGACTGAGAAGCTCTTTTTAGGGATAACCTAAAAATGCTTGCCTTTTTCTTTATAAGCTGGCCGGTTTACCGCAACTAGCAGCTGTTCAATAATGAGGGCCAAATTATGTTCAATAAATTGGTACGAACGGAAAACGAACTGGAATATCAGCACATTCTTTTTAAGCATATGACGCCGCCCCCAAGCCACTAGCACGCAAGGGGTTACAGAAAGTGAGAGCAGGAATAAAGAGGGGGGTGTTTGAAGAAAGGGTATAGAGAAGCATCGGGATTAGGATCAAGGCATCAGAACATTACATTTGAATATTTGAAGATTATAGCTATCAGGGAAGCAAGTAAGAGAAAGGGAGTTGAAGTGACGGGAAGTGCCAGATAAGAATTCTGTTGGAGTAGATGATTTAACCATTTCGGCAGTGAAAGGGTGGGACCGAGATGCCAACCGTAATTCATGTAGTTTGGGAACCAGTGAAAGTAGCTCGCCATTGCAGTTGCCATAAAAATACTTGTAGAAAAGACAGAGGGAAGCCACGGTAATCTCTATGAGAGAGTGTCTGTAAACGAGATGCCAGATTAGGACCTATCACATTGCATATCCGTCTCTTGATTTTGTCGAGATGAACAGTGGGGGCATCAGGCCTTATACGGCAGCAGTATTGAATGCAAGGATGAATGTTTGATTTGTACATTTGAAGGATCGACTCAGGCAGGAAAAACCTTCTAGCGCGACACAAAGAAGCAACTTTCCTTGCGGTAGATGAAGCTATTGATTCACTGTAGTTGTTTTGGAGGCATTAAAGCCCTTTCCTCCGACAATCAACCGCAGATTGGAGGTTCTTTTTGAGACTAAGGTTAGTTTTGACTGCGATGTTGGATTTACGATTGAGGCAGGAGTAGATAGTGATTTGTCGGACACATCACACCCTGAGCGGAGAAGTTCTCTGATCTGCCAGGAATTGTCTCGTTACTATTTGGACATTGTCGCCTTAGAAACAAGACTGTCTGGTGATGGCTCTTTACAGGAAACCGACTCTGGTTATACAATCATTTACAAAGTTCGGCCGGAAAATATCCGTCTTGACTGTGGAGTTGGCTTTGCTATAAAATTTAAGCTAGTGTCTGACATAACAGAGATACCACATGACAATGCACTTATAACTTCTCTCGGGTTGTTTCATAACGATGTGTGTCTATGCATCCAAACCTTGCTAGTTCTAAAGCTGATATTGACAGGTTTTATTCTGAGCTTAGAGTGATTTTGAGAAAAATCCACAAGGATAATAAGATTGTGATTATGGCTGATTTCAATGCAATTTAGGATGTGACCATGCCACATGGAAACCCCTAGGTTGGTATAGTTCAGGGAAATGAAATAACAACGATCTACTTCACCTACAACTATGTCAAGAGTTTGGCCATGCTCTCACAAATTTAGACAGGCGGACAAATTCAAGACAATATGGAAACACCTGCGCTCTGGACATTGACACATGCGTGACAATGTAGTCATTAGAAGAAGGGAAATATGTGACGTAAAAAGCAGTACGTTGCATGCGCATGCGTGAAATTAAAAATATAAAATGGAGATAATTTAGCCATCACAGGGAACCTCCTAGGTCGGCATAGTGTGGGAAAGTGTAACAACAACGGTCTACTTCCCCTACAGCTATGTTAGGAGTTTGACCTTGCCCTCAGAAGTACATAGTTTAGGAAGCCGGACAAATTCAAGGCAACATGGAAACACCCGCACTCTGGACATTGGAACATGCTTGACAATGTTGGTACACAAGGAAATGTGTGATCTAAAAAGCAGTAGGTTGTATGCGCATGCGCAAAGTTAATAATGTAATATGGCGACAATTTACCTATCACACACTGTACACTTCTGTAGAGAAAACAGCCTCCGTATTTGGGTTGATATTGCATTACATGCGTAATTTGACTCGCTCTCTAAATGGGACATAATTGTGTATATCTTTGATGATAATAAAAAAGAAAATGAGGTTGTGTGGGTGGAAAGTCCCTAAGAAGATTGACATATCCCAGATGGCCTGTGTGGAAAAACTTGAACGTTTTCAATCTGCCAGACTCGTATTGGGTAAGACTTTAAACTACATAGAAGTCCTGTGTAAGGCATTAAAATATGTCCAACAGCAAGGCCTCTGATCAGGGGATTTTGAGGAGATTAGAACCACCTCTTAATTGCTGGTGTTCCCAGGTTCACCATCACCCAGGGTGGTAGTACCTGTTAGGGTCCGAGCTATGGGCAGACAGATAACTATTACTAGCAATACAATTGTGAAGGAAAGATATTTACCAGAAACAGATTTTGACAAAACAAAATATTACCCGCAAAAGAAATAAAAATAAAAATGTTGGCATTAAATAACCCATTGAGGCTGATATGCTGTAAAACGAAATAAACCAAACCAATCTAAACCAAAGAATGCATATTCTATTCATATGAATCTATCCTAAAAATGTTGTCGGCATTAGATAACCCATTCAGGTGGATATGCCGTAAAGCAAAATAAACCACACCAATCTAAACCAAAGAATACGTATTCTATTCATACGAATCTATCCTAAAAATGTTGCCGGCATTAAATAACCCACTGAGGTTGATATGCAGTAAAACAAAATAAACCAAACCAATCTAAACCAAAGAATACATATTCTATTCATACGAATCTATCCTAAAAATTTTGTCGGCATGAAATAACCCACTGAGGTTGATATACCGTAAAACAAAATAAACCAAACCAAACCAATCTGCCGTACAGGTAATTGATCTGGTGGAATAACCCGACCCTGCAGATACTTTTTCTAAGGCTCTGTATCATGTAACTGTAAATTTGTTTTGATTTGTTAGCAAGAAACATCACGACATGTTTGAAGATAACCAAGAACTTATAAGCGTTATCCTAGCAGGGAAGAAGAAAGTGATGAGCATACCGCTGAGTTGTCTAGAAATTCTGCAGAAGAGAAGCTCGAGAGAGCTTCTGGGAACTGCAAAACATGTGTGCAACGTGAGATATGCACCGTAAAGAAGGCACGGTGACAAGAAAAGGTCCGTCAAATGAAAGCATCTGCTGACAGACGTGATTCAAAATCTCTCTACAGTCAATTGCGTGCAGTTTATGGACCACCATTATCAGTTTTTGCTCCTTTCAGCTCCAACGATAAGAAAAATTTACTACCAAACCCTGACCAATTAAAAGAACCCTGATGTGAACACTTCAGTGAATTACTAATTTGGAGATCTGAGGGTGACATTGAAGTCATTGACACATTACCTCAGTTGCCTCTCACAGAGGGACTTGACACTACTTCCAGCTTTGTTCAGCTTGTAACGGACATTAAGACAATTATAACTGGCAAAACACCAGGTAAAGATGGAATAAAACAGTTATATTCCATACAAGGACGGATGGTGGATTTATAGATTTGAAGGATGGACTCAGACGAGAAAAAAGTTTCTGGCACTACACAGAGAACCAAATTTCCTTGCGGTAGATGAAGCTATTGATTCAATGTATTTGTTCCACTTCATGTCAGCAGACAGCGTGAGACCAAACAGACGTAACGAGGCACTCTGGAGGAGCTGGGAATGAATCATTCGGATGGGAGGGAGGGTGGATTCTCTGTGGTGGGTAAAGGAAAATATATACAGGGTGCCGATAAAGTTCGTGTGCACTTTAAAAAAATTTACAACTTTATTTGTATTTGCGATATAAATAATTTGTAAAAAAGGATTAGAAAGAAGTAAATCTTTATTTTTAATGTTTTATTGACATTTTATTTAAGTTTCCACATGTCCTCCATCATTAGCAATACAAAGGGTAATACGATTTTGCAGTTCACGGAAAACATTTGCCAACTGATTTACAGTAATGCCTGAAATCACATTAGTTATTTTAGCTAGACTTAAAACTAGGTACATTAAACTTTATAACATTTTTTACAGATTATTTCTATCGCAAATACAAATAAAGTTATAATTTTTTTAAAGTGCACACGAACTTATGGACACCCTGTAAAAGAACAGGATTGAGACAGATGGAATAAGATTCTGATAATCAAAAATAATATTCTTAAAAAATTGCGAGTAGAGCAAATAACATCTATTCAAAATTATAACACGTTCTTGTTGCAACATCAATATAAAAATTGCAATTTTGTTTCAACATTATTGGTGTCTTATCAAGTGATAGCGTTGATTGAAAAATAAAGAGTTTTAAGAGTTCATAAACCAACCAGATCTTCTCAGTGGGGGAAACATTGTTACATAACCTATGATGACCAATTAGAATACTAGTATATTTTAATTAAAAAAACCCCAAAAAAAACGTGACAATATACCCGAAGTACAATCTATTACAGCATTAAAGTTAAGGTTAGATTAAATTAGAAATCAATATAACAAATAATATATATATATATATATATATATATATATATATATATATATATATATATATATATATATATATGTATGTATTCAGAATTATAACATATGCATGTTAAAACATCACTACCAAAATTGCAATTTTATTTCAATACTAATAATGTCTTATCAAGTGATCGTGTTGATTGCTACTACCACTTGATAAGATACCAGTAGTTTTGAAACTAAATTGCAATTTTTGTAGTGATGTTATACCATGTTATTTGCATATGGTTTATACAGAATAAATTCCTATAACCCCAAAAATATTATGCTTAAAAGAGTGCTCAATATAGAGTAGAGCAAATATAATTTATCTGAAAATTATTATAACATAAATATATTATAAAATCACTAAAAAATAGCCATTTTATTTCAACACTTCTGGTGTCTTATCAAGTGATGGTTTTGAATGTAGAAAGGATCTACATTCGACACCATCACTTAATAAGACACCAGAAGTGTTGAAATAAAATGAATATTTTTGTAGTGATTTTATAATATATTTATGTTATACTTTTCAAATAAATCATATATATATATATATATATATATATATATGTATATATATATATATATATGTATGTATATATATATATATATATATATATATATATATATATATATATATATATATATATGTATATATATATATATATATTTGTGTGTGTGTGTGTGTGTATGGCATAATGAGAAGCCACGTATACTTTCTGAATATGTATATATAGAAAAAACAACTAAAAGGTTGCAAATAAAAAATAATAATGTTTTTTATGAAAGTATTTATTTATATTTGATATTTCAGATCGACCTTGATCTTTCTTCAGAGGTTTGTTTACAAAACCTAAAAACAGTTATTTCTTTAGAAAGATCGAGGTCGATCTGAAATATCAAATATAAATAAATACTTTCATGAAAAACATTATTATTTATTTATTTGTAACATTTAGTTGTTTTCTCTCTCTCCCTCTCTCTCCCCCCTCTCTCTCTCTCTCTATATATATATATATATATATATATATATATATATATATATTTTAAGCTTAGCGCCCCGAGCAAGGCATGAAGCCACTAGGATGCAGGGGGGTTGCAGAAGATTTGTAGTAAGAGCAGATAGGAGTGATAGAAGAAAGTATGAAGGGAAGGGTAGTGTGTAGATCAAGGTAACTGGAGATGTCGATTGACATTACATTTGAATAGTTGGAGATTATAGCTATCAGGGAAACAGTAATTGGGAAGGGTGTTCCACAGGCGGGAGGTGCGAGGTATGAAGCTATTGGAGTAGAAGAGACGGCTACATTTTAAAGTTTCTACAATGTAAGGGTGAAAGCGGGATGCCAGCCTCGTAAGGCGCTTGTATTCATGGAGACTGGGGACCAGGGAAAGCAGCTCATCGGAGCAATTGCCATGAAAGTATTTGTAGAAGAGACAGAGAGAGGCGACGGCGCGTCTGTGAGATAGTGGCTGCAGGCGAGACGACAGATCAGGGCCAATCACATTACATATCCGTCTCTGGATCTTGTCAAGAACTCCGAGGTAAAGAAGGTGCCACAGACCATATATGGCAGCAATACTCCATGCAAGGGCGAATGGTCGTTTTGTATATTTGAAGTATCGATTCAGGGGAGAAAAATTTCCTGGCACGGCACAGAGAGCCAACTTTCCTCGCGGTGGACGATGCAATTGACTCAATGTATTTGTTCCATTTCAGGTCAGCAGTCAACGTGAGACCGAGCAGACGCAGGGAGTCACTCTCAAGAAGTTGACTATCAGACATTCTAATGGGGGGCAGGTAAGGATATCTATGGTGGTTACTGGAGAGTAGTTTAGTTTTTGAGGCGTTAAATTTGACCATCCAATTGTTGCCGCAGTTAACAACCGATTGGAGGTCCATTTCAAGACGCGCGGCCCGGTTAGTTTTGACCGTGACACTAGATTTGTTTTTGAGGCAGGAGTAAATTGTAGTGTCGTCCGCGTAGATGCCAACTTGGGAACCTATGGCGTCAGGAAGGTCGTTGATGAAAATAAGGAAAAGTTTGGGGCCAAGGATGGAGCCTTGGGGAACACCTGCGTTCGTGGGATAGGAACTGGAGGAGAAACCGTTGAGAACGACCTTCAATTCTCGGCTTGACAGGAATGATTGTATTAGATGAAACAGTCGACCAGTAATACCGTAACCCTGGAGCTTACGAAGAAGGCCGGGTAGCCAAACCCTATCAAACGCTTTGGAGATGTCTAGGGCCACGGCACGAGCCTCACCATTATTTTGAAGTGCTTGGTAGACGGTTTCAGTGATGGCCGTAAGCACGTCAGCTGTAGAACGGGAGTAGCGGAAACCATATTGCTTGTCTGAGAGAAGGTCGTGTGTGGTAAGGTGGTTAACCACTTCTGCGTTGACTAGGGCTTCGGAGACTTTGCTGAAGAGGGGTAGGAGACTAATAGGATGGTAATTAGCGGAGTCAGAGGGGTCTCCAGAGTTCTTAAAGACAGGAACAATGGGTGAGGACTTCCAGCAGTCAGGAAAGCAGGATTCCTTGAGGCAGTAATTATACAGTTTAGAGAGGGCGGGTGCTAGGTCAGTCGCGCATTTCTTCAAGACAATGGCTGGTACGCCGTCTCCACCACTAGCCTTGTGGGGGTCTAATTTGGAGATAATACCCAGTACTGATGACGGGGTTATGCGTAAGCCGCTCAATAGGGCCTCAGTTCTTAGAGAGAAGTCAGGTATGGGTACACCGGTGGAGTCAAGCGTCGAGTTATATGAGAACTTCCGAGCAAGGCATTCAGCCTTGTCGGTTGAGGAGGTCAAGACCTCGAACTGGTTGAATAAAGGAGGTAAGGAGGGTTTTCTATTGTTCAGGACACTCTTGCAGAGCCGCCAATAATCTTTGGAGCCAAATTTGTGAGATGCAATACGCTCCCTCATCCGAGCAGCAAATATTGTCTTAGCTTCGTTGAGGACACGCTTGCACTCGCTACGAGCGGAGGCAAAGAGGCGTCTATTGCAGTCCGACATGTCGCTACGAAATAAGTGAAGGAAGTGGTTCCTATGGGCAATGGCGGCTGAGCAAGCAGCGGGGAACCAAGGGGAGGAGTGCGACTTAACCTTAAATATCCTTGAGGGGATGAAAGCGTCGATTCCAGCTTTAACCCAGGATGAAACCTCAGAAGCACATTCATGGACAGGGAGTGTAAAGACAACATCCCAGGGGACATCGCAGAGGAAGTCACGGAACGAGTCCCAATCCGATCGTTGGTAGTAGAACGAGGTTCTAGTAATGGGAGGTTCTTTGAGGGGTGTGGAGTTGAAGGAAATGTTAACAGATACCACGGCATGGTCAGAGTTACCAAGAGGGCAGAGCTGTGTAGCGCTACAGGATTCGGGGATGGAGGTAAAACACAGATCTAGAAGGGAGGCCTTATCTGCCAGGTTGGGGGTAAAACGCGTGGGGAAGTTGAATATCTGCGTGAGGGATTGAGAAATTGAGAAGTTAAGTGTTTGAATGCCAGCCCGGTCAGTAGTAGCATTCTCGAGTCACTTGGTATGATGGGCGTTAAAGTCACCAAACACGAATATGTGAGCAAACGGGTGGAGAGAGAGGGCCTTGTCTATGCTGTCCGATATGTTGTCGAGTATCCCGCAGTCTTGAGAGGATGGAGAGCGATAGAGGAAGAAGAGATAGCTTACGGCATTGAGGAGAGATAGCCGAAGACACATGTACGAATGGTCTGGTGATTCGAGAGACAACTCTCTGGCCAGGGGGAGATGATCCTTGACATAGACACCAAGGCCGTGCATGTGGGTTAGAGAGTCTTTCCTGATGATAGGAAGGTAGCCGGGGATCGAGAGATCAGAGGAGGGAATAGACGGGACAAGGTTTGTCTCGCACAGGGCCATTATATCTGGGCTGTTTGCAGAAATTTGTTCTAATGCCACGGATGTTGCTGAACGAAATGTTGAGGGGTTTAGGTGATTTTTGAGGGGCTGGTTTAGGTTAACTTTTTTGGTTCATTTGAGTCTTCATGTGGAGTAGTGGCAGGAAGATGAGAAGGCCTGAAGTACTTCAGGCCTTAGTCTTCATGTGGAGTAAAAGTCGGAGGATGAGAAGGCCTGAAGTAAGAGAAGCAGACAGTTATCGACCGCAACATGAGCAGAGAGGAGTTGGCACAGCCTGCATCATAATGTGGCCTCAGGGTTGCCCACCGGAGGTGACAGCATGGATACCGTTCCATGCGCGACATGGCACTACAAACACCCCGGTATTATACAACTGTTGATCAGAGCGTCCGCTCAAGACGCTACGCAAGAGTTAGGGCTCCTAACTACCAGTCGGAAACAGCAACCAGTGAACTGTCAACCGTGTACCCTCAGAATGAAGAGGTGATGCCACAGACTGCACACATCACAGGAGAAAACACATCAGCACTTGTACAGAGGCCAGAGAAAGAGGGAGAGAGAGAGAGAAAAAAGAGAGTACCGGGAACCCCTTCTTAGACAGGAAACAAGGTGTGAGCCTCTACTCTTGTCCAGATAAAGGGGGAAGAGTGCTGACCGGGCGGTAGAAGGTTCTACCTACTTCTATTACATATAACACATAACAGTGACAAAAGACAAAAGAGATATGGGCGGGGAAGTAGTTGATAATACCAGGCTGACACTAGGTGTGTGTTCCGGGGGATAGGATGAGACTTATTAATATTTAATCCTTACATAGGACTAAGTTTTAACTTAGTAAAAGTCCCATTGTTCTATTCTAAAGACAGAAAAAATATGATTATCCACCTTTTTGTGTATATGGCAGAAATGCTAGCTCACTTGTGGCTGTGGGTGGTAATAGTAGTCCACATGCATTCTAATGGTCACCGGTGAGTTTGACACGTTAGTACATTTTATCAAGCAAAGGGCAAGGCCATTGGACCGTAAGAATACTGAAGACATACTAACGCCTGGTGAAGAGACATTTTTCCCTTCTTTTGAGGTGGGGGGAGGATTTTCAACTACACAAAACAAAGTGTTATAAGTTAGGTTACAATGGTTAGAACAAGTATGAAAGTTAAATTAGTCGCACATAAGACTAAACAATAGATAATATAAAATAAGTACATAAACGTATATATATATATATATATATATATATATATATATATATATATATATATACACAAACACACACAGAGTGAGAGTGAGAGAGAGAGAGAGATATGCTTTGGATGGGTCTCAGGTAGAATGAATTTATACTCACAAATGGCAGAAAGTTAATGCCCTCTTCAATTCTGATGGACGCCAGTGAATGTATAGCCAGCCAGATCTCAATGCCCAAGCATCAAGTTACAGATAACGCAGTGTTGGGGTGGGGAAGTGGTCAGCGACCATTCCTATCCGCCACCAGCAGTGGGCTTGGGAAAATATGCTTTTATAAAATATTTAAACCACGAGGAGAAACGAACGGCTTCAAAATTCCACGAAGATTAAATTTTTATCTAGCAAAAGACAAGCGCACTGGGCCGATAGAATACTGAAGATATACTAACGCCTGATGAAGAGACATTTTTCCCTTCTTTTGAGGTTGGGGGAGGATTTTCAACTACACAAAACAAAGTGTTATAAGCTAGGTTACAATGGTTAGAACAAGAATCAAAGTTAAATTAGTCGCACACAGTGGGGGGGGAGACTAAACAATAGATAAAATAAAATAAGTACATAAACGTATATATATATATATATATATATATATATATATATATATATATATATATATATATATATATATATGACATTATGGATGACATTATATTAGCTCCTGAATTATTTAATTCCAGTTGAGCACTCTCGGGCTGAGGTATGGGTTTGTAAACAGTGACTATTATAGCTATATAGCGAGACTCTTCGCAAGCCGAATTGAGTCACTGTCGGTCACTGGGCGTGTTTCCAAAAATAAATACGCTATAAACCCACCTTCATCCCGACCGTGCGCCGACAGCTTAGTGGTAGAATATCCGCCTGATACCTATTCAGTCGGGTTTCAATCCTAGCTAGAGGCAACCGGATGTCTAGCCGCACTGATGAGCTGTGATACAGCGAAACAGTCTGTCTGTGGATGACATTATATATATATATATATATATATATACACATAGAGAGAGATGGTTTGGATGGGTCTCAGGTAGAATATATATATATATATATGAATGTTAATGTAGGTTGGTAAAATAAGAGAGTGAACTAGCTTTATAAATGTATTTTGAATTAGTAGAAATCATGGTACCATAAATTTTGCCAGGAGTTTCTATTCCAAGGACACCCACTCGAACAAAAGGCTATTCTTGTACAAAAAAGGATCCAATAATAATAAAGAAGAACAGAAAAAAAATTTCAGACCAAAAAACATTACCGGACTTGTGCTACGTCCAGTTCATAATTGGATCTCATTAGCAATGTTTGGACCTCGAGAAAAGCAGTTTATATTTTGCTATGGAAGAAATAACGAGCAAAAATTCGCTACATTACACTTGCATTTGCCTTGATGCACAAATCGTCACGGACGGATATTTTAAGACATCATAAATTCGAAGCTACGTTTATTTGGCTCTGTACATGCTTGTTTTCCATCTGGAGTTTTCATTGGATCAATATCCAGATCTCTGGAAAGACATTTATTAATATCTATAAAGTCGACAGAGAACTATATGATTCTCCCCAGAAACTATCTTCCATATTTATAAGTCTACTATTCGCCCAAGCTTTAAATATTGCTGCCACATCTGCTGTGGAGATCCTGCTATATATTTAGAGATTCTTGATAAAATCCAAACAAGAATCTGTAATGTTAGTGGTCCTGACCTGGCATCTCGGCTTCAGTCTCTTTCCGATTGCTATAACGTAGCTTCCCTTTGCCTTTTCTGTAAATACTTTGAAGCTAATTGTTCAGATGAGATTTCCACTATGGTTTTTTCTTGTATGTAAATTGTATTCATTGTATATATTCATTGGGGTTTCATTTTTAAATGTTTTATTTTATTCCGTACCCAACCACAGATAAAATGTACAGATTGGAGCGAGTTAGGACTTTATAGAGACTCTGAGGTATTATGGTTGGTGTAGTAAGAATGATAAATAAGAATGTGTTGTTTTGATGTAAGGATACTATGGCATGTTTGGGTCAGTAATCGGAATAGCTAAGTTTAAGATAAGAAAGATTGAAGACCAGCCTTCCTCTATCACAACTTTTGGCCTTGTGCCACATATTTGTATTTTTAAAATGAATATTACTTTCTTCTATGTTAACTAAACTTTATGAAATTAAGCGCATTACTAGGTTGGCGGATAGGTCTAACCATTTTACGAGATGTAACTATAAGTCCTTTGCTAAAAGTTTCTTCTCTTCCACTTCTCTCTTCTGGCTTCGTGCTTTCCAGTCAAATTTGATCTTCAAAAATTTAAATGCATTAACAATCGTTATCTTCTGCTTATTTTTGTTCTTTTATTGTCTTCTCTCCTTTGTAGTAGTTTTTCACATATTCTCTAACACTTACTAACCCCTTGCGTCCTAGTGGCTTTATTGTCTTTAAGCTTCAAAAATTTAAATGTAATGTCAATCGTTATCTTCTGTCTTCTTAATTCTTGTTCTTTTATTGTCCTCTCTCCTTAATAGTAGCTTTTTTTCATATTCTCTAACGCTCAGTGACCCCCTTGCGTCCTAGTGGCTTTATTGCCTTTGATCTTCAAAAATTTAAATGCAATGTCAATCGTCATCTTCTGTCTTCTGCGAGTGAGTTAGGACTGCATAGAGATTTGGGGTATTATTGTGGCTGTAACATAGCTTCATTAACATAACATACTCTGTGAACTTTAGACGTGGTTATATATAAAAATACAAATGGACCAGTAGTTTTTGAAATAGACAGGCCCACCTCGCTGGCACCATGACCATGCTGTTTTGTCACCTAAATTACCTTCGTTTCCTATGTGAATTGCTATGACCTTCTTTAAATGTCTATAACTATTCAATCAATCCATGGCAGATTAAACATTTGCATGAAAGGTGATTTGATCACGTGTACGTAAGTGGTCGGTCAGTGTATAATTGCCCTATTCTGGCAGTAAAATTTTCATTAATTCCTGAACAATAAGAACTTCTTCAACTTTGAAAGGTATAACTGAATAAAATCCTTAGCAATGAATTTCCATTATGCATATAATACCCTATTCTATCAGTAATGCTTGCATTCATTCTTGACCAATGACAATCCTTTTCTTCCTCATTTGCAATGTATTCCTATAGTGAAATCATTAGCAATGCATTTCCATTATACATATAATAACCCTATTCTATCAGTAATGCTTGTATTCATTCCTGACCACTGACAATCCCTTTCTTCCTCATTTGCAATGCATTCCTATAGTAAAATCATTAGCAATGCATTTCCACTATACATATAATAGCCCTATTCTATCAGTAATGCTTGCATTCATTCTTGACCAATGACAATCCCTTTCTTCCTCATTTGCAATGCATTCCTATAGTGAAATCATTAGCAATGCATTTCCATTATACATATAATAGCCCTATTCTATCAGTAATGCTTGCATTCATTCTTGACCACTGACAATCCCTTTCTTCCTCATTTGCAATGTATTCCTATAGTAAAATCATTAGCAATGTATTTCCATTATACATATAATAGCCTTATTCTATCAGTAATGCTTGCATTCATTCCTGACCACTGACAATCCCTTTCTTCCTCATTTGCAATGTATTCCTATAGTAAAATCATTAGCAAAGCGTTTCCATTATACATATAATAGCCCTATTCTATCAGTAATGCTTGCATTCATTCCTGACCACTGACAATCCCTTTCTTCTTCATTTGCATTGCATTCCTATAGTAAAATCATTAAGAATGCATTTACATTATACATATTATAGCCCTATTCTATCAGTAATACTTGCATTCATTCCTGACCACTGACAATCCATTTCTTCTTCTGTAGTTTCAATTCATTTGTATCGTAAACAAATGATTTTATTTTTACTTTTTAACTGGATGTATGGGTTGTGTGTATGTGTCTAGATTTATCGGGTTATTTTATTTTCCAAACACAGTCAGCACACTGTGGCCGTGTTCGTAATTAATATTATTAAGTGTTGGCTTTTTTCTTTTTTATTATTAAGGCTTCCATTATTTTTAATCTTTTTTTACATGCGGATGAGGTTATTATGTTTGTATTTTTCACTAGTATGTTTCGGATGGAGTCTGGTAAGTTTCTGTGTGTCTTCAAATGGGTTCTGATAGAGCTGTGGTCAGAGAGGTCTAGATAGACATGTAGTAGTGTGACCGATGTAATTATTTATAAATTCGGTTTGATCATTAACACAGTTACTTACAAGGCATTTGAACTCATAAATAATGTTGGTTCTTTGTCATTTTGATTTTGCAGGGTGGGGAGTTGTCATTTTTGAGGCTAAGGTTAGCTTTTTAAAAAAATTTGTAGTAGATAATTAATTAAATTTTTTTGCTTCGAGTCAAGACGGTGAAGATTCATCTCGTTTATAGTTAACGTGCATTTGGCCTTTGCAGAAAATATTTTACTTTTGTCTGTGTGTTCAGTATCGTTCAATAGCCCCCCAAATAACAACAACAACACACACACACACACACACACACACACATAAATATATATATATATATATATATATATATATATATATATATATATATGGTATGGCAATTTACCTACGCATGCATGGACTCACCCAGCTATAAATAGGAGCAGGTACTGCCTTTTGGAGAAGGAAGTTTCCAGCAGTCAGCTCTGACAGTCGGACCGAACATTCTTGCTGTAACACTCTCGTTTGTATATGTTTGTATTACTGTTTCTGTTAATATATTTGTTTAACTCAATTCCTTTCGTTGCGTCTTTATTTCTGGCCCTAACAAAGCCACAACAATATATATATATATAATGGGTGTATTATTTATTCTGATCTACACAAAAATTTTACAAATCCCTCGCAGGCCAAACTGAGTAGCTTCACGGGGTGTATTATGTGCACGCCTGGTCCTTGTGCGTAGGAATATACATATGACTACTGTTGCTAACTTGAATGGAATTCCGACACATTATCTTCTCTCAAAAGCCCACAATACGACCTCCCACCGTTCTCAAATGGCTGTTATTGAACAAAAGGCGCACACGTGTCTGTCTCTGGCTTGCCACCTGCTTGTACTGGGTTCTTTCAGCACACATCATTTTTCAGCGTCTAAAACACAAACAATGCATTGACTGCATTATTTAAAACGATGGCCGAAGTCTTCGAAAAAATATGTCTCCAAATACTCTATCCGGTAAAAATCGACATTTCCTTCAGGGTAGTATAATTTTATCTTGTGCCCCCACGCCATTTATATCTATCTATCTATGTATGTATGTATCTATCTATCTAATTTTATCTTGTGCCTCTCTCATTTATTACGTTGGTGCAAAAATAATGACGTAATAATGTCGTTTTTTGACGTTAAAAATACGTCAAAAAACGACATTATTACGTCATTATTTTTGCACCAACCTAATATATCTATCTATCTATCTATCTATCTATCTATCTATCTATCTATCTAATTTTATCTTGTGCCTCTCCTATTTATATCTATCTATCTATCTATCTATCTATCTATCTATCTACATACACATTGTGCGATAGATAAATTGTCGTCTAAAGGACGTAAACATTAAAATAACATTGACATTTCCTTTAAACAGATATATTTATCAAAATTACACAAAAATATCTTAAAATAAGAAAGACTTAATTTTTTCAAAAATTCGCCCTGGCTCCAATCACGACCTCCAGACGACTTCGGAATCTCCTGCAACTCTTCTGTATAGTCTCCTTGTTTAAGTTGGTGAATGCTGCCATAATCCTTGCCTTCAGTTTATCTTTGGTGTTACAAGGAGTTTTGTTGGTCTCTCGCTCAACTGCGCCCCAACACATAATAATCAAGGGGGTTCCAGTCTGGGGAGATAGGTGGCTAGATGTAAGGGATGATGGGGTTGCAGGAATTGTCTGACAGCCATAACTAGGTTCTCCTCTTGTGTGACATGGTGCAGAGTCCTGTTGCCAGACGTAGGGTCGTCATGCAGCTAGCCACTTGACCCAGGGCAGCACTACCTCCTCAAGGCACTTGATGTAGGCCCCTGTGTTGAGTTTAAGACACTGAGAAAATGAATGGTGGCATAACGTCGTCATCACCAGTGATCACACCAAACACCTTTGTAATCGCCATTAGACTCATCCAACTCTTTCTGAATCATGTGCACTGTCCACTCAAACACATTGAAATATTTGTATTGGAGCTTTTAGTAAGAATGCCAAGCAGTACAGCATGTTTGCTTGCAAATTTCTAGTGGAGCGAATTGTGACATGGTACACTTTTTCTCGCAGGCGGTTCACAACTAACTCTACTATACTCTGTTGTCGACAAAAGCAAAAATAAACAAAGATCATGCGCGAAATTAAAAATATAAAATGTCGACAACTTATCCTTCGCATCCTATATATATATATGTATATATATATATATATATATATAGAGAGAGAGAGAGAGAGAAAGAGACAAACTGATTAATTATTTAAAAAAATTGGGTTTATGTAGATTGCGTGTATTGGTGTTATTATGGAAGTTGTCTGACGATCGCAAAAGCGTGAAACCCAGGATCACAAACTCACATCAATCCAACCAAATATGTTAGCTCTATCTCTGATATTGAGCGCTTTCTAATAAGTACCGCCCATATAATATATAAATAATTATATATATATATATATATATATATATATATACATACATACACACTTTTCACACACACACACACACACATGATGCGATGGGTAAATTATCGACATTTTATATTTTTAACGAGACGTAAACAAAGCAATTTTTAAAGAAGTGACGAATTTTTATTTATTAATCCGATAGATTTTATTACATAAACATTATTTTTAGTGGATACCCATATTTGAGTAGAGACCCCGTTTATTTATTGTTGTAAACTAGGGAAAGTTACTGAATAGAATAATCACACAACGGTTGGTAATGAACGATAATACTTAGAACAAGAACAACACATATAAGATTCACCAGCGGCGTGTAGAAGAAGTAGTCGACTGTTAGAATTGAATCAAGTGAATTCCATGATGAATCTCCAACTGCAAGCCAACATACAGTATTTACTACTATATTTATGTAAATGGGGATATTATCGCCCGTAAGTATGGTACAACATTTATTAAACCGTATATTTATTTATTTATTTTCGTCTATTGGCCTGAATGTTCGAGAAGTCTTTTTAATAAAAAAAAGTCGAGATCCTTGCCAGTAATTAAACCTGCAAAGGGATCTTTCATTTGTCCCGGCACGCCTTAACCAACTTCGCCACGAAGAGAAGACCAAATTTATCCACTAAAAATAACATTTAAAGTGATAAAAATTTGTCGGATTTATAAAATCTTATAAAAGAAAATTGTTCGCCCTCCGGTAGGAGTCGAACCTGTGTTCCCCTAGGGGAGACAATCATTAGATATGACGTGCTTTGTATATATATAATGTAACGATATATAATTTTGTGTAATTTTATATATCAACAGACAGTATATGGAAAAAATATGACAACTGGAAAATATTATTGTGACGCGTTTTATCCGTTGGGGTTTCATCGGACTTGGCTTTGTTGAAGTTTCCACGTCTACGCATGCGCACGAAACGATAGACGCTATTAGTTTCAAAATCTTTTGAAAGAATATGTTGAAAGAATATTTTTTTTCTCAATCTAGTCAAATTCGTCTGTATTCTTTTTCTTTGTCTCTCCATCACTTTTGTCCCTGACCATCCCATACTGTGACAATAGAAAATCTACCAATAATGGTGACATATTGTAAGACGCACATTTACCGTGATGGAACGAGCGATCAGTGAATTTTCCAGACATTTTCGTCTTCATGGATTATTTTCTCTTTTAATCAAAGTAGAATTCCCTATGCCAAAATTGTGGTCAGTTTTGTTACGGTGAACAACCAATACGTTTTACGTGTTGTTATTTAAAATGTCCCTTTTATGTTCATATTGTCTTTTGTTTAAACTTTTGTTTTTTATTGATTAAGTTTTTGATTGTTTTGGATGTAGTTGTGACAAATTTTATATTGAGTTTAGATAAATTATTTCGGTTGTAGTTGTGATAGAGTTAGTAGAATAATATGTTTTTTGATTTGTCAGGTTTGTCAGGAAGGGCAGCTCTTCTATTTTGAAACATTTTATGAGCCTTTTATTTATCACTGAAAATGGAATAGTTAGGGTATTGAATGATCGGAGAGGAGAAATATAGTGAAAATACATTCAAGATAATTAAAAGAAAAACAATTATTAAAGGAATTTATTATATTAAAGGAAAAATACTAACGTGCTTCCCCCTTTGGGGGAACAAACCGCCGTTAGATCCGACGTGTTTTTAAACGATTGGCCACTGAATACTATCCGGAAGCACATACTTTTCGTTTAGAATACCCAAAGTTCACAACTGCAATTTCTAAAGAAGTAATGGATTTTTAATTCATTAATCAAAAATATTTTACCAATTTAAGTGTTATTTTTAGGGGATACCCATATATGAATATACGCATCGCTTCATTTTAAACAGCAAATTTATTTTCGTCAAGCGATCGGAATATTTCTCGGGAATTCAGACCGTTAGATGAAAATAAATATACTTTAAAAAAAAAAAAAAGGATCGTCCTCTCAAATATGGTTATTTGTTAAAAATAACGTTAAGATATATATCTATATATATACATCTATATATATATATATATATATATATATATATATATATATTGGTTATATAACTTTTTTTCAGAATGTATCTTCATCTATAGTTGCCTTTTTGGTCCAGTGTCACTTGACAAATTTCTTCATTTCTTTATAAATCTCTTCCATTTTCTCTCGTTCACTCATATTCACCAGTTATTTAAATATTGATTTCATCTATCTATCTATCTATCTATCTATCTATCTATCTATCTATCTTGTTACGAATGCAGATAGCCCAAACACGCATACACGCATATAATAAGGTTAATCTCCACTTGGCAACAGAAGAGGTCACGTGAGAGTCTCGAGTCATTTTGGGGAAGAAGGTCAAGTGGTTGACTGAACCAGTTACCCGTAGCAACAGACGTCTAGACAGAATCTAGACATGGGACTGACGTAAGGTCGTGAAGCAGCAGGAACTGGAATTCGCGCCAAAATGCAGGACACGTGGGAATTAGAAAATTACTTGGAAGTCAGTTGCTGTCTTGTCTTTGAAGGAGCAAGACTCGAAATCGAAGCGCTGATAACTTGTGAACGGAAAGATGAGACTCATTTTGGTAATGATGGAACTTGTCCGATTCATCATAAGCAACTCTGGGTAAGAAATATAAGGATGTATATTTCTGTTCGTTAACTCCAGATTGAAGATGATAAATCGAGTTACTTATCACAGAAGACGCAAGGAAATTTGCACGTTGAGAATACAGCCTGTGTTTGAAGAAAGAAAAGAGAAATCAAGAGAGAAGAAAGTATACATCTCTGTTGCAGCCGGACCGTATGTGAAATTGAATTTGTATAAAGAAAAGAAAGAAAAGAGGAAACGTGAGAGAGAAAAGAAAGGACAACGAGTAAGAGCGAGAACTGAATATAAAGATAAGTAACTATATATATTGGACCCGTGTTAGAAAGATACACATGCATCCATAAATTTTATGTTCTTACAAACACCTTTCCACATGTCAAAATAATAATATGTAACTCCTATCCCATCTCTTTTGGTTATGCGTTGTCGTCGAGTAGGGCATATGACAATCTATCTATCTATCTATCTATCTATCTATCTATCTATCTATCTATTTCAGTCTGTTCATATCTATCTATCTATTTCAGTCTGTTCATATCTATCTATCTATCTATCTATCTATCTATCTATCTATTTCAGTTTGTTCATATCTATCTATCTATCTATCTATCTATCTATTTCAATCTCTTCCCTATCTGTCTGTCTGTCTATCTATCTATCTATCTATCTCAGTTTGTTCATATCTATCTATCTATCTATCTATCTATCTATCTATCTATCTATCTATCTCAACCTCTTACTTATCTATCTATCTATCTATCTATCTATCTATCTATCTATCTATAAGTTTGTAGCTTGTTGAATGATAAAACGAAAAAGGAAGCGCATGTTCCACTTCTCCTTCGAAATGACTCTTCTAGACAGAAAACCTTGTTATTGATTTCTTACAATGTATCTACACGTGTGTATCTTTGTGTGTGCGTCATCCAGGCGGTGAGTGCAGGTCAGGAATTCTACTGTTTCTAAATCGAAGATAAAAAAAGTACCATGGCTCGGTTTGTCTCGTTTCTCCTGAAAGGGACACCTACCCGGGGCCATGGTGACCTTAACAAGGCCCCTTATGCCGCCTTCTTGACCAGAAACTGTGTCCGTCACTTCAAAAGCCGATTGGACAAGTTCGTTGTAAGCTTCAACCGAATTTCATATCAAACGTTACTCGACATTTTTTCCTTTTTTTATCATCTGATTTTTCCAAAATTTATTGCATTTTAAGTAAAATTCATATTTAAAATTTGCTTATCAGTGGCTACATCTACTGTAGTATGCTTTTGTTTTAAATCCAATTCACTCCAAGAAAGGCAATCAAGTCGTTAAGAGATCTGGATGTGAAAGAATTAGAAAACAATAATATTAATAGGAAGTTAAAACAAAAGGACGAGCGGGAAAAGGGAAGAGTAATCAGGATGGCGATTGACTTTACATTTAAATATTTGAAGATTATAGTTGGCTGGGAAGCATGAAGGCGGAAGAGATTTCCACAAGTAAGGCAATAAAGACACTAAGACACAAGGGGTTACTGGGTGTGGAAGAATTAGGAACAGAAACATTAATAATGAGCGGGAAGAGGAAAGAGTAATCAGGACAGTAGATAGCGATTGACATTGCATTTAAATATTTAAAGATTAAAGTTGGCTGGAAAGCATGGAGTCAGAAGGGAGTTCCACAAGCAAGGCAGTAAAGCCACTAAGACTAAAGGGGTTACTGGATGTGGAAGAATTAGGAACAGAAACATTAATAATGAGCGGGTAGAGGAAAGAGTAATCAGGAAGACACTAAATAGCGATTGACATTGTATTTAAATATTTGAAGTTGGTTGGAAAGCATGGAGTTGGATGGTATTTCTACAATCAATAAGTGCGCGAAAAATGTTAGCATAGAAGTTACGGTTACCTTTAACTAACTCTATTACTGCGTTTAATTTCACAATTTTGCTTCTTTGATTTTGTTTAGCGCCATTTTAACCTGTATTTAATACCCAATTCCAAATACTTTTTCCGTAATTTCATGCCTTCAGGATAATGGTATGCATTTTAGACATAGTTTGTAATTCATAAAATGTATAGTTGGTAATTTCACTATCAAAATGAATTTTTATATCTTTTAACGTTTCATTGGTTGTCATTTGACTATAAAAATATATTTTTGCTCATTTTATTATAAATAGGTACTGTTTATTATTGTTTGGTTGGTTTTACTACTTTTCCATAGGTGGGACCCCCGGGTCAGGATAGACCTGGGGACAATAGCAATTTTACAGGTGATTACACGATCCTCAAAATCTCCAGTCTCCCGATCAGAGACCTTGCTGCCAGATGTAGTTTTGTAGTGATACTAACAGCAGAAACAAGAAATAGGATCTAATGTGTCCGAATTCGACCGCACATTCAGGATGGAAGACGACCAAAAAAACTTTCCATCTCTAAGAAGTGTGCACTTGTGCCAGGAGGATACACCCTGCCCTGTTTACTCTGATTAGAGTGTTCCTTCTATCGTGAATACCGGATTGCAGTGACACAAAAGCAGAAACAGGAAGTTAACCTCTTTCTCATCTTAAAACAATGACATATTTTGGGATTTGCGCAAAAGGCTCCACGCATAACTTCCGATTGAAGTTGATTAAATACAATCCTAAGTAAATATATGTTACTAATTCTACTATAAATAGGTATTGTTGGTATTTTTTTTTTATATAAGGTTTTGTTTGGGGGTTCACTATTGGTCTATAGCTGGGATCCTAACATCTGCTAACTCTCCTGGCCAGGGTGGACCTGGGAATAATAGCAATTAAGAGATGGTTGATCGCTCCTCAAAACCTCTCGATCAGAGGCCTTGTTGTCGGATCTAGTTTATCGTCATACCCGGAATGAATTTCAATTAACAGATAATTATCGATTAATAATGTTAACACTTATTAAATTAGAACACACACCTTCGTGAAATATCTTTAGACAAATGAATTTCTAAGCAATTGCTGGAGGTTTTTTAATCAGACATTATTTCTTATAAACGTTATATTTTCTGGATACATGTATTTGAGTAGACGTCTTTTTAAAAGAAGATTTTCGATTACCCAAGTCGGTAGACATCTTTGTACAAATTTAGCGACTGTTATGGAAATTAAATTTTATATTACAAGGCTCCCAACTCATACAGATCTTTAAACTTTGAACCGATAAAGACTTATATATTTATCTAACTGATCGTCCTCAAATGAACACAATAGTTCACGACTTTCAAATCATTTCTTTTATTCGTAGTTCTGCGCAGTTTAGCCTTTCTGATCGCACTGTCATTTCTGAGATGTTCAATGAAAATTTCCGGCTCATCCGCCACTTGACATTTTCCATAACTTCGATATTATTCTTCCAATAATCTAAAGTTACCTTATTCCATCCTCATCGCCTTCAGCCATGTTTGTTTTATAACATTGCGCGGGAAACATCGAAGCCATATTCGCGGTAATTAATATTACAAATTTCAGTTAAGAGAGTCATCCATTAACAATGATGTCGCCTTTAAATCAATTAACAATTATGTCGCCTTTAAATTTTAAATTTAATATTAAAGGCATCACTTTTTAAAATATCTTCACACTAATTTCCAAGCAATTAATGGACCTTTTATAATCAGGCATTATTATTGTAAAAGTTTTATTTAGTGGATACACGCTTTCGAGTAGACAACACTAATTTTTATTTTATTAAGACTTTCGACTCCCCAGGCCGGTTGATGTCTTTCATACATTATTACTATAAATGTTATATTTAGCGGATACACCTGTCTGAGTAGACAACACTGATTTTTATTTTATTGCGGTTTTCGACTCCCCAGGCCGGTAGACTTTCTTCAGACATTATTACTTTTCTTAACCTCAACGCCTCCAGCCATATTTGTTTTAGAACATTGAACAGAAGAAGTCGACAACATATTTTTTTTATTATTTTACTCTAAGTAAGGCAATAAAGCCTCTGAGATGCAAGGCGTTACTGAGTGTTAGAGAATATGAGAAAAATAAAACATTATTAAGGAGAGATAATAGTAAAAGTACATATGTCGATAACTATTAAGATTACATTAAAAATTTGAAGATCAAAATTAACTGGAAAGCAAGAAGCCGGAAGCGAATAGTGGAAGAGAAGAAAAAGCTAGAGATAGGGGTTACAGCTATCCAGTTCAACTCTGAGTTAATGAAACCTAGCTGCCAATCTAGTACTGCGTTTAAATTCATAAAGAATAGGTACGAATGCGGAAAGTGAAATTTATTTTACATTAAAATACAAAATTGTAGCACAAGACCAAAAGTGGGGGTATGGGAGACAGCTTATCTTCTGTCTTATAATCTACTTAATACGTTACAACCACTGACCTATACGTGCCAGAAGATTCCTTAACCAAAAAACAACACATTCTTACATAGCATACTTACTACATCCACCCCGCTACATCAGAATATCTATGAAAGCCTAACTAGTCCCCATATGTGCAATATTTGCCTGTGGGGGAGGAGAATAAAACAACTTAAGATCTAAATCCTAATCTCTGTTCACAATATGCGTTAAGCGATTTACAAGAAACTAAGTTATTGTTAGTGATGGCCCACGACCACAATACTTAATTAAGGCAGAAATAATCAGTTTTGAATAAATTAATGCGAAACTTTGATTATATAAAACAGTCGTTCGTCTTAGCACTCATTCAAAGACACACTCACTCAAAGACACATTCGTTCAAAGAGATACTCACTCAAAGACCCACTCATTCAAAGACCCACTCACTCAAAGACACATTCGTTCAAAGAGATACTCACTCAAAGACCCACTCATTCAAAGACACACTCACTCAAAAACACACTCATTCAAAGAGATACTCATTCAAAGACACACTCATTCAAAGACGCACTCACTGAAAGACACACTCACTGAAAGACACGCTCATTCAAAAATAAATTCACTCAAAGACACTCACTGAAAAACACACTCATTCAAAGACATACTCAAAGACACACTCATTCAAAGACACACTCACACAAAGACACACTCATTGAAAGACACACTCACTCAAAGACACACTCATTCAAAGACACACTCACTCAAAGACACACTTATTCAAAGACACACTCACACAAAGACACACTCACTCAAAGACACACTCACTCAAAGACACAGTCATTCAAAGACACGCTTGCTCAAACACAACAAATATGAAAATCATACCCTAAATATGAAAGGCGTCCCACATCTACCAGAGAACTGACATCTCTGGTTACATAAAGAGGGAGGTGAATGGGAATTAAAGTAAAGAAAGTGGGGGGGGGTGCAGAAATAAATGTGACCAATAGGCTTTCATCCCCTTGCCAAGTAAACTTTGAAAGAAGAAACTAAAGACAACCCTGAGCTAACCTAATTTTGGACTGGGTTGCCAATGTTCAATCCATTTAGAACAATATCCTAATGCCTAACCAGCATCAAAGTAAGAACACCTCCGAACAATTACCATGAAAATATTTATTATAGTCAAGATACAGGCAGGCAACCTTACGGAGATGGGAAAGTGACTGAAAAACAGAAAACGGCCACAACGGCAAGGACCTTTCCGCGAAGCATGCAAACATGATGTCTCTAGTAAAACTGCACAACGGGACGACGATCCTACAGTGGAAGAAGGCGTAGCAGCATTTCAACCGACACACTGCAGCGAACGCAGTTTAGTGATGTTTCTTGGCCCGCTGAACAAAGTCTTTTGCCGATTCAGAGGGCCCTCGTATCAACAGCTTGGTGAATGATGCGTCTTTGTTATTGAGGCATTTCAACTCGAACGACCAAAGCTATATGGAGCGAGCATCCTGCTTCATAAGACCGTGTTCACCTGTCAGAACATCTTGAATAGACCCCCTCGCTAACACCTGATATAATGCCTCACAGGAAAACGCCTGGGCGTCGCAGAGGTCATCCGTGATCGGTAAGAGGTACTTGTGAGCAACCCGGCATTCACGATAAAAGGAACACTACTAATCAAAGTAAACAGGGCAGGGTGTATCCTCCAGGCACAAGTGCACACTTTTTAGGGATGGGAAGTTTTTTTCGGACGTCTTCCATCCTGAATGTGCGGTCGAATTCGGACACATTAGATCCTATTTCCTATTTCTGATCTTAGTATCACTACAAAACTACATCTGGCAGCAAGGTCTCTGATCGGGAGACTGGAGATTTTGAGGATCGTGTAATCACCTGTAAAATTGCTATTGTCCCCAGGTCTACCCTGACTCGGAGAGGTAAGTGCTGTTAGGGTCCCAGCTATGGACAAGTAGTGAAACCAACTAAACAACAATAAACAGTACCTATTTATAATAAAATGAGCAAAAATATATTTTTATAGTCAAATGACAACCAATGAAACGCTGAAAAGATATGAAAATTCATTTTGATAGTGAAATTACCAACTATACATTTTTTGATTTACAAACTATGTCTAAAATGCATACCTTTATCCTGAAGGAAGAAAATTATGAACAAAATATCTGTAGTTGAAGGCATAAAATTACGTTAATTACGTAAAATGTATTTAGATTTCGGTATTAAATTCAGGTTAAAATGGCGCTAAACAAAATCAAAGAAGCAAAATTGTGAAATTAAACGCAGTAATAGAGTTAGTTAAAGGTAACCGTAACTTCTATGTCAGTGGTTTTCAACCTTTTTACTGGAGCGGAACCACAAGGAAACATTCCAGTGACTCAAGGAACCCCTGCAATAAATTAATTGTCTTATGCAAAAAAAAAAACCTTTCAATTATCAAAATAAAATAAAAATACTCATCTTCAAAAAAATACGAAGACAAACTGTAAAAATATTTGTATACGTACATATGCAATTTTAATCTTGCTTCTACGGTTATTAAACATGTATTAAAAAACTTCAGTTTAAATGGATTACATTTATTTTCATTAAAAATTCAACGAGAAACTTGAGCCTGATGTTTCTTGCCCAAATCTTTAATATTGGGTCGTGATTTTGACAGACACACACGAAGTTCATCTTCGACAGACAGCAATTGTGCTCGCTTCTTACGCTTGATGGTTGTCAGAGCTGAAAATCCAAATTCACACAAGTAGGATGTTGAAAACTGCATTGTTATTGATTTAGTGGAGTTTTGTCCCGGCCAACCAGCTTCATCTCTTCCCTGATTTCCGACTCTATAATGAGACCCTCGCGTCTATCCGCTTCAACCGTCTCGAGACGGGGAAAGACAGCCAAATAGACGTCAAACTGAGCAGGGCTCAGACCGGACTCCCTTCTGAACAGATCCTGAAATTAGTCTCGAAAAGCCTCACATATGCTTGCATTTGTAATCTCGACTCTCTTAAACGGCAATTGGACGCATGGAATATGTCTAGACATTCGAACTTCCTCGGAAAACATTATTTTTAAACTAACCCTAACTACTAGAGCTTTTTTCCTACTTGATAAACAAGTAGTCCAATTCTACCTTAGATAAAGCTACTTCCTCACGATCACAGGATTTGATAGAGGGAGGTAGCAGGTGTTAGGGCCCCAGCTACGGGCAAATAGTGAATCCCCAAACAAAAACAAAACCTTATTGTAAAAAAAAATAAAATACCAGAAATAACTATTTGTTGTATAGAATTAATAACATATATTTATTTAGGATTGTAATTAATCAACTTCACCCGGAAGTTGTGCGTGGAGCCTCTTGCGCAAAGCCCGAAATATGTCATTGTTTTAATCTGTGAAAGAGGTAACTTCCTGTTTCTGCTCTTAGTGTCACTAAAAAACTACATCTGGCAGCAAGGTCTCTGAACGGGACACTGTAGATTTTGAGAAGCGTGGAACCAACTGTAAAATTGCTGTTGTTCCCAGGTCTACCCTGACCCGAAGAGGTAGTAGCTTTTAGGGTCCCAACTATGGACAAGTAGTGAACACAACCAAACAAAAATACTTTTTCTTCACAAGACGTTCGCGCTGCTAATCTAACTAGATTGAGTCGACGACTATAAGCAGCAGCAAACGACCCATGTTTGGATTTTAATTTATCCAACCCCATATTCAAAACCGCAGTCCCCGTCAATTCCCGCTGTAGCAGCTCGTCCTTAAAATCTCGCTAACTAACCAAAAATCTTGCTAACCAACAAAAAATCTCGCTAACCAAACAGTGATGTGTTCAATTTCTAGTAGCCAGCCATTTTAAGTTTAGGTTTCTCTATGTTTACATGAACCCGGACGAGCCTATGACCCAAGTGAACTATAGAATAGACACGTAGACACCCTAAAAAAGCCCGACGTCTTAATACTAGGGCGAGGTAGGTTGAACGCATTACTGTAACCAAGCTGCCCCTATTAGTCCAAATCCACAATACCTGCTAGGGTTGCTCATTACGATACTTATCGACAAGGTCAAACTTGTCGATAAAGCCCGAAATGGCTTCACATCCGGGTTATTAGTACACATTTTTCCGCTATACGATCTATGTCGGCGTCAAGGACAGCATTTCAATCTCTCGTTTTAACTACTCGACGAGATCTAGTCAAAAACGCCTCGATCCGCCGAAACAAATCAAATCAGGCCGCCCCGTATGGTCATTGGGCGCGTAAACCCCAATGCGCCAAAGTTCACGAAAAGAAAAAGAAACAAAGACGGTAAATAAAATAAAAGAGATTTAATAAAAAAAAAAAACAACAAACAAACATTAGTCTGGAGTAATTAAATCTTACACACAATAAAAATAAAAGAAATCAAAAGAAAAGCCGAAAGTGGGTGGAAATTAAAATAAAAATTAAAATAAAAGGAAAAGAGCAAGATTCATCAAGACAATTACAATGAAATCTTATATAAAAAGTACACTGTATGTGTGTGTGTTTGTGCGTGGGTGTGTCCAAGTAACTCCTGTTTCCACTGGCCCGATTTCAATGATTCATAGTTCATTCAAAAGCCTTGGAAATGTTAGACGCGGGGAACGATTTTTATTGAGCTCAGATTCAGGGTTGCCAGATTATGCGAAGTTAAAAATATATATTAATATATTATACTATCCATTATCATTGCTTTCTTGGTTCAACGGGAATAACTCTTATTTTCCTTTTATATCTCAAATTGCAGCTTGCATTAAAATATAACAGCCCGGATGTATTGCCATTTCGGGGCTTTATCGGGAGGTAGTATGAACTTGGACTAATAAGTGTCCTTCTCAGTTCGAAGGCTATTTTGCCGTATTTCTCCACCTCCAGGCGGCTAGGTGCGAGAGTCCCGTTACAGAGTCTGAGATTTGGGAATCGCTGAAGCTGGTTGACAGGGACAAAACTTCGGGATTAGATGATCTTCAATACGAAATGTACATGAGGCAGTCGCCCATTTATTTACTCCTGCTGGGACTGATTTACAACAATTGGATGAAGCTGAGGTCTATATCTCAACGTATCACCAGGGGTGTGATCAAGTTTCTACGCATAAACAACTAGTCTGAATGGCTCTGAGCAGACTTGTACTGTGAGAGGGTAGGACTATTCAGGACAACGTTCATTTGGTATGCTTGATCATCGAGCAAGTCAACATTGAAGCTGCGCTGATCAATTTAGATCAGCCCAAGGTATTCGATGGGGTCGACTATCGTTTTTTGGAGGCTGTCCTTTCTACCGCCCGTTTCGGGCCGTACTTTCGCACTTGGATCCGACTTGGTCCCACGGTACGCTAATAGAAGGTAATGGGGTACGATCGGAGCCTTTCGTATTGTCCCGTTCCATTCGTCAAGGATGTTCTTGCGTTGGAGTTAAAGGCGAATCCAGTCCTACGCGGAAATTCCTTAACTGGTGCTACCAACTTGGCCAGGTACTCCGCCTAATCTGATGCGTTTCGGTTCTTGTGTCGAGCAGGGCCGAGATTGACGAAGTCGGAATATAGATGAAAGGCTACGAGACGCTGACAGGGGCAAAGATCAATCGTGGTAAGTGTGTTGGCTTGCAGTTAGGCGAGTGTAATGGGGTTTCTCCTCGCGGAGTTTTTCTCTGAACGGACGGATCGGTCAAGATACTCAGCATCTAGTTCGGTCTCGATTTACCCAATTCGCGTTTATTGGCACTGTGCTTCCACTCCCCTATCCAATACTAATGCAATTAGAGCCTCCTAAGGTATGTCGAGAGATCTGTTGCCTCCACCCTTCTGAAAGAGGTCTGGGTATGCCTAGCGTTGAAACTCGTCAATATACGCTTCGCATCTCGTTCCTAGACCGAACATGTTCGCAAGTGAATGGGAATGGCAAATTCTGCGAGTAGGAGACCCAGCATTTACCCCGATGCGAGTGCTCATTCTATCGTAAATGCAGGTTAGCACTCAAGTTCCTCTTACAGGTGACGGGTGGCATCTCCGACGTCCAGGCGATGTCCCGTAAATTATTATATCATTTATTAGTGAGAGGATCTGTTCAAAATGGTCTGATTGGCAAGCTCTATTAAACGAAGCAGGAGGATCGATCCATATGGCCTTGGGCGCCTGGGTTGAAATGCCTAACTAACGATGAGGCATAAGTCGCTTGTCTGATCATGAGAAAGACCCTATGAATCAGCAAAAAACTTAAGTCAGCTTGGGATATTCCCCCAACTGCGTTCGGTGTAGTGAGTCGGTGGAGAACTTGGGTAACACCTTCTTCCACCGCAGGATCGCTGTCCCATTGTGCTATTGAAGAGATGATATTTCGCATGCTGCGCGGAAAGTTCTTTGACCTTGAAGCCAGTTCTGCTTTTAGCAGTGTGACAGCATCGTTGACCAAGGCATGTGCTTACTCGGTGTCATGTGAGCCGTGATATGGACGACGCGACTGAAGGAGTGTACCTCTCCCCAACTGATGTTGTTCTTTTACCACCAGCTTAAAGACAAGATCAGGGCGGAAAGGCAGCGGCTTCCTATCAGAATTTAGCAAAATGTGGGTGAGTCTTGCGCGTATCTGCCGAGTGAAAAGTGCTGACTTAGAGTAGCATTTTTTTATGCTGGTTAGGCATCAGGATCTTGGGACCTTTGTATTAATGATTTTCAACCCCGCCCAACAACATAGTGGGGTAGTTTAGGCTTGTTTTTTGTTTTTTTTACGCCACATTAAGCTAGGTAGGGGATGTATGCTTATTGGCTCCTTTTATTTTGCCTACATTTTCTTTAGTTTAATTCCCCATCCTCTCCTTCGTTAGGTGAGCAGAAATGTCAGTTCTCTCGTGGATATGTGTCGCTTTTCCTTTTCCCGAGTGTGTTCTTTCGTAGTTATTGTCATGTCTGAATGAATGTGTAGTTGTGTGTAGGGTTGGTCAAATGATTTTTTTTAATTCATCCAATTCCTGCATTAATTTTATCCAGGTAACATATTTCCGACACAACTAAGGATTGAAGGTTTATTTTATTACTAACGCCATTTTATTTAGTTTCTTGGATATATAGTATGATGCTTATTAAAAAAAAATTATCTTCAATTTTAAATGTTGTTAATCTATACCCACCACAGACAAATTGTACATTTCGAGATTAGTTAGGACTTCATAGAGACCTTGAGGTATTATGATGATTGTATCAGGTCATCCTGTCCGAATTTTAAATAAAGAAAACAAGTGACCAAATGTTACATTTAATTACAGATTCAATCAACAATGTATTTTCCCTGATTATCTATGACTTCCTTTCTATCTATTAACAAGCTTACTAATTCCATTACTGTAAAATTCTTTTGGCTTTGATTCGAAGAACTCACAAATGTCAGTTTTAACCTCTTCCTGTGTTACAAAAGCTGTTTCTTCCAAATGATTCTGTAAACTACGAAACAAATGGTAGTCTGAAGGAGCAAGATCGGGAGAATAAGGTGGATGAGGAATTTTCTCCCAACCAAGTTCTTCGATCGTTTGTGACGTGATTCTTGCTGTGTGGGGTCGCGCATTGTCCTGATGAAACATCACCTCTTTTCGATTCACTAGAGCAGGTCTTTTTTTCCTCAAAGCTTGGTTCAAACGCTCTAATTGCTGACAGTATATTTGAGCATTAATTGTTGCATTAGGTGGTAAGAATTCAAAGTGGATTATTCCTTGGCGATTCCACCAGATTGAAAGAAGAACATTTTGCCCATGAAGTTCCCTTCTCGGTTGTGGCTGGGGTCCTTCCCCTTTACCAAGCCACTGTCTACGACGCTTAACATTCACAAGTCTATCCAAAAAAGGTGAAAGAAGTTGGCGAGAATGGAGAGAAGAGCAGATAAAAATTCAGGATTTGAGGTTGTTTTCAGACAATTCACGAGGCACCCATTTTCCAAGTTTAGGAACTTTTCCAAGTTGTTGAAGATGACGATAAACAGTTGTATGGTTTGAACTGAGAACCACTGCCAATTCTTTAACTGATAAAGCAGGATTTTCTTCAAGGGCTGCTTCAAGAAGCTTTTCATCAAACTCAACTGGACGTCCGGTTCGATCTTCATCTTCAAGGGTGAAATCTTCACCTCTGAATTTTGCAAACCATCTTCTGCAAGTTCTTTCATTCACACATTCCTCTCCATGAACTGAGTGAATGTTTCTAGCTGCTTCGGCTGCTGAGTTTCCTTTCTTGAACTCATAAAGCATTATGTGCCTCAAATGATTCTTGAATACTTCCATGTTAGCAGGGTTTTAATCAAACAAAATTTAATTTTATTGTTCTCTGAAATAAAATTTGATCAGTTTAAATGCATCTAAACATAAAAATAATGTTCAGCTCCATTAGACATTATAAAATACTCTTTAAATTTCGTTCATTTTAACAAAAAGTTAAAATTCGGACAGAACTTATGGGATGACCTGATAATATGGTAAGTCAGAATATGGTATTTGGATGTTAGGAATATTGTTTTTATTTTGTTAAGACGTTCGGCTGCCTAGGCAAGTAGATCTTCCTGTATAGATTTCGACATTAAAATGACCCATAGAGGTTGATATGCAGTTAATCAAAAGCAACCAATATGAAATAACTCTTTCATGATATCAATCCTTACAATATTCTACAATTTCTTAAAGAAATTAAATTGTATTTCAAATTACATAAGCATCCTTCACCTCCTCTAGTAACAATGTCCCCACAAACATGTATACGTACTAAAGCTGAGTATCATTTACCATGTATTCAATTGTGAAAACAGAATAACATATATAGTAGTTCAAGTGTAAAGTAAATATAAAATATATTTTAGTAGATAATACGAGAATATTATAACGCACTTAATGTGTCTGAGATTTTATGTGTGTCTAAATGCGCGCGCGAATATTTCTCCTTATGTGTGGATATGTATATTTGTTTATTTGCGTGTATCTTTTTGTGTAGAGACAAGGGCACGTGGATGTATGTTGGTAGATTTGAACCTGAATTCCAGTTCAGGATGGTCACCATGCCTTCATGACGACGCTTGTTAACTTTTCATTTTGTTTGATCTTTCTTCCATCCTCAGTGTCGGTTTAGACGCCGAAACTGTCTTTTAGTTTAAGTAAATTTTCATTTTCTCTAGGCAAATACAATTCGCATTTACTTAAAGTTCAGGGCATTTGTCATAAGTAACGCGCACCCTTTCTCACGAAGATGACATCAAAGGAAATTCGGAACAATGTCTCAGGTGACTTAATAAGATTAAAGACATTTTTCACACAGAATAGCTGAACAAAGGCAGGAGGATATCATCGACTGGGATTTGTGAAAAACTGGCCAGACATCCCAGAAACCAAACAGATGGTGATCTTGTTTCGGTTCGCAATTGTCTCAAAGGGGGGGAGCAAACAAAAGTGATAATTAATTCCATTCTCTGGTTTACTCAATTTCTTCAAATTACTTTAGGTGTTTTCATTATTAGCCATCGGAAAAATGTATCTTGTCATCGTGACATGGAAAATGGCGTTAGTTCAGAAGTTGAACGATAAAGATCCGACATAATTTAGTCAGGGCCCTGGTGATAATGAATATTCTAATGTTAATTCAATGTAGCCTTGTAGAATTTATACACACGAGTATCTTCATCTTTCTTGTTATGACCTTCTATCCGGATTATTAACCTTCCTCTAAATCAAGGGGATTGAAGATTGTTATGGTTTTAGTAATTATCAATATCGATTTTAATTCGAGACAATAGATTTCATTAATCCGTTTGAGAAATCAACGTAATAATTCTTGACAATTATTATTCATTTTTCACTAGTATTTCTTTCATCTTATTTCTCTTGCTTTTCCACCAAGTAGTAATAGTCTTAAGTTGTCTGAATTTCTTAGATGAAGCCTTGACAATTATTATTCATTTTTCACTAGTATTTCTTTCATCTTATTTCTCTTGCTTTTCCACCAAGTAGTAATAGTCTTAAGTTGTCTGAATTTCTTAGATGAAGCCTTGGCAATTATTATTCATTTTTCACTAGTATTTCTTTCATCTTATTTCTCTTGCTTTTCCACCAAGTAGTAATAGTCTTAAGTTGTCTGAATTTCTTAGATGAAGCCTTGGCAATTATTATTCATTTTTCACTAGTATTTCTTTCATCTTATTTCTCTTGCTTTTCCACCAAGTAGTAATAGTCTTATGTTGTCTGAATTTCTTAAATGAAGCCTTGGCAATTATTATTCATTTTTGACTAGTATTTCTTTCATCTTAATTCTCTTGCTTTTCCACCAAGTAGTAATAGTCTTAAGTTGTCTGAATTTCTTAGATGAAGCCTTGGCAAATATTATTCATTTTTCACTAGTATTTCTTTCATCTTATTTCTCTTGCTTTTCCACCAAGTAGTAATAGTCTTAATTTGTCTGAATTTCTTAGATGAAGCCTTGGCAATTATTATTCATTTTTGACTAGTATTTCTTAAATCTTATTTCTCTTGCTTTTTCACCAAGTAGTAATAGTCTTATGTTGTCTGAATTTCTTAGATGAAGCCTTGACAATTATTATTCATTTTTCACTAGTATTTTTTCATCTTATTTCTCTTGCTTTTCCACCAAGTAGTAATAGTCTTAAGTTGTCTGAATTTCTTAGATGAAGCCTTGGCAAATATTATTCATTTTTCACTAGTATTTCTTTCATCTTATTTCTCTTGCTTTTCCGCCAAGTAGTAATAGTCTTAATTTGTCTGAATTTCTTAGATGAAGCCTTGGCAATTATTATTCATTTTTGACTAGTATTTCTTAAATCTTATTTCTCTTGCTTTTTCACCAAGTAGTAATAGTCTTATGTTGTCTGAATTTCTTAGATGAAGCCTTGACAATTATTATTCATTTTTCACTAGTATTTTTTCATCTTATTTCTCTTGCTTTTCCACCAAGTAGTAATAGTCTTAAGTTGTCTGAATTTCTTAGATGAAGCCTTGGCAATTATTATTCATTTTTCACTAGTATTTCTTTCATCTTATTTCTCTTGCTTTTCCACCAAGTAGTAATAGTCTTAAGTTGTCTGAATTTCTTAGATGAAGCCTTGTCAATTATTATTCATTTTTCACTAGTATTTCTTTCATCTTATTTCTCTTGCTTTTCCACCAAGTAGTAATAGTCTTAAATTGTCTGAATTTCTTAGATGAAGACTTGACAATTATTATTCATTTTTCACTAGTATTTCTTTCATCTTATTTCTCTTACTTTTCCACCAAGTAGTAATAGTCTTAAGTTGTCTGAATTTCTTAGATGAAGCCTTGGCAATTATTATTCATTTTTGACTAGTATTTCTTTCATCTTATTTCTCTTACTTTTCCACCAAGTAGTAATAGTCTTAAGTTGTCTGAATTTCTTAGATGATGCCTTGGCAATTATTATTCATTTTTCACTAGTATTTCTTTCATCTTATTTCTCTTACTTTTCCACCAAGTAGTAATAGTCTTAAATTGTCTGAATTTCTTAGATGAAGACTTGGCAATTATTATTCATTTTTCACTAGTATTTCTTTCATTTTATTTCTCTTACTTTTCCACCAAGTAGTAATAGTCTTAAATTGTCTGAATTTCTTAGATGAAGACTTGACAATTATTATTCATTTTTCACTAGTATTTCTTTCATCTTATTTCTCTTACTTTTCCACCAAGTAGTAATAGTCTTAAGTTGTCTGAATTTCTTAGATGAAGCCTTGGCAATTATTATTCATTTTTCACTAGTATTTCTTTCATCTTATTTCTCTTGTTCTTAAGTTGCTTGAATTTCTTCCTAAGAATTCAACGCTTTATTATGACGTCTGAATTAAATTGTTAAAAAATTAAATCAAACAATAATTATTCAATCAGATTTGTGTTATTGAACTCTAAGTGATTTTCATAATAACATCAGACTAAACATATGTGTATATATATATATATATATATATATATATATACAGTGTAACCCGGATATAAGAGACCCGGATATAAGAGACCCGGATATAAGATAGATTTTCTCTGGTCCCAAATTATACTTAACTAAACAAAATAGGCTAAACCCGGATATAAGAGAAACCTAAATATAAGAGACTTTTTCTCCGGTCCAGACAACTCTCTTATATCCGGGTTATACTGTATATATATATATATATATATATATATATATATATATATATATATGTATGTATGTATATATTGTGTTTATGTGTGTATACATATATAAATATATTTGTTTGCGTGTATGTTTGTATATTTTGAAGTGTTCATGTGCTAGTAAAGCCTTGCGGTCGAATTCAATAAACAACTTCTTATCGGACGATAAAAAATAATCTGTTTCTCAGTATAATCTCCTTCCTTCTCTTGTTTTTCTTTAATTATGACAGATTTAATAACAGAAGTTGATGAAAATGAAAGGAAATGTTTCAGGATTCCGAATGTAGTCTTCAATATATACAATTAAATCTAGTGACCCAAATTCTTACGTAGTTAACATCATATGCACTCTCCCCATAAATAATCGCTAAATTCCTGTGCATGTCGGAAGTAATTTCTTCTGTTGGAAAGAAAATCCTATCCTTTCTACGTGTCCCTTGAGGGCAGAAATTTTGAAAGTGGATTATTGGTAAAAGAAGAGAAGGAGGAATCTGAGAGCCGAGTTCAAATTCCAGTTGAGTCCATTACAAGGATTACATGTATTCATGATATTTACTTATGTGCAACTGCTGTACTATAGAAACTACAGTGGCCATAAATTGAGGGACCATATTTTGTATTGACTGTAATATAAAATTGATCACCCACTTTATATCCACATTATGATTTCTAGTTTGCTTATCAATTTCTGATTAGGTATGAATAGTCAAGGTTAAGATACTTAGACAGACTGGGTCTTATAGCCTTCAGTGGCAACCAGCCTAGGAGAAGGAAAACGCTGAATCCCAACCAGCTTGAAGAGAGCTGGTCTTTGTCAGGGTAGTTTACCTAGAAAACATCACTGCTGCAACAGCAGGAGTACATTTGGTTGCCCTTAGACCCTAACGGGTTATGGAACTCTTGATCAACAAAGAAGTAGAATATTTTCCTGTGTGACTGGAAAATTTATACTTTATAGATAAAAATTAAGGAATTATTCTTATTAATCCCACACAAATAATCTAACAGGGCCACTAAAAACCACTAAAAGCTACAAAAATCTTCTACGGAAAGTAGTGAAGGAAAGCGAGAAGAAAGGACTAAGCATCAACTACAAGAAGACAGAATGTCCGGTTGATAGCAAAAGGCTGATGGACATGGACAGTGAAAGGACTCCAGCGTCTCCCCACCATAACGTGAAGACACGGGAAGCAACAGTCTACTGACGGATCGATTCAGAAAACTCTTCTATACGGGGGAAATGGCCATCGTCACGCCGGTTCATTTTCTCTTCAAGGATGCGTGCAAAAATTATTTGCTGGTAATTTTTTTTCATGCATTACTTCTAATTATTAATATATATATATATATATATATATATATATATATATATATATATATATATATATATATATATATTGCTGGTATATTTACCATAAAAATCTATTTTTCCACCAGTTTGGGAGGTGCTACCGCCCCAGGCCAGGTTGGACGTGTGAACAACAGCAATTTAGAATTGATTCTAAACTTCTCAATACGACCTGATGAGAGGCTTTTCCGGATGTAGTTTATCGGAATACACAGGAACTCAACCTATACAGAAAAGAGCTGGTCTTCGTATTTTAGCTTACCTAGGAAACATCACTCCTGCAAAAGCTGGAGTACATTTGGTTTTCCTTAGAACCTAACGGGTTATGAACCCCGTGATCGCCAAAGAAGTAGCATATTTTCCCTGTGTGACTAGAAAAGTTATACTTTATATATAAAAAAATTAAGGAATTGTTCTCATTATTAGGTTGGTGCAAAAATAATGTCGGTTTTTGACGTAACGTCAAAAACCGACATTATTTTTGCACCAACCTAATAATTCCACCCAAAGTGAATGTAATGGATTCGACTGGAATTAGCCCTAAAATAATGTTTTAGTTTTGTAGCAATTGGCGGTATTGGGCGAAATCACATTTAGCGCAACCCAATCTATGTTTATTTTTCCTTTTGTCCTATATTTTTTTAACTGATCCGTACACCGAGTTATTTGAAATATCTCGTATTTACTAAATCCACATTCTGAATTTTTATCATCATGGATACAGGGTCGGTGTAATCACTGCTTTCATTCTAATAACAGATCATATTATTCGGCTGAGGAAAAGCTTATCTTATTCCTATTTCTTGAAACACGTTGTAAAGGATGTTGATTTTCTGTTCTATATAATTCTTATTCCAACGATGAATATTATCAGTAGGGCCCCCTACAACCTTGAAAAATTAAACTGCAAACATAATTACCATATCCTGCCTAATTGAACCTTGTTCCTTTTTTTGTGCTTTCCTCAATCCTCTCCACTTTAAATCTTCTCATTCACTTTCACTTTCACTTTCACTCCCTGCAACTCCGTGCGTTCCAGTGGATTGTAACCTTGTTTGAGGTGAAATGATGTTAAAAAAAACTCATAGGAGTTCAATGATTATAAGAAAACAGGATTATGGTTAGGTTCGTGATTAAACCCTGAGTGCAAATCCGAAAACGCTAAATTCTAACCAGCCTGAAGAGAGCAGCTGGTTTCTGTCAGGGTAGCTTACCCAGGAAACATCACTGCTGCAAAAGCTGGAGTACATTTGATTGCCCTTAGACTCTAAAGGGTTATGGACCTCGTGATCGTTAAAGAATTAGAACTCTATATATTTTCACTGTGTGACTAAACAACTTATACTTTATAGATAAAAAAAATTAAAGAATTGTTCTTATTAATTCCACCAAAATCATCTAACAGGGTCGCTAAAAGCCACTAAAACTACAGAAGGTAGTGAAGGAAAGCGAGAAGAAAGGACTAAGCATCAGCTATGAGAAGACAGAATGTCCGGTTGATAGCAAAAGGCTGATGGACATGGATAGTGAGAGGACTCCAGCGTCTCCTCACCGTGACGTCAAGACAAGGGAAGCAACAGCCTACTGACAGATGGATTCAGAAAACACAGGGGAACTGGCCATCGTCAAGCGGGCACGAGGGAGGCCTCATCTTCTCTTCAAGGATGCCTGCAACAGAGACATGACGGCGATGGACATGGACAGTGGGATATGGGAAGATGTCGCCAACGGTGGAGACGCAATTTACAGCGAGGAATGGAGCAAGGAGAGGAGAAATGGAGGCTTGCCGCCGTGATGAAGCATGCTCAAAAGAAAAAACCGACATGGTGACATTATGGGGGGTGTATCCCTTCACATGCATTCGATGCAATCGAGACTGTCAACCTCATGTGGGCATGTACAGCCACAACAGATGCTGCTCCGCCATCAGCAGCTAAAGCATAAAATTTAAGACCCAGATCCATGGTCTCTCGAGAGCGAAGAATACCACAGACAAAGTATTTACTCATATATATTATACTGATTTTGTTTCCTGACTTCTGTTTGGGTGATGGGCTACGATGGCCTACATATAAATGCACAGTAACGTATACAGATGACACAATGTTGCTAATAGCCATGGAAAGAAAACTATAAAAGCGGTTACAGAAGGTACTGAAGGAAAGCAAGAAGAAAGGACTAAGCATCAGCTACAAGAAGACGGAATGTTTGGTTGTTAGCAAAAGGATGAGATCAAAGTGCGCATTGCAAATCGGACATACCAAGATCAAACAAGTGCGGAAATTTTAATATCTAGGAAGTGTTCTAAAAGATGTCTGATAATGAAATCCGATGAAGGAAAGATGCCTTCCAAAAGCTAAGCAGAGTATTAAGAGATAGAAAAACCTTGTTAGAAACGAAGAAAAGAATACTGGACTGTTACATGATATCTGCCCTCTTATAGGAAGAGACTTGACGCGACAGAATTGCTAATCGAACAAGCGCGGAAATTTTAATATCTGTGAAATATTTTAATGCGTGACACTGAAATCAATTTTAAAGTCAATTATTATCTACTGTCTTTCACGTGTAATTTCACCTCTAAGTTCAGTGGAACACACAGGAGAAAAGGGCGGTTCTTAGATCCCTAAAACCAGTGTTTCAGGTAGATGGAACTCGTCAGCTCAGAAGGGTAGTCCATCAAAGAAAAAGAAAACTCTGATTTTAAACTCCCGCTAGTCTTCCTGCCCTTACCCAATCTTTGGGGAAGGCTTTGTGAATAAACCCTGAGGGCAAGTCCGGAGTCCCTAAGACAGTCCGATGTTATGATCAACTTCGTCCAGTCAATTCCTGCAACGACACCGATGCCAAGCCGTATTGGCCTTTGACTTTCCCTTGGACAACATCGGTGGCATGGAGAGGGGAGATGTGCTGCATGTTCGAATCGCTGATCTCTCATAAAAATCCTGCCCAGACCTACACCCTGGAGAGGACTCCAGCGTCTCCTCACCGTGACGTCAAGACACGGGAAGCAATAATGAGTTAAAATGGAAATAACTGAGGCATCCGGAAGAGGCATGGCACATGGAACTAGAACAATCTACACAGGTGGACGAAATAAAGGGTTCGCTTCGAAATTCAAATTACCTGAAGAAGGCCATAACTTATAACGGTCGAAACGTTATGAATATGCCAATGAAGATGAGGACAACAGTCCGAATAATGTAAATAATGCAGGTAACAAAAAAAAAAAAAATAGTAGAAAGTATTTGGTGATCTTTATTTCAATATTCACGAAGTTTCGGCCGTTGTACGCTCTGGCCTTCCTCAGGATCTCTCTATATTTCTGAGATGAGGTATTGCAATTATTTACATTAAATTGTTCCGTCTAGTGTCTTCATTTTTATTGTCATATTCACGGGTTCAGCTCCAAATCCCAAACACCTGAAGAAGGTCGGAGCGAACAACGACTGAAAAGTCGTGAATACGACAACAGTCCGAACAATGTAAATGATTTAAATAATTTGGTTTTTGTTTCCATTTTCTCTAAAACCTCGTCGTTGTTCACATATTCGGTCCATAGTATTCTCAGCATCCTTCTGTAGAACCACTTTTCTGATGTGTATACAGGGGTTATGACATCAACGCATTTCACCCGTATAAGAGAATTTCTCTCTCTCTCTCTCACACACACACACACACACACACATATATATATATATATATATAACAGTCAGTTATGTACTTAGGCGATCATTTATCTTTCGATACATGACTGACGAGGCAGATTTTTTCCTGCTGTAGGTTGCCATTTCTTTCTGCAGTAGACCAGTTGCCATCCAAGGTTATAGAACTCGGTCCACCCATAGCTGGAGAGAGAAGAGGATTCATACTTTTTCCAAGGGTATTAGCATGTAAGTGAATGTAATAGATTCGACTGTAATTCGAACTCGGCTCTCCGATTCCTCAATCCGAGCCGTTATCCATTACTCCACCGAGCATCCTTCAGTTTTGTATCCTAACGTAAACAAAGCAATTTCTAAAGAAGTAATGAATTTTTTTTATTAAATATTTTTTATTGCTTAAACATTATTTTTAGTGGATGCCCATATTTGAGTAGACGTTCCGTTATTCTTTAGTTGAGATTTATCGAATATTTAGTATGGTGGTCTTAACCGTGAAGCCTAGAACTAGAGGAACAAAAAAAAAAAAAACGTAGTTCGCCGGTAGTTCGTTGAAGTAGCGATAGCTAATGTAAAATCTGCGATACTCATTAACATAGCCGGTTTATCACACATATGCAGCTGTTGAATATTTGTTTCCCATGGTATTGTTAGTTCAAAAATAATTATACTTCTGAGTTTTTTCCCCTGATCAGAGTAAAATATTCAGTATTTATAACAACGAGGGCACTATCATATCTGATAATGGTTTTGCTATCAATCTAGTTCCAAGAAAAATGCTTCAGTTACTTTCTTCCGATTCGGCAGTCTGCGTTGTTTTCTATTCATAACTAGCATGAAAAACCGACTTCTAATTGTATTTGCAAATGTACTTGTTAAGTGCTCCAGTATATCCCACAGGGAAAGGCTCCAAAGATTCTCGGATAGCGGGTGGCAGCGGATGTTATCAGACTGCACGCCTTGAGGCTGACTGGTAGGGGTAACAGGTCAGTTGTTACAAGAGCCAAGAATCGCTTCATGACGGCAGAGTCAATGATGGAGATCACATCGCCTTTCTCACCAGGGTGAAGAATCTTCACTGGATCAATTTTGTTCGTTTCCTCTGCTAACATCAAATATTTGTAGAAATACTTCTATCTATCTATCTATCTATCTATCTATCTATCTATCTATCTATCTATCTATCTATCTATCTATCTATCTATCTCACTGTTCATGTCTGTATATCTAGGATCCACATCGGTATTTACAAATTAAGTCAATTTTTGACCAACTTATTTATTCATACATATACACACATTTATATATTTAGACACAGACACATGAGCGTACACGCACGCACACACACACACTCACATATATATATATATATATATATATATATATATATATATATATATATATCAATAATTTTTCTTTTTCCAGGAAACTCTTCGTCCCTTATCTATCATGCACTGACTCGATACTATGTAGTTATCTATGATATACAAAATGCATCAGTATTTACAAAATTAAGACATTAACTTTTGACCTACTTGAATATATATATATATATATATATATATATATATATATATATATATATATATATATATATATATATAAATCATATCTATCTGCTCACTATATGAATATCCTGCTAGTGTTAAACAGAACACTTCTCAGTTAATTCACTACTACACACGTTAAACGTTGAAGACAGACGAACGACAAATGTACACGAATGACAAATGTAACCTAGTCTTAATGCAACATGACGCCATCTTCCGTAAGCTTTCTTTAAACGTAATAACTCGAATAACGAAGGATTTTTAGATATATGTTTATATGGACTTTTGTCCTTGCATTGTTGTGAAGACCCCACCCAATGTTTGCAAACGTATTTTTCATGCACCATATATATATATATATATATATATATATATATATATATATATATATATATATATACGTGTGTGTGCATAAATTTGTTATATTTATGCAGAAAAAGCGTCAGATAGTAGAGCGTTTGCAGATATAGAAAATGTGGACATAGGAATCAACACTGCAATGTGAGTGACAGATTCATGCTTTAAGCGGTTAACGCTTGGAACTGCTAATCATCATGATATATATATATATATATCTATATCTATATCTATATCTATATATATATATATATATATATATATATTATTCGGTCTATTGTCCTCATCTTTGTTGGCATATTTATCACAACGTTTCGGCCTTTCAGTATCTGAGATGAAGTATTATGTACACTATTTACATTATTCGGACTACTGTCCTCGTCTTTGTCGCCATTATTCGGACTATTGTCCTCATCTTTGTTATTTATTATAACGTTTATTTTAATTATAATCTGTTATAACGTTTCGCCCATTGTACGCTCCGCCCTTATTATAACGTTTCAGCCATTGTACGCTCCGGTCTTCTTCATGTTGTTGGAATGTCGAACTGAACCCAGGGCAGACTGTTCTTTATGCGATGTTTAATGGATGTCAGTTGTCAGTTATCTCCTGTTAATTCCCCTCTCCAAGTTCACCACTGCCATAACCAGGTATTGAACTCTCACACTAACGCCTTTATCAACCGTGGCATGTGTCCTTAAGGACATCCATATATGAATAAATAGTTATAAACGTAATGACCTCGGAAACCATTCATATAGGAGTAATACAGATAATTATATGTATGTTGGTTTTTGTACAACGACCGAAACGAGAAGGCTTGCGTTCCACTTATACGGTTGTAGTTCAGTCTTAGAGTATTCAAATGAAAACTCATATCCCCATCCATAGTTTAGACATATATTATTCGAAAATAAAACAGTACTCTACTAAGATAATAATAAGTAAAGACTAAAAATTCTATAAGCTCTTTATATAAGATAATTGCGGCGAAATAAAGTCTTTTATGAGTATAGAAACAAAGTTCTTAAATGTTTATAGCAGCAAAGATTTTAAAAATACTAAATTATTTTTAAAAACTACAATTAAAAAAATCTTTTAAACCCATAAAAATATCCATAATTTATCCCACTTACATGACAGTTAAATATTTTGAATTTTGCCACAGACATTCAACTTCTAAAGATGATTTCGGACGAGATTGAATGTACTTGGGAAAAGAAAAATTATTTGTAAGAAAATTTTGGAATTTTTCGTGATCAATTGTTTACAGACACCAAGAAATTAATCTGCGGACTTGAACAGATTATAATTAAAATAAATATACATAATACGTTTAAATTATTTAATTAAACACCGCCCACATATATATATATATATATATATATATATATTTCTAACACAAATTGGCAAGACTATAAGAAACCTTATATATAAAATTAGAATTTATTCTTTTAAATGTAGTTGCGGTTCGCACTACATAGGGAGAACGACGCAAAGGCTAGATGGTAGAATAAAACAACACGTTCCAGCGAAAATCCGAAACCTTAAGTACACTCCCTCGGACATTTTGAGCGATACGTACGGGTCTTCCATCGCAAAACATCTTACAAGTAGCCATAATTGTGCTGTTAGTTTTAGTGATGACGCTTTTACCATCCTTAGCAAGTCCCACTCAAATTACCACCTAAAAGTGTTGGAGGCTATCTATATTCTATCATTAAAGCCTCCACTTTGTAAACGTAAGGACTTTATATTAGGCCTCCAACTAATTACGATTTAAATATTAATTTTTTTCACCCACCAATACAGTTTGTCTATTGTTTTTTTTAATTATATAATTTACTCTATTTACCTCGATTTAGCTCTGTTGAGCGAGGTACGAAACAGCTTAGCTAGCCCGATTTTCATTTTTACTTTTTATTATCATGAGTGGTAATAATAAAACTAATTTTTGTCTGTTCATGGCAGTCATAAAATTCTGTACCACCAAACATATATATATATATATATATATATATATATATATATATATATATATATATATATATATATATATATCAACTGATGATTTTTCCAGGTTTTCAGATAAGACATTTTGCCATCTTGATACCATTTGTCGTTAGACTCACTGAAAACCATTTGAGTTATTCAGCTTAAAGTGAATAGATTATTATGTCTTCCAAACTGAACAATGGTGAGAGGAAAAAGATCCTTCAGGCCTCTAGTAATATGTGCCAACATTCATACTCTGGCTTCCATCATTAAAGTCCATTCAAGAACCATAAAGAGAACGGTGAATAAGTTTTAAAAAAGAGGGAACAGTAGAGAGCAAAACTGTATCAGGAGGTCACAATAGCAAGAGGTGATCATCATTTCAACTTAGAGCTAAAGAGATCAATTAGAAAAGATCCAACTCAATACATGAGATGTTTTGCACGTGAGAGAGGAGCTTCACCTATTACAGTCCAATGGGCAATGAAAAAAGATTTGAAAATAAAACCATACGTGAAACGTATGAGGCACATTGTTACTCCAGAACAGAAAGTTAGAAGGTTAGAGAGGGCGAAGATCAACTTGAATATGTTGGAAAATAAACCTGGAATAATATAATTCTGGAATATATATATATATATATATATATATATATATATATATGAATTTATTTCAGTCCTTCATGAGCTTCCGATCATTAGCTATGAATAATTAATGATATCAAATTCATTTATGATTGACTTCATCACGATTTTTCTGTTAAGCTTGGGGAGTAATTATACATTCTTATTACTCAAAGAAGAGTTCAACAGTGTTATAAAAAAACCTCAGAGAATTCAAGTAAGTTATCTTTAATCATTTCTAAGACATAACAGTTCAAAGCTTAATCTAAACATTGGACAATTTTGCTGTTACACGATTTGGACAATTTTGCTGTTACACTCGGTATGTCCTGTGAGTGCGATATTTGCAAGCCTTCTTTTCTTATTATTTGTTAGAGAGGACGTGGATCATCTTGAATAAGTTGTAAAATGATCCGAGAATAATATATATATATATATATTTGAACTTTATTTCAATCATTCCTGAGTTTCCGAACCTGAGCTATGATTAATTAATGATAAACATAACATTTTCGTTTATGGTCAATATCATCACGATTTTTCTGTTAAGCTTGGAGAGTAATTACATATTCTTATTACTCAAAGTAGTGTCCAATAGTGTTATAAAAAACCTCGGAGAATTCCAGTAAGATATCTTTAATCATTTCCAACGGTTCAGAGCTTAATCTAACACATGGACTATTTTGCTTTTACACCATTTGAACAACTTTGCTTCTACACCCAGTGTGTGTGTGTATATATATATATATATAACGTCATCCACAGACAGACTGTTCCGCAGCTCACCAGTCTGGCTAGACATCGGGTTGCCTCTAGTTAGGATCGAAACGCGACGGAATTGGTGTCAGTCGGAGATTCTACCACTAAGCCGTCGGGATGTAGGTGGATTTTTAGCGTATTTATTTTTAGAAACACGCCCAGTGACTGACAGTAACTCAATTCGCTATGCGAAGAGTTTCGCTATATTAGCTATAATAGTCACTGTTTTAAAAACCCATACCTACACCCTAGAGAGCTCAACTGGAATTAATTTTTATTTCAGGAGCCAATATATTCTCCCCGACGATCCTTGGTAGGTTTACCTGGCTGTTTAGGTTTATATTAGGTTTGCTCTACTTCGTGTATTGAGCACTTTACGGAGTTACTTTTGCTTTACTAGTTTTGGAGGTTTTTTTTTTCCTTGGACTCTGAGCATGAATTCTTGACGATTGTTTTCGCCTCGATTTCATGTTCTTGGTTGTTTCTTTTTTTATTCCTTATTTTTCCTTGGGTATTGGTTTGTCCAACTACAAGCCGAAATACCTTTGTTTTTTCCAAGCGAGAACCACTACTATATATATATATATATATATATATATATATATATATATATATATATATATATATATTATAATAAAAAGAAACAGTAAGATATATAATTTGGGCATGCGCAATTAATGTAGGGTATTATGTATATTTCTTCATATATATATATATATATATATATATATATATATATGGTGTCTGCATGTGCAATTAATGTAAGGTATCATGTATATTTCTTCATATATATATATATATATATATATATATATATATATATATATGGTGTCTGTACAGAAGTAGGAGAAATAGTTTCTTCAAGAATAGTTTGAATAGCGAAATACCTTGGAGTTGTTATAAAAATATTTTCGGGGAAATTAAAATTGAAAATTTCGCTTTCTGGTTCAAATTGAACACGATGCTATTATTAAAGATCTGTTCTGGATTTTTTCTTGTTGTTGTTCTTTATTCGCCCCAAGTCTGTGACACTTGAAGAATAGGGCTTCCGTTCGAAGAACCATGGCAACGGGAATGGGCAAGAGAACTGGTGCCTTCTATTATGAAACCTTTTTATGGCTTCTTGACATTTAAACATTCGCGTTAATCGATTGCGCTTTCCACAATAACAACGTTCACTCGAAAATGAAAGTAAGTTGAACGGACGTAATGGGCGCATAATGAAATTAAAACGAAACTATAATACAGTGTAACCCGGATATAAGAGAAATCCGGATATAAGAGAGATTTTCTCTGGTCCCAACAGAGCATGTGTTAATGTATACAAAACAGACCAAACCCGGATATAAGAGAAACCCGGATATAAGAGATATTTTCTCTGGTCCCAAAATAGAGCCTGTGTTAATGTATACAAAACAGACCAAACCCGGATATAAGAGAGATTTTCTCGGGTCCCAAAATAGAGCCCGTCTTAATGTATACAAAACAGACCAAAACCGGATATAAGAGAAACCCGGATATAAGAGAATTCTTCTCCGGTCCCGACAACTCTCTTATATCCGGGTTACACTGTAATACAACATATTTGCACCATTTGATACAATTTAGAAATGCATGGCTGCTGATTGTTATTTATATATATATATATATATATATATATATATATATATATATATATATATATATATATATATATATATATATTATGAAATGTACAAAGTTCGACAATTATTAGGTTCGTGCAAAAATAATGACGTAATAATGTCGTTTTTGGACGTTAAGAAATACGTCAAAAAACGACATTATTACGTCATTATTTTTGCACCAATATTATTTTTTCATTTGAAGACATTTTTATGTTTATACATTCTTTTTATAGATACAAATATTTAAGTATTATAAATTGTTTTATAATAAACAATATTAAACAACATTTACCGGCCTGAATGTCCGAAAACTTTTCATAGAAAATATGCGTCCTCCAACAGGATTAGAACCTGTATCCTATACGGAACCGTCATATAGCCTGATGCACCTTTAACCGATTTAGCTACAGAGGAGCATTCGGTTAGCAAGGTCGAATTTACTGTCTTTAAACTACAATCTCCCATGATTCTTTCACGTACATTCATATCGGCTCATGGCGCATCCAAATGTAAACAAATGACGTCACACATTATGAAATGGACAAAGTCCGACAATTATTTTATTATAAAAAGAATGTATAAATATAAAAATGTCTTAAAATAATTGTCGGACTTTGTCCATCCTTCCTACCATGTACAACACACACACACGCACACACACACATATGTATCAATATGGTGATTTTCTTTCCTGTCTATATTATTTAATGAAACATGCATTAATATATATATATATATATATATATATATATATATATATATATATATATGCGCGCGTGCGTGGGTGTGTGTTTGTGTGTGTAGCAGAAACACCACAAGAAATATGGCAGCAATTTCAATGTACGGATGAATGGTAGCGATATAAATGTATAAGATGCATTCTAACACAAAGTTTCCGTGCAGCAGGTCCAGAAAGCGATCCAGTATAATGATTACACTCCATATCAATGAAAAACGTAGGCCCAAGTAAGTAAATGTAATTGTCATCTTTGACGATGGCACATGTAAGCCGAATTAGATAGGATTTAAAAAAAAAACATGTATCAATATTGTGATTTTCTTTCATCTTTTGATGATAATGTCATTAAGCTTATCAGACGATATGAAAGGAGATTAGATCCAGCAGGAAAGCATTTAAGAACACATGATATGATCCCAAAACCAGATGCCCCTTTACGATTTTCAGCTTAAAAAATAATTGTATTAATTTCAGTCTTTTAGTTATTATTATTAAGTGAAAACTATATTTACAAATCATAAACGGAAAAGCTTAACACAAATCATGAAACACCAATATTTTGAAAATAATTTTCTATTATTTTTGCATGTTCATAAACGGTCTGATTTTTGCAAGTACGGGCGACCACACACCACATTATCAGAAAACAAAAACTGTAATTATAGTAAATTTAAAGTCAACATTTCTAAAATTCAATAAAACATTAGATTATGGAGAATATGATTCTAAATTTTTAAGCTTACGGAGAACTTGTTATATAGAAAAACGCTCACGTCATTTTATTAAATTAGGTTTTACAGATAAAGTCTCCGTAGAACAAAATTCGACCAGTTATCTGGGTGTCAACTCGTCAAAACAGCTACTGTCCAGTTAAAAATGCTTTCTGTGATATTTTAAACTTTTAAAGTAAATAAGTGTTTCAAATAAGATTAATCATACATTTAATTCAGCTAATATTCCTCAAATAAAATTTCAGAAAAGTATATTACATTTCCAGAAATTAAAGTTTAACCTACTTGCTGTTTATGTTGGTTAAAAGCAGAAGTCCTTGGAGAATTTAACTCATCATTTCTTTTTTAAACTGTTACTCATTTACCGAAAATCTCCCCTTAATCGTAAAATAAAAAATCAAACTAAGACATTATTTTATCAGAAAAACTTTTAATTGCTTTTATAAATAATACATATCAAAGACAGTATTGTCTGAATAATAAAAAATTCGATGAATCACGAATTTTACAAGAATTAATTTTATTTTTTATATTTTAATTAAAATTAAGTACCTCCACTTTTTTGGAGGGAAAACAGCATTACGTAATGAAAAAGGCCAGAAGCTTGATAAAAATAAAATTTTAATCCTCAAAATGTTTATGTTAGTATTTTTGATTATTTAAAAAAAAAATTTTTTAATCCTTTCTAAAACGTTCGAAATTCTGGATTAAAGTCTTCTTTTGTTTACGTCATTTTTTTTTGTCAAAATGTTCATATCATTATTATTAGAAGAAAAGACAAAAGTATGTTTTGATTATTTTATTAATTTTTTTTATATATCCTTTCTACCACGTTTGCATCAGTGGGTGAGTTGGGAAGCAAAGATTAGCATAAGAAATTTTAATGTCTTTTTCTAATAAACTAATGTCTTAGTTTCATGCATTTTGTATTTTACATTTCACATGAGATTTTCGGTAAATGACTAACTGTTTAAAAAAAAAAAATAATGAGTTAAATTCTCCAAGAACTTCTGCTTTTAACTAATATAAACAAGACGAAAAATAAAATTAAGTTCGCCTTTATCAGCTGTGCCATGTGTCCTTGAGAATAAAGGCGTTAATTAGATCCAGTGACAGGACCCAAAGAGTGTGAGTTCAATACCTGGTTAAGGCAGTGGAGAACTTTCAGAGGGAAATTAACAAGAGATAACTGATAACTGACATCCATTAGACATGGCACGTGGAACTAGAACAGTCTACCCCAGTGAGCGAAATAAAGGGTTCAATTCGACATTCCAACCACTTGAAGAAGGCCGGAGCCCACAACGGTCGAAACGTTGTAATGAATATGGCGACAAAGATGAGGACAATAGTCCGAATAATGTAAATAATGTACATAATATCTCGTCTCAGAAATATAGACAGGTACTGAAGTCATTTCTTATAGATCGCCAGTCTGTCAAGTTTTGGAGTTTGCTGAACATGCGGAAACTGTTCTGATTGGTCCTAAATTGTTTGATTTCTTTTCTTTTTTCTTTTCTTTTCTTTTCTTTTTTTTTTGTTGTTAGCCCCACTAGAACTAAAACACATTTACTCACTTATGTAACCGCCTTAGAAGTATAACGTTCCGCCTAAATGCAGTACAGCAGCGATGCCCCATAAATATTGATTAAATATATTTAATATATTTACAAACCCAAATATATTCTAGAACCGTTCCTCGTAACGCACAAATGTATTATGATTTGTTTTTACGCGATTTGCGTGTTGTTAAATATAGTAAAACCTGTTAATTTTCGTAAGATCTTTAAAAACAAAAGAAGCAGCATTTAACTACCCCGTTGCCATGTTTAAGCCGCCAAATCATGAATAGGTTTGTTTTTCACGGAACATCTGCCTCTCACTTCCGTTCATTCAACAAAAAAAACACAACAAAACAATTCACTGTCAGTCAAAAAACAACCACCTGCGTTTGCCAACATGAAAGAAAAAAACAAAAACAAAACAAAGGATTCTATTTATACCAATGGGAGTATCGGATATTTTTCAAATTTTTCACAGACTGCTACGAAAGATGTAAACATATATATCTATAACTTTCAGAAGAATCATATATATATATATATATATATATATATATATATATATATATATATATATATATATATATATATATATATATATACACAGAAAGAGAGATAGAGATAATATATATATTAGGTTGGTGCAAAAATAATGACGTAATAATGTCGTTTTTTGACGTTAAAAAATACGCCATAAAAAAGCATTATTACGTCATTATTTTTGCACCAACCTAATAGATAAAAATAGCTTTATGGATACAACTTATTTGAGTAAATGCTTTGTTTTAATTAAACAGTAATAATTACATTTAACGGTTTGAATATTCGAGAAATCTCGTTAAATTATGCGTTCTCCGACAGGAATCGAACTGGTATCCTGTAGAGTTATTTGGTCTAACGTTTTGCGAACCGATTCTGCCACAGAGAACTTCCGGTTTAACGATGTCAAACTTACTGCTTAAACACACACATTCCTTTTTTCGATAATCGTTTCTACTCCGAAACGCAACTTAACATAACCAATGTCAGTATATTCTACGTAATGGATTAAATCGGAGAATTATTAAATATATTTTCTGTTTATACGTTATTTTTATGTATAAAATGTATTTGAGTATATGCTCTGTTTTAACATATATCAAAATATATCAAAACATAAATAAAGTTAATATCCTGGTTTAATTTTATAAAACCTCTTCCCCTTAAGAGAAATACCTTTCAATCTCCCCTGACAACTGCCTCGTGCCTTTCGTCTGACTGAAACATTGAAATGGATAAATTCTGGATTAGTTTTTAGACCGTTTTTTTTGTTTGTAATAATAAATACATTGACCTCTTTTTGTGTATCAGTTTTTGTGGATAATATTTTATATTACTTGTATCCACTTGGATAATATACCAACGGATTTACCTTTACTATATATATATATATATATATATATATATATATATATATATATATATATGTATGTATAGAGAGAGAGAGAGAGAGAGAGAGAAACGCATTTGTTAAAACACCTAATGTTTATATGTAATATATATAGTACATGTATTTTGACAGAAAAATATGAAACAATTACAATTGTTTCATTTACATGTGGGTTTTCAGAAAAATTGTTTTACTTTAACCAGTTTCGCTGTTAGCTTTTGAAAAAGCTTATAAACGTTTATATTCCCACGTGTTGACGCTTTTGTCATGAACAAAGAAAATATCAAGGGGTGTAACTGTTTTTTACGTCGCTTATGGTAAGGAAAATATGATAAAATCTATTTTGAAGGACGTGCCTCTGGTTTATGCAATGAATTAAGTATTGGTTTAAACTTGATAATAAATGTGTCTATTAATACGCATTTGTTCGGTGATTTGTAGTCGCATCGGTAGAATGGGACGGTATATATATATATATATATATTTTTTTTAAAATTTTTTTTTTCAAGGCCAAAATGAAATCGAAATGTTTTTGTTGTTATAGTTACATTAAAAAAATCCAAATTTAAAAAGATAGCCGCTTCTGTCTAAGCCCTTTTTTCTGGTTAATGTAAATTACCTTTATAGTAAGGGATTTTTTCAATGTCTTGTCCACAGAATTGATCTGGGAATTTAACTATATTGTCGACATGGAAAAAAATCCCTTAGATTTGTTTAATAAAACAAGGACAAACAAAAGTCTATAAATATAATCAATTGTTAATTGTAAGAATTTTTTTTGGAGCGTGAGGTTGAATTTTAAAATTTTAATATTGCGCATTTTTGTACTGATATGGTCACATTGACTGAAAAACCTACCAGTACAAAAGAATTCTCCTATTACCATATTAGTACAAAAACACACAATCTTAAAATTTAAAAATTCAACCTCAGCGTTGCGACCGCACGTTCCCAAAAAATTTTTTACAATTAACATAACACATTTCTAAAAACATATTTCGGATTACATCTATATTTTCGTTGTCCTGTTATTACCGAGAAGTAAAAAACAAGAACAAATCTATTTCCATACCTGATGATGTCTGTAGGAATAGACGAAAGCTTGTAAAAACTAAAAAAAAGACCTTATGCAACTGGAATTTATAAACAGGGACCATAACATTCATCTACAGGTTCGGGGTTAATGTACTTTATTAAATTTGTTTGCGAAGATGTATTCTCGCCATTTAAATCATTAACTTCTATATCTGTCTTTTGTATGAATGATTCATGTAATGTAAATTGAACTGCACCACATACTTGATATATATATATATATATATATATATATATATATATATATATATATATATATATATATATATATATGTGCATAAAAGGTTAATGGTCAGAGTTGAATCAGACTAGGAAACAGTAGTATTAAAAAGTTCTCAATACATGTTAAAATAAAACAGAATTAAAAATAACATGTAGAGCTTTTAACTTTAAAAATCAGGAGGTGAGTTGAATCCCCTGCTTTGGTTTCAAGCTTATGGTATCCTCAGCTGATTTTTATTAATTGACTTCTTAAAGATTTATTTTATTTTATTTCTTTTAAATTAAAGCGTTAAGATTTGATTTTTTTTTATAAAAATTGCCTGTTACCGTAAGTTTGAAACTAAGGTAGCCGATTCAACTAAAGTCCCGCTATATATATATATATATATATATATATATATATATATATATATATATATATATATATATATATATATATATATGACAGGTTTGCTTTTTTGTTATTTGTCTATAAGCTTTCTTCGAAAGCAATTTAATCAGCATTAATAAAAAATTGTTCAAATATACCCAACACGCACAAACACATACACGCGCACAAACGAACACACACACACACACACACACACACACACACACACACACACACACATATATATATATATATGTGTGTGTGTGTGTGCGTGTTTGGTCAGCAACCCTTCTTTAATACATGTTTCGTTGATGAAGACTGATTGAGAAGCAATATTATCATCCCCGACCTGGTACCTCGGCTTCAATCAATTTCCTATCGGCATAACGTAGTTTTCCTCAGCCTTGTCTATAAATACTTTCATGGTAATTGTTCGGACCTTACGAAATGCAGCTCCAGTCGTCATCTTCTCCCTCCTTGAATCTTGATTTTGATATCTTTTCTCTTCAGTAACGTTTTATCAGTTTCCTTAACTTTAATGTCTTACATCCTCAGTAACCGGTTGCATCTTAGTGGTTTTATTACCATCCTTAGTATGAAATTATTTTTTAAAAAGTACTTATCTTCGGTTTTGTTTTTATTATATATATTTTATTCTTACACATGTGCTCTTTCCTTCTTCTTTTTCCATGTGTCTTCAACATTTGTGCGAACATGACTCTCCACAATTTCCACCCTTTTGTAGTTCTTAATTTTAATGAGTATAGATATTGTTGATTTTGAGTGACTTCTGTTACAAATCGAGTAATTTTCAAGGGTTCTTGTGTTAAACTACTGAAAATCAATGGTAAGGGCTATTATATATATATATATATATATATATATATGAAGAAATATAGTTTTAAGGTGTGCTATATTTATGGGATAAACTGCTAAATATCAGAGATAGAGCGTATATAAATATAAATATAAAAGTAAAAACTGAAGTCAAGATTCAGAGGCGACAGGCTGTTCCAAGATAAACGCAATCGACGACCTGAAGATTTCGTCCAGTATGAAACAGCCTGTCACCTTTGAGTGCTGGCTTCAAAGTTGACATATATATATATATATATATATATATATATATATATATATATATATATATATATATATTGTGTCAGGGTGAAGAATAATGATAACTAGAATTTAAAAAAAACTTTTTGTGTGTCGGAATATGCCAGAATACACGAAAAAAAAGTATGCATTTTCGAGAAAATTCCAAAAGATTGGGACTTGGCACAAAAAACTCCAAAAGAATGGCTGTCTGTACAGGGCAAACGGATCTGGACGAGCAGTCGAATCGGAAGGTGTCTGCGCAGGCTAAAGGAATCTGGATGACCACTAGAATCGGATGGTGGCTGCACAGTCAAAAGAATCTGGACGACCACTCGTATCGGAAGGTGTCTGCATAGGGCAAGGGGATCTGGATGAACACTCGCATCGGAAGATGACTGCGCAGGGCAAAGAGATCTGGACGAACAATCGCATCGGAAAGTGTCTGCAATCGCTGAAGAAAACATAATAAACACTCGCATCGAAATGTGTCTGCGCAGGGTACAGGGATCTGGTTGACCACTCGCATCGGAAGGTGTCTGCGCAGAGAACAGGGATCAGGATGACCACTCGCATCGGAAGGTGTCTGCGCAGAGAACAGGGATCTGCGTGATCACTCGCATCGAAATGCGTCTGCGCAGGGTACAGGGATCTGGATGACCACTCGCATCGGAAGGTGTCTGCGCAGGGAACAGGGATCTGGATGACCACTCGCATCGGAAGGTGTCTGCGCAAGTTACAGGGATCTGGAATACCACTCGCATCGGAAGGTGACTTCACAGGGTACAGGGATCTGGATGACCACTCGCATCGGAAGGTGGCTTCGCAGGGCAAAGTTATCTGGATGAACACACGCATCGGAAGGGGTCTGCGCAGGTAAAAGGATTTGGATGAACACTTGCATAGGAAGGTATCTGCGCAGGCCAAAGGTATCTGGATGACCACTCGCATCGGAAGGTGTCTGCGCAGAGTCCAGGGATCTGGGTGACCACTTTCATCGGAAGGTGTCTGCGCAAGTTACAGGGATCTGGAAGACCACTCGCATCGGACGGTATCTTCGCCGGGCAAAGGTATCTGGATGACCACTCGCATCGGAAGGGGTCTGCGCAAGTTAGTTAGATCTGGATGACCACTCGCATCGGAAGTTGTCTTCGCAGGGTACAGGGATCTGGATGACCACTCGCATCGGAAAGTGGCTTCGCAGGGAAAAGGTATTTGGATGAACACTCGCATCGGAAGGGGTCTGCGCAAGTAAAAGTATCTGGATGAACACTCTCATCGGAACGTGTCTGCGTAGGGTACAGGGATCTTGTTTAACACTCGTATCGGAAGGTGTCTTGGCGTGGCAAAGATATCTGGATGACTACTCACATCGGAAGGTGTATTCGCAGAGCAAAGGTGTCAGGATTACCTCTCGCATCGGAAGGTGTCTGCGCCGGGAACAGGGAACTGGATGACCACTCACATCGGCAGTTGTCTGCGCAGGGCAAAGGGATCTGGATGACCACTCGTCTTGGAAGGTGTCTCCGCAGGGAACAGGGAACTGGATGACCACTCGCATTGGAAGTAGACTTCGCAGAGCAAAGGTATCTGGATGACCACTCGCATCGGAAGTTGTCTTCGAAGGGCAAATGTATCAGGATAACCACTCACATCGGAAGGTGTCTTCCCTGGGAAAAGGTATTTGGCCGACAACTCGCATCGGAAGGTGTCTGCGCACGGTACAGGGATCTGGATGACCACTCACATCGGAAGGTGTCTGCGCACGGTACAGGGATCTGGATGACCACTCACATCGGAAGGTGTCTGCACACGGAACTGGGGTCTGGATGAACACTCGCATCAGAAGGTGTCTTCGCAGGGCAAAGTTATCAGGATTGCCACTCGCATCGGAAGTTGTCTGCGCAGGGTACAGGGATCTGGATGACCACTCGAATCGGAATTTGTGTGTGCAGGGTACAGGGATCTGGATGACCACTCGCTTCGGAAGGTGGATTCGCAGCGCAACGGTATCTGGATGACCACTCACATCCGAAGGTGTCTGCGCAGTGTACAGGTATCTTGATGACCTCACGCATCGGAAGGTGTCTGCGCAGTGTACAGGTATCTTGATGACCTCACGCATCGGAAGGTGTCTTCGCAGGGTTCAGGGATCTGGATGACTACTCGCATCGGAAGCTGTCTTCGCAGGGCAAATGTATCTGGATGAACACTCGCATCGGAAGGGGTCTGCGCAGGTAGAGGGATCTGGATGACCACACGCATCGAAAGGTGTCTGCGCAAGTTATCGGGATCTGGATGACCACTCGCATCGGACGGTGTCTTCGCAGGGCAAATGTATCTGGATGACCACTCGAATCGAAAGGTGTCTGCGCAAGTTACAGGGATCTGAATGACCACTCGCATCGGACGGTGTCTTCACAGGGAAAATGTATCTGGATTACCATTTACATCGGAAGTTGTCTGCGCAGGGTATAGAGATCTGGATAAACACTCGCATCTGAAAATGACTGCGCAGGACAAAGGTATCTGGATGACCACTCGCATCAGAAGGTGTCTTCGCAGGGCAAAGTTATCAGGATTACCACTCGCATCGGAAGATGTCTGCGCAGGTCAAAGTTATCTGGATGAGCAATCGCATTGAAAGGTTTCTGCGCAGCGCAAAGTGATCTCGATGGCCACTCGCATCGGAAGTTGTCTGCGAAGGGCAAAGGGATCTGGATGTCCCCTCTCATCGTAAGGTGTCTTCGCACAGCAATGGGATGTGGGCGACCACTTGTATTGGAAAGTGTCTGAACAGGCTAAAGGACACTGGATAACCACTCTCATCGTAAGGTGTCGGCGTAGGGCTAAAAGATCTGGACGACCTCTGGCATCGGAATGTGTCTGCGCAGGGCAAATATATCTGCATGACCACCGGCATAGGAAGGTGTTTGCGCAGGGCACAGTTTTCTGGATGACCACTGACATCCTAAGATGTCTGCGCAGGGCAAAGGGATCTGGATGATCACTCTCTCTCTCTCTCTCTCTCTCCGTCTCTCTCTCTCTCTATATATATATATATAATACAAATATATATAATAAAATAATTATAACATATATATATATATATATATATATATATATATATATATATATATATATATATATATATTAATTATTTTCTTAAAAAAATATGATTCCATCGCAACACAGAAATTACTATGGTTCGAAACTGGTCCTCAGTATTTAAGTTTAATTCCAATATTAAACCTTAACCACTGAGTGGCAGTTTCATCATCAAGTCTTGTTTTGGAATAACTATAGTAGGAATGACTAAAACATTCCACATATATATATATGTATGTATATATATGGAGAGAGAGAGTTAGAGATAATGACAGTGATACAGATAGATAGATAGATAGGTAGGTAGATACAGAGAGCGACATCGATATATATATATATATATATATATATATATATAGCGTGAGAGAGAGAGAGAGAGCGAAAGAGAGGTTTAGAGATAATGACAGAGATACATATAGACAGATAGATACAGAGAGAGACATCGAGATATATATATATATATATATATATATATATATATATATATATATATATATATATATATATATATATATATATATGTAGAGAGATAGAGATCCGGTCCAGGACTATAATAATGTACTATCCAGTGCAGACCAAACTCACTAATAATAATTGACGAGTCTAATTTACTCACCATCTTTTTTGGCTTAGCTTCGTAGTAAATTATCCTCTTGGAACAACCAGCCTACGCTGCAGCAATTGTAAATATCGACGCCAGTTTATCATTGTTGATGCCTTTACAGATCAGGACATTTTTTCTTGTTCATATGTTCCTGGCTGCTTCGAGTCTATTTGTGCCAGACGCTGAGAATATTAGTTTCCAATGCCTGCGCAGACCTCGTCGCGTTAACCACACCATCCTCCTATCCATATATACACATGACTAAATCTTTTATATCAACAGATTACACATATTTACATACAATCTATATTCGTAAGTTCTCTCTTCTAAGATGACGCTTTTAGTGGAGACAGAGAAAGTTGTTCTTTATCGCAGGTGTCTGTCTCTTTATCCCCGAATCGAGATTGTTTACTTAAGACTTTGTAATTTGTCATAAGGATTCGCCTTGTAATAAAGCCGGTTGTCCGCATCTCCTGCTTGTTCAAATGGACATCGATTAAAACAAATGCGTTTCGCTATCCGACTGGCTTTCCCGTCACAGGTCTATACGCAAAGATTCACATTGGCTTTACGTTCGAAAGGCAGATCATAGTGAATTTCAAGCATCAGTTATTAAACAATGCCATCGTGTAATGGTCTGAAACATTAAGTATATATCAATTGGATCCTTAGTGTTGGGTAATGATTATTGCGTGAAGAAGCAACTCAAAACCACCGACTCAACACCGCCGGCTCAACACCGCCGGCTCAACACCACTGGCTCAACACCGCCGACTGAGCGCCGGGACAACTCAAGACCGAGACAACTCAGCACCAGAAAATCATAACATTTTTTTAAACCGAATAAAAGTAATTTATTAAGGACTATATTAGTGAATATTTTTCATGAAATAAGGTATGTTTTAATGTAAAATATGAACCAGTTTTTTGTTTTTAATTATTTTTTATAAAGTAAACCGTGAAGAAATTTATTTTTTAATAAATAAATCAGGTTTTCTTGAATTATTTTACATATCTCAATTTACTTTATTAAAAAATAAATTTCTTTACGATTCACTTTATTAAAAATAATTATAAACAAAAAAACTGGTTCATATTTTGTATAACGCCTTTTCAAATGTTTAATTTGAAGAAAAATATTCACTAATTAAAGTTTTAATTCTTAATAAATTACTTTTATTCGGTTAAAAACATTATGTTTCTCTGGGAGGGTTATTTTTGAGGGAGGTGGGCGATTCAAGAATGAATTATTAACATTGATTTTTTCTAGTGAGTCTGGCCGTTGTATGGGTGTGTGTGTGTGTGTGCGATTTAGGACATACGATGTATATATACAGGATGCATACATTAGTCTGTATGTATGTATAAGTGCAATTAGCTATGTATTGTATATAACATTGTCCTCAAAATATTCACATTATTTTGTAGTTTAATAACATAGGCAATTCTAGCTCAAATTATACAAAAAATGTGTCAAAACTAGGTTGACTGTACGGACATATCTCAATGAGAATCTACCAGGTAGATGGATTGGGCGTGACAGTGATAACTTTATGATTTTTTTTCTATGGGTCTATGTTAAAGGAATGGTCTATATCCCTCCTCTTTCTACAAGCCTAGAAGAACTTAAGCAGACAATCATTGAGAGGAATGGTAGATTTATAAATGTTCAACATAAACTGCAATGAGAAAACACACACACACACACGCATATATATATATATATATATATATATATATATATATATATATATATATATATATATATATATAATAAAAAGGCTTAAAGACTAATACTCCATTGTCATAATTTATTCCATTGGAATCGTAAATGCGATCCAATTCATCAGACCTACAAATTCAAAAAGAAAACAGAAAAAACACAACTCCGGAAATAAAAATAGAATTTATAGACTGTAAGTATGAGAATGTGGGACGAACGTTAGAGCTACATATATATATATATGTTCTGTTTATACGTTATTTTTATATATAGATACAATTATTTAAGTAAATGCCCTGTTTATAATAAACAGTATTAACTACATCTACCGGGCTGACTGTAGTTATTACTGTTTATTACAAACAGAGCATTTCCTTAAATATTTGTATAAAAAAATAACATATAAACAGAAAATATATTAAAATAATAGTCGGACTTAGTCCATTTCATAATATATATATATATATATATATATATATATATATATATATATATATATATATATATATATAGTTTATGTAAAACTAGGTAATCCATATGGGTAGACCAAGGAGATGCCGACACAAGAACAACCTAAACTTAAGCAAATACACTGAGAAATACTTAATAGGAAGAATAATATTGAATGACTTTTGTTCTTTTTGCTTTTGGAAAGATTACTATGCACGCATGAGCGCTAACATATGACTGTATGTATATTCTCACAGACGCGTCGTCGCCTCCCTCTGTCTGTTCTACAAATACTTCCATGGAAATTGCTCCGAGGAGCTTCATTCGCTGGTTCCCTGACGTCATGAGTTCCAGCGCCATACGAGGCTGGCATCCCGCTCTCACCTCTTCACTGTCGAAACTCCTAAATGTGGCCGTCTCTTCTACTCTAATAGCTTCATGTCTCGCACCTCTCGCCTGTGGAACTCCCTTCCTTATTCCTGTTTCCCTGTGAGCTATAATCTCCAGCTATTCAAGTGTAATGTCAATCGACATCTCCAGTTGCCTTGATCTATCCACTACCCTCATCCTTTCTTCTATCACTCCTATCTGATCTTGGTCTAAATTTTCTGTAACCCCTTGTGTCCTAGTGGCTTCCCGCCTTGCTTGGGGTGAAATGCTTATAAAAAATAAATATATATAAAACTGGGGTATTGTACTTCAACACTGACACACCTATTTATATGTAAATGTATATGTTTTTATGTAAATGTAAATGTATATGTTTTTATATAGAAAGAGAGGCATACACGTTTTTTTTTTTTAATGTGAGTGTCGATGTGTAGAATTAGATATGTCTTGCCATAGATATGGAAGAGGGGGTAATATATGTGTAGAGATATGTATGTGTGTATGTATGTGTGTATGTATGTGTACGTGTATATGTATGCATATTATATATGTGTATATGTGTATGTGTGTATATGTTTTGCGTATGTATGTATACATATATGTGTGTGTGTGTATGTGTATATGTGTATGCGCAGATATGTGCAGGTGTATATGTGCATATGTATGGGTGTACATGTATGGGTATTTATATGTGCATAGCATGGATGTATATGTATATAGATATACATATGACTTTATATGTGTATATGTATAGATGTAAGTATATGTGTGGATATGTATGTAGATATGTGTGTATGTGTTTCTCTGCAGGTGTATATGTGTAGGTATGGGAATATACATATAGTTTTCGTGTGGATGTGTGTGCATGTGTATATAAGAACTCATATAGGGAGATATAGGTATGTGGATATAGATAGGTGTTCGGATATGTGTAGAAGTGTGTATGTGTATGGATATATAAAAGATTGTAAAAGAAGGACCTAATTTTCTCCTAGTAATATTTTATCCAAATCTCTCCTCTAATATTCTCCAATTGGAAGTGAGTTTAAATAACACGGGGGTAAAGTTTAAATTGGTAATTTAATTTAAATTGAAATATGTTACCCGTTAACAATCATTATTGACGATAAAATTATCTAAATTGGAAGAACCTTAGATAATTATGTAGGTATCTTAAAAAAGTCACGAGTTGAATCTATGAACAAAACTCAAACGAATAGATGTCAACTGAATAATAAACTAGAAAAAGGTATGTGTACAGATATATAGAACATTGGAAAAGAAGGACCTAACTCTCTGGTAGTAATCCTTTATCTAAATTTCTCCTCTAAGACTCTCCAATTGGAAGTGAGTTTAAATAATACGGAGGTAAATTTTAAATTAGTAATTTAATTTGAATGGAAATATATTACCCTTTAATAATCCTTATTGATGATAAAATTATTTAAATTGGTATAACCTTTGATAATAATTAGGTAGGTATCTAAAAACAGTCACGAGTTTAATTTATGAACAAGACTCAAACGAATAGATGTCAACTGAATAATCAACAAGAAAAAAGTATGTGTACGGACAAATAGAATATTGTAAAAGAAGGACCTAATTTTCTGTTATTAATCTTGTATCCAATTCTCTCCTCTAATATTCTCCAATTAGAAGTGAGTTTAAATAAATAATACGGAGGTAAATTTGAAATTGATAATTTAATTTAAATTGAAATATATTACACTTTAATAATCATTATTAATGATAAAATTATTTAAATTGAAATAACCGTTGATAATTAGAGACCTAAAGACAATCACGAGTTTATTTAATTAATCAACAAAAATCAAACGAATAGATGTCAACTTAACAATCAATTAGAAAAAAAGTTTAGGAAAATAAAAAAGATTACTAAATATAAGATGGATTAATTTTTCAATGTACTTCCTATGAGTTTTTCCAATCGACTATTTCATAGGAAAAACTTCAACAAAATTCAAATTAAATTCTTCGTAGATTGTTTAGACATTTAGATTTATATCAAACCTCAACCCCCAAATATGCCCTTTCAAAGTAATGCGAATTAACAGCGTCTAAGAATCTGAGTGAAACCTGCCCTCGTAGAATTTAATTTATTAGGGTTGTTGTAATTTCTTCCTTTAATGTCGGTCTTCTCCCTCACCCCTTACCCATCTATATCTAGAGATAACACGCTTTAATTTTAAGGGACGTCTAGCCTACACAGAGTGGGGTCAAGGATAAGGAATTGAAATGGTACATCTAACTCACTCATGTCTCCTCTCCCACCTCACTTCCTCACTTCGTTAATTTTACATATACTTGATGCGGTCCGTCAAAAATGTGCGAATTTCTTTTCATTTCAACCTTTGGAAGTAAAGTCTGATGATCCAGAGCCCTGTTAAAGGGGTTTCGGTGAAATAACTTATTACATGGAACCTTAAAGTCGTCTGTTTTTATTCAAACATATATATATATATATATATATATATATATATATATGAAGATATATAATTTTAAGGTGTGCTATATTTATAGGATAAAGTGCTCAATATCAGCGATAGAGCGTATGTAAATATAAAAGTGAACATTGAAGTCAACACTGCGACAGGCGACAGGCTGTTTCATGCTAGACGCAATCGTCAAGCCGCATTTTTGTAAAATGTAGGATTGGCTGAAGTGGGATGTATCCTTGTGGGGAATAAGTAAATTGAATGAGTGAATGAGTGGCGAATTAGATTAGCTACGTTTAGGATCGTCAATGACTACAAGCAACTCCACACGGCCTGACGTTTGCGTCTAGAATGAAACAGCCTGTCACCACTCAGCGTTGACTTCATTGTTCACTGATATATATATATATATATATGTGTGTGTGTATGTATATATATATATAGATAGATAATATTAATGTTCAATATATATATATATATATATATATATATATATATATATATATTTCCAAGAGGACAGAATCCAGGTAGAGCTCAATGTCTAGGACAGAGCAAGAATATAATATAAAAGGCTCAAACACCAATATTCCATGATTATAATTTATTACATTGGAATCGTAATCAGTTAACAGTATGAAAATAGCGTTCTCTAAATTCTTCCATTTGCTTTGTTTAAATAATTTCACTACGTTTTTTGCTTTGAAAAAGTCCACATTGGACGAAACGCGTCAGCAACTACTTTGTCTAGTTTTCCTATTGTCATATATATATATATATATATATATATATATATATATATATATATATATATATATATATATATATAACGGTGTCTATGACTTCTACTATCATCTCTCAACTGGATCCCCTCTCAAAGTATGTAGAGTTGATGGTGTATCCCTGCAATAGTCTTTAAGATATGTGCTTTTGAACTGGCTCCTGTTCTATCTAAACTCTACAATAAGTGCCTTGCTTCTTACTTTCATGCTCGTTAGAAACCTCTTCTGCTGTTCCTGATCCTTCTATTGGCCTATTAGCCTTCTACTTCTTTTGGGTAGAAAAATTTTGGAGGCTCTAATCAACTCCTAAATTAGTAAAGCATCTCACATCACGTGATCTCCTTTCAGTTAAGCAATATGCTTTTCAGTTCTGTAGGTCGACTGCTGATATATTAATGGTTATTTCTGAAAGGGTCTATCAAGATTTAGATAAGAATAATGAAGCTCAGGCTCTTGTTTCAGATATCTTGAAAGCATTTGACAGTGTTTGGCAAATTGTGAAGAACAATTTGCCAAAGTGAATGCAAGTTCGAATCTTGCTGGAGAGTGCATATTTTTCTTTTAATAAAATCTCTTGAATATTCAGACTGATAGGAAAAAATAAATATGTTGCTTAATAAATAAATGAAGCATTGACTCAAATATGGGTATCCACTAAAAATGTATGTCTGTGAAATTTTACATTTCTCACCATAATCGATTTATCAGGAGCGTCAATTCTTGATGAGACAACAATCTTCTTGTTTCACACCGGCTTGCTCTGCTGCTATATCCCCCAGGAATCACTTCTTGTAGCTGGTCCATCATGATATTTCTGATCGCAACAGAATCCCTATTAGTGACTGTTTCTATCAACTGTAAACGTGTCTTCAAATATAGATAGAAGCTATGAGGTGTCTTGCTCTAAAAAGTTTGGCTCTCATGACTACAGGCGGCTCTCTGTAATAGTGTCTGAAATAAGTGTAAGTCTTCTATCTCAACTCTCTTCATTGAATTTGAGGTGTTATCACCATCTGCTCATAAAGCAGATTGTAAATTCTCTTTCAGTTCTACTCTTGTCTCATCTGGAGAATCTTTGCTTGACTTTCCACTTAGAACTGAGTCCTTATTGAATGATATATATATATATATACATATATATAACTCTGTCTATGGTTTCTGCTATCATCTCTAAACTGGATCCCCTTCAAAGCATGCAAACTTTATGGTGTATCTTTGCAACAGTCCTTAAGAAATGTAATCCTGAACAGGCTCCTGTTCTCTGTAAACTCTACAATAAATTCCTTGCTGCTAATTCCTTTCCTGCTTGTTGAAAATCCTCTTCTGTTCCAGTCTTTAAGGTACTCATTGTGACTACTCTGTTAAATAAGAATGTCTTCTATCCAGCTTCTTGCCACTCAATTTGAGGTGTTAACATCTTCTACTGATAAAGCAGAATGTTTTGTTTGTAAATTCTCTTCAAAGTCTATTCTTGACTCATCTGGAGTATCTTTGTCTGGTTTTTCACTTAAAACTGAACCTCTATTAAGTCATATGCATTTAATTCCATCAATGATTTCTGCTATCATCTCTAAACTGGACCCCCACCACCTCAAAGCATGCAGACTTGGTATATCCCTGCAATAGTCTTTAAGAAATAAGCTCTTGAACTGGATCCTGTTCTATCTAAACTCTACAATAAGAGCCTTGCTTCTTACTTTCATGCGTGTTAGAAACCTCTTCTGCTGTTCCCGTGTTTAAGAAATCAGGTGAAACAATTGATCCTTCTATAAATTATCTAAACTGGATCCTCCTCAAAGAATTTGGACTTGATGGTATCCGTGCAATGATCCTTAAGAAATGTGCTCCTGAACTTGCTCATCTCCTCTCTAAACCCTACAATAAATGACTTGCTGTTTGCTGCTTTTCTGCTTGTTGGGAAACCTCTTCTGTAGTTCATGTTTGTAAGAACTCAGTAAAACCATGTGATCGTTCTATCGGCTTCTACTTCTTTTGGGCAATGTCTTTAGAGGCTCTAATCAACTCTAAATTGGGTAAGCATTTCACTTCGCAAGAACTTCCTTCAGATAAGCAATATGGCTTTCGCTTCTCTAGGTCAACTGCTGATTTATTAACGATTCTTGATGAAAGAGTTTGTCAAGCTTTAGATAAGAATGGCGAAGCTCGAACTGTTGCTTTGGATATCTTGAAAGCATTTAACAGGCTTTGGCATATTGGTCTTCTTCACAAGTTGAAAGTTTATTATATTTCTGGACGAATTTTTGAACTGATTCAGTCTTTCTTAGATAAGCAATATGGCTTTCACTTCTCTAGGTCAACTGCTGATTTATTAACGATTCTTGCTTAAAAAGAAAAGAATCGCAAAACTTGGCCTGTTGCTTTGGAGATCTTGAAGGCATTTGACAGGGCTTGGCATAGGGCCTTCACTACCATTTGAAAGTCTAGGATATTTTTGGACGAATATTTGATTCAGTGTTTCTTATCAAATCGCGAAATGAAAGTTATCTGGAACGGCCTCTCTTCTAGATCTTTCTACATTCATGCAGCTGCCACACATGGTTTTATTCTTGAACCTATTTTGTGCCTAATTTTCATCAACGACTTTCCTGATGTCATCATTTTCCAAGGTCAACTGCTGATGTGTTAATGATTATTACTGAAAGAGACTATCAAGATTTGTATAAGAATGTTGAAATTCGGGCTGGATATCTGGAAAGCATTTGGCAGGCTTTGGCATATTGGTCTTCTTCACAAGTTGAAAGTTTATAATATTCCTGAACTGATTCAGTCTTTCTTGTCAACTCGCGAAATGAATGTTATCTTGAACGGCCACTCGTCTAGATCATTTTGCATTAATGCAGGTATTCCCCAAGGGCTCTATACTTGGACATACGTTGTTCACAATTTCACAATTTTTATCAACGACATTTCTGAAGCCATTGGTTCTCAACTTGATGTCTATACTGACGACAGCCATTTCTTTCTGTCTTAATAGTAAGTCTGGGGTCAAATTGGCAGCTAATCTAAAAATGATCTACATTCTCTTGATATCCGGGGCGAAGAATGGCATGTTAATTTTAACGCCTCAAAATTAAACTACTCTCTTTTAATCGTCTAAGAGAACCCTTTTTACCTTCCATCAGGTTAGCTGATGCTCCCCTCCAAAAGAGTGACTCGTTTCGCCTTCTCAGGCTAACTTTCTTGGTGGATATGAAGTGAAAAGATCATATTGAATCCACTGCCATGTCAGTTTCTAAGAAAGTTTGATTTGTCGTAATAGACAATTTGTCTCACCAGAATCTATCTTACATATCCATAAGTCTGCCATTCGTCATTGCTTTGAATATTGTTGACATATCTGGCCTGATGTTCCTGCTTCATAGTTAGGGATTCTTGGTAAAATGCAAAGAAGAATCCGCAATGTTATTGATCCTGACCTGGCATCTCGGCTTCAGTCACTTTTCCATCGTCGTAACGTAGTTTTCCTGCGCCTTTTCTATAAATACTTTCAGGGTAAGTTTTCTGATGTACTTGCCTCTATGGTATAGAAATTTTAAGGTTTTATGGTGACTGCTGCAAGAATGGTAAGTAAGTGTTGTGATAAACCCTTCTACAGTAGAATGAACTCTTCCTCCTCTCATAAATACTAACTGCGAGAGTCTGTGGGGAGCGTAGAGGCAGTCTCTGACTATGTGCAACTTCTGTCAAACTCTCTGCTTTGGCAGAGAGGCACCCGGACGAAACTTTGCCCTTCGTGCGGACAGACCCTGAACCCGTTTATACGGTAAACTCGGCCTTGTGCCACACACAACCCTCGCCGGGGGAGGGAGGCTGTTAAATATAGCTGTGTGCGACTTCATGCGAACTCTCTGCTTTGGCAGAGAGGAACCCGGACGAAGCAGTGCCGAAGGGCAGAGTTTCGTCCGGATAGGTAGACAGACCCCGAAACCGTTTATACGGGTTCTAAGGGAATATTTTTGGCCGACTGAACCCACGGCAAACTCGGCCTTGTGCCACATACAACCCTCGTTGGGTGGCTGTTAAATATAGCGTAGACGCAGTGTTAACCTACCGTTCGGACGTACACCTCTATCTGCTTATTAATAACGCTCTTGCTTTAGAAATTCTAGCTGTCTCTCTTGATTTTCCTTTTGAAATTCGAACTGTCTCTCTAGATTTTCCTTTTGGGTTAGCAGTAATATATTTTCCATTTTTTCCTGTTGAGAGAGCAGTTGTATTTGTCAATACTCTTCCATTGTTTCTTCTATCATAATTGTTGTTCATTTTGGTATTTTACAAGTTCTAAGATACTTTTGGAATCCTCAATGATTTTCCTTATTTTTGGAGAGTTCCTTTTAAATCACGGTGGTCCTCGCAAATCCTCGTCGCCAAGTTGTTGTGGCCTGTTTAGGGGCCAGAAAGAAAGACACGGAAAACGAAAGTTGCTTGAACAAGTGTATTGAAGTAACAGCTATATACAAAACAAGAGTGTTAGTAATAAGCAGATAGAGGTCTCCGCATGAACGGTAGGTTCATAATGCGTCTCCGCTCCCCAACCCAATGTCGCAGTTAGTATCTATGAGGAAGAGTTCATTCTACTGTAATGGGGTTTACCACAAGACTATCTATCTATGTCAGTCTCTTCACATCTACCTATTTAGGTCTGTTTTTTTCATATCTATCTATCTATCTATCTATCTATCTATCTGTTGTGGCCTGTTTAGGGCCCAGAAAGAAATACACGGAAGACGAAGGTAGGTTGAACAAGTGTATTGAAGTAACAGGTATATACAAAGCAAGAATGATAGTAATAAGCAGATAGAGGTGTACGCCTGAACGGTAGGTTCACAATGCGTCTCCGCTCCCCAACTGACTCTTCAGGTTTGTATTTATGAGAAGAGGAAGAGTTCATTATACCTTAAGAGGGTTTACCACAATGGTAAGATTACTGGGAAGCTCTAGATGGTTATATTTTAAATTAAGTTTTAAGGTGTGCTATATTTATGGGATAAAGTGCTCAATATCAGAGATAGAGCGTATGTAAATGTAAATATAAAAGTGAGCATTGGAGTCAACACTCAGAGGTGACAGGCTGTTATTTGATATATATTTTCTGTTTATACTTTATTTTTAAAGATATAATTTAAGTAAAATGCTCTGTTTTTAATTAAACAGTATTAATCACAGAGCGTTTACTTAAATGATATCTATAAAATTAAAGTATAAACAGAAAATATATATTAAATAATATATATATATATATATGTGTGTGTATATATATATATATATATATATACATGTATATATATAATTATTTATTCGAAAATTATAACATAAATATGTTATAAAATCACTACAAAATTAGCTATTTTGGTTCAACACTTCTGGTGTCTTACTTGATAAGACACCAGAGGTGTTAAAACATAATGGCTAGTTTTGTAGTGATGTTATAACATATTTATGTTATAATTTTTTAATAAATAATTATATTTGCTAAACACTGTATTGAGTACGATAAAGAAAAAGTATTAAGAATAAAATAAAATGAAAGTATTAAGAATAGTATTTGTTGGTTATTGGAATTTATTCCGTATACACCAATCCTATACTTGTGTATATATATATATATATATATATATATATATATATATATATATATGTTGCAATATAAAATCCTTATATTGACTTTGATAAAAGCAGTCAGAAGACGAAACACAACAGCAAAGAAAAGAATATATATATATATATATATATATATATATATATATATATATATATATATATGCGCATCCACTACCCTGACAGGTTATCATGCAAATGTCATATCAGCTGTTCCAAATGTTGAATTATTTAATTATAATTATCAAATCCTCCAAATAATTTCTATCATTTGTATATCATTGCTTGAACCGGCTTCTAATGCTCAAGTTTGAGCGGCTTGGTGAGAGTAGTCGTGGCTCCAGGGGGCTCAGTCCTATGGTTATAGAGAATCTCAGTTGAGTTCCACCACGGAATATGTGAGCGAGTGGTGCTATATTGAGTCTGATTTGCTACCTCTTTGTCACGGAGGCCCGTTGGAACAGTTGGTTGACGCTTACTTGATAACCTAACTGTCAGGGTTTCAATTCTCGGTAGTGGATGCGCATTGCTGATGAGTCCCTAATATAGGACGAAACGGCCGTCCATTGCTATCTGCATTCTGTTGAGGTTTCTTTTAGACTCGATGAATTGCTTAATTGAATGAATACATATATATATATAAGTGGTTAGCATTTGTTTAATGACATTTTCAGACTTAAATATTTCTTGGTTGTGGTATCTAATTGTCTCGGTCAATGTATGTGGATGTGTGTACATGTATTTGTCGGTGTCTATGTGTATGGAAAGTGCATTCACTTTTAATTGTGTATGTATGTATGTATGTATGTGTTGTTCCCCTCCTCCTTTTTGTTCTTTTTTTATAAAGGGCCGTGGAGATGTTCCCTGTCTCGTCACTTTTTGTGTGTATATATATCTAAATATGTCTGGGTGCTTATGTATTATAATCTGAGTGTGTTTGTGTTGTTTTACGCGTGAGGTTAGGATCACATTCACACACTTGGGATTAAAATGTATACATATTGTCAGAGGACTGGATGACATTAGTGTCTATTCTAACGTAATTTCAATGAAGAAATAAATTGAATAACATATGTATTTCTTCTTTTCTCCTCAGTAATTTTACAATTTTAAACTTAATAGTGATTAAATTTGGATTTTAAAATTGGTAATTTTTACTTTTAATTTTAATATCAAATTTTATCATATAATTTAATAATTATTAGTTAGAATAAATTCTGTTTTAATATTACCCGTATTTTAAAGATCTGAATAGCTATTATAACATGACTTCGTTATCAAGCTTTTTGAATTTTCCTATACGTGTATTTTGATTAGTCATTCTAGCTTTTGTAACAACGTTTTCCCCTTGAGAAGGATTGTTAATTAATTTGAAACTTTTAAAACCATTTATTTTACATTCAACATCATCACTTGATAAGACACCGAGGGTGTTCAAAACAAAATAGCTATTTTTGTAGTGATTTTATAACATATTTATGTTATAACTTTTTTAAATAAATAATTATATATATATATATATATATATATATATATATATGTTGCATAATAAACTTCTTATATTTACTTTAATAAAAACAGAAAGGGAAACAAAGGAAAAGTTTTCCTTTTGTTTTTATCGATACTGTCATTTTACATAGATATTTTTTTTTATTTATATGTGAATGATTTTTTATCCCCTTAACATATTCATGATGTTACAACGAGGGTAGTTGATATGGAAATGCTATGCACACACACTAAGTAAACGGATCGTGTTTACCGGGTGGGCTAGGGTGGCCATATAACCGAACTCGAGATACCGAAGAATCACCAACCCCTGGGGGAAAATAAACAAATGAAAAATCATAGGCTTTCCTGGAAATGCCCGATAGCGTGCAAAACTGTGGGGCTTCAACAAAGGAGCTTAGTTAGCGAAAAAACAAAACAAAACAAAACAAATTAGTCCACGACTATGCATGTCCAAAGTTTCCCATATCAGATAGCGCACGCGCGCACGCACACAGACACACACGCACACACACATTTACATATATATATATTAGGTTGGTGCAAAAATAATGACGTAATAATGTCGTTTTCTTACGTTAAAAAATACGTCACAAAACGACATTATTACGTCATTATTTTTGCACCTACCTAATATATATATATATATATATATATATATATATATATATATATATATATATATATATGTATGTTGTTGGCAAAAAATCAGTATACTCGATGAAAAAATGCCCCAAATTAATATATATGCTACTATTATGAGAAAAGACCAAAGGATTTTCCGATTATTAAATTATATTTACTTTATTTACATGGTTCATACTATTGTCCGTATAAACGTGCCGATTTTTGTAAATACGGATGTCCATAGATAGCATTATTAAAAAAATAAGACCGATGACTTTAGTATATTTAAAGGAAAAGTACCTAAAATCCAATAAATCGTCAGATTACGGAGAATAAATTCCTAAATGTATAAGATTACTGGCTCATTACAAATGTATATGAAAAAGGCGCTCACGTTATATTCGCCAATGGATAGCGGCTCGGATTGAGGAATCGGAGAGCTGAGTTCGAATTCCAGTCGAATCCATTACATTCACTTATGTGCTAATACCCTTGGGAAAGTATGGATCCTTTTATTCTCCCCCCAGCTATGGATAAATAGTAAAACAGACCAGGTTCTTTAGCCTTGGATAGCAACTGGTCTACTGCAGAAAGAAATGGCAACCTACTAAGGAAAAAATCTGCCTCGTCAGTCACGTATCGTGTAACACGCATGGCACGTAACTAACTGAAGTTTTACACATACATTCCGCGTAGAAAAAAAGTTCCAAACATAAGTTTATAAACACCTCATAAAAACACTAACCGCCTTGTTAAACATGCTTTTCTGTGATATTTTAAACTTAAACTTAAAGTAAATAATATTTTTTCAAATCAAACTTATTCAACTTTAAATCAGCTAATCTTCCTCAAATAGAGTTTCAGAAAAGTATATTAAATTTAGATTATGAGCTTGAAATTAAAAATAAAATAAAAACTTAAAGATTTTTTCATTTTTAAAAATTAATTTTAAACCTTGGGTGTCGCTTTTCTTCGGAGGTATATATATATATATATATATATATATATATATATATATATATATATATATATAGTGTGTGTGTGTGTGTGTGTGTGTGTGTGATTGAATAAATTACTGAAAAAAAATCTGTAATGGACAGCTACACATAGTTTGGGAAAATAAAAATGATTTTCTCTGTTACATTGCATTTCTTACCTTATTTGTTTGTTATACACAGAAAAATATTCGTGAATATGAAAGGATTATGATAAAAATCAGCAGACATAATGTCTGTAATTTATTCAATCAGACATACCTAAAATAGAATTTGCTGCCTAAATACACACATACACACACACACACAAACACACATACACACACACATATATATATGTATTAATGTATATTAGTGCAGCAACCTTTCTTTCAAAAATCTTTCGATAAATACGGCCGACAAGGAAGTTTTAATTAATTTTTTATTAATTTTTTTCGAGAATACTTACTCTATTTACATTATTCGGAGTATTGTCCTCATCTTTGTCGCCATATTTATTACAAAGTTTCGGCCGTTATACTCTCCGGCCTTCCTCGGGTGGTTGGAATGTTGAAATGGACCCTTTATTTCGCTCACTGGGGTAGACTGTTCTAGTTCCATGTGTCATTTTTTTTAATGGATGTCAGTTGTCAGATATCTGTTAATTCCTCTCTTCAAGTTCTCCACTGCCAGGGACCCAAAGAGTGTCAGTTCAATACCCGGTTTGTGTTGTATGTGACATTTCAGTCCCTCTCGTGACCTGCATACAGGTCCACATACTGGGCAACAGCGAGGATCTTGGCACATATCAACAGGAATATTTGCTGACGCTTTTTGCCGTTGTCTTTAGTCGGTTAATGCGACTGATTTCAAAATTTTTGATACAATTCTAGCACAGAGAGCTCCAGTTATTTCAATCCAGGGCAACGAAGTTAGTATCAGGCACATTGACAGCTGAGAAATTATTATTCAGCTTGTCTTTATAGCTGAGCCACAACCGCTCGCTGTCAAGCTGGCTATACACGAGGACCTTAGGTATTATGTTGTCATTCATCCTTGAAAACCTTGAATAAGCCCAACGAAATTGTGACTGCATCAGGAAAGTCTCAATTCCACTAGTGGAATTGCATTTTTTCAGAAGATAACCATTGCCGACGCTATCGTCATCTCCCCCATCTCTCTCTGTATATATATATATATATATATATATATATATATATATATATATATATATATATATATATATATATATATATATATGAGGGAACACTGAAGTCAACACTCAGAGGCAACAGGCTGTTTCATGCTAGATGCAATCGTCAGGCCGCCTGAGGATTGCGTCTAGCAAGAAACAACCTGTCGCCTCTGAGTGTTGACTTCAATGTTTGCTTTAATATTTACATACGCTCTATCTCTGATATTGAGCACTTTATCGCATAAGTATAGCACACCGTAAGAGTATATTTCTTAGCAGAACTTAAAACTATATATATATATGTATATATAAATCTGTGGGTAAGTAATCCAAGTGAATCCTAACAATATAAAATATTAAAACTGATCCACAAAGAGAGCTCAATGTATTTATTACAGTGCATATATAAATAAAGTTTAAAATCTTCCACAGTGGATAAAGGCGTTAGTTAGATTTAGTAACAGGACCCAAAGAGTTGTGATTGCAATACCTGGTTAAGGCGATGGAAAACTTGGAGAGGGGAATTAACTGGAGATAACTGATAACTGACATCCATTAGACATGGCACATGGAACTAGAACAGTCTACCCCACCGAGCGAAATAAAGGGTTCAGTTTTACATTCCAACCAACTGAAGAAGCCCGGAGCGCACAACGACCGAAACGTTGTGATAGATATGGCAACAAAGATGAGGACGATAATTCGAAGAATGTAAATAGTGTACATCATACTTAATTTCAGAAATTTTAGACAGATACTGAAAAATTTTAAGCTTCTTTCTTATTTTATCTTCTAACCTCGGAAGTGCGTGTGTGTATGGTGTGGTGTATATGCATCAGAGTATATTTCAGTTAAGATCGAACCATAAAAGTAGACTTCCTACCATCGTTCTATGGAAGGCGCTCGTATAGATATTTACTTAGTCACAAGGTTGTTGTAGTGAGAATAGAACACATTGATAATGGCCTGCGAGTCATGTCTATAACAGATCTACTGCTAATGCATATATAAATATTATTTTAGATTCTTCTGGTGCAAGGCCATTATACAAAGGCATCACTTTATTATTATACGATGACGTTTGGTTGCACGTGTGTTCGTTTCATCTTCGTCGATGGCAGGAACATTACACAGAGCAAAAGCTGGTCTCCATGGCAATAACAGTTGTAACAATAGCAACGTTCTATTTATTTTACCATATCGAAACAACCAAGACAGAAATGCAATCGTGTCGCTCATGGTATTGAAAGGAGGTGGTGGCTGAACAGATAAAGACGTGGTTCCATTACTTAGTTTGATGGAAATCGAGACGTGTCTTCGAAACACAAATATAATTTAGCGAACAATCTGTTATGTTCGATTGCAAGATCGAATTATAAGACAGTTTAATGTCGAATAATAAAAAAGACTAGCGTCAAAAAAATTAGTGTTCTTGCCGTAGTGCAAAGGTGAGTACAAAAGAGCTGCTGACAGTTAAGTGTCAGTTAAAAGTAAATATCATGGGCACCAGTCGTAAAACAAATCTCAAATTCAAAGGAAATTCGAGAACTTTTAACTGTTTCAACTAAAAAATTGTCCCAATTTTCTTTCAAAACTCTGGCTCTATACAATCTTCATTATTACTATTATTTTATTACTAGTTTTATTCCATCTTATTACTGTTGTTTTTATCTCAACACTCTGGCGCTACACACTCTTAATTATTATTATTATTTTATTACTAGTTTTATCCCATCTTATTATGGTTGCTTTTTATCCCAACACTCTGGCTCTATACATTCTTCATTATTACTATTATTTTATTACTAGTTTTATGCCATCTTATTATTGTTGCTTTTTATCCCAACACTCTGGCTCTATACACTCTTCATTATTACTATTATTTTATTACTAGTTTAATTCCATCTTATTATTGTTGCTTTTTATCCCAACACTCTGGATCTATACACTCTTCATTATTACTATTATTTTATTACTAGTTTTATTCCATCTTATTATTGTTGCTTTTTATCCCAACACTCTGGCTCTATACATTCTTCATTATTACTATTATTTTATTACTAGTTTTATGCCATCTTATTATTGTTGCTTTTTATCCCAACACTCTGGCTCTATACATTCTTCATTATTACTATTATTTTATTACTAGTTTAATACATCTTATTTTTGTTGGTTTTTATCCCAACATTCTGGCTCTATACAATCTTGATTATTACTTTTATTATATTACTAGTTTTATTCCATCTTATTTTTGTTCGCAACATTCTGGCTCTATACAATCTTGATTATTACTTTTATTATATTACTAGTTTTATTCCATCTTATTTTTGTTCGCAACATTCTGGCTCTATACAATCTTCATTATTACTATTATTTTATTACTAGTTTTATTCCATCATATTATTGTTGCTTTTTATCCCAACATTCTCGCTCTATAAACTCTTTATTATTACTATTATTTCATTTCTAGTTTTATTCCATCCTATTATTGTTGCTTTTTATCCCAACATTCTGGCTCTATACACTCTTCATTGTTACTATTATTTCATTACTAGTTTTATTCCATCCTATTATTGTTGCTTTTTATCCCAACATTCTCGCTCTATACACTCTTTATTATTACTATTATTTCATTTCTAGTTTTATTCCATCCTATCATTGTTGCTTTTTATCCCAACATTCTGGCTCTATACACTCTTCATTATTACTATTATTTCATTACTAGTTCTATTCCACCCTATTATTGTTGCTTTTTATCCCAACATTCTGGATCTATACACTCTTTATTATTACTATTATTTCATTTCTAGTTTTATTCCATCCTATTATTGTTGCTTTTTATCCCAACATTCTGGCTCTATACACTCTTCATTATTACTATTATTTCATTTCTAGTTTTATTACCTCCTATTATTGTTGCTTTTTATCCCAACATTCTGGCTCTATACACTCTTTATTATTACTATTATTTCATTACTAGATTTATTCCATCCTATTGTTGTTGCTTTTTATCCCAACATTCTGGCTCTATACACTCTTTATTATTACTATTATTTCATTACTAGTTTTCTTCCATCCTATTATTGTTGCTTTTTATCCCAACATTCTGGCTCTATACACTCTTCATTATTACTATTATTTCATTTCTAGTTTTATTCCATCCTATTATTGTTGCTTTTTATCCCAACATTCTGGCTCTATACACTCTTCATTATTACTATTATTTCATTTCTAGTTTTATTCCATCCTATTATTGTTGCTTTTTATCCCAACATTCTGGCTCTATACACTCTTCATTATTACTATTATTTCATTACTAGTTTTATTGCATCCTATTATTGCTGCTTTTTATCCCAACATTCTGGCTCTATAGACTCTTTATTATTACCATTATTTCATTATTAGTTTTATTCCATCCTATTATTGTTGCTTTTTATCCCAACATTCTGGCTCTATACACTCTTCATTATTACTATTATTTCATTTCTAGTTTTATTCCATCCTATTATTGTTGCTTTTTATCCCAACATTCTGGCTCTATACACTCTTCATTATTACTATTATTTCATTTCTAGTTTTATTCCATCCTATTATTGTTGCTTTTTATCCCAACATTCTGGCTCTATACACTCTTCATTATTACTATTATTTCATTTCTAGTTTTATTCCCTCCTATTATTGTTGCTTTTTATCCCAACATTCTGGCTCTATAGACTCTTTATTATTACCATTATTTCATTATTAGTTTTATTCCATCCTATTATTGTTGCTTTTTATCCCAACATTCTGGCTCTATACACTCTTCATTATTACCATTATTTCATTATTAGTTTTATTCCATCCTATTATTGTTGCTTTTTATCCCAACATTCTGGCTCTATACACTCTTCATTATTACTATTATTTCATTTCTAGTTTTATTCCATCCTATTATTGTTGCTTTTTATCCCAACATTCTGGCTCTATACACTCTTCATTATTACTATTATTTCATTTCTAGTTTTATTCCATCCTATTATTGTTGCTTTTTATCCCAACATTCTGGCTCTATACAATCTTCATTATTAATATTATTTCATTTCTAGTTTTATTCCATCCTATTATTGTTGCTTTTTATCCCAACATTCTGGCTCTATAGACTCTTTATTATTACCATTATTTCATTATTAGTTTTATTCCATCCTATTATTGTTGCTTTTTATCCCTACATTCTGGCTCTATACACTCTTCATTATTACTATTATTTCATTTCTAGTTTTATTCCATCCTATTATTGTTGCTTTTTATCCCAACATTCTGGCTCTATACACTCTTCATTATTACTATTATTTCATTTCTAGTTTTATTCCCTCCTATTATTGTTGCTTTTTATCCCAACATTCTGGCTCTATAGACTCTTTATTATTACCATTATTTCATTATTAGTTTTATTCCATCCTATTATTGTTGCTTTTTATCCCAACATTCTGGCTCTATACACTCTTCATTATTACTATTATTTCATTTCTAGTTTTATTCCATCCTATTATTGTTGCTTTTTATCCCAACATTCTGGCTCTATACACTCTTCATTATTACTATTATTTCATTTCTAGTTTTATTCCATCCTATTATTGTTGCTTTTTATCACAACATTCTGGCTCTATAGAATCTTTATTATTACTATTATTTCATTTCTAATTTTATTCCATCCTATTATTGTTGCTTTTTATCCCAACATTCTGGCTCTATACACTCTTCATTATTACTATTATTTCATTTCTAGTTTTATTCCCTCCTATTATTGTTGCTTTTTATCCCAACATTCTGGCTCTATAGACTCTTTATTATTACCATTATTTCATTATTAGTTTTATTCCATCCTATTATTGTTGCTTTTTATCCCAACATTCTGGCTCTATACACGCTTCATTATTACTATTATTTCATTTCTAGTTTTATTCCATCCTATTATTGTTGCTTTTTATCACAACATTCTGGCTCTATAGAATCTTTATAATTACTATTATTTCATTTCTAGTTTTATTCCATCCTATTATTGTTGCTTTTTATCCCAACATTCTGGCTCTATACACTCTTCATTATTACTATTATTTCATTTCTAGTTTTATTCCATCCTATTATTGTTGCTTTTTATCCCAACATTCTGGCTCTATACACTCTTCATTATTACTATTATTTCATTTCTAGTTTTATTCCATCCTATTATTGTTGCTTTTTATCGCAACATTCTGGCTCTATACACTCTTCATTATTACTATTATTTCATTTCTAGTTTTATTCCATCCTATTATTGTTGCTTTTTATCCCAACATTCTGGCTCTATACACTCTTCATTATTACTATTATTTCATTTCTAGTTTTATTCCATCCTATTATTGTTGCTTTTTATCCCAACATTCTGGCTCTATAGACTCTTTATTATTACTATTATTTCATTTCTAGTTTTATTCCATCCTATTATTGTTGCTTTTTATCCCAACATTCTGGCTCTATACACTCTTCATTATTACTATTATTTCATTTCTAGTTTTATTCCATCCTATTATTGTTGCTTTTTATCCCAACATTCTGGCTCTATACACTCTTCATTATTACTATTATTTCATTTCTAGTTTTATTCCATCCTATTATTGTTGCTTTTTATCACAACATTCTGGCTCTATAGAATCTTTATTATTACTATTATTTCATTTCTAGTTTTATTCCATCCTATTATTGTTGCTTTTTATCCCAACATTCTGGCTCTATACACTCTTCATTATTACTATTATTTCATTTCTAGTTTTATTCCCTCCTATTATTGTTGCTTTTTATCCCAACATTCTGGCTCTATAGACTCTTTATTATTACCATTATTTCATTATTAGTTTTATTCCATCCTATTATTGTTGCTTTTTATCCCAACATTCTGGCTCTATACACTCTTCATTATTACTATTATTTCATTTCTAGTTTTATTCCATCCTATTATTGTTGCTTTTTATCCCAACATTCTGGCTCTATACACTCTTCATTATTACTATTATTTCATTTCTAGTTTTATTCCATCCTATTATTGTTGCTTTTTATCACAACATTCTGGCTCTATAGAATCTTTATTATTACTATTATTTCATTACTAGTTTTATTCCATCTTATTATTGTTGCTTTTTATCCCAACATTCTGGCTCTATACACTCTTCATTATTACTATTATTTCATTTCTAGTTTTATTCCATCCTATTATTGTTGCTTTTTATCCCAACATTCTGGCTCTATAGACTCTTTATTATTACCATTATTTCATTATTAGTTTTATTCCATCCTATTATTGTTGCTTTTTATCCCAACATTCTGGCTCTATACACTCTTCATTATTACTATTATTTCATTTCTAGTTTTATTCCATCCTATTATTGTTGCTTTTTATCGCAACATTCTGGCTCTATACACTCTTCATTATTACTATTATTTCATTTCTAGTTTTATTCCATCCTATTATTGTTGCTTTTTATCCCAACATTCTGGCTCTATACACTCTTCATTATTACTATTATTTCATTTCTAGTTTTATTCCATCCTATTATTGTTGCTTTTTATCCCAACATTCTGGCTCTATAGACTCTTTATTATTACTATTATTTCATTTCTAGTTTTATTCCATCCTATTATTGTTGCTTTTTATCCCAACATTCTGGCTCTATACACTCTTCATTAGTACTATTATTTCATTTCTAGTTTTATTCCATCCTATTATTGTTGCTTTTTATCCCAACATTCTGGCTCTATACACTCTTCATTATTACTATTATTTCATTTCTAGTTTTATTCCATCCTATTGTTGTTGCTTTTTATCCCAACATTCTGGCTCTATAGACTCTTTATTATTACCATTATTTCATTATTAGTTTTATTCCATCCTATTATTGTTGCTTTTTATCCCAACATTCTGGCTCTATACACTCTTCATTATTACTATTATTTCATTTCTAGTTTTATTCCATCCTATTATTGTTGCTTTTTATCCTAACATTCTGGCTCTATACACTCTTCATTATTACTATTATTTCATTTCTAGTTTTATTCCATCCTATTATTGTTGCTTTTTATCACAACATTCTGGCTCTATAGAATCTTTATTATTACTATTATTTCATTTCTAGTTTTATTCCATCCTATTATTGTTGCTTTTTATCCCAACATTCTGGCTCTATACACTCTTCATTATTACTATTATTTCATTTCTAGTTTTATTCCCTCCTATTATTGTTGCTTTTTATCCCAACATTCTGGCTCTATAGACTCTTTATTATTACCATTATTTCATTATTAGTTTTATTCCATCCTATTATTGTTGCTTTTTATCCCAACATTCTGGCTCTATACACTCTTCATTATTACTATTATTTCATTTCTAGTTTTATTCCATCCTATTATTGTTGCTTTTTATCCCAACATTCTGGCTCTATACACTCTTCATTATTACTATTATTTCATTTCTAGTTTTATTCCATCCTATTATTGTTGCTTTTTATCACAACATTCTGGCTCTATAGAATCTTTATTATTACTATTATTTCATTACTAGTTTTATTCCATCTTATTATTGTTGCTTTTTATCCCAACATTCTGGCTCTATACACTCTTTATTATTACTATTATTTCATTACTAGTTTTATTCCATCCTATTATTGTTGCTTTTTATCCCAACATTCTGGCTCTATACACTCTTTATTATTACTATTATTTCATTACTAGTTTTATTCCATACTATTATTGTTGCTTTTTATCCCAACATTCTGGCTCTATACACTCTTTATTATTACTATTATTTCATTACTAGTTTTATTCCATCTTATTATCGTTGCTTTTTATCCCAACATTCTGTCTCTATACACTCTTTATTATTACTATTATTTCATTTCTAGTTTTATTCCATCCTATTATTGTTGCTTTTTATCCCAATATTCTGGCTCTATACACTCTTCATTATTACTATTATTTCATTTCTAGTTTTATTCCATCCTATTATTGTTGCTTTTTATCACAACATTCTGGCTCTATACACTCTTTATTATTATTATTATTTCATTTCTAGTTTTATTCCATCCTATTATTGTTGCTTTTTATCACAACATTCTGGCTCTATACACTCTTCATTATTACTATTATTTCATTTCTAGTTTTATTCCATCCTATTATTGTTGCTTTTTATCCCAACATTCTGGCTCTATACACTCTTTATTATTAATATTATTTCATTACTAGTTTTATTCCATCCTATTATTGTTGCTTTTTATCCCAACATTCTGGCTCTATACACTCTTTATTATTACTATTATTTCATTACTAGTTTTATTCCATCTTATTATCGTTGCTTTTTATCCCAACATTCTGTCTCTATACACTCTTTATTATTACTATTATTTCATTACTAGTTTTATTCCATCCTATTATTGTTGCTTTTTATCCCAATATTCTGGCTCTATACACTCTTTATTATTACTATTATTTCATTTCTAGTTTTATTCCATCCTATTATTGTTGCTTTTTATCCCAACATTCTGGCTCTATACAGTCTTTATTATTACTATTATTTCATTACTAGTTTTATTCCATCCTATTATTGTTGCTTTTTATCCCAATATTCTGGCTCTATACATTCTTTATTATTACTATTATTTCATTTCTAGTTTTATTCCATCCTATTATTGTTGCTTTTTATCCCAACATTCTGGCTCTATACACTCTTTATTATTACTATTATTTCATTTCTAGTTTTATTCCATCCTATTATTGTTGCTTTTTATCCCAACATTCTGGCTCTATACACTCTTTATTATTACTATTATTTCATTTCTAGTTTTATTCCATCCTATTATTGTTGCTTTTTATCCCAACATTCTGGCTCTATACACTCTTTATTATTACTATTATTTCATTTCTAGTTTTATTCCATCCTATTATTGTTGCTTTTTATCCCAACATTCTGGCTCTATACACTCTTCATTATTACTATTATTTCATTTCTAGTTTTATTCCATCCTATTATTGTTGCTTTTTATCCCAACATTCTGGCTCTATAGACTCTTTATTATTACCATTATTTCATTATTAGTTTTATTCCATCCTATTATTGTTGCTTTTTATCCCAACATTCTGGCTCTATACACTCTTCATTATTACTATTATTTCATTTCTAGTTTTATTCCATCCTATTATTGTTGCTTTTTATCGCAACATTCTGGCTCTATACACTCTTCATTATTACTATTATTTCATTTCTAGTTTTATTCCATCCTATTATTGTTGCTTTTTATCCCAACATTCTGGCTCTATACACTCTTCATTATTACTATTATTTCATTTCTAGTTTTATTCCATCCTATTATTGTTGCTTTTTATCCCAACATTCTGGCTCTATAGACTCTTTATTATTACTATTATTTCATTTCTAGTTTTATTCCATCCTATTATTGTTGCTTTTTATCCCAACATTCTGGCTCTATACACTCTTCATTAGTACTATTATTTCATTTCTAGTTTTATTCCATCCTATTATTGTTGCTTTTTATCCCAACATTCTGGCTCTATACACTCTTCATTATTACTATTATTTCATTTCTAGTTTTATTCCATCCTATTGTTGTTGCTTTTTATCCCAACATTCTGGCTCTATAGACTCTTTATTATTACCATTATTTCATTATTAGTTTTATTCCATCCTATTATTGTTGCTTTTTATCCCAACATTCTGGCTCTATACACTCTTCATTATTACTATTATTTCATTTCTAGTTTTATTCCATCCTATTATTGTTGCTTTTTATCCTAACATTCTGGCTCTATACACTCTTCATTATTACTATTATTTCATTTCTAGTTTTATTCCATCCTATTATTGTTGCTTTTTATCACAACATTCTGGCTCTATAGAATCTTTATTATTACTATTATTTCATTTCTAGTTTTATTCCATCCTATTATTGTTGCTTTTTATCCCAACATTCTGGCTCTATACACTCTTCATTATTACTATTATTTCATTTCTAGTTTTATTCCCTCCTATTATTGTTGCTTTTTATCCCAACATTCTGGCTCTATAGACTCTTTATTATTACCATTATTTCATTATTAGTTTTATTCCATCCTATTATTGTTGCTTTTTATCCCAACATTCTGGCTCTATACACTCTTCATTATTACTATTATTTCATTTCTAGTTTTATTCCATCCTATTATTGTTGCTTTTTATCCCAACATTCTGGCTCTATACACTCTTCATTATTACTATTATTTCATTTCTAGTTTTATTCCATCCTATTATTGTTGCTTTTTATCACAACATTCTGGCTCTATAGAATCTTTATTATTACTATTATTTCATTACTAGTTTTATTCCATCTTATTATTGTTGCTTTTTATCCCAACATTCTGGCTCTATACACTCTTTATTATTACTATTATTTCATTACTAGTTTTATTCCATCCTATTATTGTTGCTTTTTATCCCAACATTCTGGCTCTATACACTCTTTATTATTACTATTATTTCATTACTAGTTTTATTCCATACTATTATTGTTGCTTTTTATCCCAACATTCTGGCTCTATACACTCTTTATTATTACTATTATTTCATTACTAGTTTTATTCCATCTTATTATCGTTGCTTTTTATCCCAACATTCTGTCTCTATACACTCTTTATTATTACTATTATTTCATTTCTAGTTTTATTCCATCCTATTATTGTTGCTTTTTATCCCAATATTCTGGCTCTATACACTCTTCATTATTACTATTATTTCATTTCTAGTTTTATTCCATCCTATTATTGTTGCTTTTTATCACAACATTCTGGCTCTATACACTCTTTATTATTATTATTATTTCATTTCTAGTTTTATTCCATCCTATTATTGTTGCTTTTTATCACAACATTCTGGCTCTATACACTCTTCATTATTACTATTATTTCATTTCTAGTTTTATTCCATCCTATTATTGTTGCTTTTTATCCCAACATTCTGGCTCTATACACTCTTTATTATTAATATTATTTCATTACTAGTTTTATTCCATCCTATTATTGTTGCTTTTTATCCCAACATTCTGGCTCTATACACTCTTTATTATTACTATTATTTCATTACTAGTTTTATTCCATCTTATTATCGTTGCTTTTTATCCCAACATTCTGTCTCTATACACTCTTTATTATTACTATTATTTCATTACTAGTTTTATTCCATCCTATTATTGTTGCTTTTTATCCCAATATTCTGGCTCTATACACTCTTTATTATTACTATTATTTCATTTCTAGTTTTATTCCATCCTATTATTGTTGCTTTTTATCCCAACATTCTGGCTCTATACAGTCTTTATTATTACTATTATTTCATTACTAGTTTTATTCCATCCTATTATTGTTGCTTTTTATCCCAATATTCTGGCTCTATACATTCTTTATTATTACTATTATTTCATTTCTAGTTTTATTCCATCCTATTATTGTTGCTTTTTATCCCAACATTCTGGCTCTATACACTCTTTATTATTACTATTATTTCATTTCTAGTTTTATTCCATCCTATTATTGTTGCTTTTTATCCCAACATTCTGGCTCTATACACTCTTTATTATTACTATTATTTCATTTCTAGTTTTATTCCATCCTATTATTGTTGCTTTTTATCCCAACATTCTGGCTCTATACACTCTTTATTATTACTATTATTTCATTTCTAGTTTTATTCCATCCTATTATTGTTGCTTTTTATCCCAACATTCTGGCTCTATACAGTCTTTATTATTACTATTATTTCATTACTAGTTTTATTCCATCCTATTATTGTTGCTTTTTATCCCAACATTCTGGCTCTATACACTCTTTATTATTACTATTATTTCATTTCTAGTTTTATTCCATCCTATTATTGTTGCTTTTTATCCCAACATTCTGGCTCTATACACTCTTTATTATTACTATTATTTCATTTCTAGTTTTATTCCATCCTATTATTGTTGCTTTTTATCCCAACATTCTGGCTCTATACACTCTTTATTATTACTATTATTTCATTTCTAGTTTTATTCCATCCTATTATTGTTGCTTTTTATCCCAACATTCTGGCTCTATACACTCTTTATTATTACTATTATTTCATTTCTAGTTTTATTCCATCCTATTATTGTTGCTTTTTATCAAATATTCTGGCTCTATACACTCTTCATTATTACTATTATTTCATTACTACTTTTATTCCATCCTATTATTTTTGCTTTTTATCCCAACATTCTGGCTCTATACACTCTTCATTATTACTATTATTTCATTTCTAGTTTTATTCCATCCTATTATTGTTGCTTTTTATCCCAACATTCTGGCTCTATACACTCTTCATTATTACTATTATTTCATTTCTAGTTTTATTCCATCCTATTATTGTTGCTTTTTATCCCAAGATTCTGGCTCTATACACTCTTCATTATTACTATTATTTCATTTCTAGTTTTATTCCATCCTATTATTGTTGCTTTTTATCCCAACATTCTATCTCTATACACTCTTTATTATTACTATTATTTCATTACTAGTTTTATTCCATCCTATTATTGTTGCTTTTTATCCCAACATTCTGTCTCTATACACTCTTAATTATTATTATTATTTCATTTCTAGATTTATTCCATCTTATTATTGTTGCTTTTTATCACAACATTCTGGCTCTATACACTCTTCATTATTACTATTATTTCATTACTACTTTTATTCCATCCTATTATTGTTGCTTTTTATCCCAACATTCTGGCTCTATACACTCTTCATTATTACTATTATTTCATTTCTAGTTTTATTCCATCCTATTATTGTTGCTTTTTATCACAACATTCTGGCTCTATACACTCTTCATTATTACTATTATTTCATTTCTAGTTTTATTCCATCCTATCATTGTTGCTTTTTATCCCAACATTCTGGCTCTATACACTCTTTATTATTACTATTATTTCATTTCTAGTTTTATTCCATCCTATTATTGTTGCTTTTTATCCCAACATTCTGGCTCTATACACTCTTTATTATTACTATTATTTCATTACTAGTTTTATTCCATCCTATTATTGTTGCTTTTTATCCCAACATTCTGGCTCTATACACTCTTTATTATTACTATTATTTCATTACTAGTTTTATTCCATCTTATTATCGTTGCTTTTTAACCCAACATTCTGTCTCTATACACTCTTTATTATTACTATTATTTCATTTCTAGTTTTATTCCATCCTATTATTGTTGCTTTTTATCCCAATATTCTGGCTCTATACACTCTTCATTATTACTATTATTTCATTACTACTTTTATTCCATACTATTATTTTTGCTTTTTATCCCAACATTCTGGCTCTATACACTCTTCATTATTACTATTATTTCATTTCTAGTTTTATTCCATCCTATTATTGTTGCTTTTTATCCCAACATTCTGGCTCTATACACTCTTCATTATTACTATTATTTCATTTCTAGTTTTATTCCATCCTATTATTGTTGCTTTTTATCCCAACATTCTGGCTCTATACACTCTTCATTATTACTATTATTTCATTTCTAGTTTTATTCCATCCTATTATTGTTGCTTTTTATCCCAACATTCTGTCTCTATACACTCTTAATTATTATTATTATTTCATTTCTAGATTTATTCCATCCTATTATTGTTGCTTTTTATCACAACATTCTGGCTCTATACACTCTTCATTATTACTATTATTTCATTACTACTTTTATTCCATCCTATTATTTTTGCTTTTTATCCCAACATTCTGGCTCTATACACTCTTCATTATTACTATTATTTCATTTCTAGTTTTATTCCATCCTATTATTGTTGCTTTTTATCACAACATTCTGGCTCTATACACTCTTTATTATTATTATTATTTCATTACAAGTTTTATTCCATCCTATTATTGTTGCTTTTTATCCAAACATTCTGGCTCTATACACTCTTTATTATTACTATTATTTCATTACTAGTTTTATTCCATCCTATTATTGTTGCTTTTCAGTCCAACATTCTGTCTCGATAGATTCTTTATTATTATTATTATTTCATTTCTAGTTTTATTCCATCCTATTATTGTTGCTTTTTATCACAACATTCTGGCTCTATACACTCTTCATTATTAATATTATTTCATTACTAGTTTTATTCGTCCTATTATTGTTGCTTTTTATCCCAACATTCTGGCTCTATACACTCTTTATTATTAATATTATTTCATTACTAGTTTTATTCCATCCTATTATTGTTGCTTTTTATCCCAACATTTTGGATCTATACACTCTTCATTATTACTATTATTTCATTACTAGTTTTATTCCATCCTATTATTGTTGCTTTTTATCCCAATATTCTGGCTCTATACACTCTTCATTATTACTATTATTTTATTACTAGTTTTATTGCATCCTATTATTGTTGCTTTTTATCCCAACATTCTGGCTCTATAGACTCTTTATTATTACTATTATTTCATTACTAGTTTTATTGCATCCTATAATTTTTGCTTTTTATCCCAACATTCTGGCTCTATACACTCTTCATTATTACTATTATTTCATTACTAGTTTTATTCCATCCTATTATTTTTGCTTTTTATCCCAACATTCTGGCTCTATACACTCTTCATTATTACTATTATTTCATTACTAGTTTTATTCCATCCTATTATTGTTGCTTTTTATCACAACATTCTGGCTCTATACACCCTTCATTATTACTATTATTTCATTACTAGTTTTATTCCATCCTATTATTGTTGCTTTTTATCCCAACATTCTGGCTCTATACACTCTTTATTATTACTATTATTTCATTACTAGTTTTATTCCATCCTATTATTGTTGCTTTTCAGTCCAACATTCTGTCTCGATAGATTCTTTTTTATTATTATTATTTCATTTCTAGTTTTATTCCATCCTATTATTGTTGCTTTTTATCACAACATTCTGGCTCTATACACTCTTCATTATTAATATTATTTCATTACTAGTTTTATTCGTCCTATTATTGTTGCTTTTTATCCCAACATTCTGGCTCTATACACTCTTTATTATTAATAATATTTCATTACTAGTTTTATTCCATCCTATTATTGTTGCTTTTTATCCCAACATTTTGGCTCTATACACTCTTCATTATTACTATTATTTCATTACTAGTTTTATTCCATCCTATTATTGTTGCTTTTTATCCCAATATTCTGGCTCTATACACTCTTCATTATTACTATTATTTCATTACTAGTTTTATTGCATCCTATTATTGTTGCTTTTTATCCCAACATTCTGGCTCTATAGACTCTTTATTATTACTATTATTTCATTACTAGTTTTATTGCATCCTATAATTTTTGCTTTTTATCCCAACATTCTGGCTCTATACACTCTTCATTATTACTATTATTTCATTACTAGTTTTATTCCATCCTATTATTGTTGCTTTTCAGTCCAACATTCTGTCTCGATAGATTCTTTATTATTATTGTTATTTCATTTCTAGTTTTATTCCATCCTATTATTGTTGCATTTTATCACAACATTCTGGCTCTATACACTCTTCATTATTACTATTATTTCATTACTAGTTTTATTCCATCGCATTATTGTTGCTTTTCAGTCCAACATTCTGGCTCTATACACTCTTTATTATTACTATTATTTCATTACTAGTTTTATTCCATCCTATTATTGTTGCTTTTTATCCCAACATTCTGGCTCTATACACTCTTCATTATTACTATTATTTCATTACTAGTTTTAATGCATCCTATTATTGTTGCTTTTTATCCCAACATTCTGACTCTATACACTCTTTATTATTACTATTATTTCATTTCTAGTTTTTTTTCCATCCTATTATTGTTGATTTTTATCCCAACATTCTGGCTCTATACACTCTTCATTATTACTATTATTTCATTTCTAGTTTTATTCCATCCTATTATTGTTGCTTTTTATCCCAACATTCTGGCTCTATACACTCTTTATTATTACTATTATTTCATTTCTAGTTTTATTCCATCCTATTATTGTTGCTTTTTATCCCAACATTCTGGCTCTATACACTCTTCATTATTACTATTATTTCATTACTAGTTTTATTCCATCCTATTATTGTTGCTTTTTATCCCAACATTCTGGCTCTATACACTCTACATTATTACTATTATTTCATTACTAGTTTTATTGCATCCTATTATTGTTGCTTTTTATCCCAACATTCTGGCTCTATACACTCTACATTATTACTATTATTTCATTTCTAGTTTTAATCCATCCTATTATTGTTGCTTTTTATCCCAACATTCTGGCTCTATACACTCTTAATTATTATTATTATTTCATTTCTAGATTTATTCCATCTTATTATTGTTGCTTTTTATCACAACATTCTGGCTCTATACACTCTTCATTATTTCTATTATTTCATTTCTAGTTTTATTCCATCCTATTATTGTTGCTTTTTATCACAACATTCTGGCTCTATACACTCTTCATTATTACTATTATTTCATTTCTAGTTTTATTCCATCCTATTATTGTTGCTTTTTATCACAACATTCTGGCTCTATACACTCTTTATTATTATTATTATTTCATTACAAGTTTTATTCCATCCTATTATTGTTGCTTTTTATCCAAACATTCTGGCTCTATACACTCTTTATTATTACTATTATTTCATTACTAGTTTTATTCCATCCTATTATTGTTGCTTTTCAGTCCAACTTTCTGTCTCGATAGATTCTTTATTATTATTATTATTTCATTTCTAGTTTTATTCCATCCTATTATTGTTGCTTTTTATCACAACATTCTGGCTCTATACACTCTTCATTATTAATATTATTTCATTACTAGTTTTATTCGTCCTATTATTGTTGCTTTTTATCCCAACATTCTGGCTCTATACACTCTTTATTATTAATATTATTTCATTACTAGTTTTATTCCATCCTATTATTGTTGCTTTTTATCCCAACATTTTGGCTCTATACACTCTTCATTATTACTATTATTTCATTACTAGTTTTATTCCATCCTATTATTGTTGCTTTTTATCCCAATATTCTGGCTCTATACACTCTTCATTATTACTATTATTTCATTACTAGTTTTATTGCATCCTATTATTGTTGCTTTTTATCCCAACATTCTGGCTCTATAGACTCTTTATTATTACTATTATTTCATTACTAGTTTTATTGCATCCTATAATTTTTGCTTTTTATCCCAACATTCTGGCTCTATACACTCTTCATTATTACTATTATTTCATTACTAGTTTTATTCCATCCTATTATTGTTGCTTTTCAGTCCAACATTCTGTCTCGATAGATTCTTTATTATTATTGTTATTTCATTTCTAGTTTTATTCCATCCTATTATTGTTGCTTTTTATCCCAACATTCTGGCTCTATACACTCTTTATTATTACTATTATTTCATTTCTAGTTTTATTCCGTCCCATTATTGTTGCTTTTTATCCCAACATTCTGGCTCTATACACTCTTTATTATTACTATTATTTCATTTCTAGTTTTATTCCATCCTATTATTGTTGCTTTTTATCCCAACATTCTGGCTCTATACACTCTTCATTATTACTATTATTTCATTTCTAATTTTATTCCATCCTATTATTGTTGCTTTTTATCCCAACATTCTGGCTCTATACACTCTTTATTATTACTATTATTTCATTTCTAGTTTTATTCCGTCCTATTATTGTTGCTTTTTATCCCAACATTCTGGCTCTATACACTCTTTATTATTACTATTATTTCATTTCTAATTTTATTCCATCCTATTATTGTTGCTTTTTATCCCAACATTCTGGCTCTATACACTCTTCATTATTACTATTATTTCATTTCTAATTTTATTCCATCCTATTATTGTTGCTTTTTATCCCAACATTCTGGCTCTATACACTCTTTATTATTACTATTATTTCATTTCTAGTATTATTCCATCCTATTATTGTTGCTTTTTATCCCAACATTCTGGCTCTATACACTCTTCATTATTACTATTATTTCATTTCTAATTTTATTCCATCCTATTATTGTTGCTTTTTATCCCAACATTCTGGCTCTATACACTCTTCATTATTACTATTATTTCATTTCTAATTTTATTCCATCCTATTATTGTTGCTTTTTATCCCAACATTCTGGCTCTATACACTCTTTATTATTACTATTATTTCATTTCTAGTTTTATTCCATCCTATTATTGTTGCTTTTTATCCTAACATTCTGGCTCTATACACTCTTTATTATTACTATTATTTCATTTCTAGTATTATTCCATCCTATTATTGTTGCTTTTTATCCCCACATTCTGGCTCTATACACTCTTTATTATTACTATTATTTCATTTCTAGTTTTATTCCATCCTATTATTGTTGCTTTTTATCCCAACATTCTGGCTCTATACACTCTTTATTATTACTATTATTTCATTTCTAGTTTTATTCCATCCTATTATTGTTGCTTTTTATCCCAACATTCTGGCTCTATACACTCTTTATTATTACTATTATTTCATTTCTAGTTTTATTCCATCCTATTATTGTTGCTTTTTATCCCAACATTCTGGCTCTATACACTCTTTATTATTACTATTATTTCATTTCTAGGTTTATTCCGTCCTATTATTGTTGCTTTTTATCCCAACATTCTGGCTCTATACACTCTTTATTATTACTATTATTTCATTACTAGTTTTATTCCATCCTATTATTGTTGCTTTTTATCCCAACATTCTGGCTCTATACACTCTTTATTATTACTATTATTTCATTTCTAGTTTTATTCCATCCTATTATTTTTGCTTTTTATCCCAACATTCTGGCTCTATACACTCTTCATTATTACTATTATTTCATTACTAGTTTTATTCCAACCTATTATTGTTGCTTTTTATCCCAACATTCTGTCTCTATACACTCTTCATCATTTCTTTTTTATTACTAGTTTTATTCCAACTTATTATTGTTGCTTTTTATCCCAACATTCTGGCTCTATACAATCTTCATTATTACTTTTATTTTACTAGTAGCTTTATTCCATCTTAATATTTTTGGTTTTTATCACAACCTTCTTGTTCTATACACTCTTCATTATTTCTTTTTTATTCCTAGTTTTATTCCAACTTATTGTTGGTTTTCATCCCAACACTCTGGCTCTATACATTTATTAAAACTATTATTTTATTACGAGTGTTATGCTATCTTATTAATGTTGCTGTTTTTTCAAATACCCTCGTTCACTACACACTTTTTTATTATTTTATTATTGTTTCATCTGAACACTTTTTGATAACTGAAGAAAAATTTTAAAATTTTGAAATACAGAAATAGACGAACATTCATTGCATACTCGACATTTCTCTCTCTTTCAACTTTACGGAAGTTCCTTTGATTTGACGAAGCTGAAAGCTGTCGCCATTCTGCCTACCGATTTTGAAAAAATTGTGTTTTGCCAAATCGATAAGCAGGGACGTAATACCTTCACGAAACGGATATTCAAAATGTTAGGTTTTCTTTTTCAAACCTAAAACCGATCAAATGTCATTGGGTCGAGTTAAATACGCCAAAATCTCAATGAATCGACATGTCATAAAGAAATCAGTTTTAGATTGAAGCCGGGAAAATAATGGTAATTTAATAACTTGGATTTGTGCGTGCTGAGGAAAGAAATTAGGGAATTAATGCGATCTGTGGAACAATCTTTGATTGGTTTCCGTCTCTCACTGCCTTTATCTATATTTTTTGGTGAGTCTGGTCTAAGAATATAAAAGATCGATACAAAAGTTTCTGGTGAAATGTAAGAATTATCTTTGAAGTTTACACGATATATAAGGAAGAATCTGCAATGTTATTGGTTCTGATCTAGCATCTCGGCTTCTGTTATGGTGACCTATCTACATTAGAATGACCTCTACCTCCTTTATAAATACTAACCTGCGAGACTTCCTAAAGAGGCAGTCGGGACGATGTCTCTGACTGTGTGGAACTTCTGTCGAACTCTCTGCTTTGGCAGAGAGGAACCCGGACAAAACTTTGCCGAAGGGAATAATTTTGGTAGAGCCTACGGGCTCGGAAAAACCCACGTTAAACTCGACCTTGTGCCAAATACATTCCTCGTGTGGGGTCTGTTAAATATCGGCAGTCGGGACGCAGTCTCTGTCTGTGTGAGACTTCTGTGGAACTCTCTGCTCTGGCAGAGAGGAACCCGGCACTTCAATATAGGCAGTCGGGACGCAGTGTAACCTGACAATTTCGGACGGACAATTCTATCTGCTGACTAATAACACTCTTATTTTGTATATATGTTCTGTTATTTCAATACACTTTTTCAACCTACCTTCTTCTTTCCATATCTTTCTTTTTGGCCCCTAACAGGTCAGAACACTGCCTTTATGCCCTTATTCTTTATACAAGACTATTACTACTTCATTTTCTCTGGCTTCTGCAAACAAACCTATGCCAGAGAAAAGGAAATAAATCAGATTTAAAAATGCATAATTGATATTTGTTGTCTGTATGAAAAAAATGTTGCACTTAAGAAAACATTTTTAAGCCGATTGTGAACATGTGTCCAACTGGACATTTGCTTGAGAAAGGAACGAAAGTTCAAAGTAAATTTATTTTGTATAGATTTGTAGTTTGTCTTAGTTATGTAGACACCATATTGTTAAGAAACAAAGTTTATACGATATATAAAGAAGGATCTGCAATGTTATTGGTCCTGTTCTAGCATCTCGGCTTCTGTTATGGTTACCTATCTACATTAGAAAGAACTCTTCCTCCTTTATAAATACTAACCTGCGAGACTTCCTAAGGAGGCAGTCGGGACGCAGTGTAACCCGACAGTTCGGACGGACACTTCTATCTGCTGACTCTTATTTTGTATATATATTCTGTTATTTCAACACACTTCTTCAACCTACCTTCTTCTTTCCATATCTTTCTTTCTGGCCCCTAACAGGCCACAATAGCTTTCCAACCACGGTAACGTATATTCCTCCTGTCTTTTCTATAAATATTTTCATGGCAGCTGTTCCGATGAGTTTTCCTCATTGGTAACTCGACTTAACAAATTTAAGCATTACTATATCGGCAAGGTCTCATCATATTAAAATTGCAATCGTTAGATATAACCGTAAGTTCTGTGTTAACAGTTTCTTCTGTCGCACTTCTCGCTTGCGGAAATCTCTTCTGTCTTCTCGCTTTGTAGTCAAGTTAGATATTTAAAAATTTAAAGGCAATGCCAATCGCTACCTACTGTTTTCTTATTTCCTGCCCATTTGTTTTGCACGCTACTTTTTTTTTAAAGCATTTCTCCCCAAGCAAGTCAGGTGTGCCACTAGGACGCAAAGGTTTACAGAGAATGGGGGCAAGAGTAAAGAGGGGTGTTTGAGAAAAGGATAAAGAGAAGGACAGGGAACAAGATCAAGGCATCAGGAGATGTCGATTGTTATTACATTTGAATATTTGATTATATCTACCAGGGAAGCAAGTAAGAGGAAGGGAGTTCCACAGACGGGAAGTGCGAGATAAGAAGCTGTTTGAGTAGAAGAGACGGTTACGTTTAACTGTATCGACAGTGAAAGGGTGGGACCGAGATGCCAACCTAGTAGCACGCTTAAAATCATGCAGTTTGGGAACCAGCAAAAGTAGCTCGTCGGAGCAGTTGCCGTGAAAATACTTGTACAAAAGACAGAGGGTAGCCTCGGCGCGTCTGTGAGAAAGTGACCGTAGACAAGATGCCGGATTAGGACTCATCTTTAATAATGTTTTGGTTTCTTACATTCTTTTACGCTCAGTAAAACTCAGATCTTTAATGGCTTTATTGTTTACAGTTGGAAAAGGAAAATTAACCATCTCCCGTGGATAATAACGCAGACTTCGCTCTTTACTCTTAACATAACCCGTCTTGGAGAAGAAAAATATTGAATACAGACCGCCGTAAATAATGAGGAAGACTGGCCTCTTTAGCCTTGGTAGAACAAATATTCCAGGAAAAATAAAGATTAGGGTTTTTAGCAATGGTAAGTTCTATGCTGAGAGTTTCTTCTCGGTAATGTTATCGGTCCTGATTTAGCATAATTTCCCCACCGTCGCAACTTAGTTCCCCTGTGTCTGTTCTGTTGTAACCTCGGAAGCGTTACTGAATGAGGAATAACCAAAACGGAGGTTGGAAATGAAATGGTAATCTTTATAACATCAACAAAATACAATACGTGCCAGCGGCTTGAAGTAAGTAAACTATTACTAGTGGTGGACTACTTATATTGCCCCTACTTACAATAGAGTCCAACATATTTATGAGGATTAGGACATACCGATTAGTGTTCATAGCTAAGGTTTATAACGCCCATATTCTCTAACACTCAGTAACCCCTTGCATCTTAGTGGCTTTATTGCCTTTGATTTTCAAATATTTAAATGCAATGTCAATCATTATGTTCTGTCTTCTTAATTCTTGTTCTTTTATTGTGTTCTCTCCTTAATAGTAGTTTTTCTCATATTCTCTAACACTCAGTAACCCCTTGCGTCATAGTGGCTTTATTGCCTTTAATCTTCAAAAATTGAAATGCAATGTAAATCGTTATCTTCTGTCTTCTTAATTCTTGTTCTTTTATTGTCTTCTCTCCTTAATAGTAGTTTTTCTCATATTCTCTAACATTCAGTAACTCCTCGGATCTTAGTGGCTTTATTGCCTTTGATCTTCAAATATTTAAATGCAATGTCAATCGTTATCTTCTGTCTTCTTAATTCTTGTTCTTTTATTGTCTTCTCTCCTTAGTAGTTTTTCTCATATTCTCTAACACTCAGTAACCCCTTGCATCCTAGTGGTTTTATTGTCTTTGATCATCAAAATTTTAAATGCAACGTCAATCGTTATCTTCTGTCTTCTTAATACTTGTTCTTTTATTGTTTTCTCTCCTTAACAATAGTTTATCTCTTTGTTGTAACCTAGAAAAAGTTACTGAATGAGGAATAAACAAAACGAAGGTTGGAAATGAAAATAGTAATCTTTATCACATCAACAAAATACAATACTCGCCAGCGGCGTGAAGTAGGTAAACCACTGCCTGGTGGTCGACTACTTATACAGCATATTGTCTCTACTTACAATAGTGTCCAACGTATTTATGATGACTGGAACAGTTCTATAAAAAAATTCACGGCGATTGTTCTGAAGAACTTTCCTATTAGACTCGCAGGAATCTTTTCCAACTGTGCTGGTCAAGCTCTCCGCTTCCGAGCAGAGAGGATCCCCTGACGAAGGGCAGAGTCTCGTCTCGGGAAACAGCTACGCGACCTCGTTTTATACGGGCTAATTTTTGACCGAGCCTACGGGCTCGGAATACCTCGCGTTAAACTCGGCCTTGTACCGCATCCAACCCTGTCTGTGCGTGTGTGTGTGTGTGTGTGGGGGGGGGGGGCAAATATCCCTTTCCTCTTAGGTATTTCGTCTTTGTGAATTTAATCGTCATACTAGATAGGTAATTCTTTATAAATGTAAAAGACAGTAGGAAAACTTTAATAGCTGCCAACACGTTTCGTCAAATGTGGACTTTCTCAATGCAAAAAACGAAAGGAATTTATTTAAACAAAATAACTAATAATAACAAAAACAAAATGTCCTTAGTAACTGGAAGCATTTAGAGAACGCTATTTTCATACTGTTAACTGAAAATTACGTCAGTTACTGTCACGTGTGGAGATATTGTTATTATTGCAACCATTTTCTTTTGATTTCACGATATTGTTGTGTACGTTTGTTTGAGAGAGTAGTAATTCCGTTAAGAAAGGTGAAATAAGAGAAAAAAGCCTGGGCGTGGATTAATATTTAGATAATATTCAATGGCGGCACTCTCGAGGATTTTCCTACTGAATGAGTTCTTTTTTTATGAGTGTGGCATTTTTAAAATCAAAATTGTAGTTGAATTTATTTCTATGTATGACTAGTGCATTAGCTAAGTTTTTTTTGTGAGGTCTCTTTTGTGCTCATAAATACGTTTTTTTTTTTAAATTTCTCTTATTTCTCAATATTGGTAATCATGAAGCATCATTTTACTGTTGGAATTGTTAGATTTAACTGAAGGTTCTATGCTAATCATTTCCTCTCACACCTAGACTATCTACTTCTCTGTAAAATGCGATCTTCAAAAATCTTAATGCAATACTAATCGTCATCTTCCGTCTTCTTGCATAGTGTTCTTTTATTATCCTCTCAGATTCTTTTAATGTCGGTAACCGCTTGCATTCTTGTGGCATTTATTGTCTTGCTTTGGGGTGAAATGATTAAATAAATAATAATAATAATTTATCTTGTCTCTCCTTTCGTTACTTCATACGATCGTTCCCCCCCACAAAAATAGGTCATGAATAATGGACTATTCCGTTCTCGAATAACAAAAGGCATATCAAAGACGCTACTTGGTTTCAGTAAAAAAAAAAGAAAGAAAGCGAGAAATGTTTAAGCTCTCCTCCAAATACCTTATAAATAAGGCAACAAGGGCAACACGAGGCCGTGTAATGGTAAACGAGCTTGTCTCGCTAGATCAATTACGACTGAATAGTGAGTTCGATCCTCACTGGATGACCCGTTTATTTCGCTTTGTGTCACATCTAAGCCACTCTTAGAAAATCATTTTGGGTACTTCGACGTGGCGTAATGGTTAGCAAGCTTGTCTCGCTAGAACAATTACGACTGAATAGTGAGTTCGATCCTCACCGGTGTCCCATACTTTCGGCCTTGTGCTACATCTAAGCTACACTTGGAAAATCGCTATAAATAAGGAAACTATTGCGTTGCAATCGCGTGAAAAGGCAAAAGATTTATCAAGACGCTACATGGTTTCAGTGAGAAGTCAAGATTCATCAGATATTTCAAATAGGAAATCCATTAAATATCCAGGGGTTAAAACTACTACTACTACTACTAGTATTAATAATAATGCTGAATAAAGGATAGACTATACCCACAGACATAACAAGGTATCGAAATATGTGCACTGGGATATATGCAAGAAGCACAAAATCGAAACCACTGAGAGATGTTATGAGCACCAACCAGACACAATTACCCAAAATAACGATGTAACTATCCTCTGGGACATGCCAATTCAAACGGACAGGGAAATAAATGCTAATAAACCTGATATTATCATAAAAGACAAGAATTTCAGGAAGTGTATGTTTATTGACATAGCAGTACCATCTGAGTGAAACACCGCCATGAAAATTATGGAGAAATTGTCCAAATACAAGGACCTGGAGATCGAGATTAACAGGATGTGGGGAATGAAGACAGACTGTACCAATAGTAATCGGAGCACTGGGCCTCATGAGAAAAGGAATGGACAATTTTACTAACGGTGTCCCAAGTTACATCAACATACAAGTTACCCAGATCGCCCTACTAGGAACATCCCATATACTACGAAAAGTGCTATCAATTAAATGACAATTTTCCTATAGAACCTAAGGACCATAGTTTGAACCTAGCTGTATACGATATAGAGCAAGAAATATAACATACAACAACAACAGCAATAATAATAATAATAATAATAATTATTATTATTATTGTTATTATTATTATTCTTTTTTATTTCTGTTTACTTTTTGTATTTCTTTAAAGTATGGCTACCAGGCATCTGGAATTATTGATGTGTTCATCTTCTACATTTTTATGATTTCCACTTCAAGATCATTGTATTTTGATAGTTTGTTTATGGAAGCCAGATACATTACAATCTGCAGAAACTATCATGTTAATAAGAAAGCACATTCTGTTTTTGTTGTCTATGTCTAAGCGATTAGATTTGATTAATCTGCCTGTATAGGTATTTCGTCTTTGTGAATTTAATCGTCGTACTAGATTGGTAATTCTTTATAAGTGTAAAAGACAGTAGGAAAACTTTAATCGTTGCCAACGCGTTTCGTCCAATATGGACATTCTCAAGGCAAAAAACGAAATGTATATTGCAAAGTGTATTGCAAAGTTCCATAAAATTATTACAAGTCTTGTCACTGTAAACGGCTCTGGGTGGAGTTCATACCAATTCCTTACAGTTTCCTTCTCAAAGTTGCAGATTTTCCAGTGTAGATATTATCCCAATCTGTCATGACGAGTTTTATATTCAGTGGGTGCCAATACCGTGCAACATGATATTGTTTCTGGATATATATATATATATATATATATCACAATCAGCTTTTCAGGCTTACAATTTTTCAGTATGTGTGTTTATTAATTTCTTGTTAGCAAGCATTGGGTCTTGTGCAGCAAGAATAAAACCTTCCGTTTCAGCTGTTAACCCTGAGCTATGTAGCCACTGATGGATACGGGGTTTGTCTACGTCAGCTTGTTTGGTATGGGAAGAATATTGACCATGAACAGGATTTTCCTGCTATCGTTTTTGCATTTGGCAAATTTTATTTCCTTTTCTTTCGTTTTTAATCTCTTTGTCGTTGCAGTCAGTATATTATGGTTTATTTGTACTTCACCCATTATCTGTTTATATTTCTGAGATGAGATATTGTAATTATTTACGCTATTTACATTGTTCGGACAGTTGTCCCCATCTTTGCTGTTATATTCAAGACGTTTCGGCCGATCTACGCTCTGGCCTTCTTCAGGATCTGTCTCTATTTCTGAGATGAGATATTGTAATTATTTACGCTATTTACATTGTTCGGACAGTTGTCCCCATCTTTGCTGTTATATTCAAGACGTTTCGGCCGATCTACGCTCTGGCCTTCTTCAGGATCTGTCTCTATTTCTGAGATGAGATATTGTAATTATTTACGCTATTTACATTGTTCGGACAGTTGTCCCCATCTTTGCTGTTATATTCAAGACGTTGCGGCCGATCTACGCTCTGGCCTTCTTCAGGATCTGTCTCTATTTCTGAGATGAGATATTGTAATTATTTACGCTATTTACATTGTTCGGACAGATGTCCCCATCTTTGCTGTTATATTCAAGACGTTTCGGCCGATCTACGCTCTGGCCTTCTTCAGGATCTGTCTCTATTTCTGAGATGAGATATTGTAATTATTTACGCTATTTACATTGTTCGGACTGCTCTACGCATCTTTGCTGTTATATTCATGACGTTTCGGCCGATGTACGCTCCGGCTTTCTTCAGGATCTGTCCATATTTCTGAAATGAGATATTTTAATTATCTACATTATTTACATTGTTCGAACTATTACCCTCATCTTTATTGCCATATACACGACGTTTCATTCATTGTACGCTCCGGCCTTGTTCAGGTGATTGGAATTTTGAACAGAACCCTTTATTTCATCCACAGGTGTAGATTGTTCTAGTTCCACGTGTCATGCCTTCTCATGATGTTTCAGTTATCTCCCTTTAACACAACTCTCCAAGTTTCTGTTCACCCGTGCCCCAGTGGATAAAAGCGTTGGTTGGATCCAGTAACTTGACCCAAAGAGTTGTGAATACCTGGCTACTGCAGTGGTATAGATGGTCGTCGGAGAGCACAGATATATACACGCCCCTCTGGAGGAAATTAGTGCGAAAGTGATTTTAACAGACGAGGCCGGGATTTGAACTCGTTCCGCCGATTCCGTTGTCAGCGTTAATAACTCTCTTCGTATTTTTGTATATGATACAAAACCGGAAATGGCTATAGAAATAAATCCAGAATACCCTGGAATGGAGCCCCGAAGGTGGTTGGCTGTCAACATTGTCGACTTTCCGGCAACTGTCTATCGCCCGGTTTACACTTCACGCCGGTCTTTTGGACAGGAGTAGAAGTTTATCCCTTGTTCCCTGTTTGGGATTCGGTTTCTGGTTCCTCCTAATGTTTTTTTTTCATTCAATTTCATTCGCTGTAGCACCTTGCTTGGAGAGAATTGTTAAAAAAAACAAACTATTGCAACCAAGCCAGCCACAAATTTAATGTCATGTATTCCGGGAGGGTGACTATAGCTTCTGGATACCGCACGTTCCCTATATACCATCGCCCAGGCCTGTTCCGTGGAGAGATAATCTCCAAACTACTGAATTTTGAGCAGACAGGGCGCTACCTTCATCTCGTGAGATTAACGCATGCCTGTTACTACAAAACAGAAAAGAAAATCACGATGACTTTGAAAGAAGAAAAAGAAATGAAAGGTAACATGATTCTTGCATGAAATATCGGTGTTTTTATTTTAGAACGAGAATAAATTATTAGATATTTTTTTTTTACAAAATAATAATTTCTTTCTATGAAATAATCATATCATTTCCCAAGTTTCCTCCTTCCAAAATTACTAGATTTACATCTCTTTTTCAACCGTTTTCATATCTTATATCACACACACAAAAAACAAAACAAAACATTTTTCCTACGTTAGGCGACTAAATTCAAAGGTTACTTAACACTACTTGGTGAAGGTTAATGGAAGGACAAATATGACTGATAATAAATGCAGCTAGAGTTTGGCCAATTACAGACTAGTCACCCTTGTTTATTTATTTATCTACAAAAGACAGACAGAGGGGAAGACTTCACAAGAAAGAAAATGCTGAAATGATATATAATACTAATTCTCCTATTTGACAGTCAATTCTGGCCAATTTTCTCAAAGATAAAGAGGATATTTGAAGCAGAGATATGGTTCTAGAGGAGAATGTTGAAAATAAATTAGAATTGAACACGTGAGCAAGAAGAACAGCCCAAGTTACGAGCTATGAATTGATTAGAATCAAGAAAATACAAAAAAAGAAAACAGAAAATTTGACACAGTGTCAAGCTGTATTGGAAGAATGTCTTCCAAAAAAGTAAAAAAAAAAAAAAAAAAAAAAAGTAAAAGAAAAAGCACACACAAGACTTATAACAGACAATGGAATACTTGACTTAGGATCTCAAGGCGTATTGTCTTCTAAAACTGAACAACGTACAGGCAAACCTTCATCAACCGACTAATTGCGTGGGTAGGTTGTCTGTTAAAGCATTTGTCTGTAGATGGGCAGGGATTATTTTTGAGTTATAAAACCACTATAGTAAGTAATTATGATCATAATGTAAATACCGTAAACGTGTATATATGACATATATAAATATATATTTAATAGATATAAAGGGTGTTCTGCGGCGGACTTCCATCACATTTATTTAATTTTGATTAGGAAACCAAATTGATGTGAAGAAAGGACAAGGCAAAAGTATCATTATATATAAAAATTGTATTCAACAACGTATACACTAAAGAAATGTATAAGAAAAAGCAGGCAATGAGTAAGACGAGAGTTGTCTCTCTTTGACTCTCATTGTCTATCAAAGTTCTCTGAAAAGAAAGAGTTAATAGTTTGTAATAAATGTTTTTAAAAGTTTTGCTGTGCAAAAGGAAATCTATGTAAGTGTAAAGGAATATGCAGTTTGTGAGTTGAGTGAGAAGATCGGCGCATAGAAGCAACTGTCGCAGATTTTGGGGGCAGCTGAAGTCTCACTGGTGTGTCTACTCTTTTTTCTTGGTGATCGTTGGATCAGAAGTGTTGCGCATCAGTGAATGAATGAGCTTTGGGGAGATTTCTGGGAGCCGATTCTTCCAAAAGTGTACAAAATCTACTATACGAAAATATAGCGATTTCAAAATTGTCGCATAAGACAGTAGCATTGATTTCTATCCAATGAATAGTTGTTATTGAAATTTGAATTTGTGTAGGTATGTATTTGTGTATGTGATGATGGTCGATATAGTTCCAATAACTTGGACCGATTGTAAATGTGAATTAAGTTTAAGCGTGTAATGATTTTTTTCTTTTTCTTTCAATTTCACAAACCGACCTTTTAATCCAACAATGTTGTCATATTTCATATTAATGGGCTAATGGTGGGGGGTAGAGGTGGTGTCTGTTAAAGCCAATCATCCATAGATGGGAAAGGATTATTTTTGTGCTATAAAACCACTATAGTAACTACCAGTAGTTGTGATCATAATGTAAATACTATAAACATGTATATATGGTATAAATATATACTAGCAGCATGTCCCGGCGTTGTCCGTGCTTGATTCAAAAATCGTACGACTCATACAGCAATCGTTATCACTTGACTTAAAACATTTTTGGCCTTCCTTGCCTTTAAAGGAGTGCCCTTTGCCGTGCTGATGTTGCTACATGCCTTACTTCTCCCACTGCGAATTTTTTCTAAGCTCTATACTAAACATTAAATCTGTTACGAAAAAAAAAAAAAACTAAACAAAATGAACACAAAACGATCAGCTTTAAAAAAGGACTCGTAACTGGAAAAACCGAATGAAAAAAGAATGTTAACAACAAATACTTTTTCACACCCAACCCAGTTCTGCGGTTAAGAATCAACGTTGTATTTATGCAAGCGAATGAGCCAATTGGAGTAAAGTGCCATGCAGATTTAAATTTTTCCCACTTCCGACGAATGCACCTATCGATTTTTTTGCATGCTAGCATGCTAGTTAACATTCGTGTCAGTCAGCTGTTGGCTCTCACTTTGGCCAATAGAATCTTCCTGCCTATTCGTGGCAGCCAGCTATAGGCTCTCACTCTGGCCAGTAGAAAATGGTCGCAAACTACATGATAACTGCCGTAGAAGCATGAAAAAATCGATTATTTCCACTGTCGATGTGACTTGAGTGCTAATAATACCCTTGGGAAATGTATGAATCCTCTTCTTCTCCACCCAATTATGGGTAAATAGCAGAACAGACCGGGTTATATAGCCTTGGATGGCAACTAGTTTACCGCAGAAAGAATAGCAACCTGCTGCGGGAGAAAAATCTGCCTCGTCAGTCATGTATCAAAAGATACATGATCGCCTAAGCATGTATCACAAAAGGCACATAACTGACTGAAATTCACTTACATGCTAATACCCTTGGGAAAAGTATGAATACTTTTCTTCTCCCCACAGCTATGGGTAAATATCAGGACAAACCTGGTTCTATAGCCTTGTTTGGCAACTGGACTACCACAGAAAGAAATGGCAACATACTGCGGGAAAAAATCTGCCTCATCAGTCATGTATCGAAAGATACATGATCGCCTAAGCGTGTATCACGCATGGCATATATCTGACTGGACATTTGATTAGAAACAAAGAACTGTTACGTAATATCATTTCTTCTATGTGGCAATGAATGCTAGACAATTTCTTCACAACTTGAGCCAACAAAGAAGTAGTTCTACAGAAGGATGCTGAGAATATCATGGAAGAAGCGCGAGAAAAACGAGGAACTTTTAAGAAAAAGAAAAAGGGATGCTGTACTTAGAACCAGGAATAGACAGATGAAAATTTTACGATAAAGAAAGAGGAAAATGGTTTGAATCATTTATCACTTGCATGAAGAGTAAAAGGACAAAGGAAAACATTAAGTGACTTAACTGACGAGCTTATGTAATTCTGTGGGAGAAAAGGCAAACATTGCTCAGATGCACAAAGGACAGGAAATAGAGATGAGCTAGGACCGCTCAAACCCTATAGGAATACGGTACATACAAAACTGTCATTATCTATTTATTAACAAAATATTTGATAAATTCTAGGCGAAATATCTTAACCTTTTAAAATTTTTGCTAACGATAAATAGGGCGCAGACACGCAAAATACACACACAAAGCACACCCACACACGTATATATTCTCAAACTGCCATATTAGTAAAAAAAAACGCATTCTCTTAAATTTTCTAAAAAATTCAACCTTAGCGTTGCGACTGCACGCTCCAAAAGTTTATATCCGTTAATAACACATTTAAAAAAAAAAAAACCTATTTCGATTTGCATTCTGAATTTTACCAAAAACAAAATAATTTCCATGCCTGAAGATGACTAAATGTACAGTCGAAAGTACTCGCGTATTTAAGAAAGATCTTATACAGCTTATAAATTTAAAAAACAAGGATCATAACATTCATCGAGTGATTAGTAGATTAATGCTCCTTTAAAATTTTGTAAGCGAAGAGATTTCGCCATTTTATATTATTAACTTTATGAATTTACTTTTTGTATAAATGATTTATTGTAATCTCTCCCTCTCTCTCTCTCTCTCTCTATATATATATATATATATATATATATATATATATATATATATATATATTGTCATCCACAGAGCAGTTGCCATGAAAATATTTGTAGAAAAGACAGAGGGAAGTCACATCACGTCTGTGAGAAAAGTGAAGTAGACGAGATGCTAGATGAGGACCTATCACATTGCATATCCGGCTCTGGATTTTGTAGAGAACTTCGAGATGAACAGAGAGGGCACCTGACCATATATGGCAACAGTATCCAAATGCAAGAATTAACTTTGCAGTCATGCCGTCTTGAAGTATGGCTGAAGAAATAATCAATCCAGGAATTTAAACAAAATGGAAGAAAAAGTTTAAATCGCTAACCATTCAGAGCATTTTTTTAAAAATTATTTATATTGATATAAAACACATTTTTGTCTACTTCGCTGTTTCAGAGACAGGCGCCAGGACAGTTTCCCCTTTGCTGTCAACGTAGTAGATGTCCATGTCATCTTCAATGTCGTTGCCGTCGTTGTCCCCAGAGTCATCTTGTCTTTCTTTAAAAAAGAAGTAATGTCCACTTCTTTTTTATTGATACGAGTCACTGGAATTTGTTTTTGTCTATAATTTGTTTTCCCCATTTTTCCTGGGTATGACGATAAACTACATCCGGCAGCAAGGCCTCTAAACGGCAGGCTTTGAGGAGCGTGGAACCACCTCTTAATTGAGGGTGTTCACAGGTACACTCTGATCCCGGGGTGGTAGTACCTGTTAGGGTCTCAGCTATGAGCAAATAATTTACCCCTAAACTGGAGTCAAGTAAAAATAGGTTTTAATACCAGCAATACATTTTTGTGAAAAATTATTACCATCATATATATATATATATATATATATATATATATATATATATATATATATATATATATATATTATAAATTAATTGATTAAAAATGTTTTTCCGTTACACAGTTCTAACCATGTTTCAAAATTTTTTGAAACATGGTTAGAACTCTGTAGCGGAAAAAAACATTTTAAATCAATTAATTTATAATATTAATGCTCTGTAAATTTACATTGAGCGCTATTTTGTAAAAATAAAAATATCTATAATAACACCGGATTATATATTTGACTGTTCTTTCTTTATATATATATATATATATATATATATATATATATAATTTTGTATTTAGGCAGCAATCCTTCTTTGATGCATATTTCATTGAATACAAGAGGCAAGGTGCTTTTATTTAGTTTTTTTTTATGCAATTTCTCATGCGATCTAATATTTTTTTTCTTTTCGGATGATAAATTATATAAAAACTGTCCGAATGTTCTTTTTATCCGAGCGCTTTCGGCTATACATTTAGTGGTGTGTCCGATATAGCACTAAATTAGTCACAATGGGGTTATTTCGGTTTGTGAAGACAAGGTTTGCAGTCTTCCATTATTCTTCCTATATTCTTTAAACCCCGAAAAACTGATTGCTTGAAAAATTGTCGGCCGTTTTCAATGAACGATGCATATATATATATATATATATATATATATATATATGTGTGTGTGTGTGTGTGTGTGTGTATATATATATATATATTTATAATGAAATGGATTAAGTCCGAACCTGTAACCCTTTCTAAGCAGTAATTCAGACTTGATACTAACCTGATTTTTCTCTGTGACTGAATGTTTAACAGCACGCCAGGTCGAGAGACGGTTCCTGTAATGGTAAGAGGTTCGATTCCTGTCAGAGAACGCATATTTTATAAGATATTTCTCTAATATTCAGGCCGAGTAAATGATTAATACTGTTTAATTAAAAACAGAGCGTTTACTTAAATGATATCTATAAAATTAAAGTATAAACAGAATATATATATATATATATATATATATATATATATATATATATATATATATATATATATATATATATATATTATTTCTTCGAAAATTATAACATAAATATGTTATAAAATCCCTACAAAATTAGCCATTTTGTTTCAACACTTCTGGTGTCTTCACTTGATAAGACACCAGAAGTGTTGAAACGAAATAGCTTTTTTGTAGTGATTTTATAACATATTTATGTTATAATTTTCGAATAAATAATTATATTTGCTCTACTCTGTAGTGAGCACTTTTTTAAGAATAGTATTTGTTGGTTATTGGAATTTATTCCGTATACACCAATCCTATACTTGGAGATATATATATATATATATATATATATATATATATATATATATATATAGATAGATAGATGTAGATATATAGATATAGATATACTTTACAATTGTAATTACGATATCTTTAGTAAAAGACCATTTTCACCTACGAATTTTAATTTTAAAATTTGCAGGATTTTTCAAACTGTTTCTGGTTTTGGGCGCTCTTTTGCGAATCAGTTTTAACATATTTCAAATTCTATGTTGTGTTAATAGGACTCGCCTAGATTATATCAACGGATTGCTACATATACAGAGAGAGGAGGCACGGTGGAGTAATGGATAGCGGCCTGGATTGAGGAATCGGAGAGCCAAGTTCGAATCCATTACATTCGTTTACGTGCTAATACCCTTGGTGTGAATCCTCTTCTTCTCCCTCCAGCTATGGGCAAATAGTAGGGCCGACTGGGTTCTATAGCCTTGGATAGCAACTGGTCTAGGAGAAGGACAACTCAGAATTCAAAACCGGCGGAGGGTCCTTTGGGGACCTTGTGGCACTTAGTGCACCAGGTCTCTGCATTCGGCCCTTCAAAAAGTGTGGATGGTCCTGCATGAAACCTTCACCACTATAATCAAATCTCATGTGCTGTTGTCGGGCTGTCGGTTTCCGCTTGACCCTCGAAGTCGATGGGAGAGTCGAATATATATATATATATATATAAGATAGCTGGTCACTCGTTTTGCTATTTCGAGCACATTTGTGTTTGTTCAACACCCACACAGCCAAGAGCAGACCGTAGTTGTAGTTTCTGAGAGAGAAAGCGTGTTATCTAGCATGATCAACTATCTGATAACGCCAGCACACTCAAACCCTCGGTCAAGATGACTTGTGACTTCACAACTATCGACCTTTTTCTTGTCAGAAGGCATGGGTTTACCTGTGGTATGGTTTTCTAAAGGTGTCTCAAGAAACCGTTAAGTCTCTTTCCTGACAAATCAGGATATCCTGAGATTCGAACCCAGGCCTCATGGTCAGAAAGTGAACGTTGTGACCACTAGGCCACGCGTATTATAGCATTAAACGAATTGTGATATTGAATAGATATACTCACTGAGTATGTCGTAAAATCCAACTTTTGTTTTACTTGAAAGTCTTGATTCGTAAGATTTTGGCTCTGATTTCCTTACCGAACAACGGACATATATTTGAAAATAAAATAAGATAAGCCAAATAATGATAAGGAAAACCGAACGAAGAAAACAATGAAATTACAAAAAGCATCGCAGCTGTAAATTACATTTTTATTGTGCTGAATTCTGTTTTCTTTTGGGGAGAACAATCATTTTCTGCAGCCAGAAAATCCGTTTTCGTCTTCCATGTTTTTTCGTTCAACATGCAACTGCACTTTCTGCCCTCCATCAAGTGGAGAGTTCAGATTTCTTTGGGAAGACAATAACTAATAATTTGTTTTGAACAAGTTTTCCCCTCCGTTTAAATCAGGAAGGATCCATTGATACAATTGCTTTGACAACGCAACGTTTATATTAAGAGACAGAGGGGGAAACATTACAATGGCGATTGCTGTTTTATTTAGAATGGCTCAATAAAAAACAAAAACAAAAAATACTCGTATTAACAGAACTAAAAGACCTGCCAGAATTTATTATTGGTAGAAATAATCTGAACAACATAACATACGCAGATGACTTTGTCCTGATGGCACACACAGATAGAAAACTAAAATAAATCTTCAACAAAGGAAAACAAAAAAAAGATGTTAAATGTTGTCTTATATTTATTCAATTAAAGCTCGCAGTATCTGTGCAAATTTCACACTATTTCGATTTGAATTTTATGATGTATAATAATATATAATGAAAAGAATAAGTCTCTTGAGATTCCCATGACATTAAAATAGTCATTTCAATTTATTTACTGCATCGATAAATATTTGAACTTAACAACTTTAACCAAATATTATTTCTTTCTTTTTTCTTTCTTTCATTTTTTCTTTCTTGTTATGTATACTATCTTTCTTTCTTTGTTTCTCGTTTGTATATTACCCTTCTTTCTTTCTTTCTTTCTTTCTTTCTTTCTTTCTTTCTCGATATGTTCACTGACTTTCTGTCTTTTTTTTTTCTCATTATGTATACTACTTTTCTTTCTTGTTATGTAAACTACCTTTTTTTCGTTCTTTCTTGTTATGTCTGCTGCCTTTCTTTCTTACTCGTTATATTTACTGCCTTTCTTTCTTTTTTCTCTTTCTTTCTTTTTTCTCGTTATATATACTACCTTTCTCACTTTCTTTTTTTATTTATTCTTTCTTTCATCCTTTCTTTCATTCGTTCTTTCTTTCTTGTTATGTATACTGCCTTTCTTCCTTACTTTCTCGTTATGTATACTACTTTTCTTTCTTTATTTCTTTCATTCTTTCTCGTTATGTTTACTGCCTTTCTTTCTTTCTTACTTTTTCTCGTTATGCATATTACCTTACTTTCTTTCTTTCTTTCTCGTTATGTATACAGTTTTTCTTTCTTTCTCGTTATGTTTACTGTTTTTCTTTCTTTCTTTCTCATTATGTATTCTACTTTTCTTTCTTTATCGTTATATTCACTGCCTTTCTTTCTCACTTTTTTCTCGTTATGTTTACTGCCTTTTTTTTCTCGTTATGTTTAGTGTCTTTCTTTCTTTCTTTCTCGTTTTGTATTCTATCTTTCTATCTTCCTCGTTATATTTACTACCTATCTTTCTTACTTTTTTCTCATTAGGTATACTACCTTTCTTTCTTTCCTTCTTTCTTTCTTTCTTTCTCGTTATACTTACTGGCTTTCTTTCTTTCTCTTTCTTTCTTTTTCTCGTTATATATACTGCCTTTCTTTCTTTCTTTCGTTCTTTCTTTTTTTATTTCTTTCTTGTTATGCATTCTCCCATTTTTACTTTCTCCTTATATTTACTGCCTTTCTTTCTTTCTTATTTCTTTCTTTCTTTCTTTTTTTCTTTCTTTCTTTCTCTCGTTATGTATTCTACCTTTCTATCTTCCTCGTTATATTTACTACCTATCTTTCTTACTTTTTTCTCATTAGGTATACTACCTTTCTTTCTTTCCTTCTTTCTTTCTTTCTTTCTCGTTATACTTACTGGCTTTCTTTCTTTCTCTTTCTTTCTTTTTCTCGTTATATATACTGCCTTTCTTTCTTTCTTTCGTTCTTTCTTTTTTTATTTCTTTCTTGTTATGCATTCTCCCATTTTTACTTTCTCCTTATATTTACTGCCTTTCTTTCTTTCTTATTTCTTTCTTTCTTTCTTTTTTTCTTTCTTTCTTTCTCTCGTTATGTATTCTACCTTTCTATCTTCCTCGTTATATTTACTACCTATCTTTCTTACTTTTTTCTCATTAGGTATACTACCTTTCTTTCTTTCCTTCTTTCTTTCTTTCTTTCTTTCTTTCTTTCTTTCTTTCTCGTTATACTTACTGGCTTTCTTTCTTTCTCTTTCTTTCTTTTTCTCGTTATATATACTGCCTTTCTTTCTTTCTTTCTTTCTTTCGTTCTTTCTTTTTTTATTTCTTTCTTGTTATGCATTCTCCCATTTTTACTTTCTCCTTATATTTACTGCCTTTCTTTCTTTCTTATTTCTTTCTTTCTTTCTTTTTTTCTTTCTTTCTTTCTCTCGTTATGTATTCTACCTTTCTATCTTCCTCGTTATATTTACTACCTATCTTTCTTACTTTTTTCTCATTAGGTATACTACCTTTCTTTCTTTCCTTCTTTCTTTCTTTCTTTCTTTCTTTCTTTCTTTCTTTCTCGTTATACTTACTGGCTTTCTTTCTTTCTCTTTCTTTCTTTTTCTCGTTATATATACTGCCTTTCTTTCTTTCTTTCTTTCTTTCGTTCTTTCTTTTTTTATTTCTTTCTTGTTATGCATTCTCCCATTTTTACTTTCTCCTTATATTTACTGCCTTTCTTTCTTTCTTTCTCTCGTTATGTATTCTACCTTTCTTTGTTTCCTTCTTTCTCGTTATGTATTCTACCTTTCTTTTTGTTATATTTACTATCCTTCTTTCTTACTTTTTTCTCATTATGTATACTATCTTTCTTTCTTTCTTTCTTTCTTTCTTTCTCGTTACGTATTCTACCTTTCTTTCTTTCTCGTTATATTTACCACCTTTCTTTCTTAAATTTTTCTCATTATGTATACAATCTTTCTTTCTTTCTCGTTATACTTACTGCCTTTCTTTCTTACGTTTTCTAATTATGTAAACAACCTTTCTTTCTTTCTTTCTCGTTATATTTACTGTCTTTCTTTTTTTACTTTTTTCTCATTGGGTATACTACCTTTCTTTCTTTCTTTCTCGCTATGTTTATTGACTTTCTTTCTTGCTATATATTTTACCTTTTTCCTTCTTTGTTGTTATGTATACTGCCTTTCTTCCTTTCTTTTTTTCTCGTTATATTTACTGCCTTTCTTTCTTTCTTTCTTTTTCTCGTTATATATACTGCCTTTCTTTCTTTCTTTCTTTCTCGTTATGTATTCTACCTTTCTTTATCTCATTAAATTTAGTACCTTTCTTTCTTAATTTTTTCTCGTTGTGTATACTACCTTTCTTTCTTTCTCGTTATATTTACTGCCTTTCTTACTTTTTTCTCATTATGTATACTACCTTTCTTACTTACTTTTTTCTTTCATTCTTTCTTTCCTTCTTTCTTTTTTTCTCGTTATGTATACTACTTTTCTTTCTTTCTTTCCTTCTCGTTATGTTTACTGCCTTTCTTTATTACTTTTTTCTCGTTATGCGTGCTAACTTTCTTTATTTCTTTTTCGTTATATATTCTACCTTTCTTTCTCGTTATGTATACTATCTTTCTTTCTTTTTTCTCTCTTTCTATGTATACTGCCTGTCTTTCTTTCTTTCTCCATATACGTATTGCCTTTCTTTCTTTCTTTCTTTCTTTCTTTCTTTCTTTCTTTCTTTGTTATTTCTCTCTTGCTATGTATACTGCCTGTCTTTCTTTCTTTCTCCATATATGTATTGCCTTTCTTTCTTACTTTCTTTCTTTCTTCCTTTCTTTCTTTGTATTTTCTCTCTTGCTATGTATACTGCCTGTCTTTCTTTCTTTCTCCATATATGCATTGCCTTTCTTTCTTTCTTTCTTTTTTCTCTCTTGCTATGTATACTGCCTGTCTTTCTTTCCTACTCCATATATGTATTGCCTTTCTTTCTTTCTTTCTTTCTTTCTTTCTTTCTTTCTTTCTTTCTTTCTTTCTTTCTTTCTTTGTTTTTTCTCTCTTGCTATGTATACTGCCTGTCTTTCTTTCTTTCTCCATATATGTAATGCCTTTCTTTCTTTCTTTCTTTCTTTCTTTTTTTTATTCTTTCTTTCTCGTTATGTATACTTTCTGTTTTGCCGTTAAGAAAGCATTTCTCACCTATCATTTTCTTTCAGCTTTTCTCACAAAGAACTCGGAATGGTCCATTATTTATTCTGGACAATGGCAGGACCTAATCCATGTGCTAATTGAATAGGGCTTGTCTTATTCTCTACTCCCAATATCAATCGACGAATGCTTCATTACCATCGAACAGAACCTAATCTTTCTCCGCTTCTGATAAACGGTCGGGTATTCCCAATGGGACTACTTACCTTGAAAAGCTATTACGCCGCAAATTAACTCCAGACATGAAGGGGCTATTGTATACCTGATTCATTGCGCTAGATATTGGACAAATGGATGGTACCTTGCATTTGACTCCGCTTACCTTACTGATCTTTACAAGAGCAAGACCAGACCAAAAATGGAGTCTTGTTGGAACTACCCAATCTTCACAATCCAACCTTGACTGAGTTCAAAAAATTTTACGTAGTTTTGTCTGAAATTAAATGTTTTCCACCCTACAACGTGTTTCTTACAAACGAAGCGTTAAGAGTATCTCGGTACTCTGTCGCTATTTCCATGGGAAATGTTCTAACGAGCTACACTTCTTAATTCTACTAATTCAGACATTCGTAACTAGGACCCACGATGCCGTGTACACAGAGTCGATTCATCCGCATTCCCTTTGTATTCAATTGATAAGGAGGAAGTTCTGAACTGTTACTTTTTCAAGTATATTACAAGAGGCTGCTTCCCCCACCAATGACTATGAACTTCTTCAAGTCTAAGGGCAACAGTTATCTATCCTACATATCCTCATAATTTTAAATTCTTACTTCTCCCATTGGGCAGTCACCGACTATAACACCCAGTTGCATACGCTTTCACGCAATCAAGCAAAACGTTTTGGTGTTTGCTTATTCTTACTTCATATATATATAGTCAAGTAACGAAAATCTTGGTAATCCGTATGGATAATCCTAATGGGTTATTTAATGCCGACAACATTTTTAGGATAGATTCGTATGAATAGAATATGTATTCTTTGGTTTAGATTGGTTTGGTTCATTTTGTTTTACCGCATATCAACCCCAATGGGTTATTTAATGTCGACAACATTTTTAGGATAGATTCGTATGAATAGAATATGTATTCTTTGATTTAGATTGGCTTGGTTTATTTTTTTACGGCATAGCAACCTCAGTGGGTTATTTAATGCCGACAACATTTTTAGGATAGATTCGTATGAACAGAATATGTATTCTTTGCTTTAGATTGGTTTGGTTTATTTTGTTTTACGGCATATCAACCTCAATGGGTTATTTAATACCGACAACATTTTTAGGATAGATTCGTATGAATAGAATATGTATTCTTTAATTTAGATTGGTTTGGTTTATTTTGTTTTACGGCATATCAACCTCAATGGGTTATTTAATGCCGACAACATTTTTAGGATAGATTCGTATGAATAGAATATGTATTCTTTGGTTTAGATTGGTTTGGTTCATTTTGTTTTACCGCATATCAACCGCATTGGGTTATTTAATGTCGACAACATTTTTAGGATAGATTCGTATGAATAGAATATGTATTCTTTGATTTAGATTGGTTTGGTTTATTTTTTTACGGCATATCAACCTCAGTGGGTTATTTAATGCCGACAACATTTTTAGGATAGATTCGTATGAATAGAATATGTATTCTTTGATTTAGATTGGTTTGGTTTATTTTTTTACGGCATATCAACCTCAATGGGTTATTTAATGCCGACAACATTTTTAGGATAGATTCGTATGAATAGAATATGTATTCTTTGGTTTAGATTGGTTTGGTTCATTTTGTTTTACCGCATATCAACCGCATTGGGTTATTTAATGTCGACAACATTTTTAGGAGAGATTCGTATGAATAGAATATGTATTCTTTGATTTAGATTGGTTTGGTTTATTTTTTTACGGCATATCAACCTCAGTGGGTTATTTAATGCCGACAACATTTTTAGGATAGATTCGTATGAATAGAATATGTATTCTTTGGTTTAGATTGGTTTGGTTTATTTTGTTTTACGGCATATCAACCTCAATGGGTTATTTAATGCCGACAACATTTTTAGGATAGATTCGTATGAATAGAATATGTATTCCTTGGTTAAGATTGGTTTGGTTTATTTTGTTTTACGGCATATCAACCTCAATGGGTTATTTAATACCGACAACATTTTTAGGATAGATTCGTATGAATAGAATATGTATTCTTTGGTTTAGATTGGTTTGGTTTATTTTGTTTTACGGCATATCAACCTCAATGGGTTATTTAATGCCGACAACATTTTTAGGATAGATTCGTATGAATAGAATATGTATTCTTTGGTTTAGATTGTTTTGGTTTATTTTGTTTTACGGCATATCAACCTCAATGGGTTATTTAATGCCGACAACATTTTTAGGATAGATTCGTATGAATAGAATATGTATTCTTTGGTTTAGATTGGTTTGGTTTATTTTGTTTTACGGCATATCAACCTCAATGGGTTATTTAATGCCGACAACATTTTTAGGATAGATTCGTATGAATAGAATATGTATTCTTTGATTTAGATTGGTTTGGTTTATTTTTTTACGGCATATCAACCTCAGTGGGTTATTTAATGCCGACAACATTTTTAGGATAGATTCGTATGAATAGAATATGTATTCTTTGGTTTAGATTGGTTTGGTTTATTTTGTTTTACGGCATATCAACCTCAATGGGTTATTTAATGCCGACAACATTTTTAGGATAGATTCGTATGAATAGAATATGTATTCCTTGGTTTAGATTGGTTTGGTTTATTTTGTTTTACGGCATATCAACCTCAATGGGTTATTTAATACCGACAACATTTTTAGGATAGATTCGTATGAATAGAATATGTATTCTTTGGTTTAGATTGGTTTGGTTTATTTTGTTTTACGGCATATCAACCTCAATGGGTTATTTAATGCCGACAACATTTTTAGGACAGATTCGTATGAATAGAATATGTATTCTTTGATTTAGATTGGTTCGGTTTATTTTGTTTTACGGCATATCAACCTCAATGGGTTATTTAATGCCGACAACATTTTTAGGATAGATTCGTATGAATAGAATATGTATTCTTTGATTTAGATTGGTTTGGTTTATTTTTTTACGGCATATCAACCTCAGTGGGTTATTTAATGCCGACAACATTTTTAGGATAGATTCGTATGAATAGAATATGTATTCTTTGGTTTAGATTGGTTTGGTTTATTTTGTTTTACGGCATATCAACCTCAATGGGTTATTTAATGCCGACAACATTTTTAGGATAGATTCGTATGAATAGAATATGTATTCTTTGATTTAGATTGGTTCGGTTTATTTTGTTTAACGGCATATCAACCTCAATGGGTTATTTAATGCCGACAACATTTTTAGGATAGATTCGTATGAATAGAATATGTATTCTTTGGTTTAGATTGGTTTGGTTTATTTTGTTTTACGGCATATCAACCTCAATGGGTTATTTAAAGCCGACAACATTTTTAGGATAGATTCGTATGCATAGAATATGTATTCTTTGGTTTAGATTGGTTTGGTTTATTTTGTTTTACGGCATATCAACCTCAATGGGTTATTTAATACCGACAACATTTTTAGGATAGATTCGTATGAATAGAATATGTATTCTTTGGTTTAGATTGGTTTGGTTTATTTTGTTTTACGGCATATCAACCTCAATGGGTTATTTAATGCCGACAACATTTTTAGGATAGATTCGTATGAATAGAATATGTATTCTTTGATTTAGATTGGTTCGGTTTATTTTGTTTTACGGCATATCAACCTCAATGGGTTATTTAATGCCGACAACATTTTTAGGATAGATTCGTATGAATAGAATATGTATTCTTTGATTTAGATTGGTTTGGTTTATTTTTTTACGGCATATCAACCTCAGTGGGTTATTTAATGCCGACAACATTTTTAGGATAGATTCGTATGAATAGAATATGTATTCTTTGGTTTAGATTGGTTTGGTTTATTTTGTTTTACGGCATATCAACCTCAATGGGTTATTTAATGCCGACAACATTTTTAGGATAGATTCGTATGAATAGAATATGTATTCTTTGATTTAGATTGGTTCGGTTTATTTTGTTTTACGGCATATCAACCTCAATGGGTTATTTAATGCCGACAACATTTTTAGGATAGATTCGTATGAATAGAATATGTATTCTTTGATTTAGATTGGTTTGGTTTATTTTTTTACGGCATATCAACCTCAGTGGGTTATTTAATGCCGACAACATTTTTAGGATAGATTCGTATGAATAGAATATGTATTCTTTGGTTTAGATTGGTTTGGTTTATTTTGTTTTACGGCATATCAACCTCAATGGGTTATTTAATGCCGACAACATTTTTAGGATAGATTCGTATGAATAGAATATGTATTCTTTGATTTAGATTGGTTCGGTTTATTTTGTTTAACGGCATATCAACCTCAATGAGTTATTTAATGCCGACAACATTTTTAGGATAGATTCGTATGAATAGAATATGTATTCTTTGATTTAGATTGGTTTGGTTTATTTTGTTTTACGGCATATCAACCTCAATGGGTTATTTAAAGCCGACAACATTTTTAGGATAGATTCGTATGCATAGAATATGTATTCTTTGGTTTAGATTGGTTTGGTTTATTTTGTTTTACGGCATATCAACCTCAATGGGTTATTTAATGCCGACAACATTTTTAGGATAGATTCGTAGAATAGAATATGCATTCTTTGATTTAGATTGGTTTGGTTTATTTTGTTTTACGGCATATCAACCTCAATGGGTTATTTAATACCGAGAACATTTTTAGGATAGATTCGTATGAATAGAATATGTATTCTTTGGTTTAGATAGGTTTGGTTCATTTTGTTTTACAGCATATCAACCCCAATGGGTTATTTAATGCCGACAACATTTTTAGGATAGATTCGTATGAATAGAATATGTATTCTTTGGTTTAGATTGGTTTAGTATATTTTGTTTTACGGCATATCAACCTCAATGGGTTATTTAATGCCGACAGCATTTTTAGGATGGATTCGTATGAATAGAATATGTATTCTTTGGTTTAGATTGGTTTGGTTTATTTTGTTTTACGGCATATCAACCTCAATGGGTTATTTAAAGCCGACAACATTTTTAGGATAGATTCGTATGCATAGAATATGTATTCTTTGGTTTAGATTGGTTTGGTTTATTTTGTTTTACGGCATATCAACCTCAATGGGTTATTTAATGCCGACAACATTTTTAGGATAGATTCGTAGAATAGAATATGTATTCTTTGGTTTAGATTGGTTTGGTTTATTTTGTTTTACGGCATATCAACCTCAATGAGTTATTTAATGCCGACAACATTTTTAGGATAGATTCGTATGAATAGAATATGTATTCTTTGATTTAGATTGGTTTGGTTTATTTTGTTTTACGGCATATCAACCTCAATGGGTTATTTAAAGCCGACAACATTTTTAGGATAGATTCGTATGCATAGAATATGTATTCTTTGGTTTAGATTGGTTTGGTTTATTTTGTTTTACGGCATATCAACCTCAATGGGTTATTTAATGCCGACAACATTTTTAGGATAGATTTGTATGAATAGAATATGTATTCCTTGGTTTAGATTGGTTTGGTTTATTTTGTTTTACGGCATATCAACCTCAATGGGTTATTTAATACCGACAACATTTTTAGGATAGATTCGTATAAATAGAATATGTATTCTTTGGTTTAGATTGGTTTGGTTTATTTTGTTTTACGGCATATCAACCTCAATGGGTTATTTAATGCCGACAACATTTTTAGGATAGATTCGTATGAATAGAATATGTATTCTTTGATTTAGATTGGTTCGGTTTATTTTGTTTTACGGCATATCAACCTCAATGGGTTATTTAATACCGACAACATTTTTAGGATAGATTCGTATGAATAGAATATGTATTCTTTGGTTTAGATTGGTTTGGTTTATTTTGTTTTACGGCATATCAACCTCAATGGGTTATTTAATGCCGACAACATTTTTAGGATAGATTCGTATGAATAGAATATGTATTCCTTGGTTTAGATTGGTTTGGTTTATTTTGTTTTACGGCATATCAACCTCAATGGGTTATTTAATACCGACAACATTTTTAGGATAGATTCGTATGAATACAATATGTATTCTTTGGTTTAGATTGGTTTGGTTTATTTTGTTTTACGGCATATCAACCTCAATGGGTTATTTAATGCCGACAACATTTTTAGGATAGATTCGTATGAATAGAATATGTATTCCTTGGTTTAGATTGGTTTGGTTTATTTTGTTTTACGGCATATCAATCTCAATGGGTTATTTAATACCGACAACATTTTTAGGATAGATTCGTATGAATAGAATATGTATTCTTTGGTTTAGATTGGTTTGGTTTATTTTGTTTTACGGCATATCAACCTCAATGGGTTATTTAATGCCGACAACATTTTTAGGATGGATTCGTATGAATAGAATATGTATTCTTTGATTTAGATTGGTTTGGTTTATTTTTTTACGGCATATCAACCTCAGTGGGTTATTTAATGCCGACAACATTTTTAGGATAGATTCGTATGAATAGAATATGTATTCTTTGGTTTAGATTGGTTTGGTTTATTTTGTTTTACGGCATATCAACCTCAATGGGTTATTTAATGCCGACAACATTTTTAGGATAGATTCGTATGAATAGAATATGTATTCCTTGGTTTAGATTGGTTCGGTTTATTTTGTTTTACGGCATATCAACCTCAATGGGTTATTTAATACCGACAACATTTTTAGGATAGATTCGTATGAATAGAATATGTATTCTTTGGTTTAGATTGGTTTGGTTTATTTTGTTTTACGGCATATCAACCTCAATGGGTTATTTAATGCCGACAACATTTTTAGGATAGATTCGTATGAATAGAATATGTATTCTTTGATTTAGATTGGTTCGGTTTATTTTGTTTTACGGCATATCAACCTCAATGGGTTATTTAATGCCGACAACATTTTTAGGATAGATTCGTATGAATAGAATATGTATTCTTTGGTTTAGATTGGTTTGGTTTATTTTGTTTTACGGCATATCAACCTCAATGGGTTATTTAAAGCCGACAACATTTTTAGGATAGATTCGTATGCATAGAATATGTATTCTTTGGTTTAGATTGGTTTGGTTTATTTTGTTTTACGGCATATCAACCTCAATGTGTTATTTAATGCCGACAACATTTTTAGGATAGATTCGTAGAATAGAATATGTATTCTTTGGTTTAGATTGGTTTGGTTTATTTTGTTTTACGGCATATCAACCTCAATAAGTTATTTAATGCCGACAACATTTTTAGGATAGATTCGTATGAATAGAATATGTATTCTTTGATTTAGATTGGTTTGGTTTATTTTGTTTTACGGCATATCAACCTCAATGGGTTATTTAAAGCCGACAACATTTTTAGAATAGATTCGTATGCATAGAATATGCATTCTTTGATTTAGATTGGTTTGGTTTATTTTGTTTTACGGCATATCAACCTCAATGGGTTATTTAATACCGAGAACATTTTTAGGATAGATTCGTATGAATAGAATATGTATTCTTTGGTTTAGATTGGTTTGGTTCATTTTGTTTTACAGCATATCAACCTCAATGAGTTATTTAATGCCGACAACATTTTTAGGATAGATTCGTATGAATAGAATATGTATTCTTTGGTTTAGATTGGTTTGGTTCATTTTGTTTTACAGCATATCAACCTCAATGAGTTATTTAATGCCGACAACATTTTTAGGATAGATTCGTATGAATAGAATATGTATTCTTTGGTTTAGATTGGTTTGGTTTATTTTGTTTTACGGCATATCAAACTCAATGGGTTATTTAATGCCGACAGCATTTTTAGGATGGATTCGTATGAATAGAATATGTATTCTTTGGTTTAGATTGGTTTGGCTTATTTTTTTACTGTATATCAACCTCAGTTGGTTATTTAATACCGACAACATTTTTAGGATAGATTCGTATGAATAGAATATGTTTTCTTTGGTTTAGATTGGTTTGATTTATTTTGTTTTACGGCATATCAACCACAATGGGTTATTTAATGCCGACAACATTTTTAGGATAGATTCGTATGAATAGAATATGTATTCTTTGATTTAGATTAGTTCGGTTTATTTTGTTTTACGGCATATCAACCTCAATGGGTTATTTAATGCCGACAACATTTTTAGGATAGATTCGTATGAATAGAATATGTATTCTTTGGTTTAGATTGGTTTGGTTCATTTTGTTTTACAGCATATCAACCTCAATGAGTTATTTAATGCCGACAACATTTTTAGGATAGATTCGTATGAATAGAATATGTATTCTTTGGTTTAGATTGGTTTGGTTTATTTTGTTTTACGGCATATCAAACTCAATGGGTTATTTAATGCCGACAGCATTTTTAGGATGGATTCGTATGAATAGAATATGTATTCTTTGGTTTAGATTGGTTTGGCTTATTTTTTTACTGTATATCAACCTCAGTTGGTTATTTAATACCGACAACATTTTTAGGATAGATTCGTATGAATAGAATATGTTTTCTTTGGTTTAGATTGGTTTGATTTATTTTGTTTTACGGCATATCAACCACAATGGGTTATTTAATGCCGACAACATTTTTAGGATAGATTCGTATGAATAGAATATGTATTCTTTGATTTAGATTAGTTCGGTTTATTTTGTTTTACGGCATATCAACCTCAATGGGTTATTTAATGCCGACAACATTTTTAGGATAGATTCGTATGAATAGAATATGTATTCTTTGGTTTAGATTGGTTTGGTTTATTTTGTTTTACGGCATATCAACCTCAATGAGTTATTTAATGCCGACAACATTTTTAGGATAGATTCGTATGAATAGAATATGTATTCTTTGGTTTAGATTGGTTTGGTTGATTTTGTTTTACAGCATATCAACCTCAATGAGTTATTTAATGCCGACAACATTTTTAGGATAGATTCGTATGAATAGAATATGTATTCTTTGGTTTAGATTGGTTTGGTTTATTTTGTTTTACGGCATATCAAACTCAATGGGTTATTTAATGCCGACAGCATTTTTAGGATGGATTCGTATGAATAGAATATGTATTCTTTGGTTTAGATTGGTTTGGCTTATTTTTTTACTGTATATCAACCTCAGTTGGTTATTTAATACCGACAACATTTTTAGGATAGATTCGTATGAATAGAATATGTTTTCTTTGGTTTAGATTGGTTTGATTTATTTTGTTTTACGGCATATCAACCACAATGGGTTATTTAATGCCGACAACATTTTTAGGATAGATTCGTATGAATAGAATATGTATTCTTTGATTTAGATTAGTTCGGTTTATTTTGTTTTACGGCATATCAACCTCAATGGGTTATTTAATGCCGACAACATTTTTAGGATAGATTCGTATGAATAGAATATGTATTCTTTGGTTTAGATTGGTTTGGTTTATTTTGTTTTACGGCATATCAACCTCAATGAGTTATTTAATGCCGACAACATTTTTAGGATAGATTCGTATGAATAGAATATGTATTCTTTGATTTAGATTGGTTTGGTTTATTTTGTTTTACAGCATATCAACCTCAATGGGTTATTTAAAGCCGACAACATTTTTAGGATAGATTCGTATGCATAGAATATGTATTCTTTGGTTTAGATTGGTTTGGTTTATTTTGTTTTACGGCATATCAACCTCAATGGGTTATTTAATGCCGACAACATTTTTAGGATAGATTCGTAGAATAGAATATGTATTCTTTGGTTTAGATTGGTTTGGTTTATTTTGTTTTACGGCATATCAATCTCAATGAGTTATTTAATGCCGACAACATTTTTAGGATAGATTCGTATGAATAGAATATGTATTCTTTGATTTAGATTGGTTTGGTTTATTTTGTTTTACGGCATATCAACCTCAATGGGTTATTTAATGCCGACAACATTTTTACGATAGATTCGTATGAATAGAATATGTATTCTTTGATTTAGATTGGTTTGGTTTATTTTTTTACGGCATATCAACCTCAGTGGGTTATTTAATGCCGACAACATTTTTAGGATAGATTCGTATGAATAGAATATGTATTCTTTGGTTTAGATTGGTTTGGTTTATTTTGTTTTACGGCATATCAACCTCAATGGGTTATTTAATGCCGACAACATTTTTAGGATAGATTCGTATGAATAGAATATGTATTCTTTGATTTAGATTGGTTTGGTTTATTTTTTTACGGCATATCAACCTCAGTGGGTTATTTAATGCCGACAACATTTTTAGGATAGATTCGTATGAATAGAATATGTATTCTTTGGTTTAGATTGGTTTGGTTTATTTTGTTTTACGGCATATCAACCTCAATGGGTTATTTAATGCCGACAACATTTTTAGGATAGATTCGTATGAATAGAATATGTATTCTTTGATTTAGATTGGTTCGGTTTATTTTGTTTAACGGCATATCAACCTCAATGAGTTATTTAATGCCGACAACATTTTTAGGATAGATTCGTATGAATAGAATATGTATTCTTTGATTTAGATTGGTTTGGTTTATTTTGTTTTACGGCATATCAACCTCAATGGGTTATTTAAAGCCGACAACATTTTTAGGATAGATTCGTATGCATAGAATATGTATTCTTTGGTTTAGATAGGTTTGGTTCATTTTGTTTTACAGCATATCAACCCCAATGGGTTATTTAATGCCGACAACATTTTTAGGATAGATTCGTATGAATAGAATATGTATTCTTTGGTTTAGATTGGTTTAGTATATTTTGTTTTACGGCATATCAACCTCAATGGGTTATTTAATGCCGACAGCATTTTTAGGATGGATTCGTATGAATAGAATATGTATTCTTTGGTTTAGATTGGTTTGGTTTATTTTGTTTTACGGCATATCAACCTCAATGGGTTATTTAAAGCCGACAACATTTTTAGGATAGATTCGTATGCATAGAATATGTATTCTTTGGTTTAGTTTGGTTTGGCTTATTTTGTTTTACGGCATATCAACCTCAATGGGTTATTTAATGCCGACAACATTTTTAGGATAGATTCGTAGAATAGAATATGTATTCTTTGGTTTAGATTGGTTTGGTTTATTTTGTTTTACGGCATATCAACCTCAATGAGTTATTTAATGCCGACAACATTTTTAGGATAGATTCGTATGAATAGAATATGTATTCTTTGATTTAGATTGGTTTAGTTTATTTTGTTTTACGGCATATCAACCTCAATGGGTTATTTAAAGCCGACAACATTTTTAGAATAGATTCGTATGCATAGAATATGCATTCTTTGATTTAGATTGGTTTGGTTTATTTTGTTTTACGGCATATCAACCTCAATGGGTTATTTAATACCGAGAACATTTTTAGGATAGATTCGTATGAATAGAATATGTATTCTTTGGTTTAGATTGGTTTGGTTCATTTTGTTTTACAGGATATCAACCCCAATGGGTTATTTAATGCCGACAACATTTTTAGGAGAGATTCGTATGAATAGAATATGTATTCTTTGGTTTAGATTGGTTTAGTATATTTTGTTTTACGGCATATCAACCTCAATGGGTTATTTAATGCCGACAGCATTTTTAGGATGGATTCGTATGAATAGAATATGTATTCTTTGGTTTAGATTGGTTTGGCTTATTTTTTTACTGTATATCAACCTCAGTTGGTTATTTAATACCGACAACATTTTTAGGATAGATTCGTATGAATAGAATATGTATTCTTTGGTTTAGATTGGTTTGATTTATTTTGTTTTACGGCATATCAACCACAATGGGTTATTTAATGCCGACAACATTTTTAGGATAGATTCGTATGAATAGAATATGTATTCTTTGATTTAGATTGGTTCGGTTTATTTTGTTTTACGGCATATCAACCTCAATGGGTTATTTAATGCCGACAACATTTTTAGGATAGATTCGTATGAATAGAATATGTATTCTTTGGTTTAGATTGGTTTGGTTTATTTTGTTTTACGGCATATCAACCTCAATGGGTTATTTAATGCCGACAACATTTTTAGGATAGATTCGTATGAATAGAATATGTATTCTTTGGTTTAGATTGGTTTGGTTTATTTTGTTTTACGGCATATCAACCTCAATGAGTTATTTAATGCCGACAACATTTTTAGGATAGATTCGTATGCATAGAATATGTATTCTTTGGTTTAGATTGGTTTGGTTTATTTTGTTTTACGGCATATCAACCTCAATGGGTTATTTAATGCCGACAACATTTTTAGAATAGATTCGTATGCATAGAATATGCATTCTTTGATTTAGATTGGTTTGGTTTATTTTGTTTTACGGCATATCAACCTCAATGGGTTATTTAATACCGAGAACATTTTTAGGATAGATTCGTATGAATAGAATATGTATTCTTTGGTTTAGATTGGTTTGGTTCATTTTGTTTTACAGCATATCAACCTCAATGGGTTATTTAATGCCGACAACATTTTTAGGATAGATTCGTATGAATAGAATATGTATTCTTTGGTTTAGATTGGTTTAGTATATTTTGTTTTACGGCATATCAACCTCAATGGGTTATTTAATGCCGACAGCATTTTTAGGATGGATTCGTATGAAAAGAATATGTATTCTTTGGTTTAGATTGGTTTGGCTTATTTTTTTACTGTATATCAACCTCAGTTGGTTATTTAATACCGACAACATTTTTAGGATAGATTCGTATGAATAGAATATGTATTCTTTGGTTTAGATTGGTTTGATTTATTTTGTTTTACGGCATATCAACCACAATGGGTTATTTAATGCCGACAACATTTTTAGGATAGATTCGTATGAATAGAATATGTATTCTTTGATTTAGATTGGTTTGGTTTATTTTGTTTTACGGCATATCAACCACAATGGGTTATTTAATGCCGACAACATTTTTAGGATAGATTCGTATGAATAGAATATGTATTCTTTGGTTTAGATTGGTTCGGTTTATTTTGTTTTACGGCATATCAACCTCAATGGGTTATTTAATGCCGACAACATTTTTAGGATAGATTCGTATGAATAGAATATGTATTCTTTGGTTTAGATTGGTTTGGTTTATTTTGTTTTACGGCATATCAACCTCAATGGGTTATTTAATGCCGACAACATTTTTAGGATAGATTCGTATGAATAGAATATGTATTCTTTGATTTAGATTGGTTTGGTTTATTTTGTTTTACGGCATATCAACCTCAATGGGTTATTTAAAGCCGACAACATTTTTAGGATAGATTCGTATGCATAGAATATGTATTCTTTGGTTTAGATTGGTTTGGTTTATTTTGTTTTACAGCATATCAACCTCAATGGGTTATTTAATGCCGACAACATTTTTAGGATAGATTCGTAGAATAGAATATGTATTCTTTGGTTTAGATTGGTTTGGTTTATTTTGTTTTACGGCATATCAACCTCAATGAGTTATTTAATGCCGACAACATTTTTAGGATAGATTCGTATGAATAGAATATGTATTCTTTGATTTAGATTGGTTTGGTTTATTTTGTTTTACGGCATATCAACCTCAATGGGTTATTTAATGCCGACAACTTTTTTAGGATAGATTCGTATGCATAGAATATGTATTCTTTGGTTTAGATTGGTTTGGTTTATTTTGTTTTACGGCATATCAACCTCAATGGGTTATTTAATGCCGACAACATTTTTAGGATAGATTCGTAGAATAGAATATGCATTCTTTGATTTAGATTGGTTTGGTTTATTTTGTTTTACGGCATATCAACCACAATGGGTTATTTAATACCGAGAACATTTTTAGGATAGATTCGTATGAATAGAATATGTATTCTTTGGTTTAGATTGGTTTGGTTCATTTTGTTTTACAGCATATCAACCCCAATGGGTTATTTAATGCCGACAACATTTTTAGGATAGATTCGTATGAATAGAATATGTATTCTTTGGTTTAGATTGGTTTAGTATATTTTGTTTTACGGCATATCAACCTCAATGGGTTATTTAATGCCGACAGCATTTTTAGGATGGATTCGTATGAATAGAATATGTATTCTTTGGTTTAGATTGGTTTGGCTTATTCTTTTACTGTATATCAACCTCAGTTGGTTATTTAATACCGACAAAATTTTTAGGATAGATTCGTATGAATAGAATATGTATTCTTTGGTTTAGATTGGTTTGATTTATTTTGTTTTACGGCATATCAACCACAATGGGTTATTTAATGCCGACAACATTTTTAGGATAGATTCGTATGAATAGAATATGTACTCTTTGGTTTAGATTGGTTTGGTTTATTTTGTTTTACGGCATATCAACCTCAATGGGTTATTTAATGCCGACAACATTTTTAGGATGGATTCTTATGAATAGAATATGTATTCTTTGATTTAGATTTGTTTGGTTTATTTTTTTACAGCATATCAGCCTCAATGGATTATTTAATGCCGACAACATTTTTAGGATAGATTCGTATGAATAGAATATGCAGTCTTTGATTTAGATTGGTTTGGTTTATTTTTTTACGGCTTATGAACCTCAATGGGTTATTTAATGCTGACAAAAATTTTTATTTCTGGTAATATATTTCCTTCAAAATTGTATTGCTGGTAATAATATTTTTCAAAAAAGTATTGCTGGTAATAATTAACTATTTGCCCATAGCTAGGACCGTAACAGGTGTTACAACCCCGAGTCAGGGTGAACCGGGGAACACTAGCAATTAAGAGGTGGTTCCATGCTCCTCA
>OZ010609.1:72003153-72015653 GCA_963932145.1 Acanthosepion lycidas | reverse complement strand
CTTCTGACCCCAGCTATGGGTAAATAACAGAATAGACCAGGTTTTATAGCCTTGGATGGCAACTGGACTACCGCAGAAAGAAATGGCAACCTACTGCTGGAAAAAGAAGTAATGAATAGCGGATCGGATTGAGGAATCGGAGAGCCGAGTTCGAATTCCAGTCAAATCCATTACATTCACTTACATACTAATACTCTTCGGAAAAGTATGAAAGCTCTTCTTCTCCCTCCAGCTATGGGCAAATATCATAACAGATTGGGTTCTATAGCCTTGGATGGCAACTAGTCTACCGCAGAAAGAAATGTCAACCTACTGAAGAAAAAAGATCTGCCTCGTCTGTCATGTATCAAAAGATACATGATCGCCTAAGCGTGTATCACGCATGGAACATAGCTGAGTGAAGAAGGAAGGAAGAGAGAAAGAAAGAAAGAAAGAACGGAAAAGGTAAGAGAATAAAAGACATAAAAAAGAAATGAAGAAATAAAGAAGGAAGAAAAGGAAAAGAAAATATGAAGAAGAAAGGAAAAGAAAGAAAGAAAGAAAGAAAGAAAGAAAGGGAAAGGATGAAGTAAGGAAGGATGAAAGTGTTGTGGATTCCGAGATGAAATCCGGTCTCCAATGAATGACATACGCACGAATGAAATATAACAAATAAATATATTTACACAATAATGCAATTGGTAACACGGTTAGTAGATGCAGAAACGCGGTTAGTAGCAATAGTAGTATATATATATAGTCTGGTAAATTCAGTCTCGAAGTAGGACTTCCTTAGAGTCTACGAGCTCGCAACTGTGACTTCTACAAGCGGTTACCTCACACTATTACTCTGCCTCCAACTCAATCACAATCTCTGCTCTGTTCTCTCTGACTGACTCTGGGTATTTAACGGCAGCAGTGCAAGTACACACTGGTCGAGTCCACTTGTATGAATAAAGGGGTGGACCACATAACAGAAAGAAAGAAAGAAAGAACGTAAAAGAAAAGAGAATAAAAGGCACAGTATGAAAGGAAGAAATAAAGAACGTAGAAAAGGAAAAGAAAACAAAAAAATGAAGAGGAAAAGAAAGGTTGAAAGGAAAACAATGAAAGGAAAAAAGAGAACGAAAGAAGAAGAAAGGGTGAAAGAAATAAAAAAGAGTAAACGGAAGAAGAAAGAGTGAAAGACATATACACGAAAAAACACTAACAATAACAGCAGAAACAAATCTCTATCTATAAAACGCAGGATGTGTGTGTATATATATATATATATATATATATATATATATATATATAAAAGGCAGGATGTGTGTGTGTATATATATATATATATATATATATATATATATATATAAAAGGCAGGATGTGTGTGTGTGTGTGTGTGTGTGTGTGTGTAACGAATGCACTGCGGATTTGCACCAAAATTTACATGCACATACTCCAAGTTAGTGCGAAGGCTAAGACCGACTTTGCATTTCCCAACTCCCATTGATAGTGGAAATAGACGATTTTTTCATGCTTCTACGGCAGTTTTCATGTAGTTTGCGGCCATTTTCTACTGGCCAGAGTGAGAGCCTATAGCTGGCTGCCACGAATAGGCAGGAAGATTCTATTGGCCAAAGTGAGAGCTAACAGCTGACTGACACGAATGTTAGCTAGCATGTTAGCATGCAAAAAAATCGATAGTTGCATTCGCCACAAGTGGGAAAAATTTAAATCTGCACGGCACTTTACTCCAATTGGCTCATTCGCTTGCTTAAACACAACGTTGATTCTTAACCGCGGAACTGGGTTGGGTGTGAAAAAGTATTTGTTGTTAACATTCTTTTTTCATTCGGTTTTTCCAGTTACGAGTCCTTTTTAAAAGCTGATCGTTTTGTGTTCATTTTGTTTAGTTCTTTTTCGTAACCGATTTAATTTTTAGTATAGAGCTTAGAAAAAATTTGCAGTGTGAGATAGGCAAGAAGTAAGGCATGTAGCAACATCAGCACGGCAAAAGTCACTCCTTTAAAGTCAAGGAAGGGCAAAAATATTTTAAGTCAAGTGATAGCGATTGCTGTATGAGTCGTACGATTTTTTAATCAAACCCGGGCAACGCCGGGCCATGCTGCTAGTCATACTATAATTAAATAACATCTTTTTGTCTGTCTCTCATCACATACATGAAAACCCCTTGGGGTCATGACTATCAAATATTTAGTAGTTACGAATAAGACCCTGGAGCATCTTGTTCAATTTACAATTTAAGTATAAAGTCAAGCTGGACGTTTACTTTGTGTGCTTTAATTTAGGTAAACCAAATCTTTGGGGCTTAAACGAGTAAACACCTAAATGAATTTTTTTCTTGCCAGAAGCCCAAGTTAAGTTTTTCATTATTTTTTTTTAACCCAGTTTAAAATAATATTGCAATCGTATTTGTAGAATAAACAGCAACTGACCGAAGCCATTAATGCTAAAGCTTTAGACGTAATTGATACATCCTCGCAAAAATAAAATATAGGTCGTGGATTTTCCCTCGTTTAATACTGCAATAAAAACCCAGAAAATATCTAAATTTCTAAAACATGTAGATATTTGAAATCTATTTGAATTAAACTTCCCAAATATTTAGATTAAACATGATTCAAAATGTCACGATAATGATTATTTCTTCAAGAATTAAATACATTTTTCAAATCCACGATTTATTATTTTGTTTCTTTATAGGGCTAGTTTATTAGCTATTCTACCACGTGAGAGAAAGAAACAGACAAACAGACGAACAGACAGATAGATAGGTCACAAAATAGGGTATTTCTGAAACAGCTCAAGTTTCCTATTTTATATACCGTCAACTAACATGGCACCATATATGGGTGACATGTGATTTCAGTTTAGACCATGTCTTCACATAATGCAGGCAATTATATTTTCATTTTAAGGTGCTTCGTCAAATGTCCGGCATTCCCTATGCATAATTCTATATAAGGCAATATCTATGGTTTCCTGTGAAATCAATCAGATCATGTATTTATAAGTAATTTAGTTTTCCGTTGTCTCTTTCCGATGACAAACAGAAGTCTTCTTATAGTTTTTAATCACTTTGACACGTCGACTGCCATGACACCATATATTGGTGACATGGTGTTTCACTCTAAGCGTGACGATTACATTTTCATTCAGTTAGAGATACTCTATGCGTTTTCTGTATAAATCAATATCTGTAGCTTCTTGTAAATATTTGAGGAAATGCTTCTCTTAACTTACATTTTCACTTTTACTTTCACTTTCACTTTCACTTTAATGCTTTCTAAATAAATAGACGCTATAAAATATAAGTTCAATGATAAAGTTGGTATATGTCGGAAGAAATATAAAATCTATAATAATATTCGTCTAATTAATTTTGTCGCCAATACAGTGATGTAGCCAAAAAAAAAAAAAAAAAAAAATCCTGAACGATATTATTATTTTGGACCTTGTATAATCAGATATTGATGAAGACAGTTTAGTAAAATAAATAAGTCGCCGTTTACAAATCTCAAGTTACAATAATGATTTAATTTGGCACTATATACACCCTTCTGTCTGATGCAACCTGCCTGATTTGAGATTGGGCGACTTCTGGTCAGCCCGTGACGACCTTGTAAAATCTGGCCAGAAACAGATAGATTTGTAAATATCGACCAGTAAAACCAATAACAATGCCAAGGCTTTCAATTCATAATGACTCACAATTCGCTGTCCTAATTTTTCAAGAACCGCTTACCATTAAATCGGGTGGTAAGCGTGCCAAACTAACCCTAACCCTAACCCTGCCAAACTAAACCTAACACTAACCCAAACCTAAATTTGCCAAACTAATTTAGCTTGGAAAACAGCCTAAAATTGACATCCAAATTCACAAAGATTATTGAAATGACGATTAAATCTTCCTTTCTTTATATTTTCTTCTCTCTCTCTACTATCACTCAATATATATATATATATATATATATATATATATATATATATATATATATATATACATATATATATATATGTACAGGTTGTCCCCCAAAATTATGCACCCTTTAAGAAATATAAACTTAAGGGTGTATACCTTTTTGGGACACCATATATATATATATATATATATATATATATATATATATTATAAGTTAATAGACTTAAAATATGGTTTTTCGCTACACAGTTCCAACCATGTTTCAAAAATGCTTCAATTTCCAATTTCCAGTTCCAACCATGTTTCAAAATGCTTCCATTTTTGAAACATGGTTGGAACTGTGTAGCGAAAAACCATATTTTAAGTCTATTAACTTATAATATTAATGCTCTGTAAATTTACATTGAGCACTATTTTGTAAAAATAAAAATATCTATAAGAACACCGGATTATATATCTTACTGTTCTTTCTTTTTATTAATATACATACATACATATATATATATATATATATATATATATATATATATATATATATATATATATATATATATATATATAGTTATATTCCTCTGGAAAAAAATTATGTGTTTTGTCTTGTAAATGAACAAACCAATACCCAAGGAAAAATAAGGAGTAAAAAAAGAAAGAACTAAGAACCTGCAAATGAGGCGAAAACAATTGTCCAGAATTCAAGCTCAGAGTCCAAAGAAAAAAACCTCCAAAACTAGTAAAGCAAAAGTAACACACACACATATTATATATATATATATATATATATATATATATATATATACATATATATGTATGTGTGTGTGTGTGTGTGTGTGTGTGTGTGTGTGTGTGTGTGTGTGTGCCTCCCACATATAGTGCTCGGGTTAATAAAGTAATTCTTGGCGTAATGTGATTAAATATAGTTTAATGTTTTAAAAAAGACATTCTGGTTCAGGAAGAGTAAACGGTTTATTAACTGATAGGAGTTATCTCCCTTTGCATGTATAGCCCAATAATAATGATCAACTCATTTGAACTGATAGATCACGATAGCTATTAGGGATATGTGATTAAATATACTTTAATGTTTAAAGAACTTTATTGAGCATTATTATTGTTTAGGTAAGAAGCATTATAGAATACCACAAATAGCTTTATTGTGGAAAAAGGAATTTTCAACAATATACAATAAACGACATTCTTGTACATGGAGTCATGGATAATATTATACATTAATTACTATAATTTTTAAATTAATAACTATCTGTGCTCAATTGTTGACATTAATAGCTATCTGCTGATGTTTTAAGATTTTGGAATAATTCAATTCAAATTTCATCTGTCTGAGAGATGTCACGATCTGTAATTATATATAAATAAAAATACTTATCCTCTCGCCGGTAGCACAATCAACAGTGTTAAAGTGATAAAATTTCTCGATGTGACCTTTGACATACATACTGGTAATTACAAACCATATACCAAATATCTAGAGGGGACGATGGGTAAATTGTCGACATATTATAATTTTTAATTTTGCGCATGCGCGTTGTTTGTTTTTGATTTCGCCGGTTGTACAGTATAGTAGGGTCAGTTGGGCACTGTCTGTGAGAAAAATAGCATCATGATGCAATTCCATCCAGCAGAAATTTGGAAATAGCATCACCCCTTACATCTGGCCACCAAACTTTCCAGACTGCAACTCCGTTGATTATTACGTTTAGGGCGCTGTTGAGTAAGAAACCAACAAAACTCCAACACCAAAGATGAACTGAAGGCAAGGATTCTGGCAGCATTCACCAACTTAAATAAGGAAACTGTCTAGAAGAGTTGCAGGAGATTTCGAAATCGTCTGGAGGCCGTGGTTGAAGCCAATGGCGGTTTTCTTGAAGAAATGTACGCTTTATTATTTCAAGATATATTTACCAAAATTAGGTAGATCTACCCTGAGCCAAGTGGGGTTGCTGCTGAAAGAGCATATGTCTGTCTAAGGACACTGCACCATCCCACACAAGCAAGAGAATTCGGTCATGGCTGTCAGACAATTTTCGCGACCACATCACCCCTTATATCTGGCCACCAAACTTTCCAGACTGCAACCCCGTTGATTATTACGTGTAGGGCGCTGTTGAGTGAAAAACCAACAAAACTCCTTGTCACGCTAAAAGATGAACTGAAGGCGAGGATTATGGCAGCATTCACTAACTTAAACAAGGAGACTGTCCAGTAGAGCTGCAGAAGATTTCGAAATCACCTGGAGATTGTGGAAATGGCATGCTGTACTGCTTGGAATTTGCGGCACAAGCCCCAATACGAATATTACAGAGGGTTTGGGTTTCAATCTGAAGACAGTGCAGCGAATTCAGCATGTGTTGGATGAAATATCCAGTCGGAAACATGGTGTTTGGTGTGATCACTAGTGATGGCGACGTTATGCTTCCAATCATCGTCCCAAAGGGCCTCACAATCAACACTGACGCTTATATCAAGTGCCTTGAGGAGGCAGTGCCTGGTTTCTTTTGCGTGCAGGAACTCTCCGTACAGCAGACGTCTTGGAAAGCGGCGCTCCTCCATGCGGGTGACATGCCCAACCCGTCGGAGTTGGACTCAATGCTTGAGGAGTGAGCACGAATTCTGACTATGGAACGGAGAGCCCGCACGTGGAAGTTCCCCAGTTTTTAGTGTGTTTGCGGTACAGTGTTCAAGGGTCACAACCGTATAAAAGGGAGGGCAAGATCTTCTATCTTCTTGTTCTTGTAACGGCATTCACCCGGGGTGGGTTGTGCCGGCTCCAAATATTGGAGTTTCATGGGAATTTGGAATTCACAAGCGGTCCACAACCCACATGTATAGCACAAGAGATTTGATTATAGTGGTGAAGGTTTCGTGCAGGACCATCCACACTTTTTGATTGGCCGAATACAGAGACCTGGTGCACTAAGTTCCACAAGGTCCCCAAACTACCATCCGCAGGTTTTGAATTAAGAGTTGTCCTTCTAGACCAGTTGCCATCTAAGGCTATAGAACCCAGTCTGTCCTGCTATTTACCCATAGCTGGAGGGAGAAGAAGACGACTCACAGCTATCCCAGGGCAATAGCACGTACGTGAATATAATGGATTCGACTGGAATTGAAACTCGGCTCTCCGATTCCTCAATCCGAGCCGCTACCCACTACTCCACAGTGCCTCCACACACACACACACACACACACACACACACACACACACACACATATATATATATATATATATATATATATATATATATATATATATATATATATATATATATATATACTTGACTCTCCCGTCAAATTCGACGTATGAGGGTCAAGCAGATCAGTTCCCAGGAAACCGACAGCCCGACAACAGCACATGTGATTTGATTATAGTGGTGAAGGTTTCGTGCAGGGCCGAATACAGAGACCTGGTGCACTACGTGCCACAAGGACCCCAAAAGTCCCTTCGCAGGTTTTGAATTCAGAATTGTCCTTCTCCTAGATCAGTTGTCATCCAAGGCTATAGAATCCAGTCTGTCCTGCTATTTACCCCTAGATGGAGGGAGAGGAACAGGATTCACACCTTTCCCAAGGGTATTAGTACGTAAGTGAATGTAATGGATTCGACTGGAATTCAATCCAAGCCACTATCCATTACGCCACCGTGCAAGATCACTGCATTGTATACTCTAAGCTTTGTAGGCAGCCGATTGTTGTGTTGATTGAGCACTCTGTTGAGAAGTCTTCCTAATGCCTGACTTATTTTGCTGATTCGGGCATCAATTTCTTTGTCTACAGAGCCGTCACGAGAGATGGTACTTACCAGGTATTTTGACACGGTCAGCAGGGAAGCACATTGGACAGACCTTGGGCGCATCGGATGGCGATCGCACTTCGTGACAATGATTAGGCCCTTCCATAATGGCATGACTGACCAGGTCCTCTCCAGTGGTAACGTGATAGCTGCGTTAATAAGATCGATAAATCAATATCATAACATAACAATATTATATTAAACAGATACATACCCAGCAAAGAGAGATAATATTATATACTTAGCTAGCATAAACCATCTAGAATACATTGCAGTAACAAATTTTATTTTGATTCCACTGAAAATACTTGGAAATTTCGTTTCTAGTATCATCGAATGACTTTAGGCAATGTAAGATACATAAACATCGTTGCACTCTCTAAACATTTCTGGCAATTAAGGAATGGTGGTAATACACCCATTATTACATGGGATATTGTAGGTAAAGCTAAATCTTACAACAGGAAAGTGATAGGTGTAATATATGCCTTGTTGAAAAATTGGTTATCGTAAAACACTTAAATAACCTTAGCTTATTAAACAGCAGAAATGAATTGATGGTTACATGTTAGCAAAAAAATAAATATCTGTTGAAATAAATTTTTCCAGATTAATTTTTAACGTAAATTATGACATTTCTCTTTTAATTTTAATTTGTTTTTTAACTCAGTAATCTCGCTTCATGCTTAATACAAAATGACATACTTAGATTATTTCCATTACTCGGACTGTTATCCTCATCTTCATTGCTATATTCACGACGTTCTGGTGGTTGTATACTTCGGCATTCGTCAGTTAATTGGAATTTCGAACTGAACCCTTATTTCGTTCACCAGGGTAGATTGTACTAGTTCCACGTGCCATGCCTCTCCCGGATGTCTCAGATATTTCTCTTTAACACAACTCTCCAAGATTCGGTTCACCAATGCTGTAGCCTGGTACTCACAACGTTTTGGGTGTAGTCACTGCATCTAACCAACGACTTTACCCACTGGGCCATGTGCCCTTGAGGACTGAAGAAGGCCGAAGCGTACAACGGCCGAAACATTGTAAATATGCCAATGAAGATGAGGATAACGTTCCGAATGATGTAAATAATGTAAGTAATCATAATACCTCATCTTAGAGATATAGATAGATAAAATCAATGCTCACAACTTGAAAGATTTTTTTAGATATATACATATGAAATATAAGTCCTGCTTATTTTTTTTTTTTTAAGCATTTTACCCCAAGCAAGGCGGGAGCCACTAGGACGCAAGGGGTTACAGAAAATTTAGAGCAAGAAAATAAATTCAAAATATATATTTTTAAAATGAAAAAAAAGAAAATTTTACTTCCCGTATAATATATGGAATGCTTTAACATTGCGTTAATCAGACATTTCTATTAAAATTATGTAACGGCCAGTTTATACTCCACTTCTGTAGACTGTGTTGTAGATGAAGCAACGAGTCGTTCTACCGGTGAAAGATATATATATATATATATATATATATATATATATATATTACATTCACGTGGGGAAGGTATGAATCCTCTTTTTCTCCATCTGCTATTGGTTAATAGCAGGACAGACTGGGTTCTATAGCCTTGGATGGCAACTGGTCTAAGAGAAGGACAACTCTGAATTCAAAACCTGCGGAGGGTCGTTTGGGGACCTTGTGGTGGCAGTCCATCAGGTCTCTGTATTCGGCCCTTCAAAAAGTGTCGCCGGTTCTGCACAAAACATTCACCATTATAATGAAATCGTATGTGCAGATTGTCTGGGCTGTTGGTTCCTAGGAACTGAGTTGCCTGACACTCATACAACTTAAAAGTGTAGGCGTGGGTTAACAGCTCGCGTCGATCAACGACAGGAGAGTCCACGGTACATACATACATATATATATATATATATATATATATATATATATATATATATATATATATATATATATATATAAGTGAACATTGAATTCAACACTCAGAGGCGACAAGTTATCTCATGCTAGACATCCAGCCGTGAATGCTGGATTTTTCCTCGGCTATTTATATATATGGGTCAGTGGTGCATTGTGGGTAATCTATTCTGGCGGTTATTTTTACGGGAATGGCTTGTTTGTTTATTTATTTGTTTGGGTTAATTTATTTTATTGGTTTTTCATTTTCATTTTGTGTTATTTATTCTTTTCTACTTTTGATGTTTTATTAACCTGGTAAGAAATTTTGGAGGGGGATTTGCTTAGGCCGCTTATTTAATAGTTTGTTTTGGTTTGGGAAGATAATCAAAATTATTTATTCGTCCAATGTTTAGATTGCTTGCCGTAGTCTGTTTTGTATATTTGGCGGGTGGACAGTTTTTTTATTTATTTATTTGGATTGATTAGTTTTTACTTATTTTTACTTCTTATGAAATAGACAAAGTCCAACAATTTTTAATATATTTTCTGTTTATACGTTATTTTTATAGATAAAATTATTTAAGTAAATGCTCTGTTTATAATAAACATTATTAATTACATTAACCGATCTGAATGTCCGATAAGTTTCGTAGAAAATATGTGTTCTACGATAGGAATCGAACCTGTATCCTACACGGAACCATCATATAGTCTGACAGGCGATACCATTTAGCTATAGAGGAAGCGTCTGTTTAGCCATGTCAAATTACTGTTTTTAAACAACAAATTTCTGTCAATCTTTTTGACACTCCGGCTTATTGAGGATACGTCTATCCATATATTTGTCAACTCTTCAAAATATGTTAAAGATTCGTAAACACTTACAACAAAAGCAAAATGACAAAATGAGACAAGAGGAGACTGAGGCCAAACCTGGTGACGAGGACTAAATATCAGTATAATGCATAACAATTTTATTATATTCATCATGCCATTTTTTAAAAGCTAAATTTCACATTTTAATATATACGTGTATCGTGTGTGACGTCATGGGCTTAATTGTTACACTGGAAAAAGAATATATTATTAAAAATTTGATTTAAATTTTTTCAATATTTATAAGCTTTTTAAATATTTTAAGCATATTGCACAATGTTCCTATAATAATGACCAGCATGTAATAGTTATTGTAATATTAGCCTTTTTACAGCAGGGGTTCTCAAACATTTTTTCCGTCATCACCCACTGTAGCATGGAAAAATATCAACTGGAGTGCACCTGTATAGTAAATAGTAAATATCTAAAAGCATACAAAAATAGTTTGGTTAAAGTTTGTTACTGGTTCGTAAACCGACTTTATGATATAGCAAATAATAACAAAGGTGTGGTGATCACTTAAATGTTCCACACCTCCGCTTTCTTTAATGTCATTGGTTCATAAATATATGATACTTATTATATGACAATTTTGCCATCGCACGTAATTTGAATTTTTCTCTAAAATCACTGATTGGTCCATTTCCTGACCAATCACGTATTTTAGTATTTTTCTATATTTTTGGCGCCAAGCTCACTGGAGCCTATGAGTAACTATAAAACCCCTCTCGCTGTTAGCCAACAGCCAGTAGCAGTTCAATTCTTGGAGAATACGGCACGGCGCATATTCTTGTGACATTTTAATTCTTAATTATTACTCATTCGAGTAATCATACTAATTCCTATTGATATCACTCATGAACATTACATCTTTCTACACTGGTAACACACTGTGGAATTATTCTTTATTTAGCTAAGACTTCAATTGAACTTTGTAGTTAAATAACATTCAACATTGTACTCAACATTAATTAGCTAAACTTACCCTTTTTATTACGGAAAAAGGGAAGCAACTTTCTTTATACTATTGTTGATTTTTGTATATCATTGTTAATACAATATTTTATTAATGTTCACTGAGCTTGATTATTTTTCTCTCGTGTATGCTGTACATGATTCATGTGGGGTGTTGTTTTACAAGAACACAGCTTTCCTTCTTGATTATATTCACGGTGACCCTAGCCAACAATTCTTACAGTACCACTACAAAGGTAAGTAAAAAAAATAATATCGACTTATGCGACTGCTACTACCATATTAAAGAACAAATGAAAAACAGCATAATAATAAAAACGAAGGAATATTAATATACAACCCAGTGTGTCTGAAGATTTTAATTTTTAATAATTTTTTAATATTTTTATTGTTCAATATATATATATATATATTACCAAGACTCTCTGGAAAGCAAGATGACACTTCGGAAAGACGAAGTGACCCTCTAGAAAGGTGGAGTGACATCTTGGAAAGACAAGAATCTACATTAAAGCATGAAGAATACAAGAGACGTAGAATGCCCTCTGGGTGACTGTAGCGGGGAGGGAGAATATATCACCCATCAGACTGATTTTAATGGAAACGACCTGTATATGGACCCGGCTACAACGTATGATTGCGGCAGAAGATTTAACGGTTTACGCGGTTTAAGTATCCATAAGGCACGCTGGTGCAAACAACGTAATTCTCTTATCGGAGAATGTAAATCGAGTGATGGGATTATGAATCTGGAATACACCCACAGAGTTCGGGATTCCATCGTTGAGCGACAGCACCCTGGAGAAATCCTAAGTAAACCAAGAATACAGTGGTCCAAATGTAACCAGAAGGCTGTTTGGACAAATGTTGACAAAGAGCTTTCTTTTATCCTTAATAACAATCTTAAGGGTCACATAGGGCAACAAATCAGTTCCTTTTGTAGAACCATATACGACGTTTGCTTTGAGTGATTTGAACCAGTAATGAAAAAGACGAAAAACGACCAAATCGACAACAAATCCAGGAAGGAAAATTGCGGTCAGAACAGACA
>OZ010609.1:71995653-72000653 GCA_963932145.1 Acanthosepion lycidas | reverse complement strand
CAGTCTGTACACATCTATCTATCTATCTATCTATCTATCTATCTATCTATCTATCTATCTATCTATCTATCTATCTATCTATGTCTACTAATCTCTCTCTCTCTCTCTCTTTCTCTCTATGTATGTTTGTGGTTCTGGGTGCTGCTGCTGTAGTGCAATGGTAGGGCGCGGTCTCGGACAGTTGTCCCTCACAGCTGGGCACCTCTCAGTATAAGTTTCCTCAGTTGCGACTCTGTCCTTTGACGGAGTTGCCCCTGAGCACACTCTGCCCAAAGACAGAGACGCAACTGAGAGATGATAAATAAACGTGTTGCAAACCACTCAAGAGAGCAGTTGATTTACTGGACCCTCTACTGAGTCAGGTTGCGACACATGGTCGGTTTTTAATGTGGGAATCTAAGTGTCATCTTAGCCGGTGCAAGCTAGTCATAGCTGTGATACTACCAGCGCAGGTACAGATCCCTGTGACCGGCAAGTAGATTTAGATCTTAGATAATATCTTGAACTCTTGTATATCAGTTATATATATATATATATATATATATATATATACGTATCTATAAAAGTGAACATTGAAGTCAACGCCTCTAAGTGTTGACTTCTATGTTCACTTTTATATTTACATACGCTCTATCTTTGATATTGAGCACTTTATCCCATAAATATAGCACGCCTTAAGACTTATATATATATATATATATATATATATATATATATATATATATATATATATATATGTCTCGTACTCTACGTTATTAGGTTGGTGCAAAAATAATGTCGGTTTCGACGTTAAAAGATACGTCAAAAACCGACATTATTTTTGCACCAACCTAATATTTATATAACCCAAGATAATCACTGTGCCACATCGTTATGGTACACCCTATATACTATATATTAAACATATATAAGAAAGAAGTAAACAAGCAAACACTTTCTGGGCTTTGGTTGTCGGATCTGATAAGGTAATTTAATATATTACCCCTCTTATCATCAAAAGTCCCAACTCATTTTCCTACACACAATTTTGACTTTCATTTCAACCTGACGAATCTAACACACGTTATGTCGGAGAAAAGTGTTGTTTAAACGCTTTTCCAATATGTCTCATTATTTTCGTCCGATAGTACAACTTGTAAGTTTATCAAAACAAATTGGTATTCGATGAAAAAATTGGGGAAAGAGAACTAGAAAGATCCGAAAAGGGCGAAATAAATCATCCGGTGCCTTAAGTTTTTAGTCCAAAGAAAAAAAAAAAACAAGCGAATAATAATGCTAAAAAATAGAGTGCTCAATACGCTAAGTAGAGCTTGGATAAATAAAATAAATCCTAAAGAGCCAGGAACAACCTACGTTGGTTTCACCTAAACAGATCTTCAGGGTAATATATATATATATATATATATATATATATATATATATATATGTTACAAAGAGTTAACCATACCTTGAATCCATTAGCAATATTAATGCAATTATTGGCGAAATTCCTTCGCTAGTAGACATAATTATAAGCATTATACTACTAATAATCCACTGAATGATGAGGTCCTTATGTATAAAATGGATATGGTGTATCTTTTGATTCAGCTAGTACTTTCTAGTGCTTCACGCATTCATCATCGGGCTGTATTTTGTTTTCTTTAGAATCAAAATTGGAAGACGAAATAAATGTGTTTTTTCGACCGAAAGATGTTTTTAAGAATGAGCTATTTATTAACGGTTATACAGCATTGGAGCGTGCAGGTCGCAACGCTAAAATTCAAATATTTCAAGAGAGGGTTTTTATGAATTTTGTAATTTGGTAAATCCACGAATCTCTATCTATAAAAGGCAGGATGTGTGTGTGTGTAACGAATGCACGGCCGCAATTTTCGACGGATTTGCACCAAAAGTTACATGCACATGCTCCAAGTTAGCGGGAAGGCCAAGACCGACTTTGCATTTCCCAACTCCCATCGATAGTGGAAATAATCGATTTTTACATGCTTCTACGGCAGTTTTCATTTAGTTTGTAGGCATTTTCTACTGGCTAGAGTGAGAGCGTATAGCTGGCTGTCACGAATAGGCAGGAAGATTCTATTGGCCAACGTCAGAGTAAACAGCTGACTGACATGAATGTTAACTAGCATGCTAGCATGCAAAAAAAAAATCCATAGCTGCATTCGTCACAAGTGGGGAAAATTTAAATCTGCATGGCACTTTACTCCAATTGGCTCATTCACTTGCTTAAACTCAACCTTGATTCTGATTCTGCAGAACTGGGTTGGGTGTGAAAAAGTATTTGTTGTTAACATTCTTTTTTCATTCGGTTTTTCCAGTTACGAGTCATTTTTTAAAGCTGATCGTTTTGTGTTCATTTTGTTTAGTTCTTTTTTCGTAACAGATTTAATGTTTAGTATAGAGCTTAAAAAAAATTTGGAGTGTGAGATAGGCAAGAAGTAAGGCATCTAGCAATATCAGCACGACAAAAGTCACTCCTTTAAAGTCAAGGAAGGGCAAAAATATTTTAAGTCAAGTGATAGCGATTGCTGTATGAGTCGTACGATTTTTGAATCAAGCACGGGCAACGCCGGGCCATGCTGCTAGTTTTTTTATAAGTGTTTTTCAGTTAATATGACATGAACTAAGTAGATAGTTGAATTAACCGAGTGTTATTTCTTAGTAGTTTTTATCTCAGGAATTCTTTACTGCGGATCAATATATATATAATCCCAATAGGATAGAATCCAGGTAGAACTCAATGTCTAGGACAGAGTAAGAATATAAAATAAAAGGTTCAAACACTAATATTTCATGGTTATAATTTATTACATTGGAATCGTAATCACGATCCAATTCATCAGACCTAAAAATTCAAAAAGAAATTGGAAAATATAACTCCGGGTATAAAAAACAAAATTTTTGTGAGAATAGATGTGTGGAAGTCGGAAACAAGTGTGAGAAGGAAATGTCTGAAAGCTCTAGAGAGAGGTGTAGCAGAAGAAAGAAGAACAGGAAGGCCTAAAGGTGAAGGTGGGGATTAAAATTTAATAAAGAGAAGTTTTAAAGAGAGGAGTTAAATAACGGTTTAAATGAGTGAGATACAGATAAATATGAATTATTTTTCGATGCATAATTCGCTACCGAATCGCTGGCCTAAAATTAAAATTAAAAAACAGACACCTGAAACGTGTGGATAAATTTGTGGTGACAATACGCCCATTAAAAAACGATATGATCTAAACTTAAAATCCAGAAGATCAGAGAGAGAAAAAAATAGGGGGGGGTAAAAACGAAGAGTATTTATAAGAAGACCGATGTGTCAACAAGAAAATATGACAAAGCAACTAATATCACCTAGAAGTTTCAAAATAGTCTGTCTATATTTCTGAGATGAGGTATTATGTACAGTATTTACATTATGCGGACTATTGTCCTCATCTTTGTTGCAATATTTGTCACAACGTTTCGGCCGTTGTACGCTCCGGCCTTCTTCAGGTAGTTGGAATTTCGAACTGAACCCTTTAAGAATCCACTTCCCTAGAAGAACGGACCAGTATTCCAATAGATAATCTGATGGAGATGTTGACTTTCTGTACACAAACAACACACTTCGGAATGGGATCACACATATATCGACAGGATGAGGGCTTAGCAATGGGCTCGCCATTGTCACCAGCAATGGCGAATATATACATGGAATACTTTGAAGAAATGGCATTAGAATCTATATCGCTAAAGCCAACTCTATGGTTAAGGTACGTAGATGACACCTTCATACTTTGGCCACACCAGGAAGATGTCCAGGTTCTACTGGACCATGTGAACTCAATAAGACCTTCGATACAGTTCACAATGGAGAAAGAGAGTAACAACACACTCCTATTCCTGGATGTACTAATATCTCGAACAGAGCATGGGGTCAAGACATCCGTATACCGTAAACCAACATTCACCGGACAGTACCTCAATTTCAACTCCCACCATCCATACAGCGTAAAGAAAGGGATCGTCCGTTGCTTACAACACCGAGAAAAAGTCATAAGTGGCGACCCAGAAATGTTAGATAAAGAATTGGTCAGTATAAGTAGTACCCTACAACGTAACAACTACCCTGGGTACATGGCAGCAGCCCCACCATACTGGGATAGGCGGGTACAAGAGGAGGAGGAGGAGGGGGATAACAACACCCAGAAAACAGTCTGCCTGCCTTATGTGAAGGGGTTATCAGAGAAAATACAAAGGATCTGCGGTTCATATAAAATCAAGACAACCTTCAAGAGCTTGACAACACTACGCTGATATCTCACTCGAGTGAGACCCCCCCCATACAGGAGAACATGACTAAAGACTTTGTGTACGCCATCCCGTGCAGCTGCGGAAAGGAATATAAAGGAGAGACAGGCCGCCCCCTCAAGGTAAGGCTTCAAGAACACCAGAAAGTTGTAACGCGAGGGGAAGTAGAAAAATCAGGCGTGGCTGACCACATATGGAGAGAGAAGGGAGATCACCGTCCCCTGTGGGATGATGTTGAGATCATAGACAGGGAACACCATTGGAAAATTCGTAAACTTAAGGAATCAGCACATATGCTAGGCCACAAAAATCTCCTGAGCCGACCAAGCATAGAAATAAATACAATATGGGAACCAGTAATAAGGAGTGCCAGAGAAAAGCAATGATAACAAAGTTGCAATATGAGCACTGGTAAAAACGGTTTGCTGAAAACATTAGGTTTATAATACCCAGAAATTCATATACTCAAGGACACATGGCACAATGTATAAAGGCGTTGGTTAGATCCAAAGAGTGTGAGTTCAATACCCGGTTAAGGCAGTGGAGAACTTTAAGAGGGAAAAATTAGCAGGAGATAACTGATAACTGACATCCATCAAATATGGCACGTGGAACTAGAACAGTCTATCCCAGTGATCAAAATAAAGGGTTCAGTTCGAAATTCCAACCACCAGAAGGCCGGAGCGTACAATATGGCGACAAAGATGAGGACAATAGTCCGC
>OZ010609.1:71958153-71993153 GCA_963932145.1 Acanthosepion lycidas | reverse complement strand
GTAAGAAATTTTGGAGCGTGCAGTCGCAACGCTAAGGTTGAATTTTTTGAAAATTTAAAAGAGTGTGCGTTTTTTTTTTTTTACTAATATGGTAATTGGAGAATTATTTTGTTGTAGCAGCTTTTTTCAGTCGATATGGTATGAACTAAATTGTTCAATAAATAGAGCAATATATATATATTTCTTTAAAATATTAGCTCTGGATTTACATTGAGCTCTCAGGATTTCATCCTCCTTGGGACAACCCATACGGATTACCAAGTTTTTCATAACTTATATATATATATATATATAATATATATATATACAGTACAGGGCAAAACATGGACGTACCCATAGAAAGACGATTTTTCTATTTTTACCAAGACAGGTGAGTAATAAAATTCGTTTATTATTACAGGATATTAATACAGGTGTACTTCTGTATATTATACAGATGAAAAAAATGATTGAGCATTATTTGGTTTACAACCTTCGGGAACACAGTATCCTTTGCGCTGTCTTAATATTGACACCCTAACACTCTGAACTATTCGTATTGAAGCTTTCGGCACAAATATGAAGCAATACAGCCTGCCATTTCTAAATTTCTGGCAGAGTGAATTTTGTCATGGTGCGATTTTTGCCTTGTAGACGATGCCCAACTGACGCTGCTACACAGTGCAGTTGACAAAATCAAAAACAAACAACGCGAATTAAAAAGAAATAAAATGGCAATAATTTACCCATCGAAACCTGTATGTTTGTTCGATCATTCAATTGTACGTCTATCAATTTGTTTGTCAGCATCAAAGGTCTTTAACCCGCTATCAAGTATCACAATCTCTCATCCACATATAAGCAGGTGCACTTTTCATTCTTGTGTTATCTATGCGAACAAAGCAACTTGCAAATGTAATACATATCAATTCTTCCAAATTAAGCAGTCATTTTGTTTTACCATAGACGCTAGCTGAGGTACTTTCGAGTCAAATAAACTATCAAGTAAAACTATTAATTTTAGTAATAAAAAACTATGCACGCCTATTCCCTTACTAACGATGAATTTAAGTTAGACTGGTTAATAAGAACAATATATCCGCTATTGGTAGGTTACTTAATATCAAATATGAAGATTTCTAGAAAGATCACAATGAATAAATAGATAGGTAGAGATATTGCCGATTTAGAGTTGATTTAAAACAGTTTGTATAGATTCGATTTACGCCAGTGTAAGACATGTAGAGACTGGCCCATTTTGCACTAGAGTTGAAAAGTTAAACGTAGGTTCGATTTACGCTAGAGTAAAACATGTAGACACTGGTCCAATTTGCACTAGAGGAGAAAAAGTTACACGTAAGTTCAGATTACCCTAATATCAAAAAAGATGGACAGTGGTTCAGTTTACACTCGAGTCGTAAAGCTAGACATGGGTCCAGTTTAGATGAGAGGCAAAAACATCTGCTTTAGACGAGAGGAAAGTAGGTAGACATGGGTCCCGTTTACACTGGATTCAAAACGTTAAAAATAGATCCAGTTTAAACTGGAGTCAAAAAGATAGACCTAGATCTAGTTCACATAGGAGTCAAAAAGTTTGATATAGCTCTGGTTTAGCCTGGTGTCAAAAGATAGAGATAGATCCGGTTTAGTTCTGGAGTCAGGAAGGTAGACATAGGTCCAGTTTACACTGGAGTCAAAGCTTTAAACACAGAACCAGTTACAATTTAAATAAAAAATGTAGGTGTATGTTCAGTTTTCATTTGAATAAAAAATGTAGTTATATATTTGGTTAAGTCAAGTAAAATATGTAGACGTATATCTGCTTAATATGATAATCAAAATGATAGATGTAGATCAGATAATTAAAATGTTAGACTAGATCAAAAATCTAAATCTATTTTTGGAGGTGTCTTGCTGTAGTGGAAACGGAATGCAGACAAAGTTGCCAACCGCTACTGAAAACGGACTCCGCCACCATCGACCAAAGAGACGACGTTTTAGAGTGTTGTCTCTGTTAGGCATTTTCATGACGGTCGTCTTCGAGTATAGAATCCAGAGGTTGGCAGTGAATATTTCGGAGACAGTAGGAAAGCGTAGTTCAGGTCCGCAGTGGATATCGTAGCAAAGTAGCAGAGCGTAGTTCTTCATTCTGTCACCTTCGCCTGGTCAAGTTGCCACTGGTCCTTCTGTAGGGTAAACAAAGATGACCGCCTTTATACACGACGGATACAAATGTTCTGCGGCTTCTGATTGGTTAAACTTCTATTGGTAGACTATAAAGGAAGTTAAGTCATCTGGATTGTAAAAGCAACAAGTTAACAATTTAATGAAATAGTCTCTATTTATAGGCAATAGCAACCCTCTCCCAAATATCTTTGATAACTGATATCTTTCCTACCCTCTAATGAAAACTGACCTTCTAAATAAAAAATATATAATGTAAGTATAAACGGTCAATTTCCAGTTCAGTACCCGCGTTCATTTCTCATTAAAAATCTCCAGAATACTTACATTGATGTGTAATTGTATATTCTTCATTCGAATCGGGCTTGATAAATTGGATAAAATCTACCGTTTTGGAGTTATCGACAGTTGAATTTTGGATTCATTCACGTCGCGGGCAGCCATTACCGATCTTACTTGTCTCAACTTGTCTAATCACTTTTATCCACTAGGCCATGTGTCCTTGGGGACATCAGTGTATGAATTAAAAGGGATTAGTTCGAAATTCCAATCACCTGAAGAAGGCCGGAGCTTACAACGGCCGAAACGTCGTGAATATGGCAATAAAGATGATGCGAACGGTCTGAACAATGTAAATAATGTAAATAATTACATTACCTCATGACAGAAATATAGAAAGATATTAAAAATTAATAAGCGGGAAATATTTGGGTAATATATACCTGCAAAAAAAAAAAAAAAGAAAAAAAGAAAAAAAAGAAAGAAAAAAAAGAAAGAAAAAAAAGAAAGAAAAAAAAGAAAGAAAAAAAATAAAGAAAAAAAAAGGCTTTCAATATGGAAGGCTTTTCTCGCAAGATTCCTAATTCTTCACGGCAATTTTCTTTTAAAATCTATTTTAGAATATTAAAACATTTTGAATTGGATTTAAGCGTTATGGTTAATTTGCGATTTAGCACCCGCGTTCAGTTTGCATTAAAAATCTCCAGAATACTTACATTTATTTGTAATTGTACATGCTCCATTCGAATCTGGTTTGATAAATTGGATAAAATCTACCGTTTTGGAATTATCGACAGTTGAATTTGGGATTCGTTCGCGTATTGGCAGCCATTATTGGCGTTGTTTGCATATATTCGCTGCGGAAAGCTTAGCGCGGAAGAGAATGTAGTTAACGGCCTTCTTTACTGAGCTTGTCTCAATTACCATTTATAAGAACTATATTGCGTGCGCAATAATCTAGAAACGTGAATATTACACTCAATAGCCATTCCGCAGCGAATGTATGAGAGCAACGCCAGTAATGGCTGCCGCGAAGCGAATGAATCCGAATTTTTACTGTCGATAACTCCAAAACGGTAGATTTTATCAAATTTATCAAGCCAGATTTGAATGGAGCAAGTACAATTAGACATAAATGTAAATATTTTGGAAATCTTGAATACGAACTGAGCAGTGGCGTTAAACTTCAAATTACCCCACATTATTAGATTGCTTATGTAAAAGAATAATTTTATATTGATAAAAATATAAATTTTTCATTTATAAAAATGGACGACAAAGAAAAAAAGCATTTAAATAAATAAATAAGTAACAATTAGATTTTTCTCCTAAAATTTTGCCGGCATTTCTTTCATTTGCTCTCGCCACATAAATTGATTAAGATAGGCTGAGCGCATATCGCGTTTGAACCAAATATTCTGAACATTATAACATTCCTAACTGCAAATTAACCGTATAAGCACAAGTAGTACTGCTTATATACAATATAAAAAGATAGCATAACATTTATTGGTCATTCACTATGACTTTATATTAATGATTGATCGTTTTTTCACGGATTATCAACTTTTTGCATGTTATTTAAATCCAGAAAATATTTTACATTGCAAGAATTCTTTTTTTTGAAATAGTATTGATTTATAGGATACAAGTTTTACTAATTAACGCATAGCATAATTGGGGGAGAAGAGGTTGGTTCATACCTAATCAGAATTTGATAAACAAAAAAGAAATTATAATGTGGATATAAAATGGGGAATCAATTTTATATTACAACCTTTATATAAACTGATCCCCAACTTTGTGGCAACAGTAGTTTCTATACATTGATATTCCAGGGAATGTAAATAAATCTAAAAGACATGCCTGTGTAGCTAATCAGTATTTCATTGATTGATTGATTTGTTTTTTACGTCTTATCAACCCTTTGCAGGTTATTTAAAGCCAGAAAATATATTTAGATTGAAAGATTTTTGTTTATATTTCTGAGATGAGGTATTATGTACACTATTTACATTATTCGGACTATTGTCGTTATTTTTGTTGCCATATTTATTACAACGCTCCGGCCTTCTTCAGGTGGTTGGAATGTCGAACTGAACCCTTTATTTCACACAATGGGGTAGACTGTTCTAGTTCTATGTGCCATATTTTTAATGGATGTCATTTATTAGTTATCTGAAAGTTCTCCAGTGCCTTAACTGGGTATTGAACTCACACTGTTTGGGTCCTGTCACTGGATCTATTTAAAGGCATTTATCCACTGTGCCACGTGTCCTTGCGGACATTTGTGCATGAATTTCTGGATATTATAAACCTCATGTCTTCAGAGACCATTTTTTACCAGTGCTCATATTGCAATTTTTGCTGGACGGAAACATCATCATACTACCGGCTGACAAAGGCAATGCAATTGTAGTGATGGACAAATCAGATTATATCAGAAAGCTGGAAGACCTCATTAGCAATCGTAGCTACAAAAGTAAAAAAAGGATCCTACAATAAAAAAGGAACGCAAACCACTTGAAGAAGGCCGAAGCGTAGAACGGCCGAAACGTTGTAATAAATATGGCGACAAAAATGAGGACAATTGTTCGAATGATGTAAATAGTGTACATAATACCTCATCTCAAAAATATAGACAGATACTGAAGAAGGCCGGGGCGTACAATGGCCGAAACGTTGTGATAAATAGGGAGACAAAAATGAGGACAATAGTCCGAATAATGTAAATAGTGTGCATAATACCTCATCTCAGAAATATAGACAGATACTGAAGAAAGTCGGAGCGTAGAACGGTCGAAACGTTGTAATATATATGGCGACAAAGATGAGAACAATAGTTCGAATAATGTAAATAGTGAAAGATTTTTTGTTTTTACATTTTTGGAGGGAAAGTGTAGCGGAAACGCAATGCAGATGGAGCTGCCTACCGCTACTGATAACGGTTGTCAACTTCCGTCGGTCTAAGTGTGCTGTCTCTGCAGAAAGAAAGCGAATGGCTGCCCTACAAGAATAGAGCCATTGCAAACCCAGGGACGTCTGGTTATGAAGAAAGAGAAAATGCCTACCATCTTCCCCACGAAATAATCGAGAGTGGTATTAGCTATGATTCCTTTCGCTAGCCAATCACGAAAGTTTTAGACTCCATAAAAGCAGACACATTTTACAGGGAAGACGCACATGCTTTTATCATCTCTCAGTTGTGTGTCCGTCTGCAGACAGAACGCAACTGAAAAAAAATTATTGAGAGGTGCCCGGTCCCGGGGAACAGCTGTCCGAGGCAGTACCCACCTCATTGAACTAAAGAGGGTGATCGATATCAGGGTAACGGACGGTTGCGGAAGCTGGTCTTCTTTGTACTCTTCCAGTCGTGATCTCGTGTTCGGTGTCTTTCATGTTTCATTCCAGTGTTGCTGATTCTTTCTTCTCTCTTCGTTGGCAGGTACTCAACCAATAAAGAGAAAATTCGACATACACGAAACATAATAAAATATCGTATTCGTGGCTAAGATCCTGCATTTGACCTGCACACACGATATAGATTTATTATTTCTTGACAAATAATCAATCTTCAGGAGTCGACCTCCTTTGGGCTGTCTTATCCCTCTAGGGCCGCATTTTTCAAACTGTGGGCCCCGGCCATTCATTGGGTCGTGAGATAAATAAAATGGGTCGTGAAAAAAAAAAGAAAGAAAAATAAAAAAAAGACAGCAAACAAAAATGATCGCTAGTTTTTCACCGATGTAAGCTAGTCTTATATTTTATTTTTCTAAATATAATTTGTTCTACGCTGTTTTTAATTTTCATTAACGACATTCCTGTTGACATCAGATCTCAACTTGGCATCTGACAATACAACAATTTATCTCTGCATCAACAGTAAGGCTGATAAATCCGATAAAGTCAAAATGGAAGCTGATGTCCAAAACTACCTCAAGTCCATCGTTAACTGGGACAAAAAATAATTAACTTATAAATTAATTTTAACCCCCCCCCAAAGCTAAAATTCTCTCCATTAATCATCTGAGAGATTCCTCTTTGCCTTCCATCAGCATGGCTGATGCTAACCTCCAGGAAAGGGACTCGTTTCGTCTTCTCGGACAACTTTTCTCAGCTGACATGAAGTGGAAAAACTATATTGAATCTATTGCTAGGTCAGCTGCTAAGAAAGTTGGTTCACTGTGTCGTGCGAGACAATTTTTTTCTCTATAATCTAACTTACATATCTATAAGTCTACCATTCGTCAATTCTTAGAGTATTTCTGCCACATATGGTTGATATAATGCAAATAAGAATCAGCAATATTACTGGTCCTGACCTGGCGACTCGGCTAAAGTAAGGTTGTCTCCCTGTGTCTTTTCTATAAATAATTTGATGGTGATTATTCGGATAAGCTCTCCACTATGGATCTAGACTTTTTAAATTTAGGGACATGACTAGACTGACGTCAAAATCTCATCACTTATCAAGATGTAACAGTAAATTCTATGCTAATAGTTGCTTTTCTCGTTCTACTCGCTTTCCGGCTCCATGCTTTTCAACCAACTTTAATCTTGAAATTTTAAATGCAATGTCAATCGCTATCTACTGTCCTCCTGATTACTCTTTCCTCTTCCCGCTCATTATTAAAGTTTCTGTTCCTAATTCTTCCACATCCAGTAACCCCTTGTGTCTTAGTGGCTTTACTGCCTTGCTTGTGGAACTCCCAGCATGCAACAAAAAACCTCCTGATTACCCTTCCCGCTCATTATTAATGTTTCTGTTCCTAATTCTTCCACACCCAGTAACCCTTGTGTCTTAGTGGCTTTATTGCCTTCTTTGTGGAACTCCTCTCTGGCTCCATGTTTTCCACCCAAATTTAAATATTTAAATGCACTGTCAATCGCTATCTACTGTCCTGATTACTCTTTCCTCTTCCCGCTCATTATTAATGTTTCTGTTCCTAATTCTTCCACACCCAGTAACTCCTTGTGTCTTAGTGGCTTTACTGCCTTGCATGGGGTGATACCGATTAATATATATATATATATATATATATATATATATATATATATATATATATTTAGTCAGTTCTTATTGAGTTTATGGGGTACGCAGACGTGTGTGGGCGGATTATCCTGATCCCGTCGAGTGATCATTAGATGAACAATATGCTTCATGATAATGTCTCTCCTTTTCTGTTCGCTTGTCGATGTCGATGTATATTGACGTTTTTGAGACATAGTAATGAACTTTAAAAATTCGATAAAAAAAAAACAGATAAAAAAAAACAGATAAAAAAAAATCACTGGATGATGCGAAGTTAAAAACTGGAAGGGGTTGACGTTCGTGACGGCTACCGAGACTACAAACCAGATGGATGCTGACATCACCATCGGTAAAAACATCACCCACCCACGTCAGGTTCATACTGCGTCTCTTGCCCGCGAAGGAAAATCAAATATTTAAAATTTGATAACATTGGATAATGCTTTTCCTGATCGTTGTATCGTAAAAGTCAAAACTTTTTTCAAGTCGAGTCATCATAAAAGCGACGAACATTTGTAATATTTTCACAGCGAGGTTGAAACTTTACAATGCTTGGGGCCATTCGAAGTCGAGGATTACGTTAGAAAGGTATTTGTATGAACAGGTGTGGTATATAAAACTCTGGACTTGAGCATGTTAAGATTGTACTGACTGAGGAAACATCCTGTTGGGAGTCGGTTCTACAGGGCAGTGTTTTGTGGGAGGAAGTTGTAGCGGGCGAGCAGCGAAAGGCTTGCCACATCTCGCTTGTGGGAGACAGTTTGCAAGGTGGATAATAATTCGTCACCCACAAGGGCTCGGAGACACTTGAACTTTATCAAGACTGGAGAATGGGAACAGTACTCCATTTTTGGCCTGGTCTAGCTTTTGTAAAGGTAGAGGACAGTAGAAGTCAGGTACTTACTGGATTGTTACAGTGCACCGACCATTTAACTAGTGTCATTAGTCATGGATCATATGCACGAGTTCCACTTAAGGTCAGATGTGAGCTGTATATATATATATATATATTTTTTGTATGTATGTATCTGTGTGTGTGTTTGTGACTGAAAGGAATAATTCCAAGGATGATTAAATCCACGGGGAGTTCAATTTAGACTACAGAGCATTATAATGATGATAAGACGACGGAGACATTAATTATCCATTTTGATTATAATTTATTTCGTGAACACTGAGGTGTTCAACTCTTCAGACCAAAATCTCCTCCGTAAATGGAGGAAAAAATAATATATATATATATATATATATATATATATATATATATATATATATATATATGTGATAGTATGATAAAATGTAAAACGTTTTTCTGGCGCGTTTTTCCAATTTGTCAAGCTGTTTTTCCATGTTTATACCTTCTTTTTATAGATACAAACATTTAAGTAAATGTTCTTTTTATAATCTGGGGACGCAAATTTTCTATAAAAATTTCTGGGACATTCAGGCCGGTAAATTTCGTTAATACTGTTTATTAGAAGCAGAGCATTTACTTCAATATTATTATCCACAAAAATAAGAAAAAAAATGTATAAATATAACAATGTCTTAATATATATATATATACATATATATATATTGCTTATGTTTCGTCAGCATGTTTTCATTGAGAAATGTTTCATTGAACAATTTAGACAAGTTTTGTCTACAGACTCAAGCCAATTGCAGAGCAGTCAACGCAGCGTTCATCACATCAAATGTAGAAAAAGTAACTTTCAGATGAACATAATAATTATGCCTTTGAAAATGATGATACTCTGAGGATGGATGAAGATGTTTCATTTCAACCTTTGGAGCAAAGTCTGATGATCCGCAGTCCTTTAAAAGGGTTGTGGTGAAATAACTTATTACATGGAACCTTAAAGTGATCTGGTTTTATTCAAACATATTTGCTCTGAATTTACATTGAGCTCTCTGGATATCATCCTCCTTGGTTCTACCCATATGGATTACCTAGTTTTGCATAAACTAACTAACTAACTATATATATATATATATATATATATATATATATATATATATATATATATATATTGAACAATAAAAAAATTAGAATCTTTAGACACATTCGGTTGTAGATTAATATTCTTTCGTTTTTTTTATTATTATTCCATTTAGATTCCTCGACTAGTTTCGGCCGAAATGGCCATCATCGGTAGGAGAAATATTTCTGCTTGCTGCTAGCACTAAACTACAGAAATGAATGTCTTGATGGAGAAAATGAACTTTTGTCTGTAGTTTTCATTTGTTTTTTTATTTTTTTATCTTTTTAACATGAATCTTTTAACATTCCTTGTGTTGGTCAAACAGTCTCTTTTAAGTTGTTATTTGAGATAAGAGCTGGATAGATACATGCTGCTATGAATTCTCTGGTCAGTCTGACAGTTTTATTGGGCCTGGTATATATATATATATATATATATATATATATATATATATATATATATATATATATATAATCTGTTGGTATATAATCCAAGTGAATCCTAATAATATAAAATATAAAAAACTGATGGACAAAAAGAGTTCAATGTATTTATTATAACAGCATATAAATTATATAATAGAGAAATCCAAATATGCCTCATTCAAATAGCTATTTCAACCAACAAGTCCTATGTTGGTAATTTGTTGCCTGTACCAACATTGGACTTGTTGGTTGAAGTACCTATTCGAATGAGGTAAATTTGGATTTCTATTCTATGCAATATATATATATATATATATATATATATATATATATATATATATATATATATATATATATATATACTAGTAGAAAACATACTAGTAAAAAACACAAATATATGAACTGCAAATATTAACCTATATAAAATGATTAAAATATTGCAAATATTAACCTGTAAAAAAGACTAAAAATAATTGAAACTTTAATAATAAAAAAGAAAAAGTCAACTCTTAACAATATTAACTACGAACAAAGCCACAATGTGCTAACCGTATTCGGAAATTAAAAACATCCCTAACACACTCTAAGACATACGCATAATGCACACACATAATTAAGCTGAAAAATTGAATCATCCTTGATAATGGCTAAAGGGATAGCTGAAAGCCCTCGGAAATATAAAACATTTGGACTGTTTTTACACACTCTTTGTCCAGAAAAGAAAGCTCTTGTACGAACACAAGAAAAATTAAATTAAAAACTTAACTGTAGTATCTTGTCTGTCGTTTTTAATGAAACATGCATATATATATATATATATATATATATATATATATATATATATATATATATATATATATATGTATGTATGTGTGTGTGTGTTTAAGATATTTATGTATATATATATATAAATAAATAATCTATATTTGTTAGCTTCATCAAGTTTTTTCTTACTCAATGTTATCGATGCAGAGTTCCCTTGAAATCACCAAACTATGGTTTCCAGTCGAGACGCTTGTAAATCTAACGCATGCGCACCTGATCCACAAATTATCCGCTCGGATAGTATCTGACCGAGATTTCAAACACAACGTGTTCGGGCTGGATTGGGTTGGTTTGGGTTGGTTGATTTTGACATACCAAACATTATTGAGCTTTTTTAGGTCGAAATCAGGCTTTTCATATTGGTGTTTATATATGAGTCGATTAGCATTTAAATGATTTAGGGATAGATAACTATTGTTCGTTTTTATTTTAGTCAGTAAGCATTTACTTGGTTCCTGGATAGGTATACAATGGTCGTTTGTCCATACAGGTTTGATTTTTTTTAATGAATTCATTCCACGATAAAGGCGATAAAGCCACTAAGATGCAAGAGATTACTGTGAGTGAAACAATGGATAAAACTCTACTTCTGTTCAAAAGACTGGGGAGGTGTATAAACCGGGCGGTAGACAAACCTATCTACTCCTATTAAGAAAATGAAACTTGCGTCAATAGTAAATAGAAGTTCAGAGTAAGAAATATTTAGTTGAAGTATAATCTAAAAGGAATCAGAAATCCATTCCTAAACAGAAAACAAAGGAGAAACTTACAACTCCGATTCAAAAGACCGGGAAGACTATGAACTGGGTGACAGGCGAATCTATCTACTCCGATTGACATAGAAGAAGTAGAAGAAGAAGAAATAGAAGAAGAAGAAGAAGAAATAGAAGAAGAAGAAGAAGAAGAAATAGAAGAAGAAGAAGAAATAGAAGAAGAAGAAATAGAAGAAATAGAAGAAGAAGAAGAAGAAGAAGAAATAGAAGAAATAGAAGAAGAAGAAGAAGAAGAAGAAATAGAAGAAGAAATAGAAGAAATAGAAGAAGAAGAAGAAGAAATAGAAGAAGAAGAAGCAGAAGAAGAAGAAATAGAAGAAGAAGAAGAAGCAGAAGAAGAAGAAGAAGAAGAAGAAGAAATAGAAGAAAAAGACGACAAAGAATTGTCACAGCATTGTCTTATTTTTCTTTTGCGATTTTTTAAAAAATCAATTCACCCCAAGGAAGGCGATAATGCCACTAAGACGCAAAAGTCTACTGGGAATGAAAGAGAATGAAAAGAATTTAGAAGGAATCGGATTTCCAATCTTAAACAGGAAACAAGGGATAAACATATTAGGTTGGTGCAAAAATAATGACGTAATAATGTCGTTTTTTGACGTAACGTCAAAAAACGACATTATTACGTCATTATTTTTGCACCAACCTAATATGACATTTGGGCATATATATATATATATATATATATATATATATATATATATATATATATATATATATATATATATATATATATGTCATTTGGGGCACCTTGAGGCGGTGTAATGTTTAGCAAGCTTGTCTCGGTAGAACAGTTACGACTGAATATTGAGTTCGATCCTTACTGGGTGCTCTATACCTTCGGCCTTGTGCCACATCTAAGCTACGCTTGGAAAATCACTATATATATGTCATCTATATTTGATTGTATAAAGATATACTTGAGTTTATACTAGTCAATCCTGCTGAAGTATATTCGTGTTCTTTGGTCACCCCACAGAGTCCCCCTGTTTTTTATACTGTAAGTATGCTGAGCGGACTTTAGTTGCAGTTTCTGAGAGAGAGCGCTCTATCTGGCGAGATCAAGAGTTTTGAACTTCAATCTTTTGTTAACTGGTGCAAACGATGGCATGTTAATTTTAAAGCCTCTAAAACAAAATTAATCTCTATTAATGATCTGATAGACTCCTCTCTGCCTGCCCTCACCATGGCTGATGCTAGTCTCCAGGAGAGTGTCTTGTTTCGCCTTCTCCGGCGAACGTTCTCGGCAGACATGAAGTGCAAAGATCATATTGAATCCATTTCTAAATCAGCTGCTACGAAAGTTGGTTTACTGTGTAGTAATTGACAGTTCTCTCTACAGAATCTATCTTGGATATCTTTAAGTCTACCATTCGTTCATGCCTGGAATATTGCTGCCACATATGGCCCAGTGTTCCTAGTATATATCTAGACATACTTGATAAAATCCACAGAAGAATCAGCAACATTATTGATCTTGATCTGGCATATCGGCTCCCTCCCTGTGCGTTTTCTATAAATATTTTCATGGCAGCTGTTAGTACTTAAATTTTATGAAGTCAGGCGCAGTACTAGACGAGATCTCACCAATTTACAATTTGGGGGTAGAAATTGATTAAATCATTTTTGTTAATGTTGTATTTTTATCCCCTGAGCCGTAGGGTCACCTTGTGTATTGAAACCACAGTAGAAGTGGTGTTTCTTGGGCAAGATAGACTGAAGGATCCCAACCATCTCCAGGACAATTTTAAATTCATAATTTTTCCTTCTACTAGACCGGTTGGCAACCAAAGCTATAGAATCTGGGTGGAGAAGAAGAGGATTCATACCTTTCCCAAGATTATTATCACGAAAGTGAATGTAATGGATTCGATTGGAATTCGAACTCGGCTCTCCGATTCCTCAATCTGAGCTGCTATCCATTACTTCTTTTTCCATCTGTAGGTTGCCATTTCTTTCTGCAGCAGACCAGTTGCCATCCAAGGCTATAGAACCCAGTCTCTCCTGCTATCTACCCATAGCTGGGGAGGAGAAGAGGAGGATTCACACCTTTCCTAAGGGTATTAGCACCTAAGTGAATGTAATATATTCGACTGGAATTCGAACTCGGCTCTCCGATTCCTCAAACCAAGCCGCTATCCATTACTCCACCTTTTCCCTCACCTATTAATGTGCCGATATGTAAATATTGGTAATTTATACTTGTGTCTATAAATATTTATTTGGTTCGTATATAAGTAAACATATGGCGCTTACATTTGAGTCTATAAGTAACTGGTCTGGGAATAGTTAAATATTCGTTGTCTATATATGAGTGTCTAAGCATTTAGTTGCTTTGGGGCATAGGGAATTTCTGGTCGTTTATATTTAAATATTGTATACTATTTACTCCGGGTATTCTACGCCCCGTCGTCAGGGCAACTGCTGTTAGAGACTAATGCTTGAACCAACCTGTAGAAATAGGTGTTATCATGCCATTCCCCAGGGTATTAGTTCGAAATAAACGCAAACAACTTCAGACAGAATTTAAACTCAGTTCGTGATCTTTATTATTTACGTCGGTAAGCGTTCAACTTTCTTCACAAACACACAACTCAGAACTCTCTCTAACATATATATATATATATATATATATATATATATATATATATTTAGATGAATATAATATATATATATATATATATATAGATGAATATAAAAAGCAGGTATATGTAGAAGGAGTTACAACATTAAATGAATTAAAGTTTGTAGAAACCTTCAAAACAACAACTATATAATTTTCACAATTAATATATATATATATATATATAAATTAATTGATTTAAAATATGTTTTTTTCGCTACACAGTTCCAGCCATGTTTCAAAAATGGAAGCTAAAAGCTTCGAATTTAATTTTGTAATTAAATTAAAGACATTAGTACCATTTCATCCTCAAGAGAATTTTGGTGTAACTTATTTTAAAATTTACTGGGTTTTAAAAGCACTACAAAAATTCATAATTCACTGTTTCCAAGGATACAGAGAAATCTATTCATCTAGACAAGGGGGGCTGCGTGTTCATTACACTGTATTTTGTTGTATCAGTTATTAGTTACGTTTGAAAAAGGGGTTACGTTTTGGTAGGTGTAGGGATGTATTTTTCAACGAATTCTGACATCCGTTACATGCATGTCACCTGGATTTTTAGAAAAAATTTATTGTTAACGGCAAAAATTCTTACGGCATTTTTTCTATTTGTATTATATATCTTTCGGTTCTTTCCTTATATATATATATATATATATATATATATATATATATATATATATATATATATATATATATAAACATATTAATAGTGTTATTTAATTTATTTTACACACACACACGCACACACGCACACACACACATATATATATATATATATCAATGTCTGCTTTTTTATATGATTATAAATATTAGCAATATATTTGGCATATATTGAGGGTTTGTTGAAATTATTAAAAACCTTGTTTACAGCATTATTCATGTAATGTAGGGTCCAGTGGTGAGCCCATCGCTATGTATGTGAATAAATGCTACCATAGTGATCGTAAAATGACAAAGAATGAAACCAACAACTACAGAACATCTTGGATTTTCACAGGTCGGTAGACGAAATGCCATCGCCAGGCCAGAAAATTTTTACTACGTTACTTAAAACCGAAAAAAATAAATACACAATATATAAAGATAGAAAAAAAGCAAGTAAAATAAATTAATCCAATTAATTAAACAAATGAATAAACCTCTCCCGACAAAATAACTGTTAGAATAAATCAAAATTAAAAATAAATAAGCAAAAACAAGTAAAAATAATCAACCAAAATAAATAAATAAATGAAATAATAAACAAATTAACAAACCAATCCCGCTAAAATAACCGTTAGAATAGACTACAACAATCAATCCAAAAATTGGAAGAAAAATAGCTTTAATTACCTTCCCATACCAAAAACAAACTATTAAATAAACAATCAGAACTAATCCAGAAATATTTTGACCACGTTGCTAAAACATCGAAAACCGTAAAGAATAAATTAATATATAAAATAAATAAAAAACAAGTAAAATAAATTAATCCAAATAAATAAATAAACCACTCCCGCCAAAATAACCGTTAGAATGGACTACTCCAAATGCACCACTGACCTGTATATATAAATAGTCGAGAAAAAACCCAACACATGGGGTCTGACGATTGCGTCTATCATGAAACAGTCTGTTGCCTCTGAGTGATGACTTCAATATTCACTTATATATATATATATATATATATATATATATATATATATATATATATATATATAATGATAATATTTGGTAATCCGTATGAATAATTCTTTTTTCTCTCATTTTTTCTCTTTCTTTTCTTTTCTTCTCTCTGTGTCTTCCCTCTTTTACTATCTAAAGATCTCTTACTGCGATAATGTTCAGCGCCGTAGAATTGGGTCAACATGTCTACAAACTAAAAATATCTTTTTAAACAGAATTAAATATGTCCTCACCCCCTTTTTTTTTCATTCTACCTGCGCTATGTGAATACATGCCCCTTTGTTCTCTCCTCTGCCTCTTTTGAAATCTGTATAAATTTTGTTCATATTTTTCTTTGAACATGGCTAAATATTTATCCATTTATTTGTGTGTAATGTCTTCGGTCTGAAGAGTTGGAATCGAAGTTTCGATTCTAACGAAATAAATATCATCATAGTCTTGTGAGTTTTCATTTCCATGATAATATATATATATATATATATATATATATATATATATATATATATATATATATATATATATTATATTATATATATACATATATATATATATATATATATATATATATATATATATATATATATATATATATATATTGAGTCAATAGCTTCGTCCACCGCAAGGGAAGTTGGCTCCCTATGCCTAAATTTTTCTCGCCAGAGTCGATCTTTCAAATCTGCAAATCAACGATTCGCCCTTGCATGGAGTATTGCTGCCATATATGGTCTGGAGCCCCTTTTCTTTGTCTCAAGGTTCTTGATAAAATCCGAAGACGGATATGCAATATAATTGCCCTGATCTGGCATCTCGTCTTCAGTCGCTCTCTCACAGACGTGACGTTGCCTCCTTCTGTCTTTTTTACAAATACTTTCATGGTAACTGCTCCGATGAGCTGCTTTCGCTGGTTCCCACACTTCATGAATTTAAGCGTTCTACTAGGCTGGCATCTCGCTCTCACCCTTTCAATGTCGAATCTGTTAAATGTAGCCGTCTCTTCTACTCCCATAGCTTCATGTATTTCACCTCTCGCCTGTGGAACTCTCTCCCCTTTTTCTGTTTCCTTGATAGCTATAATCTCCAACTATTCAAATGTAATGTCAATCGACATCACCAGTTGCCTTGATCTATCCCCTATCCTTCTCTTCAATCTTTCCTCTATCACTACTATTTGCTCTCGCTCCAACTCTCTGTAACCTCTGCGTGCTAGTGGCTTTCTGCCTTGCTTGGGATGAAACGCTTGAAAAAAAAAAATAAATAAAAACATTTACCGGCCTGAATGTTTGAAATATTTCCTAGAAAATATGCACCCTCCGACAGGAATCGAACCTGAATTAAGCCTTGTTAAATAAGGGTCAGATGTATCCATAAATATGGGTTCGTTGGCAGGAATCGATCCCGTATCCTATGAGGAACAATCATTAAGCTTTGCGTAGTATCAGCGTTCAGACACAGGGAACTTGTGTTTAAGCAAAGCTGAATTAATGCTTTTAAACACATATTTTTGTTGATCTTTCTCAATCTAAAATATCTAATTTGTTTCCGTATTCTAACGTGAATAATAACAACATATAGAAAATTGATAAAATCCGAAAATTAATTTTATATATTTTTAATGGTGGTATAGAAACCAGGTTTGATTGCTGCCGGTGAACGTATATATATATATATATATATATATATATATATATATATATATATATATATATATATATATATATATATAAATGTTTGCATGTATTAACGTGGACACTGTGGTCAATACCGTATGATAAAGTGTGTTTTCTTATAGCTTAAAGGTAGCGTTCATGCCTGAAACAGACTGACGACATAGAGTTTTCATCACTTTTTTATTTACATGCGCACTATCCCAGTTATGGTTAATTTTCCCTCATAGATATAGCATATCTTAAATCTCTCTCTCTCTCTCTGTATATATATATGTATATATATATATATATATATATATATATATATATATATATATATATATATATATATATATTTGTGTATCTAGGCAGGTAGCAATTCATCGTATTTAATGAAATATGCACATATATATATATACATATATATATATATATATATATGCTATATATATATATATATATATATAAATATTGCATATATATATATAAGCTATATATATATATATATATGCTATATTTATATATATATATATATGTATATATATATATATGCTATATATAAATATATATATATATATATATATATTTATATATAGCATATATATATATACATATATATATATATATATATATATAAATATAGCATATATATATATATGCTATATATATATATATATATATATATGCTATATTTATATATATATATATATGTATATATATATATGCTATATATAAATATATATATATATATATATATATATATATATATATATATATATATATATAAATATGAGAATTGAGATTGCGTTTAAGCATGATAAAAATGTCACCGATTTCTACCTTTGTACACATCTATCTAGAAATCGAGTTAATGTTTAATATTTTATATATTATTATACCGTATTAATAATCTGAAAGTTTCAAATAATTGTTTTGAGTAGAAAATCACTTATTGTAAAATTATTAAAAAAAACAAAAAACAAAAAACAAAAGACAAACAACAAAAAAAAAAAAAACGATTGGTGCTTAATTACAAGGCCATTTTAAAAAAAAGTGCCCTTCAAATTAAAATTATTTAAATCAACGATCAATTAAAATTTTATAAATTATTATGACTAACTCACTAGCATTTGGGCATAACAAAATTGTCATAAACTATGCTTTTGGGCACAAAATTAAGTAAATTTGAAAAAGGTCAAATAATAATACTTAAAACTGAAATTTTTTGTTTAGTAGAGAAATTGCCGTTAGGATTAAGCTTTCAAAAACAGTTATTAACAACTTTTATCAAACACTTTAGGATATGGAGCCAGGTAAAGAGGCGGAAGTAATTAAGTGACAGTAATATCAAAGTGATCAAAAAAGAAGCATGCAATGCCATTACATCTTGGAGTTGAGTCTTTCACGTTGGACGGTCTGGAGAGATCGTTTGAGTTCAGTTATGGCAAGCTTATGAACGATCCATATTTGACCGAGAACCATATGTCAGGACACTTCCATTGGGCCAAAACTCATATGACCTGGGACAAGCAATGAGAAGGTGTGGCATTTTCCGATGAAAAAAAAAAAAGACAGACAGTCCGAATGGGTTATCTTATTGGCATGACCTTAGAAAGGAGAAGTTGGTCTTTTTCAAGCGTGTGGAAGGAGGGAGTGTTATGATTTGGGCGGCATTCAAATTCAAACAAAAAAACTCCAATTGTTTTCATTGACACAAGACTTGATGCTTTGTGTGATTAGAATTTTTTTGTCTACTTGTCTCTTGCCTTTTGGAAAAAAATGGTGGTTGAAATTGGTTGTTTCAGCAAGACAACGCGCTCCTGTTCACAAAGCCAAGTCCAGTATGGAGTAGTTTCAAGCTAATCCAATCAATGTTATGAATTGGTCGACCAGGTCACCCGATTTCAATCCTATCGAGACATTTTGCAAGATCTTGGTTAGACGAGTATACAAGAATGATAATCAATTTAATAACAATGAAGAGCTCAAAAGTGAAATTTTGAAAGCCTGGGATTCAATTAACCAAAACGACACTCAGAAATTAATCTATTCTATGCAAAATAGTGTTTGAAGTAATAGCCAGTAACGGAACACAAAGTAAATATTAATTTCTATCAATTTTCAGTATTAGTCACTTTTGTAATAATTTTTTTTAATGGCCTTATAATTTTTAATGGCCTTATAATTTTTTTAAAGGCATTATAATCTTTTAATGGCCGTATAATTTTTAATGGCCTTATAATATTTTAATGGCCTTATAGTTTTGCGGAATCGTTTTTTGAGTTTTTGAATAATTTTAAAATAATTGATTTTCTATTCATATTAATTAATTGAAACTTTAAGATAATTAATACTATATAGTAATTATACAAAATATTAAAAAATGAGCCCAATTGCTAAAGTTTAAAGAGAAAATTCACCTGGCGTTATAATTATTCATCGCACTGTATACATACATACATACATACATACATACATACATATATATATATATGTGTGTGTGTGTGTGTGCGTGTGTGTGAATGTATGTATATGTATGTACGTATATATATATATATATATATATGTACATATATATATATATATATATATACATACATACATATATACATACATACATACATAGAGATAGGAATAGATACAGCTGACAGATAAATATAAATATAGTGAGATAGATATCAATAAATTGAGATAGATAGATAGATATGAACAGACTAAGATAGATAAATATATAAATAGATATGAACAGACTGAGATAGATAGATAGATAGATAGATATGATAGAGAGAGAGAGAGAGTGAGAGAGATAGCGAGAGAGAGATAGATAGAGAGATATGAGGTGGTTTGATAGATACATGGATATATATATATATATATATATATATATATATATATATATATATATATATATATATATATGTCTCGCTAGAACAATTACGGCTGAGTGGTGAGTTCGATCCTCACGTGGTGCTCCATAATTCCGGCCTTGTGCCACATCTAAGCAGCGCTTAGAAATTCACTATATAGATATGAAGAAGAGGTATATAGAGTGATGTGAACAGACTGTGATAGATAGATAGATAGATAGATAGATAGATAGATAGATAGATAGATAGATAGATAATGAACAGAGATAGATAGATAGATAGATAGATAGATAGATAGATAGATAGATAGATAGATAGATATGCAGTCTGGGATAGATAGATAGATATGGAATGAGGCAGATAGATAGATAGATAGATAGATAGATAGATAGATAGATAGATAGATAGATAGATACGGAATGAGGCAGATAGATAGATAGATAGATAGATAAATAGATAGATAGATACGGAATGAGGCAGATAGATAGATAGATAGATAGATAGATAGATAGATAGATACGGAATGAGGCAGATAGATAGATAGATAGATAGATAGATAGATACGGAATGAGGCAGATAGATAGATAGATAGATAGATAGATAGATACGGAATGAGGCAGATAGATAGATAGATAGATAGATAGATAGATAGATACGGAATGAGGCAGATAGATAGATAGATAAATAGATAGATACGGAATGAGGCAGATAGATAGATAGATAGATAGATAGATAGATAGATAGATAGATAGATAGATACGGAATGAGGCAGATAGATAGATAGATAGATAGATAGATAGATAGATAGATAGATACGGAATGAGGCAGATAGATAGATAGATAGATAGATAGATACGGAATGAGGCAGATAGATAGATAGATAGATACGGAATGAGGCAGATAGATAGATAGATAGATAGATAGATAGATAGATAGATAGATAGATAGATAGATAGATACGGAATGAGGCAGATAGATAGATAGGTAGATAGATAGATAGATAGATAGATACGGAATGAGGCAGATAGATAGATAGGTAGATAGATAGATAGATAGATAGATAGATAGATAGATAGATAGATACGGAATGAGGCAGATACATAGATAGATAGATAGATAGATAGATAGATAGATAGATAGATAGATAGATACGGAATGAGGCAGATAGATAGATAGATAGATAGATAGATAGATAGATACGGAATGAGGCAGATAGATAGATAGATAGATACGGAATGAGGCAGATAGATAGATAGATAGATAGATAGATAGATAGATAGATAGATAGATACGGAATGAGGCAGATAGATAGATAGGTAGATAGATAGATAGATAGATACGGAATGAGGCAGATAGATAGATAGGTAGATAGATAGATAGATAGATAGATAGATAGATAGATAGATAGATAGATAGATAGATAGATAGATACGGAATGAGGCAGATACATAGATAGATAGATAGATAGATAGATAGATACGGAATGAGGCAGATAGATAGATAGATAGATAGATAGATAGATAGATAGATAGATAGATAGATAGATACGGAATGAGGCAGATAGATAGATAGATAGATACGGAATGAGGCAGATAGATAGATAGATAGATAGATAGATAGATAGATAGATAGATAGATAGATACGGAATGAGGCAGATAGATAGATAGGTAGATAGATAGATAGATAGATAGATAGATACGGAATGAGGCAGATAGATAGATAGATAGATAGATAGATAGATAGATAGATAGATACGGAATGAGGCAGATACATAGATAGATAGATAAATAGATAGATACGGAATGAGGCAGATAGATAGATAGATAGATAGATAGATAGATAGATAGATAGATAGATAGATAGATAGATACGGAATGAGGCAGATAGATAGATAGATAGATAGATAGATAGATAGATAGATAGATAGATAGATAGAAAAACTAATAAATTTTTTTGTCGTGTTATTCATTCATTAAATAAATAAAACAATTTTACAATATTTGTCACATTTTATTTACCTAAATATATATTTACTTACTTTTGATTTCTTTCACTACGTTTTGGGATTAAGTAGATCCTTCTGACTGAACCCTTCTACAAGTTTTCCCGTTATAAATGTTTCACTCAGTCTGCCATTGCCTACATATGCTCCTAAAATCCCGCCCTGTGTACGATGTTAAAAGAACCTCATCCAGCAACTCTCTACTCTGAGTGGCTCTTGTGTGTGGTATTAAAACATTATCTGTTAGTCTCTCTTGTTAAATACTCCATTACATAAGTCATTGTGACCGAGGGTTTGATCGTGCTGGCCTTGTCTGACTGACCCCTCTAGATAACAAAGCGCTCTCTCCCAGAATCTGTAACTAAGCTCGGTATAGTCCAGTATAATCCAGAGGTACACACGGTGGGTTTTAAACAAACTCAAATGTGCCTGAGCGAGCGTCTGCAATAGGGATCTATTTAGCCGACCTAATAGCCTGGCGCTCTCGGAATCGAGTAGCTACGCTATTTACCCTAAGTCTACGTTATTAGTAACGTCTTTTTTTTTTTTTTTTTTTTTGTCTTCTTTTCTTTTCTCTCCAAACCCACATAACATATGCTTCCGTGTAGGTATAAGATGTCTATCAACTCCCACTAGTAAACGAAATGAAGCAACACGGCAGCCACACCCACAATAAGAGTCGTAGCTGTAGACATGATTTTATGTCGGCAGTAGGCACTTTATGCTTTTTGAAAGAAACCCCCGTATACTAACTGCGGCTTTTATTCTACTGTACACGTGTTAGCCGACACCCCCTATTTTATTCCCTACCCACCTCAAGAAATGAAGAAGAATGGTGGGCAGGTGTAGCCAACGTAAAAATCACCTCCTCTTTTGTCTTCTGATAAGCGTGTGTGTGTGTGTGTGTGTGTGTGTGTGTTCCGCCTGCAATCGTGGAGGGGGGGAAATGTGTAGTCGTCCGCCGATCCTGTGATTTTGTCTTTCCATCTCTGGGAAGGCGGTGTAGTTTCCTCGCTCGAATTAGTGGGGGCGGCAAGGGGGGGGGGGTTGTTAATGAAAGTACGCTGATGTTTGGAGCGTGTGTTTTATAGAGAGAGACATTTGCTTGTCTGATGTTATGATCGTTGATTGTGTTGTCGGTGAGAGGATCCATAGTAGAGAGAGAGAGAGAATTGAAGTAAAGAAATAGAGAGAGAGAGAGGAGGGGAAAGAGAGAGTGAGTGAGAGAGAGAGAGAGAGAAAAAGAGTGTGTGTACAAAGAGAAGCGGGGATAACGAGAGAGATAGAGAAAAATAAAATAGTAATAAGAAAGAAAGAAAGAAAGAAAGAAAGAAGGAAGGAAAAGGAAAAACAACTTGAATGAAAGAGAAAAAGTCATATCGATATCTGAAGGAAAAGAGCGTAAGATATATAGAAATTAATATGGAAGTAAGTAAGTAAGAAAAAAAGAAAGAAAGAAAGAAAGAAAGAAAGAGGAGAAAACAATATAGAGAGAGACAGAGAAGTGGAAAGAGTCGCAAATAATAGATAAATAAATAAATAAATAAAGAAAGAAAGAAAGAAAGAAAGTAAGAACCATCATAGGAAAATTAGGAAATTATTATAAAAAGAGAGAGAGAAAGAGAGGCGGTAAAGGCAAATCGCTAGAGAGAAAGTAAAAGTGTCGGTAATAAGAAAGAAAGAAAGAAAGAAAGAAAGAAAGAAAGAAAGAAAGAAAGCAAGCAAGAAAGAAAGAAAGAAAAATTAGGAAATTATTATAAAAAGAGAGAGAAAAAGAGAGGGGCTAAAGGTAAATAGAGAGAAAGTGTCGGTAATAAGAAAGAAAGAAAAAAGAAAGAAAGAAAGAAAGTAAAAAAAAATGTTACTAAGGTCGTGAGAAGAAAATATAAAGCAATAAGTAAATAGAAAAAATGGGGAGAGAAAGGCGATTATGATAAATGAAAAGAAAATAGAGAGAAAGAAAGAGAAGAGGAGAGAGATTGATAAAGATAGAGGGAGGGAGAGAGGGAGAGAGAGAAGAGGTTGTAATAAAAAGGTTAAGAAAAAAAAAGACGGGCAGAGAATATTTCAAGTCTTGAAAAAAGAAAACAAAAAAGATGAGAGAAAGATGATAAAAATGGAAATACGCTCGAGTGAGTGAGTAAATGAGTGAATGAGTGAGTGAATGAGAGAGAGAGAGAGAGAGAGAGAGGGGGGGGGAGAGAGAAAGGGGTGGATAGCGGGTGGGGATGATGAATGCAGCCATCCTTAAGAATACAACAAACTTATATGAACAGTGGTGCGAGTTGACGCCAAAAACGGAACGAATTTTGACTTCTTAAATTAATCGAAGAACAAAAAAAAAAAAAAAAAAAGAAAAGAAAGAAAAAAGAAAAAAAAAAGAAGTGATAAAGTCACTGAAAAAAAAAGGTGTTAGGAATTTAAAGCAAGGGACGAGACAAGAAGAAGAAGAAGAAGAAGAAGAAGAAGAAGAAGAAGAAGAAGAAGAAGAAGAAGAAGAAGAAGAAAGATAAAGAACTCGTTAAAAAAAAAAAGAAAAGAAAAGAAAGAAAGATAGAAAGAAAGAAAAGAAGGAATGACAAAAAAGGTTAGGTTCGAAAGAACTGGAGATTTCAAGAGTAAGAGGAGGAGGACGCCATCTCGTCCATGAAAAACATTGTCGGGGAAATGTACAGAGAACTGGACGGACATTTATTACGAGGTAAGCGCTGACAATTCTTCTGATCGTTTTCAGTGCATGTTGTAAATTTTGTAAAGTTTATTTTCAGAGGTGATTCCGAGAAAGAGATTTACCATTTTTATTCATTGCATGTTTTCATCAGTGGAATGAAAGCTACAGAAGTTCGTGGACTCTTTCTCTGGGGATATTTACCGAAGTTCCTCTGCTGATATCGAAAGGAACGAGAGAGAAAAAAAGAAAAAAAAAAAAAAGCGAAACGTGCGAAATGAAAGTTAAATATAGAAATATTGAAGATTTTTCAGAGAATATTCTTCAACAAGTTTCGGGTTTATTTGACGAAGAAATGAATGAGATCAGTTCTTGCATATGTTACATCTATCTATCTATCTATCTATCTATCTATCTATCTATCTATCTATCTATCTATGACAGTATTCGTATTTATCTGTCTGTCTGTCTATCTATCTGTCTGTCTGTCTGTCCATATCTATCTCAGTGTGTTAATATCTATCTATCTATCTATCTATCTATCTATCTATCTATCTATCTATCTATCTATCTATCTATGACAGTATTCGTATTTATCTGTCTGTCTGTCTATCTATCTGTCTGTCTGTCTGTCCATATCTATCTCAGTGTGTTAATATCTATCTATCTATCTATCTATCTATCTATCTATCTATCTATCTATCTATCTATCTATCTATCTATCTATCTATCTATGACAGTATTCGTATTTATCTGTCTGTCTGTCTATCTATCTGTCTGTCTGTCTGTCCATATCTATCTCAGTGTGTTAATATCTATCTATCTATCTATCTATCTATCTATCTATCTATCTATCTATCTATCTATCTATGACAGTATTCGTATTTATCTGTCTGTCTGTCTATCTATCTGTCTGTCTGTCTGTCCATATCTATCTCAGTGTGTTAATATCTATCTATCTATCTATCTATCTATCTATCTATCTATCTATCTATCTATCTATGACAGTCTGTTCGTATGTATGTATGTATGTATGTATGTATCTATCTATCTATCTATGACAGTCTGTTCGTATGTATGTATGTATGTATGTATCTATCTATCTATCTATCTATCTATCTATCTATCTATCTGTCTGTTCATATCTATCTCACTTTGTTCTACCTATCTATGACAGTATTCGTATTTGTCTGTCTGCCTGTCTGTCTATCTATCTATCTAACTATCTATCTATCTATCTATCTATCTATATTACTCTGGCGAAGAAAACGGTATCTCTACGAAACTTCATGCCGGAAAAATAATTTGAACTTCTATCTATCTATCTATCTATCTATCTATCTATCTATCTATCTATCTATCTATATTACTCTGGCGAAGAAAACGGTATCTCTACGAAACTTCATGCCGGAAAAATAATTTGAACTTCTATCTATCTATCTATCTATCTATCTATCTATCTATCTATCTATCTATCTATATTACTCTGGCGAAGAAAACGGTATCTCTACGAAACTTCATGCCGGAAAAATAATTTGAACTTCTATCTATCTATCTATCTATCTATCTATCTATCTATCTATCTATCTATATTACTCTGGCGAAGAAAACGGTATCTCTACGAAACTTCATGCCGGAAAAATAATTTGAACTTCTTTCTATCTATCTATCTATCTATCTATCTATCTATCTATCTATGTGTTTGTGTGTGTGGCGGGGTGGGTGTAAAAGTTTCACGCGAAAAATCAGTCGTCTATTCAGTTTCATTTTATTTTCTTTCCATCTCGCCATTTATTTTACGGACGTAGGCCATCGTCCTTCTCCCCAACTCTTTTTTTCTTTTCTTGATTATGAATTACCGTGTCTTCATCGCGGGAAAATAGGCGTGTGATATCAATTTTTGTCTTCTCTACTGTTTTGAAATCAAAGTTGTCCCTCTGCCCCGACTGGGCCGCTAGTTGAATGCCATTTAAAATACATTCACACCTTTCCTTAAGCGCGTAGGGAAAAAAAACAAAAAACTGAGCATGACAGCCTCGGCTGGAATTTGAACTCGTATCGACGATTCCACATTTCGCGTCAATAGCCATCGACCTATGCGCATGTTTTCTGACTATATAATGACAAAGATAAGATGGTGATTAGGTCTTTTTTAATGTTTATCATCAGAAATGAATAAATCTTCGGCAGTAATATGACTTTTCACTCCAGAGTTCATAAAAAAATTTCAAGAAGTATTATTTATTACATATAGGTATTTCAATTCAAAAATTATCATTATATATATTATATATATATATATATATATATATATATATATATATATATATAGATAGATAGATAGATAGATAGATAGATAGATAGATAGATACGGGTATGATAAAAAAATAAGCATACTCACATCTACTAATTGTGCTAACGACGTAGGTTATTATGTATATTTATAAATATATATATATATATACATATATATATACATATATATATATATATATATATATATATATATATATATATATACATATATATATATATGTATACAAATATATATATATATATATATATATGTATACAAATATATATATATATATATATAAATATATATATATATATGTATACAAATATATATATATATGTATACAAATATATATATATATATGTATACAAATATATATATATATATGTATACAAATATATATATATATGTATACAAATATATATATATATATATATATATATATATATATATATATATATATATATATATGAATAAAAATATACGGAAAAAACAAACAAAAATCCTTATATGCAATTATGCTGTTTTAATGTTAATATAATGTCAAAGTCGGACGTTTCGGTCTAATAAACCATCTTCAGGACATATTCATAAAATATAATTAACATTATCAACTCAACACGACAAAGACGATGGACACAAGAACAAGACTTATCCAAATATATAACTGAAAGTTTTATATGATCAGCGTTCCGACGTTGACATTATATTAACATTAAAACAGCATAATTGCATATAAGGATTTTTGTTTGTTTTTTCAGTATATTTTTCTTCATACTCTCGGATCTATATGCATATATTTGCTTACATATATATATATATAGATAGATAGATAGATAGATATATAGATATGGGAACATATTGAGCCATATATAAATAAATATATATATATTCATAAATATATATATATATGTGTGTGACGTGTGTGTACGCGCGCGTGTGTGTATAGGTGTAAAATATTGCCTATATCTATGAAAGTACAATATGAATAAAGACAAAAAAAAGGTTATCTTAGCCGACGCCTTTCTTCATATCTGTGACTTTATCAAGGCAGGCCGCCGTGTAAGATAATTTTTACTTTGTCTTTATTTATATATATATATATATATATATATATATATATATATATATACACGTGTTGGTGCTAGGAGGCGACATGCTGTTTCAGGCTAGACGCAGTCATCAGGCGGCCTGACGATTGCGACTTCAATGTTCACTTTGTTATATATATATATATATATATATATATATATATATATATATATATATATATATATATATATATAAATAGAGGAAAAATGAAGAATTAAAAAAAAAAGAATGAACCAACAAAATTAAACCAAGGCGAAAACAATCGTCCAGTGTTCAAGATCCAAGTCCAAAGTTAAAACACCCCAAGACGAGTTAAAATACATCGACGTAAAGTACTCAATACACGATGTACTCTGAAGATTCGTTTAGGTCAAACCTAGGTACGTTTGCCTGGTTCTTTAAAATAATCTTATCTTATATATATATATATATATATATATATATATATATATGAATTTAAACGTTATTTTAGTGGATACAATATATTTGAGTAGATGCTCCGTTTATTTATTAACCTGCATATTTATTTATTTTCGTCTACCCGTCTGAATATTCGAAAAATCTTATCAAAGATGCAAGATTCGAACATTTAAGAAATAAAATTTGTTTATAAATAAAAACAAATCCATCATTTCTTTAGAAATTGCTTTGTTTACGTTAAGACTGTAACCCGGGCAGATACGAATGCGACGCGTGTCTCAAAAAGATTTACGTTTATAAGGCCCTAGTGTGGTCTAAAACATCGCGTGTCTAACAACGGTTTCTCTTTGTCAAGGAGGTCTCAGGTTCGAATTCTGCAAAATAGCGCATTTTTTATGTAATAAGATTTATCGAATATGCTGGTCAGTTGACGAAAATGAATAAATATATTGTTTAATAAATAAACAGAGCGTCTACACAAATAACTTTAAAGTTACACACACACATATATATATAAATCTGTTAATAATGGTTTTTTAATCCAATTTTCGAATTAGTTGTTTTAGGTAAAAAAAGTTTATAATTATTCATAAGTTCATAATTAATTTAATTTTTTATTACTTTTCACGAGTCCTGGCGAATGTTGAAAACGAATGTAGCAGCAGTTTCAAACTATTCAGAAACACACACACACACACACACACACACACACACACACACACACATATATACATATATATATATATATATATATATATATATATATATCTTCCTGTTCATCTCTCTCTAAATCTGTCATCCATCCATCCATTCATTCATCTATCTATCTATCTCAATGTGTTCATATCTATCTATCTATCTATCTATCTATCTATCTATCTATCTATCTATCTATCTATCTATCTATCTATCTATCTATCTATCTATTTCAATGTGTTCATATCTATCTATCTATCTATCTATCTATCTATCTATCTATCTATCTATCTATCTATCTATCTCAATGTGTTCATATCTATCTATCTATCTATCTATCTATCTATCTCAATGTGTTCATATCTATCTATCTATCTATCTATCTATCTATCTCAATGTGTTCATATCTATCTATCTATCTATCTATCTATCTATCTCAATGTGTTCATATCTATGTATCTCAATGTGTTCATATCTATCTATCTATCTATCTATCTATCTATCTCAATGTGTTCATATCTATCTATCTATCTATCTATCTATCTATCTATCTATCTATCTCAATGTGTTCATATCTATCTATCTATCTATCTATCTATCTATCTATCTATCTATCTATCTATCTATCTATCTCAATGTGTTCATATCTATCTATCTATCTATCTATCTATCTATCTATCTATCTATCTATCTATCTATCTATCTATCTATCGCAATCTTTTCATATATATCTATCATAACCTGACTAGCGGAAACTTATCTCTACGAAGCTTCATATCGGAAAAATCATTTGAACTTCTGTCTGTTTGTCTGTTTGTCCATCTCAGTCTGTTCATATCTATCTATCTATCTATCTCAGTCTGCTCATATCTATCTATCTATCTATCTATCTATCTATCTATCTATCTATCTATCTATCTCAGTATGTTCTTATCTATTTTTATGTGTATATGTGTATATGTGTATATGTATAAGAAATAAACCCCCACACTTCCTCGGTTAGAAGTCGTCATGCGGTATAGATTTGGCCTTGATTTTTTTTATCAATAATAGCAAACTTCTCCTCTGTGCCACGTCTATTCCGGCTCTCCACAACTTCCTCTACTTTGTAGCTTATTGTAAGGTTTCTGTTCATGCTTCTTTTTTTGAGCTGTCCTCTCTACAATTTTCTGTTTCCTGTTTTGTTCTTAATAAATTTTGTCTTTTCATTATTTCTTCTAAACCCAGTTTCGCCACTTATTTACTTAAACTCATCATGTATGTCACGCGCTGTGTTTCTCTGTCCTCTTTGAAATCAATCTGCCTTGAGAGTATCAGATTTTCCAAGCCATCCATCTTCATTATGTGCCCCATAAAAATTTCATTCTCTTAATCTTTGTTCTGCCAACCATTTACACCAGCTCGTCGGTTATTCGCTGCTTTAATTTAGACTTGTGAGTGTAAAATTCTCCGAGCCCTCATGCCGCATTAAGCACCCTAGAAAAATGTGTCCTTTCTGCTGCTATTTTCCCTAGAACTTCGTCATGCTTATATGTTCCGCCATTGTATTCTCAGCATCCTCCTGTAGAACCATATTTCTGTTGCCTCACGAATTTTCTTCACCTGCCACCTGTTAGGGGTAAATAGTCTATCTCCAATCAGGGGTGAACACATTATGAAAAAATAGAAATATATTTTTGTAGCAAAAAATTACCTTAAGTACATTTTCATGAAAATTTTCGAGGAATACATTTTCATAAAAAATACCAGAAATATATTTTCATAAAAAAATTACCAGAATTCTATTTTCATAAAAAATTACCAGAAATCTATTTTCATAGAAAAATTGCCGGAAATACATTTTCATAAAAAAATTACCAGAATTCTATTTTCATAAAAAATTAGCAGAAATCTATTTTCATAAAAAAATTGCCAGAAATACATTTTCATAAAAAAATTACCAGAATTCTATTTTCATAAAAAATTAGCAGAAATCTATTTTCATAAAAAATTGCCAGAAATACATTTTCATAAAAAAATTATCAGAATTCTATTTTCATAAAAAAATAGCAGAAATCTATTTTCATAAAAAAATTGCCAGAAATACATTTTCATAAAAAATTACCAGAATTCTATTTTCATAAAAAATTACCAGAAATCTATTTTCATAGAAAAATTGCCAGAAATACATTTTCATTTGTTCACCTATATTGCAGTGTAGGTAATTAGGTTACAATAAAATTTGTATTTTATATGAATACTAAATTATGGAAACTGAGATGTACTAGAGTAGTGCGGGGCCGTAGCATAGATTCAGGGTGCATATCATTGGTGTAGGGTACGAGACCTTTGTACCGGCCCTGTGTATTATGGTACTCTATTGTCTACACTAGGTTTTTAAATATTGAATTCTATAACTTGATCACCATTTATCGGGACCACAGCACTGGAGGAAGACAACAACTTTTATATGAATAATACGTTATGAAAATCGAGATTTACTAGAGTTAGGGGGGGGCGTATCATAGATTCTCATGGAGACCCTTACACTGACCCTTCATATTATTATGATATGATTTAAGCACATGGGAGGAAACACCGTAAGATCTCCGTACATTTTTATAAACTATTAGGTTAGTGCAAAAATAATGTCGTTTTCTCACATATGTTACTATGCGAGAAAACGACATTGTTTTTGCACCAACGTAATAACAATTTGAGAATCTTAAACATTGACGGCTTTTGGCCATATCATGTTGAAACTCAGATTCTTGTACGATTTCCGAAGTTAAGCAAAGTCGAGTCTGGTCAGTATTTAGATCAGTGGTTTTCAACCAGGGTTCCACGGAACCCTAGCGTTCCGCCCAGTAAAGCCCAGGGGTTCCGCAAGAAGTTACACAAGTACTATGATTGACAGTAATTTTTAATTCTCCTCTGCAGATATATGTGTTTAGGTACCTCCACTAAATCAATAACAAAACATAATACATGTTTAATAACCGTAGAAGCAAGATTAAAATTGCATATGTACGTAGACAAATATTTTTACAGTTTGTCTTTGTATTTTTTTGAAGATGAGTATATTTATTTTATTTTGATAATTGAATGTTTTTTTTTTTGCATAAGACAATTAATTTATTGCAGGGGTTCTTCGAGCCACTGGAATATTTCTTTATGGTTCCGCTCCAGTAAAAAGGTTGAAAACTACTGACTTAGATGAATGACCGTTTGGGTAACACCGGCAAATCTAAGCACGTGGGTTGAAACATTTACTGTAAGCTCCTCATACATCCTACAAACTGTTTCAGAACCATAACGCCCTGAACGCTTACGGCCATATAACCTACGATCACCAAAGTTAAGCAACATCGACCGTGGTCAGTACCTAGATGAGTTACTGCTTTGGGAATACCAGATGCTGTAAGCTTAGATGTGCGGGTGGTGTCACGGCTCGGAATTGGAAATCGGAGTGAGGAGTTCGAATTCCAGTAGGGTTCATTATATTCACTTACGCACAAATAATTTTAGGAAAGGTATGAATTCACCACTTCTCCCCCCAGCTATGGGTTAATTAGTAGGTCTTGTATCTGTAAAAATCGTTATTATCTAAAAATATACTTACAATCTAAAAATATTCGCCGGCTTTAAATAACCTGCAAAGGATTCATCCACCGTAAAAAATAAACATCCCCCCAAAGCAAAAAACCCCCCAAAAACAAAACAAAAAAACACACAAAACAAAACAAAAAATCAATCTGTATTTTGGCCTAAAACGTTCAGCTTACAAGCTCTGTTTATACCTAACCGTATCTGGTATGTTTTTTATATAGTCCTGACCTGGCATCTCGGCTTCATTAACTTACCCACCGCCGTAAAGTTGCCTCCCTTTGCCCTTTCTATAAATACATTCATGGTATTCGTTCGGATCAACCCTTCACTAGGGTACTTAGACTTTATGAATTTAAACGCAGTACTAGATTGGCAGCTAGGTATAGTAGAATTGGCTAAATGCAACCGTAAGTTCTATGCTAACAGTTTCTTATCTCGCACTTCTCACTTGTGGATCTCTCTTCTGGCTTCATGCTTCCCAACCAACTTTAATCTTCAAAAATTTAAATGAAGCGTTAATCTTTATTTTCCTGATTCTTCTTCTTTTGTTTACGTTTTTCATAATGTTTTCTGGTTTCTAATTCTTTCATACACAGTAACCCCTTGTGTCTTAGTGGCTTTACTGCCTTGCTTGGGGTGAAAATGTATAAATATTGTCACATCATTACTTACACTATTTATATTCAGGCTATTTTCCTCATCTTTGTTGTTGTTATCAAAACGTTTCGACTGATGTCCCATCCAGCCTTCATCAGGTGTATATCGATCTGTGTAACCTACAGAGAATGAATTTCTGAGAAGAGGAGTTATCATTATTTACACTATTTATATTCGGAATATTGTCTTCATCTTTGCTGTTTTTATCACAACGTTTCGGTTGGTGTGCTCTCCGGCATTCTTCAGCCACATGATTTGTTATGATTAACAAGCCATTGAAAAATGTTTCCCTTCATGTTCAATACAACTCTGAAGGCGATCAGCAACACCTCTACAACCCATTTGACACATTTCTACATTCATTTCAGAAAATTTATCAGAAATTGGTTGTTTCAATTCAAGGTTTCTCTAACGACCAATTGTGGGACAAGACCAGACAAGCCATAATCGAGATTGACATCAAGAAACGGGAATTAGAATAGATCGGCCACACACTTCGCAGGCCTTCTTCTTGTGTCACCAGGCAGACCTTTGACTGAAATCCACAAGGGAAGCGAAAAGTGGGTCGACCTAAACAGTTTTGGCGCAGAAGTGTTGACGCATAGGTGAAGGCAGCCGGTACGACGTGGGTCGAGCTGAACAGGATCGTCCGGAACCGCATCCGTTGGAGAGGTATCCCAAGGAATCAAGAGGTATAATAAAATAAAATAATTCAGGAATTGTTATCGATTTGAGTCTGTAAACAAGGTCTTTTAGCAGAAGAAAAAGTCTGGTGGTATTAGGCCTGGTAATCCTAATGGTCACTCAATTGCTTCATGTCGTCATGTCCAGCTCAGGCTGGAAAAAGGGTGTTATATTTGTGTCCCCCCTCCCTCGCATATTGTCAAAGTGTATGCATAAATGTATATATTGTCTGTATTTAGGCGGCAAATGTTCTTCAAGGCGAATGTTATTAAAGATAACAGACATTTTGTGACGATTAATTTTATTGATCGTCTTTTACAAATTGCGAATAATCCTATAATTTTTTTTATCTTTCTTTTTTCTTTATATTTCATTCTCTGGTGAAGCTTGTATAAAAGCGAAACATGTCAGATTTATAAACGTTCCTTATTTGTTCCTTATCTTATTGCACACACTCAGACACACACATACACACACACAAATATATATATATATATATATATATATATATATATATATATATATATATATATAGATAGGCATTTTTGTCAGTTTAAACCTGTAACCAAGATCTTTCAGCGGACTACACAAAAGAAAATCTGGTGAT
>OZ010609.1:71820653-71953153 GCA_963932145.1 Acanthosepion lycidas | reverse complement strand
ACCAACTTAAAACTAAATTCTAATAGCATGAACATTTAAAGTTGTCTGTTTCTTAATATAATTATTTTTTTGAATTTGTAGGCCTGATGAATTGGATCGTGATTACGATTCCAATGTAATAAATTATAACCATGGAATATTAGTGTTTGAGACTTTTATATTATATTCTTGCTCTTTCCTGGACATGGAGCTCTACCTGGATTATATATATACATGAGAATTGATTATAGTCGTGAAGCTTTCGTGCAGAACCATCCACAACTTTTGAAGGGCCGAATACAGAGACCTGGTGCAGTACATGCCACAAAGTTCCCAAACAACCCTCGACAGCTTTTGAATTCAGAATCCTAGACCAGTTGCCATCCAAGGCTATAGAACCCAGTATGTCCTGCTATTTTACCCATAGCTGAAGGGAGAAGAAGATGATTCAAACCTTTCCCAAGGGTATTAACACGTAAGTGAATGTAGTGGATTCGACTGGAATTCGAACTCGGCTCTCCAATTCCTCAATCCAAGCCGATATCCATTACGCCACCGTGGCTCCTCAGTATATATATAGTACAGGTAGAAAACTGTGGTATATAATCAAAGTGGGTCCTAATATTATCAAATATTTAAAATGATCAACAAAAAGACGTCAATGTATTTATTGTGGCAGAGTATGTAAATAACACAACAGAGAAATTCTAAATTACATTATAGATATATCCATGACGTAATTTTTGATATCTCTGTTGTGTAATATATATATATATATATATATATATATATATATATATATATATATATATATATATATATATATATATATATATATATATATATATATATATATATATATATAAATAAATAATGAAAACAGACCGATTAATTTAACATTGAGCTCGCTGGATTTCATCGTCCTTGGGATTATCCAAATGAATTACCAAGTTTTTCATTTTTCCTATATATATATATGAAAATATAAGAGCGGCATTTTCTACTGGCCAGAGTGAGAGCCTATAGCTGGCTGCCACGAAGAGGCAGGAAGATTCTATTGGCCAGCATGAGAGTCAACAGTTGACTGACACGAATTTTAATCTGCATGGCACTTTGCTCCAATATATATATATATATATATATATATATATATATATATATATATATATATAGTGTTGACAATTGAATTGTTGCAAACGAATTTTGCTGTTGAGACCGGCACTTTGTAGCTCGCATTACGCGAACAACTCTGTTATCTGTGTCTATTCAAATCTATCTATCAATCAGTCTAATCACATCTATCTATCTATCTATCTATCTATCTATCTATCTATCTATCTATCTATCTATCTATCTATCTATTCAAATCTATCTGTCAGTGTAATCGTATCTATCTATCTATCTATCTATCTATCTATCTATCTATCTGTGTCTATTCAAATCTATCAATCAGTCTAATCACATCTATCTATCTATCTATCTATCTATCTATCTATCTATCTATCTATCTATCTCTGTCTCTTCATATCAATTTGAGCCTGGAACGCTCATTGTCCGATTGTTCGTTGGCTGCAATAATGTCGCCCACTTTCAAGCCGTCCATGTCTCTTAAAAGCGTTGCACTTTGGTCATAATATTCCCTTTCATGTAGACTGCAGTTGCGCCATAACATTTCGCTCTTTACCGTGCGGCCTTACATCGACATATGCAGTAACGTGGATGTCGTGAAAAAAACAGCTTCAAAAAAAAAAAAAGAAAAAAAAAAAAAAAAGGAAGGGAAAATGGGTAAATATTGTACATACATGAACGTTGTTTATAAAACATCTCTCCATCCTGTTTAGGCCGGCAGGGTTTTTCAAAAAAATTAATGATAAAATATAATTTCATGTCAGTATCAATCTATTCCATATCTTTATCGCCCTCACTACAGAGGCCGTATCTATCTATCTATCTATCTATCTATCTATCTATATATCTATCGCAGTCCTTTTCATATCTATCTATCTATCTATCTATCTATCTATCTATCTATCTATCTATCGCAGTCCTTTTCATATCTATCTATCTATCTATCTATCTATCTATCTATCTATCTATCTATCTATCTATATATATATATATATCTATCTATCTCAGTCTGTACATATCTATCTATCTATCTATCTATCTATCTATCTCAGTCTGTTTATATCTATCTATCTATCTATCTATCTATCTATCTATCTATCTATCTATCTATCTATATCAATGTGTTCATATCTATCTATCTATCTATCTACCTATCTATCTATCTATATGTACGTTTATCTATCTATTGCAGTCCTTTTCATATCTATCTATCTATCTATCTATCTATCTATCTATCTATCTATCTCAGTTTGTCCAAATATTTACCTCTACCTGTTCCTCCTACTCCACCCCCACCTGTTATTCCTTCTCGATTACCCTTCCTTCCTTCCTTCCTTCCTTCCTTCCTTCCTTCCTTCCTTCCTTCCTTCCTTCCTTCCTTCCTTCCTTCCATCCATTCACTCTCTCTCTCTATATATATATATGTGAAACCCTCTTTTCCTTCAGACTTTCCTGCATATTTCTTAAGTGCAAATACTCGACTGTGTCCGGGTGAGGCGAATGAAATTTGCTAAAAACATATTTTAATGAAAAACAAAACACCTACGTTTTTTCTTTTCCTCTTTATGTCAACACACACACACACACACACACACACACACACACACACACACACATATATATATATATATATATATATATAGAGAGAGAGAGAGAGAGAGAGATAGATAGATATTGAAGTTATTTGGTAATCCGCATGAAGAATTCGAAGTAGGATTTAAGGATTGTAATGGTTAACAAGCTTGTCTCGTTAGAACAATTACGACTGAGTAGTGAGTTCGATCCTCACTGGGTGCCCCATACTTTCGGCCTTGTGCCACATCTAAGCTCCGCTTGTAAAATCATTTGGGGCACCTCGAGGCGGTGTAGTGGTTAGCAAGCTTGTCTCGCTAGAACAATTACAACTGAGTAGTGAGTTCGATCCTCACTAGGTGCCCCATACTTTCGGCCTTGTGCCACATCTAAGCTATGCTTGGAAAATCACTATGTATATATATATATATACAGAGTACGAGATAGAGACTTTGAGTGAGTGAGAGAGAGAGAGAGTGATTGAGAAAAAGAGAGAGAGTGAGAAAGTGTTTGAGAGAGAGAGAATCGATGAAAGAGAGAGATAAAATGAGAGAGAGGGTGTGTGTGGCAGCGAGAGACAGCGAGAGAGAGAGATACAGTATGTGTGTGTGTCTTTAAAGTAGTTCTCCATATTTCCTTTCTCATACTTTCTAGTTTCCAAGCAATCTAAATTTCCTCGTTAGAATCAGAACTGACTTCATCTTTAAAATTTATTTAAAAATCATTACGAAAGTGGATCAATAAGTCCGAAGCCTGAAACTTTTTTTTTTTTTGTTGTTAAATTTAACTGTGAACATTCGATTTTTGTACTTAATGGAAACGCGTTTCGTAAAATGAATGTGAGGACATAAAAAATAAATTCATTCTTTCTCAACGAGGATTTATTCCTCTCTATGCGCCGGAGATAAGATCAAGAAATATATGATCGATAGGAACAGACATGACTATCTATCTATCTATATATATATATATATATATATATATATATATATATATATAAATATATAAAAGGCAGGATGTGTGTGTGTGTGTAACGAATGCTCGGTCACTATTTTCGACGGATTTGCACCAAAATTTACATGCACATGCTTCAAGTTAGCGGGAAGTCCAAGACCGACTTTGCATTTCCCAACTCCCATCGATAGTGGAAATAATCGATTTTTTCATGCTTCTACGGCAGTTTTCATGTAGTTTGCGGCCATTTTCTACTGGCCAGAGTGACAGCCAATAGCTTTTTAGAGATACAAATATTTAAGTAAATGCTCCGTTTATAATAAACAGTATTAAACAACATTTACCGGCCTGAATGTCCGAGAAAATATTCGTCCTCCAACAGGAATCGAACCTGTATCCTATACGGATTAAACTACAATCTTCTATGATTCATATCTGCTCATGGCCTATCCAAATGTAAACAAATGACGTCACACATTATGAAATAAACAAAGTCCGACAATTATTTTAAGACATTTTTATGTTTATACATTCTTTTTATAGATACAAATATTTAAGTAAATGCTCTGTTTATAATAAACAGTATTAAATAACATTTGATACGCCATGAGCAGTCTCTGTGTTGGCCTCAATGTACACTTATATATATATATATATATATATATATATATATATATATATATATATATATATATATATATATACTCGACTCTCCCATCGAATTCGACGTATGAGGGTCAGGCAGATCACTTCCTAGGAAATTGACAGCCCGCCACCAGCACATGAGATTTGATTATAGTGGTAAAGGTTTCGTGCATAACCATCCACACTTTTTGAAGGGCCGAATACAGAGACCTAGTTCACTACATGCTACTGGGTCCCTACGCAGGTTTTGAATTCAGAGTTGTCCTTCTCCTAGACCAGTTGCTAACCAAGGCTATAGAATCCAGTCTGTTTTGCTATTTAACTATAGCTCGAGGGAGAGGAAGAGGATTCATATCTTTCCCAAGGGTATTAGCACGTAAATGAATATAATAGATCCGACTATATATATATATATATATATATATATATATATATATATATATAGAGAGAGAGAGAGAGAGAGAGAGAGAGAGAGAGATGCATGCAATGTTGTGCCAATAATTGTTGACAAATTCTTTAGTCGAGTTTTCTCCGTATCATCATCAATCTCTATTTTCAATAATGTAGAATTGGGGTAGGAAATCTGATTATTTTTAACTGTTTTGAAATTCGGCTCTCCAATTAAAAATTCCAAGCCATTATCTATTACATCACCTGCACATCCAAACTTACAGCACCTGGTATACCCTAGCGGTCACCCATCTAGGTACTGACCAGGCTCAACGTTGCTTAATTTCGGTGATCATACACGAAAGTGGAGGAATATTCTATCAACAATTTTCGGAGTTAATAACGATTTTCATACACAAGTTCTACTATTTAACCCATATAAGGGGAGTAGACGAAGTGGATTCTTCCAAATTTATCTGCTCGTAAGTGAATATAACGAACTGAAATGGAATTGGATTTCGGCTCATCGATTCACAATTCTGAGCCATTATTCATTATATCACCTGCGAATTCAATCTTACAGCACCCATCTAGTTTTGACCAGGCTTGATGTTGCTTAACTTTATCGATCGTACGATTGTTCTCCTGCAAGTTAGCATCAGATATACTGATGGAAAGTAGAAAATGTTCTCTATGATGATTAAATGAAAGCAGTTTTGCTTTGGAGGCGTTAAAAATTATAAGCGATTGCTTGCCCCAGTTACCAACTGATTGATAGTAAGTTTTACTTTAAAGGAACTCTCGGACTTGCTATTAAGAAAGAAGTAATAGTTGTTCCATCAGCATATATCCCTAGTAGGAGACTGATGAAGAAGGCGGTAAAGATAATGGAGTAGTTTACGTTGTCTTCTCAGTTTTGAATTTAGTTTTGTCTTTTTCTTAGACTTGCTGACACCCGTGGCTAGAGAGTTCAGTATGCGCTACTGTTTAACCAATTTTTAAACAAATGTCATGTCTTATCAGGCTGTAGGCGATCAGGACTATCGGCATAATTTATTAAGGTGAATTGCTATGACTTCTCGTGAATTATACTCGGCTGATTTACAGTTTCATTATCTACGCTTTGGAATTCATCGTTGTCCTTCTAAATTAATTGCTTCACAAGACTAAAGAGCCCAGTCCACCTGTCTATTTAATTCATAGCTGACGGGACGTAAATTAGAAATTGTTTCGCAGTCAACTAAGCCTGTATTCGAACACCGCTTACCGATTCGTTTTAGCCACTGATGAACGTCACACTAAGTCCATATTATGGTGACGCGCAGTAAAAAATAATAGTAAATAACCATTTATATGAAAAAAAAAATGTTTATGTTCATTGAATCCAGACAAGCACTCTCTTTTGTACATAATGGAAAAAACGTTAATAAAAAAAGAAAAAAAAAGTCACTGTTTATAGTATATAATCAAACCGGTATTCACACAGGATGTTTATTCAGTAAGCATCCAACCATTTTGAATTTGTGAGAACAAGTTTGCGTTGAGTTGAAATAAAATGGCAACCGTTAAAAACGGATCTTACCACGCATGCGTGAGTGTAAACTTTACTGCGATTTTAGACGACTGTAAGACGCCATTGAGTGAATATTATTATTATATTGGCTACACATGCAGCACACTTTCTTGTAGGTTCACTTGTGATTTGTTACAATTTAGTGCCATTCGCGCACATACAGATCCATATATCTCAAAAAATAAGATTATCATACGACAAATTTTAGCGGATAACACCAAAACATTAATCTAACTCTTAGAAGTATATATATATATATATATATATATATATATATATATATTAATCTAACTCTTAGAAGTGTATATATATATATATATATATATCAATCTAACTCTTAGAAGTATATATATATATATATATATATATATATATATATATATATATATATATTGTGTATATTTAGGCAGCAATTTTTCATTAATGCATGCTTCATTAAATAATATACCTTTATACATAAAACAGTTGAAACCTAACCTGAACAAAATAAACTATGAAATCTCCACAAATATTCTTAAATGTCTATAATTGATAACAAAAGCCATTGGCTTATGTTGTGGATTCTGGGTTGAAATCCAGTACCAATAAATAACAAACACCATAAATGAATATATAAAAATAATGTATTAACGTAATAATACAAACTGGTAAAGCAGGTTAGTAGTTCCAGGAATACGGGTTAGTAGCAAAATATATATACAGTCTTTGGTATTGAAGTATCGCTGTATGACTTCTTACTGAGTCTACGTGCTCGCTCACTGGGACTCTTGCTCGCTAAGTTCGTTCTGTCTGTCTGTTACCTTCACCCTCGGTTGCTCTTGTCTCTCGGGTCTTCACGTAGCAGTAGCATATGTATATACTGGGTGAGTCCATTTGTGTAAAAAGGGGAGGACCCCTCAACAGTTTATACCATGGCTTCCCATACTTAATACTTCTCGTTTTTCACTCTCGTGTGGTCAGGTGTGACGTCACGAGCTGCGACTCGATTTTCGTTTCCGCATCTGGTATATACGAGTTTGTCGTTACTTGAAATTTTCATGCAGCAAGCGCGGACTATCATTGTTGTTTCGTCCGTGTGTTGTTTCATTTATCAAAATTGTCATCTTTAATAATGGCTTGTGTAAGCCGAAAGCTTAGATTGGATTTAAACATGTATCATTATGGTGTTTTCCTTATGGTGTCTTTCAACGATAATGTGATTAAGTTTATCAGATTATATGAAAGGAACTTACTTAAAATAAATAGACAAAACGTGTCTATATTATTTAATGAAACATGCATTAATATATATATATATATATATATATATATATATATATATATATATATATATATATATATAATTTGTGTACTTAGGCAGCAAATTCTCTTTTAGGCATGTCTGACTGGATAAATTACAAACATTATGTCTGCTTAGTTTTAACAAAATCCGTTCTTTCTCACGAATAACCTTCCGTGTATTGATATTAAAGGATGAGAGAAATGTGCTATAGCTGTTTAAATTTCTTTTATTTTTATTTCCAAACGTACTTCGATTTTCTTCCAAGATCATCTTCAGGGGTGCAAGTAGTACAAAACTATATGTTGTTCATTAGTACAAGTATTGATACAAAGTTGTGCATTATTATCTATTACCGTAATTTTTTTCATTATGCTTTTATACGCAAAACGGTTTACAATGTGCTCAGAGTTAATTTGAACGCGAAAAAATTATCTACTATGGAATTTTTTTTCCTCTACGATATAATATTATGGTCATGTGCGGATGAAAGCGTGAAAAAAACTGTTCCTTTAAAAGCATTTCATAAAATTACTGCAGTATTCATAGCTGATTCTGTTCAGTGCGGGCTTTAATTTTTTTTATATAAATTGCCTCTAGTACCTGTAATCTAAATTTGTTGTTTTCTTGGTGTAGGATAGTTGTATTGTCGATTAGTAATTTTTTATACTGTGAATGTGGACAGGAATGTTGTTGTCGATGTCTAGCAATGGTTAGAGGTATATTGTAGTGTATTGCGAGACATCTACAACATTTAATGTCCTGAAATGGAAGCCTATGCTCGTCCATTCTCACAACATGACCAGTCCACCTAAGTTGTATCTTTGCTAGAAGGATTTCAATGCCTGTGATGTTGATACATTTTTTCAGTATTGCACTATTCTTGACCCTGGCATCCCATTTTATATGAAAGGCGTCAAATTGATTTATATGCTTGTGGTACAGGCTCCAAGTTTCAGCATCATAGAGAAGGGCTGAGAGAACGACTGATCTGTATATGTCGATCTTCACTCTAAGAGACACATCTTTGGTGTTCCATAACCTATGTTAAAGTTTACCGAATGCTGTGCTGGCTTTGGCTATTCTGGATAAGATTTCTCTGTCGATTTTTCCATCAGAAGAGACTTTTGATCCAAGATATGTGAATACCACAACAGTTTTTACTGCTGTACCATCGAAAGGATTTGTGAGAGATGGATTGTCTGATATTGGCTGCTACATTAGCTCAGTCTTCTTTATATTGATAGTGAGTCCAAATGCTTTCACTGTTTCAAAGAATTATATTTACACTATATATACATATATATAAATGTGCTATATATACGACCATTCCATTAGCCATTATTGAGAATTTTTAAAAAAATGACTGAATATAGAGATTTTTATAGATGTGTACCTAAGTGATGGAATTTTTCTTTTTCTAAACACAGAGCCTACGTTGGGAGCGTGTTTCTAATTAATATTACTGATTTTTTTTGTCTAATCTTGAATTTCTTTTCTCAGCCTAATATATCTACATATAAGGGAGATATGATGACAGTCTTTCTTGATTATCAATTAGAGTTCATCTACTAATTTCTCGAGTCGGGATGCTGAATAAAACCTCAATTTTATGGAAGACTTTGAAGGGCAAATAAAAGACATTATGTCTTTCAAACCACTTGAGTTCCTGGTGAAATCAGTTGACGTGATTCCTGGGCGGCCCGAGAAGCTGGTAGCGAAATCTGGTGACCATATCGAATTTTAAATAAAACCCCATGCTAAACGATTTCATCTCATATCGATTTCTTGTAAAAATTATAGCTAATAAATAAATTATAAGTATTTTAAAATGGGGAGATACTTTTCAATCTGATGTGAAAGGCGTTAAGTTGATTTATATATTTTCGGTTTTAGTTCAATAGAGAAGCGTTGAAAGAACGACTTATTTGTATATGTCGATCTTTACTCTGAAATATATAACCTATGATTAAGTTTATGGGATGATGTGCTGGCTTTGGCTATTCTGCATTGGATTTCTCTGTCCATTTTCCCATTAATTATATATATATATATATATATATATATATATATATGAAGAAAAATATACGGAAAAAACAAACAAAAATCTTTATATGCAATTATGCTGTTTTAATGTTAATATAATGTCAACGTCGGACGTTTCGGTATAATAAACCATCTTCAGGACATATTCATAAAATATAATTAACATTATCAATTGAACATGACAAAGACGATGGACATAAGAACAAGACTGGTATTTATTTGAACAAAAAGTACAAATTGTGGCACAAGGCCAATAAAGGGGACGGGTAGAGGCTGGTCAACACTAACTATCTTATACCTAGCTAATCAGATTCGCGACCCATTCGTACATTACATTTTACACATTCACCAAAAGAACTCGTCCATCACCAAACAATCCTTCAACCACCATAATACCACGTGCTCTCAAGGGAGACCCACCAAAATCGCGCCCCATACCATGAAAATTCTAATGATGATATATATATATACAATTCTAATAATGATAAAATGAGAGGGGAGGGAAATGAACCCAATAATAAACTTAAAATAAACACAAATACAAACTAAACATAATTGATGTTAGTAGGGACCGTCCAACCCATAAAACAGAGAGGCCGCTGTATTCTGCCCAGGGGACAAAATCAAGAGACGCTCTCGCTAAGGGAGTGGGAAAAAGTATAAAATATTAGGCTGGAATGGGAAAATATAAAACTGACCCAGTCGAGATGAAAATGGTGCGGGGCTCAAAACAAACTGGGGAGGATGGGAATCTCGACTTGGATCATAACCAAAGAACGGCGGGGATGCAGGCCAGGAACAACACTTACTCACATTAACTAGGTACACTGAAGCTTGTCTAACCTAACCAAGGGAAGGGTTCCACAGGAAGCCACCCCGATGTGCAATAGGTTGACCTAGAAGAGAAAATCAAGGCTAGCACCGTTCACACGAAGCAAGCTCGCTTCTTTTACCCACCTTTTGCTAAAGACTGTCGAATGCAATCGTTTTCTATCCGATCTAATCTTCATCTTGAGCTGATGCTCAAAGAATCGAATCAGATCCGAATGAGAAAGACGATTGCCTCGCAAGACTTCCTCCTTTCGCGTCGTCCAAATCACCATTCGAGCCGTGGCCATCAGCGTCAGAAACACCATCCGTTTCATCCCGGAATACGGGGGCGACACATTGTCACACGCGTATGTGCGATCAATGGACACAAGCTGTTCGGGAGCGAGACGAGCCGTCAGCTCGCCGACATGGTCCCATAAGGGGCGGACCTGGGGGCAATGGTAGAAGGCGTGCGCAGCCGTTTCCTCTAAGCCAAGGCCACACCGTTCACAGTCTGGCAAATCCGCCAAGCCCCATATGAAAGCCTTGTCGTTGAGAGGCAGCCGATTCCGAGCCAATCGCCAGCTAAGCGAAAACTCAGGGTTACTGAGGTAATCCGCCGCTGGCGCCCAAGACCAGTAGCAGCAGTACTCCTCCTCCGACAAGCCGAGCGTATCTCGTAGGAGATCCTTCGCGGGCCTCTCCACTAATTCACGATAGAAGACCTTCCTAGGCCGAAAAAGGTCACTGGACCGGGGAACGGCCCTCAAGGCCGACCGGGGAACGGCCCTCAAGGCCGACCGACACTCGCGAAGGAAAACCGATTGATCCCGGGGTTTACGACCGCGCTCAACCCGCGAGATGGGGGGACTGATGGTAAGGCCAGGGAACGCGTCCCTAACAATCCCCTCCAGAATCGGATCTCCTCCAGTCAATGCACGGCGTAGGAAAGCCAACCTAGAGGCACGGATGTGACTCGGCAGGTGCGGCATTCCCAGCCCCCCATGACACGGACGTTTAGTGCAGACTCGTCTGTCGACCCGATTCCCGCGTCCCCTCCATAAAATGGAGGATAGCGATTGCTCGAGCGCCTTCTTGTGAGACTTACAGAGAGGAAGTACGGACAATCGATAAAGAATCAGGGGGAAAATGTATGTAGCACACACCTCCGCCCTGCCCTTCTGACCGGCGAAATCGACCTTTGCTCGTACTTCAGACCAATTCTTCTCCAGCTGGAGGTCAGGCCCAAACCACACTCCAAGAATGCGGACAGGACCGTCTGTCCAACCGAAGCGGCCCGGAAGAGCGACCCCCTTCCAGGCACCTAACCGCAAGCCGGACGACTTGTCGCGGTTTATTTTGGCCCCTGTCACCTTCTCGTACCGATCAAGCGCCTTCTGTACCACCTCAATGTCGTTGCGGGACGACACGAAAGCAGATACGTCATCGGCGTACGCGGAAACCCTGGCTCGAGACCCTCGAGGAACGGCAATTCCACGTAGGGCCGGACTGCCGGTCTCGTCCTTCAGCCGGCGAAGGAGAGGCTCCAACGCCAAAGCATAAAGGAGAGGCGACAGCGGACAACCCTGACGAACCGACCTAGACAGCACGAACGCGTCCGACAGCCTTCCGTTCACCTGTACCACCGCACTGGGGGAGCGATACAGGAGGCTAATCCAGCGGCAGAAGTTGGGTGCGAATCCATCGGCCTGCAGGACAGCTGCAAGGTAGCGATGGTCGACCCTATCAAATGCCTTGGACTGATCCAAATTGATCAGCGCGGCTTCTTCGTCGTCTTTTACACCCTCTATGATCGTGCGGATCAGATGCAGGTTGCTCTGAATTGTTCGGCCCCTCACAGAACAAGTCTGCTCAGGTCCCAACAGAGACTCGGCAACTGACTGCAAACGTTCCTGCAGGATCTTGGCCATAATCTTTAACTCTGTGTTTAGCAGAGTTATGGGCCTGTAATCATCTAGGTTCCCCCCACCACCTTTGCCCTTTTTCAACAGAGTGATCACACCCCTGGTGATCCGGTTGGGGATGGACCCCGACCAAAACCAGTTGTTGAACACTGCAGTCAAAATTGGAACAAAGATGTGCGACAGCCTCAAGTACAATTCATAGGGCAAACCATCCAGACCGGGCGACTTGCCTCTGCCGACCTTCTTCAAAACCGCGTAGACATCGCCCTCCGTAATCTCTCCCTCGCAGCTAGCCGCTTCAGTCGGCGAAAGCCGAGGAAAGTCAGCCAAATAGCTACGAAACTCCTCCTCACGGAGACCAGGCTCCTTGGTAAACCGGTTCTCGAAATGGCGCCGAAACGCTCCGCACATGTCGTCAGTGGCCCGAAGAGTACGCCCCTCCGGGGATTTGACTTCACGAATGTAACGATCGCCACCTCGACGGACCTCTTCCCTGCGCAGATCTGCGCCCAAGTTCACGGCTTTGGAAGACATCTTGCTTAACTTATGTCTAATTACCTGACCCATGTACCGCTCGCTATTCGATCAATCCAGGGCCTCCTTAGCTTAGTATTTTGAATGAAAAATGAAAAATGAAAAGAATTTCATTCAAAATACTCAAATTTAGGAATACGTTTTTACAGCGTCGCCCACGTGACGACAATGTGACCATGTTTAAAACGGAACGCTGATCATATAAAACTTTCAGTTATCTTTTTGGATAAGTCTTGTTCTTATGTCCATCGTCTTTGTCATGTTCAATTGATAATGTTAATTATATTTTATGAATATGTCCTGAAGATGGTTTATTAGACCGAAACTTCCGACGTTGACATTATATTAACATTAAAACAGCATAATTGCATATAAGGATTTTTGTTTGTTTTTTCCGTATATTTTTCTTCATACTGTCGGATCTATATCCATATATTTACTTACATTATATATATATATATATATATATATATATATATATATATATATATATATATATATATATATATATGGATATTAAAACATGTTAAAATTCGCGACATAATGGCACATGTTTCGACACTACATATGTGTCTCCTCGGGCGATATCAAAATACTGGTGAGTGAAAAAGCAGAATACTTAAAAAAAAAAAAAGGCTTGTGGACTTTGCCATGATTAGCCAATTGAATGGGACCTATGTTAAATTCAAATTCACCGGAATATTTTTTTTTAATATAGGTCATGACAGAGAGTGTGTGCGCATATAAATCCTAGACAATTTACTTATAGGCAGATACAGGTTGCTACATTATTTCTGAAGATGTATCGAAGTCTGGCGTTCAACTTTCCTAAGAAGTAAAAACTAAAGAGGTCGCGAGGTAATTTGCATGGCTGTTCAGCTTCTTTCATAAAATTTTGTAGTTGCTAAATAAAAGGCGCCTTTAAAAAAACTGGTAAATAACGTTCGAAATAGAAAAAAAAAACGGATCAAAAATACAGAACTATTTTGGCAAAAATATGCTATCATTAAATAAAGAGCATCTTTATGTTAATAATAACAACTAATTAATGTGTTTTTTCACTTTGTTCCACGTCTTATTAAAAAAAAGCCGATTGAAAAAGAAGCGATAGATAGAAAGTAAAAAAAAAATTGAAAAAAAATTCGAAATCCCGTTTAAATTTACACCCCCTGTAGACTCGAAATTTTATCAAGAAACATCGATGTCGGGAAGAAATTAATGTTTGAAAGTTAAGTTAACTTTTCATATTTATATATATATATATTTTTCGAACAATAAAAAATATTAGAAAATTAAAATCATCAAATCCAATTAAATTCATCGACTAGTTTCGGCCAGCATGGTCATCATCAGGAGAAAAATATTTGTTTGTTAATAGCAGTGAACTACAGAAATTATATATATATATGAAAAGTGTCTGACGATCGCTAAAGCGGGAAACCCAGGGTCACAAGCTCACATCTATCCAACCATATATATATATATATATATATATATATATATATATATAGAGAGAGAGAGAGAGAGAGAGAGATGTTTGATTAAAGACGACAGACAAGATACTGTGATTAAGATTTTATTTAATTTTCTTGTGTTCGCACACGAGCTTTCTTTTTCGGGAACAAATTGTGTAGAAACTGTCCAAATGTTCTCTAATTCACTGCGCTTTCGGCTATACTTCTAGCCATTACCAAGAAAGATTTTATTTTATTTTTTCAGTTTAATTATTTTATATGTGGGTGCTTTCTTTTTTGGTTACAGAGTGTGTAGAAAATGTCCACTATGTGTCCAAAAAAGAAAGCACTTTTCGAGCACAGTACCTTGACTATGGTCTTTCATGAAACATGTATAAATCAGTTATTCCTCCTTATATATATATATATATATATATATATATATATATATATATACAAAATCAATTTTTAAATTAAGATATATATTATATATTAAAGAATATAAATGTATACAGTGGGCTCTGTGGTTATACACACATATCTATCTATCTATCTATCTATCTATATATATATATATATATATACAAAATCAATTTTTAAATTAAGATATATATTAGAGAATATAAATTTATGCAGTGGGCTCTGTGGGTATATATATATATATATATATATATATATATATATATATATATATATATATATATATATATATATGTATATGTCTGTGTGTGTATTGGAAAGCAGGCGACCTGACAACACACCTGTACACAACAGGAAGCATGAATGGATCTTGATAAGTTCTTTGGTATCTTGGCATCAGAACAAGTTAAATGCAGAGGCACCAAGATGTTTCAAGGAGAATTTATAAAATCTACAAAGTAGGAGATGAAGCTATCCATTTTGTTGCTGCCGTATCTAAATTATCTCCCAGGATAACAGTTGAACGCCCTGGGAGTGCACAGATGGCAGCGGTGCTTCGAACAAGGTCATGGACTAAGGAAAGTGTCGAATCTCTAAACCGTAGGGAGAAGCAACAATTTGACCAGGTCGAAGAATTTAAGAGTCGGTAAGAATCTAGTTCCTTATTCGCGACCACAAATCTTAACGACACAAGACATAAAGAAGACAGAAAGAAAACTACAAGAACTCCCCAAAAAAAAGGTCGTAAAGTTTAACGAGAAGAAAGGAGTAAACATCAACAGCAGGAAGACGGAAGGAATCGTTGTTAAATTCTTATGCAGATTACAGATTGAAGAATTGGAAATATCTGGAAAGTGTTTTAACAGAAAACGGAATGTGTGACACTGAAATCCGAAGATGGAAAATTAAGAAATAGAAACAAATCGTTAGACTTGAAACAAAAGAAAGTGAATCCTGGACAATCTCTTCACAGATGAAGAAGAGACTTGAAACAACAGAAGCAAAGAAAAGAGTACTGAACTGTTACGAAATATCAGTCCTCCTATATGGCAGTGAATGCTGGACAATCTCCTCACAGACGAAAAAGAGACTTGAAACAACAGAAAGAAAGAAAAGAGTACTGAACTGTTACGTAATATCAGTCCTCCTATATGGCAATGAATGCTGAACAATCTCTTGACAGATGATGAAGAGACTTGAAACAACAGAAACAAAGAAAAGAGTACTGAACTGTTACGTAATATCAGTCCTCCTATATGGCAGTGAATGCTGGACAATCTCTTCACAGATGAAGAAGAGACTTGAAACAAGAGAACCCTAGAAAAGAGTACTGAACTGTTACTTAATATCAGTCCTCCTATATGGCAGTGAATGCTGGACAATCTCTTCACAGATGAAGAAGAGATTTGAAACAACAGAAACAAAGAAAAGAGTACTGAACTGTTACGTAATATCAGTCCTCCTATATGGCAGTGAATGCTGGACAATCTCCTCACAGATGAAGAAGAGACTTGAAACAAGAGAAACAAAGAAAAGAGTACTGAACTGTTACGTAATATCAGTCCTCCTATATGGCAATGAATGCTGGACAATCTCTTCACAGATGAAGAAGAGACTTGAAACAAGAGAAACAAAGAAAAGAGTACTGAACTGTTACGTAATATCAGTCCTCCTATATGGCAGTGAATGCTGGACAATCTCTTCACAGATGAAGAAGAGACTTGAAACAACAGAAACAAAGAAAAGAGTACTGAACTGTTACGTAATATCAGTCCTCCTATATGGCAGTGAATGCTGGACAATCTCTTCACAGATGAAGAGACTTGAAACAAGAGAACCAAAGAAAAGAGTACTGAACTGTTACGTAATATCAGTCCTCCTATATGGCAGTGAATGCTGGACAATCTCTTCACAGATGAAGAAGAGACTTGAAACAACAGAAACAAAGAAAAGAGTACTGAACTGTTACGTAATATCAGTCCTCTTATATGGCAGTGAATGCTGGACAATCTCCTCACAGATGAAGAAGAGACTTGAAACAAGAGAAACAAAGAAAAGAGTACTGAACTGTTACGTAATATCAGTCCTCCTATATGCTAGTGAATGCTGGACAATCTCTTCACAGATGAAGAAGAGACTTGAAACAAGAGAACCAAAGAAAAGAGTACTGAACTGTTACGTAATATCAGTCCTCCTATATGGCAGTGAATGCTGGACAATCTCCTCACAGATGAAGAAGAGACTTGAAACAACAGAAACAAAGAAAAGAGTACTGAACTGTTACGTAATATCAGTCCTCCTATATGCCAGTGAATGCTGGACAATCTCTTCACAGATGAAGAAGAGACTTGAAACAAGAGAACCAAAGAAAAGAGTACTGAACTGTTACGTAATATCAGTCCTCCTATATGGCAGTGAATGTTGGACAATCTCCTCACAGATGAAGAAGAGACTTGAAACAACAGAAACAAAGAAAAGAGTACTGAACTGTTACGTAATATCAGTCCTCCTATATGCCAGTGAATGCTGGACAATCTCTTCACAGATGAAGAAGAGACTTGAAACAAGAGAAACAAAGAAAAGAGTACTGAACTGTTACGTAATATCAGTCCTCCTATATGGCAGTGAATGCTGGACAATCTCCTCACAGATGAAGAAGAGACTTGAAACAAGAGAACCAAAGAAAAGAGTACTGAACTGTTACGTAATATCAGTCCTCCTATATGCCAGTGAATGCTGGACAATCTCTTCACAGATGAAGAAGAGACTTGAAACAAGAGAACCAAAGAAAAGAGTACTGAACTGTTACGTAATATCAGTCCTCCTATATGGCAGTGAATGCTGGACAATCTCCTCACAGATGAAGAAGAGACTTGAAACAAGAGAAACAAAGAAAAGAGTACTGAACTGTTATGTAATATCAGTCCTCCTATATGGCAGTGAATGCTGGACAATCTCTTCACAGATGAAGAAGAGACTTGAAACAAGAGAACCAAAGAAAATAGTACTGAACTGTTACGTAATATCAGTCCTCCTATATGGCAGTGAATGCTGGACAATCTCCTCACAGATGAAGAAGAGACTTGAAACAAGAGAACCAAAGAAAAGAGTACTGAACTGTTACGTAATATCAGTCCTCCTATATGCCAGTGAATGCTGGACAATCTCTTCACAGATGAAGAAGAGACTTGAAACAAGAGAACCAAAGAAAAGAGTACTGAACTGTTACGTAATATCAGTCCTCCTATATGGCAGTGAATGCTGGACAATCTCCTCACAGATGAAGAAGAGACTTGAAACAAGAGAAACAAAGAAAAGAGTACTGAACTGTTATGTAATATCAGTCCTCCTATATGGCAGTGAATGCTGGACAATCTCTTCACAGATGAAGAAGAGACTTGAAACAACAGAAACAAAGAAAAGAGTACTGAACTGTTACTTAATATCAGTCCTCCTATATGGCAGTGAATCCTGGACAATCTTTTCATAGATGAAGAAGAGACTTGAAACAAGAGAACCAAAGAAAAGATTACTGAACTGTTACGTAATATCAGTCCTTCTATATGGCAGTGAATGCTGGACAATCTCCTCACAGATGAAGATGAAACTTGAATCAACAGAAAGAAACAAATTATAAGGTTATATAAGGAATATTACTTAAAAGGATATATATATATATATATATATATATATATATATATATATATATATATATTCTAATTTTTAAATGTTTTTATATATATTCTTATATGTATATAATTCATATTATAATTTATATATATATATATATTAATTTATACATATTTATATTATTTATATACATTTATATTATAATATATATATATATATATATATATATATATATATATATATACATATATATATATATATATATATATATATATATATGAAAGAGAGAGAGAGGGAGAGATAGAGAGAGATAGAGCGAGAGAGAGATACATAGTTAGGGTATATTTATTCATCAAGTATTAATCCAAAGATTTAAATTAAAAAGGAACAGGTTCTCTTTAAATTTTTCTTATATTTTTTAAATGTTCGGCAAAAGTTCATAGAATTGTACTTGGAAGTTGTCAATAAACTGTCGAAAGTTCATATTTTTCTTTAACAAATAACGTAATAACAAAGTATGAACTTTGGACAGATTATCCAGTTTCGAATCCATATATAAATTATGTAGTACCAAATTTTTGTTTATATACATACATACATACTTATATATATATATATATATATATATATATATATATATATATATATATATATATATATATATATATGTGTGTGTGTGTGTGTGTGTGTGTGTTTATTTTTTATTGTCTTTTTCCACTTGTTAAGGTGTTGGGTATCTTCCTCAAAGTTGAAACTGTCCGAAGTTCATCTATTCATTTTCATTCTTTCGTCTTTCGTAGTAATTATCAAGAATGGATGTGGGGTCTGCTTGGTAGTGAGAATACCTCTGTTTTGATATGAATTCTCCTGATATACAGAAATACACATTAATTATCATCTCACGCAGAGATGTATGTATGTGTGTCTGTACGTCTATGTGTGTATTGTATACTTGCGTAAGATATATAATATAGATTGCCAGAACTGTTTCTCAAAATATATCGGTGAAACTTGCAGAAATAAAAAACATATCCGTGAGCACAGAAAGGGTCTCATAAACAACAATTTATCAAATAATTTCAACCACAACTCTGATGTACAAAATATCAGACTTATTAAAAATAAAAACTCAATATTAAGTATTATAATAAAAAGAAATATAAAAATAAATTTAAAAATTCTCTCTTCCCTCTCTAAACTTGACCATGTCTTTCACCATCCTCTATATCAACTTATATATGCTTAATACTGCCCGTCAAAAGTGTAAATTTTGAATTCATTTTTCGTTTCACCTTTTGAAAGTGAAGTCTGAAAATCCAGAACAAAATAATATTCTCTGTTGGAATAAATTATTACAAATGGAGCCTTAAAATTGTCTGTCTTTCTTTACATTAAATTATTCGCTCTGACTTAATATTGAGCTCTCAGGATTTCATCCTCCTTGGGATTATCCATACGGATTACCAAGATTTTTGTTACACACACACACACACACACACACACACACACACACACACATCATATATATATACATATATATATATATATATATATATATATATATATATATATATATATATATATATAAGAAAATGTACTGGGCTTTGAACTGTATCACCTCACGTCCATGATGCTGCCTAACACTGTAGATATTCATGAACATTCCTACACTAAAACTTTTGACAAAAACAATAAATTTTTGCACTACTTATATATATATATATATATAGTTTATGCGAAACTAGATAATCCGTATGTGTAGACCTAAGGAGGATGATATTCAGAGAGCTCAATGTAAATTCAGAGCAAATATGTTTGAATAAAAACAGATCACTTTAAGGTTCCATGTAATAAGTTATTTCACCACAACCCTTTTAAAGGACTGCAGATAATCAGACTTTATTTCCAAAAGTTGAAATGAAAAAGGAAAAGAAACTTACACATTTTTGACGGACCGCACCAAGCATATGTAAAATTAACGAAGTGAGGAAGTGAGGTGGGAGAGAAGATATGAGTGAGTTAGATGTACCATTTTCAATTCCTTATCCCTAACCCCACTCTGTGTAGGATAGACGTCACTTAACGTATTTTATCTCCAGATAGAGATGGGTAAGGGGTGAGGGAGAAGACCGACTTAAAGGGGGTAGATACAGTTAACAATAAAATAATAAATCATGTCCCTGAGAGCAGGATTCACTCAAATTCTTAGACGCTGTTATTTCGCATTACTTTAAAGGGTATATTTGGGGGTTAAAGTTTGATATAAATCTTAATGTCTAAAAAATCTACGAAGAATTTAATTTGAAGTTTGTTGGAGTTTTGGGTATTTTCTATGCAATAGTCGATTGGAAAAATTCATAGAAAGTACATTGAAAGAATAATCCATTTTATATCTAGTAATCCTTTTTATTTTCTTAAACTTTTTCTTATAGCTTGTTAAGTTGACATCTATTCGTTTGATTCTTGTTCATAAATTAAATTCGTGGCTGCTTTTAGATACCTAATTATCAAGGTTTATTCCAATTCAAATAATTTTATCATTAATAATGATTATTAAAGGGTAATATATTTCAATTTAATTTAAATTATCAATTTAAAATTTACCTCCGTATTATTTATTTAAACTCACTTCCAATTGGAGAATATTAGAGGAGAGAATTGGATAAAAGATTACTAATAGAAAATTAGGTCCTTCTTTTACAATATTCTATATATCCGTACACATACTTTTTTCTTGTTGATTATCGAAAGTTCTTCCAACTTAAAAATAGTACACTTCCTAGACGTTACATTTAATCTGAACAATAACACTTATAAACCCCTCCAAAAGGAAAACTAATCACCCATATATATAAGTATCTACTCTAATCACCCGAAATCAATAATTAAACAAATTCCAAATACAGTAAATGCAAGAATAAATAAACTCTCCTCCAGTAAAACCATGTTTAACCAGAATAAATCGGAATATAATAAAGCCCCATTAAAAAGTAACTTTAAACAGACACTAAATTACATAGATAAGTCAGTAAATAAAAACCCACTAAACCCAAAAATAGGAAAAGGAAAATTATATGGTTCAATCCACATTTTTGTAACCTCTGCAATATTAATATAGCTAAATACTTCATAAAATTGATAGAAAAACACTTTAGTAAAAATGCATTTCTAAAAAAAGATGTTCAACAAGATGAATTTAAAAATTAGCTGTACTTGCATGAACAATATGGAAAGAATTATTAACTCACACAATAGTAAAATCTTCACGATAATCTAACACAAAATCATAATACAACCCAAATGAAAACATAAACATGCAACTGCAGGACAGGATCAGAGTGCCCAGTTGAAGGAATATGCATGGCGGAAAATACAATATATGAAGCAACAATTTTCCCCAAAGAGAAGGTTGAGGAGAGAAAGATATACATAGGAATATCAGCGGGAAATTGGAAACACCGACTGTACAACCATCGCCAATCCTTTAAAAATAAATGTAAAAAGAACCAAAGGGCACTGTCAAAACATTATTGGGATTTGTTGGAGGGTGGCCTAACCCCACAATAAAGTGGAAAATAATATCAAGAGCCAGAACTCCAAAAAACTTCAGAGACAGATGCGACTTATGCATGAAAGAGAAAATCCTCATAATCAAACATAAATATCCAGACTTATTGCTAAATAGACACAATGAACTAGTTTTTAAATGCAGACACAAGAACAATCTAAATCTAAGTAAACACATTGAAAAATAGCTATATAGGAAGAACAATATTGAATGACCTTTGGTCTTTTTGCTGTTGGAAATGTTACTATGCACGTGTGAGCGCGAGCACATGACTGTATATATATGTCTATGGTATTGTACTTGAACACTGATACACTTTTTGAGGCGTACATGTATATGCGTTTATATGGATAGAGAGGCATACAAGCTTTTTTTTTGTGAGTGTCAATGCGTATAACTAGATGGGTACTTATATGTCTTGCCATAGGTATGGGATATCGGGTAATATATGTGTAGAGATACGTATAATTATACGATTTTGTGTATTCATAATGTAATTACATATTGATATTGATATGGTCTTTGAATGCAGGCATAAGTGGGTGTATGTGTGGACATGTGTGTGTATATGTATGTGCATGTCTATATATACATATATGCGCGTATATATATAGATATATACATGTGTATATATATATATATATAGAGAGAGAGAGATGTATATGTGGGTGGGTGTGTATATATATATGTGTGTGTGTGTATGTGCATATGTGTATATGTATATGTGTATACGTGTATATGTGCATATGTATGGATGTACATATCGGCAGTTGTGTGTGTATCTGTATATGTGTATATGTGTGGATATGCGTGTAGATATGTGCGTATATATTTCTCTATAGGTGTATATGGGTAGATATGGGAATATACATATAATTTCTGAGTAGACGTGTGTGTGTGTATATATATGGATTTATAGCTATATAGGGATATATAGGTATCTAGATATAGATAGGTGTTCGGATATGTGTAGAGGTGTGTATGTGTATGGATTGTAAGAAAAGGACCTAATTTTCTCTTAGTAGTGTTTTATCCAAATTTCTCCTCTAGGACTCTCCAATTGGAAGTGAGTTTAAATAATACGGAGGTAAATTTTAAATTGGTAATTTAATTTGAATGGAAATATATTACCCTTTAATAATCCTTATTGATGATAAAATTATTTAAATTGGAACAGCCTTTGATAATAATTAGGTAGGTATCTAAAAACAGTCACGAGTTTAATTCATGAACAAGTCTCAAACGAATAGATGTCAACTGAATAATCAACAAGAAAAAAGTATGTGTACGAATATATAGAATATTGTAAAAGAAGGACCTAATTTTCTGTTAGTAATCTTGTATCCAATTCTCTCCTCTAATATTCTCCAATTAGAAGTGAGTTTAAATAAATAATACGGAGGTAAATTTTAAATTGATAATTTAAATTAAATTGAAATATATTACCCTTTAATAATCATTATTAATGATAGAATTATTTGAATTGGAATAAACCTTGATAATTAGCTATCTATAAACAGTCACGAATTTAATTTATGAACAAGAATCAAACGAATAGATGTCAACTTAACAAGCTATAAGAAAAAAAGTTTAGGAAAATAAAAAGGATTACTAGATATAAAATGGATTATTCTTTCAATGTACTTTCTATGAATTTTTCCAATCGACTATTGCATAGAAAATACCCAAAACTCTAACAAACTTCAAATTAAATTCTTCTTAGATTTTTTTAGACATTTAGATTTATATCAAACTCTAACCCCCAAAGATACCCTTTAAAGTAATGCGAAATAACAGCGTCTAAGAATTTGAGTGAATCCTGATCTCAAGGACATGACTTATTATTTTATTGTTAACTGTATCTTCCACCTTTAAGTCGGTCTTCTCCCTCACCCCTTACCCATCTCTATCTGGAGATAAAATACGTTAAGCGATGTCTAGCCTACACAGAGTGGGGTTAAGGATAAGGAATTGAAAATGGTACATCTAACTCACTCATATCTTCTCTCCCACCTCACTTCCTCACTTCGTTAATTTTACATATGCTTGGTGCGGTCCGTCAAAAATGTGTAAGTTTCTTTTCCTTTTTCATTTCAACTTTTGGAAGTAAAGTCTGATCATCCAGACCCCTTTAAAAGGGTAGTGGTGAAATAACTTATTACATGGAACCATAAAGTGATCTGTTTTTATTCAAATATATATATATATATATATATATATATATATATATATATATATATATATATATATTTGAATAAAAACAGATATATATATATATATATATATATATATATATATATATATATATATATATACTTGTCACAAAATAAAATCCTTACGTATACCTTAATAAATTACCCCATAGGGCGAAATGCGTCGGCTGAGATAATTTTTCCTTTTCTCTCTCTCTCCCCCTCTCTCTTCCCTCTCTCTCCCCCTCTCTCTCTCACTCACTCAATCTATCTATCTATCTATCTATCTATCTATCTATCTATCTATCTATCTATCTATCTATCTTAATCTATAATACGCATACGTAAAATTGTGGTGAAAGTGTGTGAAAATGCTTCTACTCATGCATAATACGCACTCCTTGTTTGTTAATCAAACCCTATAAATTCTACCTCTCTAATTTCATTTCGGTCAGTGTTTCCTATTCTTATTCAAGCTTTAATTGAAGATATTTATAAGAATCTTCGATCATCACGATTCTAAAAGGAAACGGAAATGCTTATATTGTGCCTACTGCGCAGACTCATTAACCTGTTTCGTTCGATGAAATGTGCAATCTACCGGATTTGTGTGTAGTTGCTCACTAAAATGATTTTAAACATAGAATAATATTATTCTAATTTAGTTTAATGATAATTTTTATTTTATTTTACTTTTGTAAGTATTGTTATGTAGATATGATTGTATTTGACATCCTTATGGGGTCGCAATCGCCGAATGTTAGTGTCAAGTTGTCGTATGTTTGCGGTTGAATATCCCCACTCTGGCTTGGCTTACACGTGTTCACAATGGAAACAAATATAACAAATCGAACTCTTGAATATCTTTAAGGTCAAATGTCAAAAGTGAACAATACCAACGGTTTTAGTAAGCAGTGTATTTTTTATATGGTACTCGGTTATCAAATGTATTTACGGAATCAATTTTCTAAATTTTCTTTCTGTTTTCTGTTACACTAAAGAGGTAATACTTGCTATTTCTACCAAATATAAATAAGAAAACAGAATGATATTTGGATAATTATTTTAACCAGTTTAATATCCTAACCTATAAAAGAATATTAAGTAAAATGCGCAGAAGAAAATTCGTTAGAGACAAAGAAAAGTGGGCTGGATTGCTATGTGATATCCATCCACTTATATGGAAGAATATATGAACACAGAAGGGGTCTTTTAGTAAATAATACACTCAGTGGCTTAGTCGTTAATCGTAATGAGTTTATTCCTAAGAGAACATTTAGGAACACAACATTCCTTTAGGCTTCTGCTCACCCAAACAAAATAGAAAAATGCTGCCAGATCCGTCCAGGCATTGAACTAGCAAAAGAAGCATTGCAAAAGCTAAGTAAGGGGCTGAGAAATGGAAAGATTTCGTTAGAAACAAAGAAAAGGGGACTGGATTGCTATGTGTTATCCATCCACTTATATGGAAGAATATATAAACTAAGAAGGGGTCTTTACTAAATAATACACTCAGTGCCTTAGTCGTTCATCGTAATAAATCTGTTCCTAAGAGAACATTTACGAACAACACATTGCTAAATTTTCGAATTTCGCTGTTGCCCATCAAAATAACTGGAAGAAAGCGATCTAAAAACAATGAAACAGAGAGCTATCAAAGTGTAAATGAAATAGCTCCAGTTTGTTCATCTTAGGAAACTTAGCATTGTAGCCAAAGTATTCTAAAATCTTTCCAACGACAAAGGAGAAAATGAAAAATACCTAACAACAAATCGAATATAGCATCAAAATTTATATTATTTTTATTTATTTGTTATGTAACAAAATCCATAATTGTCAACAATATTTCTGAAAAACTTGATATTTCCTGTAATAAAATCTTCTTACTGTTATTATCTTAATTAAGTGTAAGGCAGTCCTACATTTACAATTACTTATAGCTAAGCATGAAAAGAAATGTCGATCAAAACTGCCTAAAACTTTTGAGCGCGTATTGCCAAAAATGATCAAATTTACTTTGTTCCTCGAAGTGAATATGAAATAATAGAAAACTTTCTTCTTTGTTCTCCCCAAAAGGTTTTAAGTGAGGAACCCTTGTCCTTTATTTGTCTAACACAGTTTGAAATAAGGAATGATTTTACTTTGTCAGCCAGGGACAATTTGAAAACTGTTGTCTTTGTTCCATCCAAACAATTTCAAGTGAATAAACCGTCTCCCTAATTTGTTTAAGACGATGTGAAAAAAGAAACTTTTTTATCTTGTTCGACGAAGACGATTTGAAATAATGGAAACCTTTTTTCTTTGTTCTAGCCAAACGTTTTCAAGTGAGAAAACCTTGTCCTTTCAGATGATTTGAAGAAAGGAAACTTTGTCCCTTATTTCAGAAAGATTTGAATAACACGACGTTGCATAAGCTGACCATATCCTTAGGCTTATTGGCTATAACCTATAGCAAACAGAAATCGTCATTGCTCTTGATACTCTGGCATTCGCTTCCGCTTCCGGCTGCTCTGTCAACCGACATATTTCGGTTTACGAGCAGGCAGTGACTTGCAAAGTAATCCAAACCTCATATATCATCTTCTTGGTGTATTTTTTCCTTATTCGAATATTTTATAATTGATTTGCGTCGACTTCCAGTGGAGAGAGTAGATCTGAGTTTATGAGAGACGGTTTTCATTTTGTTTTGCTTTTCCATATGAGTCGTCTGCTTTGTCCCAATTCACCTCGTTGCAGATTCCATCAAGTTTAAATAATGTTTGCCGTGTTCCACATCATGTTTGCATCTATCTTTTTTTTTTTTTTTTAGCTTTGAACTTTTATTTATTCGTCATGCACTGTTCGGGTTTTATGACCGTGGAGGTCAGGCACAAAATGTTGCCTACTTAAGTCATACATAAACACAAAATTGCAATTGCTAGGGGAGGGGAGGATCTTTGCTTAACATGTTCATAGATTTGACTTATCGATACGTGCTTATCAGTTCAAAATTTTCTGATGCTATCATTTGGTGTAGCTTAGTGCTTTTGATGTCTACAGCTCCGCGAGTAAAATGTAGAGCAACGCAGTCGGTTTTTTGTATCCGCGGTTTTTTTTTTTTTATATCTGTGGATTCAGCCAAGGGTAGCAAGAAAATATTTGAAAACAAAAATATTCCAGAAAAGCCTCAACAAGCAAAACTAGAACTTATACGTTCAAGATTTTTAATCTCATAATTCTTTTACGCTTTTTAATCTCAGAATTCTTGCGAGAATTGCGTTCCAGTTTCGCATTTATTCATATATAGATTCCATAATATAGGTGTTTACTTAATTAGTTATTAAGTTTCTGTAAGTCTTCAAATGTTGAATGTATAACTAATTCTAATTTCTATTTTCCCATCTGATGTAATGAATATGCATACACCTGTGTTCCCCATCACAGTAATATGATTGGCTGGTGTCAGCCATAAATACAGACTGATGTGGAAGTACAGGGATGACGCCTATTGGCTACGCCTATTGTCTACCACTACGACGAGGACCAGTCCATTACGGTTACCTAATAGATTGTCCTACCCGGTTACAGTAGTCCAAAACCACGTTGCTACTTCGAACAAATATATCCCTTTTGGTACATATCACCATCTTTACACCATATTAATTTTATCTTATAAATTGTCCCCTGTTCTGTCACCGATGAAATAAAAATAATTGTTTGTACGCAAAATAAGGATCTACGTACATCAAATCGTCTTTAAATTAAGTGGCAGCAGAAGAATTATTGTTGAACTTTTAAAAGTTAAGCTTAAACATTAATTCAATACTTAAATGCAGACATCAATTTTGAGTTCTTCTTTAGTTTATTGATGCCTATCGCATCTACTGCCCCCACTAGCTATTATGATGATGACCAAACCAAGAGTCCTCCACAGGAGCTAGCTTTTAAATGTCGCCCGATAGGGCAGCTTTTAAGCTAGTTGCAATTTTGGATACAAAAGGAAAACAAGAGTTACTCTCCTTGAAACATGAAAGCAAAGATAACGGCTAGTATAATATATTAATATATATATTTTAACCTCGCATAATCTGGCAATCCTGAATCTGAGCTCAACGAAAATCGTTCCATGTGACTAACTTTTCTAGGGCTTTTGAATGAGGTATGAATCATTGAAATCGGACCACATACTCAAACACACACACATACACTGACTTTATATATAAGATTATCAATATTACATTTTATAGCAAAATGTCCAACAATATATTTTGTTGAAGGAATACAACTCCATTCAAAAATATTTAGTAGAAGTCATAAAATTGTACAGTATATTTAGATTTCGGCAGTAAATAACTCATAGAGGTGTTGATGTGCCGTTAAGCAAAATCAACCAACCAACCGGCCGGACTGAATATTCGAGAAATCTTATCAGAGAAAAAGAAACGCTCGCCATGATATATATCTTGAATAAGATTTCTCGTATATTCAGCCCGGTAGACGATAGTAAACGAATAGGCTGTTTAATAATAAACAGAGCGTCTACTCTGATATGGGTATCCACTAAAAATAACGTTGAAATTGATAAATAATATAAATATATACAAAATGATAAAAAAACAAAGAGCGAGGGAGAGCAAGGATGAAAACTTTGCTCTCCGTAACAAGGTTGATCGAATAACTATAACACCCCTGCCAAAAATTAAAATCTCATCATAGATGAAGAGATTTTAGACAATAAAAATATGGCCCTACAGAAGGATGCTGAGAATACCATGGAAACAAAAGGGAGAATAATACTTAGAATCAGAAAGTAACGGTTGAATTTTCTAGAAAAGCAGGGAAATTTTGGAAAATTTGATAACGGTTGAATCAAGTGGGGCAGAGAAAAACTATCTCCTGAGCTTGTTTAGATAGTTAGCAAACAAGGGACAGGATGTTGTGGAGAACAATGATCGTCCACGTCCTGAAGGGACTCGGCAATAGAAAAAAGATATTTCATTTCTTACTCCGCTTTGTTTTATATATCTTCGTATGTATCTATATATACTTTTAAAATGCCCGTTTTTAAAGCCCTAATAAAAGTTTGTGCCCTCTAGGATTATTTCAATCCCGTTATTATTATTATTATTATTATTGTTATTATTATTATAAGTGTGCATAACGTTGTGCTTGTCGGGCGTGTGAATGGGGGAGGGTTACATGACAGCATATCGCCCAAATTTCAGCCTAGGGCATTACTTTAGAATTCAGGAGATATGAATCCATATCTTTTCCCCATAGCTAAGGGTTAAATAGCAGAGAAGACTGGGTTCCCTAACTTTAGTTAGCAAGCACTCTTCCTAGACAAGTTTTCTCGCCAGATCTTATATATTTATAAATTTACCATTCATGCTTGCTTTGAATATTGTGGGTGTTCCTGCTATATATTTAGAGATTCTTGATAAATTCCCAAAAAGAATCAGCAATAATACGGGTCCTGATCTGGCATCTCGACTTCACTCATTTTCCGACTGCCGTAAAGTGGCTTCTCTGTGCCTTTTCTATAAGTACTTTCATGGCAATTGTTCTGATGAAATTTTCTCTGTTGTAACCATTATTCATTGGGGTTACATTTTTTTTTTATTTGTTATTTTATTCTTCCCACTCAGACAAATTGTACATATGGGGACTAATTAGGACTTCATAGAGACTCTGAGGTATTGTGGGGATTGTAGTAAGAATGTTTTGTTTTGGTGTCAGGATTACAGTGGGATCTTTGGGTCAATCATTTAATTATAAGAAAAATGAAGACTGGCCTTCCTCTAAGGCCCTTTTGGCCATGGGCCACATTTTTGTATTTTACAAAATAAATATTATTTCCACGTATGGTACCTAGAGTTTATGAATTTAATCATAGTACCAGATTGGTGGCAAGATCTCATCATTTTATGGGTGAAATGTCTAGATGTAACCGTAAGTTCTATGCTAACAGTTTCTTCTCTCGTACTTCTCGCTTGCGGAACTTTTTTCCTGGCTTCTTGCTACAAATGTAGTGTCAACCGGCATCTTCCGCCTGCTTAATTCTTAATTTTTTTTATTGTACTCTCTCCTGGAATGGAAAGTGTTTTGAGGGACAATTCAATGAGATAGGGAGTAAGGAATAGAAACAGTAAATGAGAGTAAAAAGAAGAAAGAAAAGAGAAAATTAGAAAGAGAGAGGGGTTGCGTGAGAGGCGATGGAGAGAGAAAAGAAGATGAGAGAAAGGGAAAGTGTTTTGGGAGACAATCAGATAGTATTAGAGAGGGAGATATAGTGTAAAGAGGAAAAAGGTAAAAAGAGAGTGCGAAAAGAAAGAGAGATAACATGAGAGAGAGAGAGAGAGAGAGAGAGAGAGAGAGAGAGAGAGTGAAAGTAAAGAGTAAAGCTGAGTGAGTGAGAGGGGACGGGAACCTCATGTGGTTTAGTCGGTTTATTGCCAATCTTGGGGCGAAATGTTTTTTTTTAAAAGAATTCATCCATTTTTTGTTAGACATTTTTTTTTCTAGTTCGTGCTCGTTTTTCATTTCATTTTTTCTTCATTTTTACTATTTCGCTTTCTTTCCTTGACATTAATTTCTTGTTCCTCTTCAAAAATCCTCTCTTTTCATCGTTTCTTTCTTTTCTTTCTTTTTTTTTCTTTCTTTCTTTCTTTTTTCAATTTTTCTTTCTTTCAATCTTTGTTTATTTGTTTCTTTCTTTCAATCTTTCTTTTCCTCTTTTTTCTTTCATTCTTTCTTTCTTTCTTTCTTTTTTCTTTCTCTCTTTTTTCTTTCAATCTTTCTTTCAACCTTTCTTTTTTCAATCTTTCTATCTCTCTTTTTCTACCAATCTTTCTTTCTTTCTCTCTCTCTTTTTCTTTCTTTCGTTCTTTAAATGTTTCTTTCAGTATTTCTTTCTTTTTCTTCCTTTCTTTCTTTAATCTTTCTTTCTTTTTTTCTTTCTTTTTTTCTTTCTTTCTTTTTTCTTTCTTTCTTTCTTTTTTTCTTTCATTCTTTTTTCAATTTTTCTTTCTTTCAATCTTTGTTTATTTGTTTCTTTCTTTCAATCTTTATTTCCCTCTTTTTTCTTTCATTCTTTCTTTCTTTCTTTCTTTTTTATTTCTTTCTCTCTTTCTTTTTCTTTCTTTATTTATTTATTTCTTTCAATCTTTCTTTTTCTTTCTCTCTTTTTCTTTCAATCTTTCTTTCAACCTTTCTTTTTTCAATATTTCTTTCTTTCTTTTTCTACCAATCTTTCTTTCTTTCTCTCTCTTTTTCTTTCTTTCGTTCTTTAAATGTTTCTTTCAGTATTTCTTTCTTTTTTCTTCCTTTCTTTCTTTAATCTTTCTTTCTTTCTTCTTTTCTTTTTTTTTCTTTCATTCTTTTTCAATTTTTCTTTCTTTCAATCTTTGTTTATTTGTTTCTTTCTTTCAATCTTCATTTCCCTCTTTTTTCTTTCATTCTTTCTTTTTTATTTCTTTCTCTCTTTCTTTCTTTTTCTTTCTTTCTTTCTTTCTTTCAATCTTTCTTTTTTCTTTCTCTCTTTTTTCTTTCAATCTTTCTTTCAACGTTTCTTTTTTCAATCTTTCTTTCTCTCTTTTTCTACCGATCTTTCTTTCTTTCTCTCTCTCTTTTTCTTTCTTTCGTTCTTTAAATCTTTCTTTCAGTATTTCTTACTTTTTTCTTCCTTTCTTTCTTTAATCTTTCTTTCGTTCTTTTTTCTTTCATTCTTTCAACATTTCTTTCAATCTTTATTTCTCTCTTTTTTCTTTTTTCAGTCTTTAATCTTCTTTCTTTTTCTTTCATCAATCTTTCTTTCTTTCTTTCTTTTTTCTGTCTGTCTGTCTTTCATTCATTTCTTTCTTTCTTTCTTTCTTGCAATATTTTTTCACTTATTTTTCCTCCCCTGATCTACGCTCGTTATTTTTAATCCTTTCGCTCCCTGCATTTCATCTCCCACATCGAGGAGACCAGACCCCACTCCTCCGAACATTGTCAATCAATGTCTCTCAAAGAACCGGAACACCCCGCACCCGTCCACCGCCATCACCATCCATATCGATTACTCGACTCGAGATGATTCAATACGCTGGCTTCTGTTCTCGCGTTTTGTCTCGCTTTTCGATCATAAGTCACGCCATACAAGTGCTTTCCTTAAAAGGAAGAACGTTGCGTTAGCTACTAAGGCAACGCGTCCTTTCCCTTACATACGTCCTTTCATTCACGCGCATGCGTGAGTGTGCGCACGCGCAGACAGACAGACGGGAAGACAGATAAGCAGGAAGACACACACAAACAAACGTAGGCATAGACCTTATTTACTAACGAACCTAATTTTTATTCTTTCTTATGGTATATCCTTTTAAGGCGTGAACGTTTATGACTCTCCACTACTTCTTCTTTTATTCCTTTATCTAACTCTTTGTCTATTCCAGATTATGGTTATTCTTATTCAATAAATTGCTTCTGACCATATCACGTTGAAACACCCGTACGATCACTGAAGTTAAGCAACGTCGAACCTGGTCAGTACCTAGATGGGTAGTCGCTAGAGAATACCAGATACTGCGAGCTTCGATATGTGTGTAGTGTGGATTACGACCATATCATGTTGAAAAACCGTACGATCACTGAAGTTAAGCAACGTCGAGACTGGTCAGTACCTAGATGGGTAATCGCTAGAGAATACCAGGTTCTGTAAGCTTGGACGTGCGCGTAGTATGGTCTACAGCCATATCACATTGAAACACCGCTTAACGTACGATCACCGAAGTTAAGCAACGTCGAGCCTGGTCAATACCTAGACGGGTGACCGCTTGGGAATACTAAATACTGTTAGCCAAATATTAGGTGCTAGGTTATCCAAATTCCAATTCCAGTTCAACTCATTATATTCACTTACGGTATGAATCCATCTCTATTCTCCCTACCTATGGGTTAATTAGTAAAACTTGTATAACTAAATTATGATTAAAAAAACATCTAATATACTTTCTCACTTCTAGTGGCCTGTAAGGGGTCAATAAACCGTATAAAGCAAATCAATAAAGCTGTTTTATATATGCCATCATCTATACCATTTTTGTTGGTATAGATGAAATTCTTTTAAATTATAATTTGACGAAGTTTACTCTTCGTCCCTGCAAAAAAATGTTTGTATTAAACGGAGAGGTTAGTTCTTTGACGCCCCTACTATTGTATACCCTTTTTATGCTGGTCTCTGCCACAGAGCGGACATTAAAATTATCACATCCTTACTCCTATGGCATCCCTCTAGAAGTGTCATCTCACGAAAACTGGATTTTCTAGACACCATAGCTCGGAATTCGGGGTTGGATATTGAGGATCTGGACACAGCAATGCAGAACTGGACAGTGTGGAAAAGGACTGTCAATGGAGTTCCAACCAACCATGGGGAGGTCGAAGGATGATAATGAGGAAGAAATTTACCTGGCCATTTAAAAACGATTACAGTTTGCCAGCCTCTGCCATCGAGCGGACAGGGAAATCGTCTCATACTTACTCCTATGGCATCCTTCTGGAAGTGTCTTCTCAGGAAAATTGATTTCTCCAGACACCATAGCTGGGTACTCAGGGTTGGATATTGAGGATCTGGGGACAGTAATGCAAAACCGAACAATGTGGAAAGGGATTGTAAATACCGTTCCAAGCATAGGGAGTCAAAGGATGATGTCGATGATATTTACCTAGCCATTTAAAAACGATTACAGTTTTCTGGCCACTGTCAACTAGCGGACATGGAAATCAAGTCATCCTTACTCTTATGGCATCCTTCTGGAAGTGTCTCCTCACAAAAATTTTCACCATAACTCGGGACTCAAGGTTGGACATTAGAGTCCTGGAGACAGCAATACAGAACCGAAGAGTTTGGAAAGTGACTGTCAATGGAGTTCCAACCAACCATGGGGAGGTCAAAGGATGATAATGATGAAGAAATTTAACTGGCCATTTAAAAAATGATTACTGTTTTCCGGCCACCGCCATTGAGCGGACAGGAAAATCCTCGCAATCTTACTCCTATGGCATCATTCTGGAAGTGTCTTCTCACAATAATTGACTTTCCAAGACATTATAACTTGGGAGTCAGGGTGGGACAATGGGGTTCTGGAGACTGCAATACATGACCGAGCAATGAGGTAAGCGATTGCAAATGGAGTTCCGATCAACCATAGGTCGAAGAATGATGATGATGAATATTGATTTACAAGATTATAAATCTGAGAACGAAGGATAGTGAAATATTTATTATTTACCATTTCCGGTTCCAATTGTGGAACCGGAGAGCCGAGTTCGAATTCCAGTCGAATTATTCCCTTATATGCTAATACCCTTGGGAAAGATATGAATAGTCTTCTTCTCCCTTGCTATGGCACAAACCGAGTTCTATAGCATCGTATGGCAACTGATCTACCGAGGATAGAAATGGCAACCTACTGGGGGAAAAATCTGCCTTGTCAGTCATGATCAACTAAGCGTGTATCATACGTGGTACATAACTGACTGAACCCTGGGAAAGGTATTAATACTCTTCTCCTCCTCCCAGCTATGTGTAAATAGCAGGACAAACCGGATTCTATAGCCTTGAATGGCAACTGGTCTACCGCAGCAACCTACTACGGGAAAAAATCTGACTCGTTAGTCATGTATCGAAAGAAACATGATTGCCTAAGTGTTGTATCACGCATGTCACATAATTGACAGATCAATTGTTATGAAAACAATCAATTAATAAATGAAGTCTGTCTATATTTCTGAGATGAGGTATCATGTACAGTATATATATTATGCGGACTATTGTCCTCATCTTTGTCGCCATATTTATTACAACGTTCCAGTCCTTCAGTATCTGTCTATATTTATGAGATGAGGTATTATGTACAGTATATACATTATGCGGACTATTGTCCTCATCTTTGTCGCCATATTTATCACAACGTTCCGGCCGTTGTACGCTCCGGCCTTCTTCAGGTGGTTGGAATTTCGAACTGAACCCTTTATTTCGATCACTGGGGTAGACTGTTCTAGTTCCACGTGCCATGTTTGATGGATGTCAGTCATCAGTTATCTCCTGCTAATTTTCCCTCTGCCTTAACCGGGTATCGAACTCAGACTCTTTGGGTCTGTCACTGGATTTAACCAACGCCTTTATCCACTGTGCCACGTGTCCTTGATATCATTTCGTGTTTTTACCAGAGCTCATATTGCAACTTTGTTATCATTGCTTTTCTCTGGCACTCCTTATTACTGGTTCCCATATTGTATTTATTTCTATGCTTGGTCGGCTCAGGAGATTTTTGTGGCCTAGCATATGTGTTGATTCCTTAGGTTTACGAATTTTCCAATGGTGTTCCCTGTCTATGATCTCAACATCATCCCACAGGGGACGGTGATCTCCCTTCTCTCTCCATATGTGGTCAGCCACGCCTGATTTTCTACTTCCCCTCGCGTTACAGCTTTCTGGTGTTCTTGAAGCCTTACCTTAAGGGGGCGGCCTGTCTCTCCTTTATATTCCTTTCCGCAGCTGCACGGGATAGCATACACATAGTCTTTAGTCATGTTCTCCTGTATGGGGGGTCTCACTCGAGAGAGATATCTGCGAAGTGTTGTCAAGCTCTTGAAGGTTGTCCTGATGTTATATGGACCGCAGATCCTTTGTATTTTCTCTGATAACCCCTTCACATAAGGCAGGCAGACTGTTTTCTGAGTGTTGTTGTCCTCCTCCTCCTCCTCCTCTTGTACCCGCCTATCCCAGTTTTGTGGGGCTGCTGCCATGTACCCAGGGTAGTTGTTACGTTGTAGGGTACTACTTATACTGACCAATTCTTTATCTAACATCTCTGGGTCGCCACTTATGACTTTTGCTCGGTGTTGTAAGCAATGGACGATCCCTTTCTTTTCGCTGTATGGATAGTGGGAGTTGAAATTGAGGTACTGTCCGGTGAATGTTGGTTTACGGTAGACGGATGTCTTGACCCCATGCTCTGTTCGAGATATTAGTACATCCAGGAATGGGAGTGTGTTGTTACTCTCTTTCTCCATTGTGAACTGTATCGAAGATCTTATTGAGTTCACATGGTCCAGTAGAACCTGGACATCTTCCTGGTGTGGCCAAAGTATGAAGGTGTCATCTACGTACCTTAACCATATAGTAGGCTTTAGAGATATAGATTCTAATGCCATTTCTTCAAAGTATTCCATGTACATATTCGCCATTGCTGGTGATATTGGCGAGACCATTGCTAAGCCCTCATCCTGTCGATATATGTGTGATCCCATTCCGAAGTGCGTTGTTTGTGTACAGAAAGTCAACATCTCCATCAGATTATCTATTGGAATACTGGTCCGTTCTTCTAGGGAAGAGTCAGAGGTCAATTTGTCTCTGACTACTGAGAGTGCCTCCTCCGTGGGTACCTTGGTGAACAAACTCACCACGTCCAAACTCACCATCTGGTTGGATAGTTTGGGAGCATCTTTGATTATTTCAACGAAGTGGGCGGAGTTTCGGACATATGAAGGAGACTTTCCGATCAATGGGTCAATTATATCTACAAGGAAGCGACTTAGAGGGTGGCACACAGAGCCTTGGAAACTAACAATCGGCCTGAGCGCAATATCGTCTTTGTGAATCTTAGGGAGACCGTATATGTGAGGTAGCTTGGTGTAACGCTGCGATAACTGCCTATACGTTTTGGGTGAGAAGTGATCCTTGTTCTTGATTAGGATCTGTGGCAGTTTGCGTTCCGTTTTCATAGTAGGATCCTTTTTCACTTTGCTGTAGCTACCACTGCTAATGAGGTCTTCCAGTTTTCTTGTATACTCTGATTTGTCCATCACTACAGTCGCATTACCTTTGTCAGCCGGTAGGATGATGATGTTTTCGTTCCTCTGTAGGGATCCAATCGCCAGCCTCTCCAGTTTTGTTATGTTAGACCTGGGCAGCTTGGCTCTCTCCAGGGCCTGTCTTACCTTCCATCTTAGTTCATCCGCCTGAGCCTGAGGGAAGTTCAAGGCTACCGCCTCGACTCTGGCAATGATGTCTAAGTATGGCACCCCCCTGATAGTTGTGGCGAAGTTGAGACCCTTATTCAATACTGACTCCTCAGAGGCACTCAGCTGATATTGGCTGATGTTGACTACTGCTTTCACTGGTGGCTGATGGACCTTGTGCGTCACCTTCTGATCTTTCAATCTATTTAATTTTTGCACTTGGCGAGCATTGACTACATCAAATTCATGTCTGAAGGATTTATCCAGGTCATTTTGGATCCTTCTCTGGTCTTCTTCATTAGTAATTCTGTTGAAGAAATCCTCGAGCGTCTGGGAGATATGAGCTTGTAGTCGATGTTTTATCCAACGATTGTACTGGATTCTCTCTCGGACAAGGGCGTGTCCCGCTTTCTCTGCGACCCGACGAGCTCTCCTTGAATTGATGGGAAGTCTTGGTGCCAAGGCTGAAGGGATGAGTTGTAGGTCTCTGCACCGGTGTAGGAATGTCAGATGGTTCGATATTCGTGCCAGTTTCTGGTAGGATTTCTCAATTTTTCTCCATATTTTTAGTATATCGGGTCCGTACCGATCCTAGAGAGTCTGTCTATATTTCTGAGATGAGGTACTATGTACAGTATTTACATTATGCGGACTATTGTCCTCATCTTTATTATTATTATTATCTTTATTATTATTTATAATACCGAGAAATTCATACCCAGATATCCTCAAGGACACATGCCACAGTGGATAAAGGCGTTGGTTAGATCCAGTGGCAGATACAAAGAGTGTGAGTTCAATACCCGGTTAAGGCAGTGGAGAATTTTCAGAGAGAAAATTAGCAGGAGATAACTGATGACTGACATCCATCAAACATGGCACGTGGAACTAGAACAGTCTACCCCAGTGATCGAAATAAAGGGTTCAGTTCGAAATTCCAACCACCTGAAGAAGGCCGGAGCGTACAACGGCCGAAACGTTGTGATAAATATGGCGACAAAGATGAGGACAATAGTCCGCATAATGTAAATACTGTAATAAATGAAGTGTTAAACATCTTTGTTGTAAGTTCTCAAGAATAAAGAAAATGTATAAATTCACTTACATATATCTCGGTTTTATTAAAATTATCATCATAATTTTTAAAAAGCAATATACGGTTGGCGAGGGAGTCAAAAGTGCATACAGTAATAAACGTCCTTTTGGCACCACTTCTCCCGCATCTATTGGTTAATAATTAAAACTTGTATCATAAAATCTAAAAAAAATTCTTACAATCTAAAAAATATTTTATGGCTTTAAATAACCTGCAAAGGGTTGATAAACCGTAGAAAACAAATGAATCAAGAGACATATCTTTCAGATTTATTTAAATTCTCTGGAATATAAATATTTAGAAACTAGCATGGTCACAAATGAGTGGTCGAATTATATGTTGATTGTAATATAGAATTGAACCCCCACTTTATATCTACATGATAATTTCTTCTTTGATCATCAAATTTTGTTTAGGTATGAATCTACCTCTTCACACCCCATCTATGGGTTAATTAGTGAGACTTGTATCAATAAACCATTATTATCTAAAAAAAAAAATTATGGCTTTAAATAACCTGTAAAGGGTTGATAAACCGTAAAAAAATGAATGAATATGCAATAATTTATTTCAGTCTGGTCAAGTAGGTTTCGGGCTGTTTTTCTGCTAATTATATTACCTAGGAAGTGTTAAATTTTCCAAGGCATTTTTACTCTAAATTTACGTCTATTCATTTCTGATTTATGAGCAAAGTTTCCTTAAAGCTCACATTTTTTTCGCAAGGCCGCAAAAAATTTCAAAAATCATTATTTTGATGAAGAAAAAAAAAGAGATCTTTCTTTTCTTCATCTCCTCTTTTTTCTTCTTCTTCGTTTCTTCTTCCTCTTCTTCATTTCTTCTACTTCTCATTTCTTCTTCTTCTTTTCTTCTTTTCTTCTTCTTCTTCTTCTTCTTCTTCTTCTTCTTCTTCTTCTTGTTCTTCTTTTCTTCTTCTCCTTCTTCTCCTGCTTTTCTTCTTCTTCTCCTTCTTCTTTTTTCTTCTTCTTCTTCTTCTACTTTATCTTCTTCTTCTTCTTCAACTCCTTCTTCTACATCTTCATCTTCTTCTTCTTTTCTTCTTCTTCTTTTCTTCTTCTTCTTCTTCTTCTTCTATTCCTTCTTCATCTTCTTCTTTTCTTCATCTTTTCCTACTTCTTCTACACCTTCTTCTTCTTTTACATCTTCTTCTTTTCTTCTTCTTCTCCTACTTCTTCTTTTCTTCTTCTTCTGCCTCTTCTTTTCTTCTTCTTCCACCTTCTTCTTCTTCCTTTCTTCTTCTTCTTTTCTTCATCTTCTCCTTCTTCTTCTTCTTTTAATTTTATGTTTAATTTTCTTCCTCTGACAATTTTTCTCCAGTGACATTCACTTTATTCCTCATTTGCAATGCATTCTTATAGTAAAATCATTAGCAATGCATTTCCATTATACATATAATAGCCCTATTCTATCAGTAATGCTTGCATTCACTCCTGACCAATGACAATCCCTTTCTTCCTCATTTGCAATGCATTCCTATACTAAAATCATTAGCAATGCATTTCCATTATACATATAATAGCCCTATTCTGTCAGTAATGTTTGCATTCATTCCTGACCACTGACAATCCCTTTCTTCCTCATTTGCAATGCATTCCTATAGTAAAATCATTAGAAATGCATTTACATTATACATATAATAGCCCTATTCTATCAGTTATGCTTGCATTTATTCCTGACCACTGACAATCCCTTTCTTCCTCATTTGCAATACATTCCTACAGTAAAATCATTAGCAATGCATTTCCATTATACATATAATAGCCCTATTCTGTCAGTAATGTTTGCATTCATTCCTGACCACTGACAATCCCTTTCTTCCTCATTTGCAATGCATTCCTATAGTAAAATCATTAGCAATGCATTTCCATTATACATATAATAGCCCTATTCTATCAGTAATGCTTGCATTCATTCCTGACCGCTGGCAATCCCTTTCTTCCTCATTTACAATGCATTCCTCTAGTAAAATCATTAGCAATGCATTTCCATTATACATATAATAGCCCTATTCTATCAGTAATCCTTGCATTCATTCCTGACCACTGACAATCCCTTTCTTCCTCATTTGCAATGCATTCCTACAGTAAAATCATTAGCAATGCATTTCCATTATACATATAATAGCCGTATTCTATCAGTAATGCTTGCATTCATTCCTGACCACTGACAATCCCTTTCTTCCTCATTTACAATGCATTCCTATAGTAAAATCATTAGCAATGCATTTACATTATACATATAATAGCCCTAGTCTATCAGTAATGCATTCATATAGTAACATTACATGCAATTACTCTGAAACCAATTTTATAGCAGGCCAAAAGAGAGTTCTCCGATTACTTTTAAAATAACATGTTTTTCTTAGAGCCGAATTTCTGTTCCTTGCACCTATAATAATTATCTATTATAAATGACATAATCTTTTTTCTAACATCAGAAATCCAACGAATGTAAAGCATATTGGTAAAAATATTTTTTATCCATCATTTAAATTGTTTTTATTCTTGAGATATTTAGTTTTGAGATTTCGTTTACGAAAAATGAGATCACGTCATTATAAAATCACAGTAAATTATGTAAGTTAATAAAACGAAAAGAAATAAGATGAAAGAAATACTAGTGAAAAATGAATGATAATTGCCAAGGCTTCATCAGAGAAATTCAGACAACTTAAGATTATTACTACTTGGTGGAAAAGCAAGAGAAATAAGATGAAAGAAATACTAGTGAAAAATGAATGATAATTGCCAAGGCTTCATCAAAGAAATTCAGACAACTTAAGATTATTACTACTTGGTGGAAAAGCAAGAGAAATAAGATGAAAGAAATACTAGTGAAAAATGAATAATAATTGCCAAGGCTTCATCTAAGAAATTCAGACAACTTAAGACTATTACTACTTGGTGGAAAAGCAAGAGAAATAAGATGAAAGAAGTATTAGTGAAAAATGAATAATAATTGCCAAAGATTCATCTAAGAAATTCAGACAAATTAAGACTATTACTACTTTGTGGAAAAGCAAGGGAAATAAGATGAAAGAAATACTAGTGAAAAATGAATAATAATTGCCAAGGCTTCATCTAAGAAATTCAGACAAATTAAGACTATTACTACTTTGTGGAAAAGCAAGAGAAATAAGAGGAAAGAAATACTAGTAAAAAATGAATAATAATTGCCAAGGCTTCATCTAAGAAATTCAGACAAATTAAGACTATTACTACTTTGTGGAAAAGCAAGAGAAATAAGATGAAAGAAATACTAGTGAAAAATGAATGATAATTGCCAAGGCTTCATCAGAGAAATTCAGACAACTTAAGATTATTACTACTTGGTGGAAAAGCAAGAGAAATAAGATGAAAGAAATACTAGTGAAAAATGAATGATAATTGCCAAGGCTTCATCAAAGAAATTCAGACAACTTAAGATTATTACTACTTGGTGGAAAAGCAAGAGAAATAAGATGAAAGAAATACTAGTGAAAAATGAATAATAATTGCCAAGGCTTCATCTAAGAAATTCAGACAACTTAAGACTATTACTTCTTGGTGGAAAAGCAAGAGAAATAAGATGAAAGAAATACTAGTCAAAAAAGAATGATAATTGCCAAGGTTTAATCTAAGAAATTCAGACAACTTAAGACTATTACTACTTGGTGGAAAAGCAAGGGAAATAAGATGAAAGAAGTATTAGTGAAAAATGAATAATAATTGCCAAAGATTCATCTAAGAAATTCAGACAAATTAAGACTATTACTACTTTGTGGAAAAGCAAGGGAAATAAGATGAAAGAAATACTAGTGAAAAATGAATAATAATTGCCAAGGCTTCATCTAAGAAATTCAGACAAATTAAGACTATTACTACTTTGTGGAAAAGCAAGAGAAATAAGATGAAAGAAATACTAGTGAAAAATGAATAATAATTGCTAAGGCTTCATCTAAGAAATTCAGACAAATTAAGACTATTACTACTTTGTGGAAAAGCAAGAGAAATAAGATGAAAGAAATACTAGTGAAAAATGAATGATAATTGCCAAGGCTTCATCAAAGAAATTCAGACAACTTAAGACTATTACTACTTGGTGGAAAAGCAAGAGAAAAAAGATGAAAGAAATACTAATCAAAAATGAATAATAATTGCCAAGGCTTCATCTAAGAAATTCAGACAACTTAAGACTATTACTACTTGGTGGAAAAGCAAGAGAAATAAGATGAAAGAAATACTAGTGAAAAATGAAAGATAATTGCCAAGGCTTCATCTAAGAAATTCAGACAACTTAAGACTATTACTACTTGGTGTAAAAGCAAGAGAATTAAGATGAAAGGAATACTAGTGAAAAATGAATAATAATTGCCAAGGCTTCATATAAGAAATTCAGACAACTTAAGACTATTACTACTTTGTGGAAAAGCAAGAGAAATAAGAGGAAAGAAATACTAGTAAAAAATGAATAATAATTGCCAAGGCTTCATCTAAGAAATTCAGACAAATTAAGACTATTACTACTTTGTGGAAAAGCAAGAGAAATAAGATGAAAGAAATACTAGTGAAAAATGAATAATAATTGCCAAGGCTTCATCTAAGAAATTCAGACAACTTAAGACTATTACTACATTGTGGAAAAGCAAGAGAAATAAGATGAAAAAAATACTAGTGAAAAATGAATAATAATTGCCAAGGCTTCATCTAAGAAATTCAGACAACTTAAGACTATTACTACTTGGTGGAAAAGCAAGAGAAATAAGATGAAAGAAATACTAGTCAAAAATGAATAATAATTGCCAAGACTTCATCTAAGAAATTCAGACAACTTAAGACTATTACTACTTGGTGGAAAAGCAAGAGAAATAAGATGAAAGAAATACTAGTGAAAAATGAATAATAATTGCCAAGGCTTCATCTAAGAAATTCAGACAACTTAAGACTATTACTACTTGGTGGAAAAGCAAGAGAAATAAGATGAAAGAAATACTAGTGAAAAATGAATAATAATTGCCAAGGCTTCATCTAAGAAATTCAGACAACTTAAGACTATTACTACTTGGTGGAAAAGCAAGAGAAATAAGATGAAAGAAATACTAGTGAAAAATGAATAATAATTGCCAAGGCTTCATCTAAGAAATTCAGACAACTTAAGACTATTACTACTTGGTGGAAAAGCAAGAGAAATAAGATGAAAGAAATACTAGTGAAAAATGAATAATAATTGCCAAGGCTTCATCTAAGAAATTCAGACAACTTAAGACTATTACTACTTGGTGGAAAAGAAAGAGAAATAAGATGAAAGAAATACTAGTGAAAAATGAATAATAATTGCCAAGGCTTCATCTAAGAAATTCAGACAACTTAAGACTATTACTACTTGGTGGAAAAGCAAGAGAAATAAGATGAAAGAAATACTAGTGAAAAATGAATAATAATTGCCAAGGCTTCATCTAAGAAATTCAGACAACTTAAGACTATTACTACTTGGTGGAAAAGAAAGAGAAATAAGATGAAAGAAATACTAGTGAAAAATGAATAATAATTGCCAAGGCTTCATCTAAGAAATTCAGACAACTTAAGACTATTACTACTTGGTGGAAAAGAAAGAGAAATAAGATGAAAGAAATACTAGTGAAAAATGAATAATAATTGCCAAGGCTTCATCTAAGAAATTCAGACAACTTAAGACTATTACTACTTGGTGGAAAAGCAAGAGAAATAAGATGAAAGAAATACTAGTGAAAAATGAATAATAATTGCCAAGGCTTCATCTAAGAAATTCAGACAACTTAAGACTATTACTACTTGGTGGAAAAGAAAGAGAAATAAGATGAAAGAAATACTAGTGAAAAATGAATAATAATTGCCAAGGCTTCATCTAAGAAATTCAGACAACTTAAGACTATTACTACTTGGTGGAAAAGCAAGAGAAATAAGATGAAAGAAATACTAGTGAAAAATGAATAATAATTGCCAAGGCTTCATCTAAGAAATTCAGACAACTTAAGACTATTACTACTTGGTGGAAAAGCAAGAGAAATAAGATGAAAGAAATACTAGTGAAAAATGAATAATAATTGCCAAGGCTTCATCTAAGAAATTCAGACAACTTAAGACTATTACTACTTGGTGGAAAAGAAAGAGAAATAAGATGAAAGAAATACTAGTGAAAAATGAATAATAATTGCCAAGGCTTCATCTAAGAAATTCAGACAACTTAAGACTATTACTACTTGGTGGAAAAGCAAGAGAAATAAGATGAAAGAAATACTAGTGAAAAATGAATAATAATTGACAAGGCTTCATCTAAGAAATTCAGACAACTTAAGACTATTACTACTTGGTGGAAAAGAAAGAGAAATAAGATGAAAGAAATACTAGTGAAAAATGAATAATAATTGCCAAGGCTTCATCTAAGAAATTCAGACAACTTAAGACTATTACTACATGGTGGAAAAGCAAGAGAAATAAGATTAAAAAATTTGCCCGTAAAAATAAAAAATAAAGACATTACTTTTTTTTATAAGCGAACTGGAATTACTAATAAACAATTTTGAGGGACCCATTTCGGCTTAAACGTCTCGTTGAACTATCTCCGTTTATCTTTACTATTGTAAATAATTTTTTTTATTTCAAGTTTCGAACTGTTTCTCTTAAATATTTGCGAATTCTGCAACGGAACATTTTAGACGGCGATAGCATCATTTTATAGTTGTCTTTTCTTGTATTTCGAAATTCGTATCTTTTTACATCACATCCGCACGTGAATTATTCGAATTTGTCGACATTAAACAATTTGATATTTGTTAATCTAATATAAAGTACACGATTCCTTATCGTCGACAAACAACTTTTTTTTTTATTTTTTTTACTTTCCGCTGATACCACGTAGCTTTTTCTGATGATGTATCAGTTCTTGATGGCGTTAGAGTAACGAAACTTTGCCGTCAGCTGAACCATATACGGAATTGATGCTCTGTAATATTCCTTAAGTTTCATGACACATAGAATTCTTTTATTGTTATTCTGTTTTGTTGGACAAACGCATTTTTTACAGAAGACTTAGTTTCGCTCAGTGCCTTCTCCGATTCATAGAAAATTATACATTATCTATCTATCTATCTATCTATCTATCTATCTATCTATCTATCTATCTATCTATCTATCTATCTATGACTGTACATTATCTATCTATCTATCTATCTATCTATCTATCTATCTATGACTATACATTATCTATCTCTATCTATCTATGACTGTACATTATCTATCTATCTATCTATCTATCTATCTATCTATCTATCTATCTATGACTGTACATTATCTATCTCTATCGATCTATGACTGTACATTATCTATCTATCTATCTATCTATCTATCTATCTATCTATCTAGCATGCAAAAAAGCACGTGAGTTAAGTGCTTCGCCATAAAATTCAAACACTTTTGTCATCGCAAAGGCAATTATATCAGTCGGGGTTCAAATCAAATAAATGTCGCCGATTATTCTTATTGATTGATGCTGCCAAATTTTGACGCGCTGTTATTCATTCGAAAACATCATTTAGAACAATTCTCTGGAAAGTCTTTTAAGACAATTAAAGTTATTTTTGCACCAATCTGAAAGTTTCGAAGAGATGCCGAAATATAGAAATAGACTGTTCGGTAAACACGTGTTCTGACAGGACAAAACAGCCATAAAAATGTGGCACACCACCCACATAAACCTGTACTGTCTTAGATATTGTAGAGAAAGGTTAATAAGATACCACCGGTGGTGTTATTGGGAGGAGCCCTGCCATCTTTGGGCGTCAGCTGACCAGTCCTTCCTTTCGAGTCTTGATAGAGTTCAAATACGTCTCCGAGCCCTTGTGATAGAAGAATTCTTTTTCAACCTCCAGCCTCTATGTCACAGGCGCGAATCTCTCACTCCTTGGTTGCTACTACCATGGAAAGTGCTCAGTATCTCCTAGTTCCACTAGGTCTGATCTTGATGGCTAGGACTCGCAATGCCACTTAAATAGCAAACCATTGACATTATGACCTTGCACCACCGGGCAGACCCAAAACTATCACCAGTCATGATAGACAGATGTCTCCTCCAAGAGGCTCCATATCTTGAGAGAATATTGGGCTTCAAATTCAAACCCAACCTGGAGTGGGACTCTTAAATACGATCCATCGTTAAAGATGCAGTTAAAATGATCAGTAAATTTGCTTTTTAATGTCATGGATTTGAGTCATGTGTTTTTTTTAAATCGGTATGAATGAAACGTTAAAAAAATAACAAAAAAAAACGTAGTATTTTCATTTAGTATTTTCTATAAAACACTTTACTGCTATACTCATAGTTGACTCAAATATGCACGTATATATATAGATGTTTATTCGTTTCTTCCTCTCTATAACAGGCATTTAAATTCAGCCATATTTCTATGCAATAATGTCAAGAAATATCAGATGACATCAGCTCATAGGTGGAGATAAGTATAGATATACAACTATCTTTTTTGAGTGCTTACAGCAGTGTAATGTTTAACGAGCTAAACTTGAAGATGATTAACACTGCAGTGAGTTTAGGGCGCAACAAGGCCTCTTCCATTATGACCTTGTACCACCGGGCACACCCCAAACTATCATCAGTCATGATAGACAGATATCCGCTAGAGGAGGCTCAATTCCTTGAGAGAATATTGAGCTTCAAACTCAAACCTGACATCAATATACAATTCATCGCTAAAGATGTAGGTAAAATGATCGGCTCCCTATACCGCTCCAGTAAGTACCTAACTCCTCATGCTATCCTCTACCTTTAGAAGAGCCAAACCAGGCTGAAAATGGAGTACTGTTGTCATATTTGGGCGGGAGTTGCCCGGTCCTCACTTTCCAGTCCTGAGAACCACTGCCCTGTGTAACAGACTCCCAAGAGGATGTTTTCCTCATCAATATAATCTTAACCTGTTCAAGGATAGAGTTAACTGTTATTTTCCCCTCCTACCCATATAAACTACTGCTTAACGTAATCCACTACCTTGAGTGGCCCCCAGGCTTTGTACAGAGTGAACCTTACTGTAAAAAAATAAAAAAAATTCTGGCTATAAAATGTGTGTGTCTGCCCACGTATCTATCGTGGTACATTTGTAAGCAAGTTGTTCCTGGAGACCCATTTGCTAATGCTGAGAGTTTAATACTTATTTGTATTCCACAGTAGAAGGAACCCCCCCCCCCCATAAAGTAATGGCTCCCAAGCTGGTGTTGCAGATTGTTATGACTGAATAGTGAAATCAAATTTTACTGGGTGCCCCAAACTTGAAGCCTTCTGCCAAAATCCACTATCCACCGTCTCTCTCACAAGCAGGATATAGCGAGTCTCTCACTGCTTTATTTCTACTATCATGGAAAGTGCTCAGACAAACTACATTCCTTGGTTTTCCATAGCTAATCTTCACATCCACAATTTTAATCTGTTCAAGGCTGGGGTTAATCTTTACCTTTCCCCCTCTTATCCGCACAAATTGCCCCCTAAATTAACCCTCTAACCTGTGGCCCCCGCGTCTTGTAAAGAGTGAAACGTTCTGTAAAAATAAAAATAAAAGTACATAAAAAAATATAGACCAATATACACTATTTATTTAATAAAATACCAATATTTTTATCACATCCCCAAATTAACTTATTATTTAAATCAATAAATGTATAGAATGAAACTTACATAATATCAAATCACCCACATTTCCCCCGTATCCCATAGGTGAGAAGTCAATTCTACTCAAACAGCTTCTTCCCGCGAAGCACTGCTCCGTGCAACCGGCTCCCAAGTGCATGATTCCGTGATCACTACAATCTTAACCTGTTCATGGCTAGGGTTAACCTTCTATCCATATAAACTAACTCATAACGTAACCCATTAACTCGAGTACCTCCCCATGCCTTGTACAGGATTAACCTTACTGTAAAAACAGGAGTTGATATACTGTTAAACAAACAAACGAAATAAGACCAGCCCAGAGAGTAATAACTAAATGACATTTTACCCATTGACAACCTTGACACATACCAATAATCTATATATATATATATATATATATATATATATATATATATATATATATATATTAAACAATACACGGACATGAAAATAATCTGTTTTTTTATGTTGTCATCGAAGATTTCCAAGCAACGACAATCTCGTGCATACGAGACGCTGGAATCGAAAATCGCACCGCGGCTCATGACGTCACATATGATCCACAATATTGATACATGTTGTTTTTTTTTAATTCTATCTAAGCTTTCGACTTTCATAAGCCATCATCAAAAATGACAATTACATTACAATATATTAAACAATACACGGACAAATCAATAATGATAGTCTGTTTATGCTTGCATGGAAGATATATATATATATATATATATATATATATATATATATATATATATATATATATAAGTACGACAATTATTTTAAGACATTTTTATGATACGCCATGAGCAGATATGAATGTACGTAAGAGATTCATGAAAGATTGAAGTTTAAAGGCAGTAAAATCGACCTTGCTAACCGAACGCTCGTCTGTGGCCAAATATCACGTCTAGCTAAATGACGGTTCCGTATAGGATACAGGTCCGAATCCTGTCGGAGAACGAATATTTTCTGTGAAAAATTCTCGGACATTCAGGCCGGTAAATGTTGTTTAATACTGTTTATTATAAACAGAGCATTTACTTAAATATTTGTATCTATAAAAAGAATGTATAATGTCGTTTTCTCACATATTAACGACATTATTTTTTGCACCAAGCTAATATAAGCATAAAAATGTCTTATATATATATATATGTATTTAAATAAAGAGAAAGAACATTAAGATTTATAATCTGGTGTTCTTATTAATTATTTTTAGAGTATAAATATTATAAATTAACTTATTTAATAATATGGTTCCATAGCTACACAGGAATTACCATTGTAGGGAATTGGTCCTTCTCTTCTAATCCACCAGTCTGGAAATGTTAGGGTTTCGTTTAAAAGTACTTCTTTTATAAACAGGGTACCTGAAATGCAAAATCCGATGTGATTAAAACCTTTGATAACTATTGAGTACATATTTAGATTAAGATATTTAATCAATTTGGCTTTGTAATAAGTTTTTAATTTGTAAAAGGTTTTTATGTACACCCACTCTCTCTCTCTACCCATATATATTGTCATGGGTCCTTACCTATAACTACAGAATGAACTCTTCCTAACACTATGTATACTACGCCTCTCAAGAGCGAGGGACGAATCAAGCCGAGCTTCTCGGCTTGACGGTCGAACTATCTGCCTCTGAGCAGAGAGGAACCCGGACGAGGCTCGGGAAACCTACGTTAAACTCGGCCTTGTGCCACATGCAACGCACGTGGGGGAGGTGGCTAGATACCGAATCGTTTCGAGCCGATAGTAGTTCACTCGAAACCAGACTGACAGTCATACTAACACCTTCCACATCTTGTATTATTATTTCATGTAATATACCTTCGTTATTTCTACTCTTGTGTTCGTGTTGTTCTTCCTTGGTCCTAACCAGGACCATAACACACACACACACACACACACACACACACACACACACACACACACATATATATATATATATATATATACTTCTATAGATATGAGTCTGTGACCCTGTTGTTATATATATATATATATATATATATATATATGACGTCTTTATAAAAATATGCTGCCTATATATATATACATACATATATATATATATATATATATATATATGTATATATATAATTTTTATATATATTGTATATGCGCGGTACTTATCGGAAAGTGCTCACTATCACTGATAGAGCTAACATATTCAATTTTATGGATATGAATTTGTAAACCTGTGTTTCACGCTTTTTCGATCATCAGATAAACTGAGTTATTTTTTAAAAATTGAATGTATTTATGTTAGTTTCTGTTTGATTATGATGTGGGGGGATTCTCCTCTGTGGTCCTTTTAGTATTACGCTCATATGCACACATACATACATAATTACAGGTGTACGCATTATAGTTCACACACTCACATACACAAATAAACAATGCGAGATTAGGCACAGATATATATCCTTGTGTACATACATACATACGCAATTGTATGATATATATATTGGTAGTAATCCGTTGATATAATATAAGCTAGTTCCATTAACACATAACAGAATTTGAAATATTAAATATTAAATGTTAAAACTGACTCATAAATAGCGCTCAAAGTTTATTTTCATTAAATAGGGAAACTTTTTTTTTCTTACAACAATTAAGATACCATTAGTTAATGATCATTTTCACCCACGAATTTTAAATTTAAAATTCGCAGAATTTTTTAAACTGTTTATGGAATCAGTTTGCAGAAGGAAACTGGTTATTTGGGGAAGTAAAGAGAGAGAGAGAGAGAGAGAGAGAGAGAACATCAGAGAAGGCAGAGTGAAAGAGATGACAGAGGAAGGTATTGTTATGGGAAGTAATGTGGGGTATTATATTATGGAGGTAGGAATGAGTAGGGGAGAGAAGGGGAACCCGATGAGCTAACCTATATCTTAATGGCTACAGTTTCAACGGGAATCCACAGAAATTAATGACAAAACCTATGAGGTTTCTAGATAATGTTCTCACTGCTTAAATGACAAAAATGCACTGTTTATTGACTTATAAATAATATTAATAGTCAAAATTATGAAATATTAATCTTTATTGATTTAAAAAGACGATTAGCGGTTTAAATTAAATATTAAAAAAATTAAATTCGTAAATATTCAATCTGACAACGAAAGTAAAAAACTGAGATTTTTGAAGGCACTTCGTATCGCGTCCATTTTTTTTTCATTTCATTTAAGACCTATTACGACAAAAAATGACATCTAATTCTATGGCATAAGACCTATTAATCACTTATTCATTTACAGTTTGCTGAAGAGATGCGGGAGTTAGAGAAACACAAATAATTCCCCAAGACTCTATTCCTGGCCTTACGTTGTTTCAAATGTTCATAAATGAACTTCCTGATGTCATCAATTCTCATCTGGGGATCTATCCCGATGACACAAGCATTTACTCTTATCTTCATACTAAGTCTGATCGGTTTGCTTAAGTCAAATGGACTACAATCTCTTGTTAGATGGGTTAAAGAGTACCTCGTTAATTTTAACAGACCCCAAAACAAAACTTCTCTCTCTTAATAGTCTGTGAGAACCTTTTATACCTTCTATCATAATGGCTGATGTTAAACTCCAGGTGGGTGACCCAATGCGCCTTCTCAGTCTCACGTTTACCGCTGATATGACGTAGAAAGAATATGTAAAATCAATTGTCTGCAGCTAAGAAGGCTGGTTCTCTAAACAAACTTTCTCTCTAGAATCTATCTTTCATATTTATAAGATTACTGTTACGGGTTGTAGCTGAGTGAATATGTATCAGAAGGTAAATTTATGCAAAGTAAAGATTATGCTTGCTTATAATGCATTATCCCACAACACGTCGATCAAATAAAAAATATAAGGACAATTTGCAATGCAAGAAATTACTAAAAGCACAGTGGTTAGAGATCCAACAATAAAGAGATTTTTATATACACAAATAGATATACATCTACAGAGTGTTTGTTGATTGTGGCAATTGAGATAAGGTTATGAAGAATGTTCATGCAGAAATTTGGTCAATAAAAGTTTATGGTTTTGATTTGCTAGAAAAATTAAAATAATTTGATTTCTGCAAGGAAAAATCCCGAATGTGTTCGTTCAAATACTAGTGTGTATGCGTGTGTTACTTGTTAGTAAGAATTTAAGTTGTGAAGAGTTGTTTGCCTTTAACTGTTTGGCTAAATTGATGAATTATACAATTACTGTTAGTGTAGTAAAAACGTTCACTTTTTAATTCAATTGTAATTTGATTACCACGCGGACAATGGTCGATTGAGTGCTGTGTTGAGTTTGTTGAGAATTTTGAAGTGATGTTGAGTCAGTGAATTGACAGATGTTTGGTAGCATCTGACGAAACTCGATGACTGACTGACTTGAACTGAGTCATGCGGTTGTTTTTATAGATTTTTGGTGTTTAAAAATCGCCCCCAGGGAGCTTGGCGGGAAGACGGATCTGTTTCAACTTTGCTACAGTTTAGTGTTTCTTAACAAATAGAAGATTGAATTTACAGGAATGAAGTGGTGACTGGTTCAGGCTTTTTTTTTTTTAAGGAAGAATACATCTTTCCGAAAGGGGTGGATGGTTATGTGGAAGTTTCCACACTACCATTCATCATTGCTTTGAATATTGCTGCCTTATCTGGTCTGGTACTCCAGCTATATGTTTAGAGATTCTAGATAAAATCCAACGAAGGATCTGCAATGTTATTAGTCCTGACCTGACATCACGGCTTCAGACACTTTTCCACCGCCGTAATGTAGCTTCCTTCTACCTTTTCCGTAAATATTTTCATGGTAATTGTTCACATGAGATTTCCTCTATGCTACCTCGGCTTTATGAATTTAAGCGCAGTACTAGATTGGCGGGTAGGTCTCATCGTTTTACAGTTGAAATGGATAGATGTAACCGTAAGTTCTATGCTAACAGTTTCTTCTATCGTACTTCTCGCTTGTGGAACTCTGTTCCGGCTTCTAGGTTCTCAGTCAACTTTGATCTTCAAAATTTTAAATGCAATGTCAGTTGTTATCTTCTGTCTTCTTAATTCTTGTTTTTTATTGTCCTCTCTCCTTAATAGTAGTTTTTCTCATATTCTTTAACACTCAGTAACCACTTGCGTCCAAGTTGCTTGGACGCTGAGTGGGGGTAAAATTAATTGAAAGAGAAGACGAGGAGAAGTGAGGAAAGGGCCGAACGGAACAGGATCCATGAAGACAGATGTTGATTGATGTTGCATTTAAACTTTTGAAGACCGCAGGTGGCAAGGAAGCCAGAAATCGGAACAGAGTTCCACAGGCGTGAAGTGCAAGAAAAGAAATTGTAAGACTCGTAGAGACAGTTGCATTTAGCTAGTTCAACAGTAAAACTGTGAGACCTAATTGCCTATCTAGCAGTACGCTCAAACTCGAGGAAGAGAAGAAAGTTTATCAAAACAGTTACCATGAAAATATTTGTAGCCGACAACCATATATTCTGTCTTCTTACAATGGAAATTACTCATTTCTTCTTTTTTTAATCATTTCCCCGCATGTAAGCCAGAAAAAAAACCCCACTATGAGGGGGGGGGGGCTACTGAATGTGAAAGAATTAGAAATAAAGAGAAACCTTATTAAGTTGCGATAATAACAGAAGCCATGAACTCATTACTTGTAATTGATCTAGGGAGTGCCCAAAGTATTGTAAGTAATGCTACTTACACCCTTACACCATTGGAAAAATTCGTAAACTGAAGGAATCAGCACATATGCTAGGCCACAAAAATCTTCTGAGCCGACCAAGCATAGAAATGAATACAATTAGGAAACAGAGTAATAAGGAGTGCTAGAGAAAAGTTCTGGTAAGAACATGAATGATAAAAGCAAAATATTGCAATATGAGCACTGGTAAAAATGGTTGCTGATGACATTAGGTTTATAATACACAGATGACCTCAAGGACACATGGCACAGTGGATAAAGACATTGGTTAGATCCAGTGACAGGACCCAAAGAGTGTAAGTTCGATACCCGGTCAAGGTAGTGGAGAACTTGTAGAGGGAAATTTACAGGAGATAACTGATAACTGACATCATTAAACACGACCTGTGGAATTAGAACAGTCTACCCCAGTGAGCGAAATAAAGGGTTCAGTTCAGTTTGACATTCCAACCGCATGAAGAAGGAGCGTATATAAATTAATGATTTATTAAATTAACAAATATGGCGACAAAGATAAGGACAATAGTCCGAATAGTGTAATTGAAACAAATACTTTATTTTCTTTTCTTTCACCATACGGTAACTTTTTTCATCGGATTAGGTCATTTGTAGTGGTGTGCAGTAATATGAATCTATTTTCGGGGTATATGATGAAATTTGTTTGGCCTTGAAAAATAATGCGTCACCTGTGATTGCATCTGATTTTTATCACGCACTGATACTACTGTCTCGAATGTCGATTAGTTGTCTTAGGACCATTGTCTTACTCCAAGGTAACATACGAAAATTGTAACGCTGCACGAACACACTGACAAGCCTTACTAGTGATCAAATCAAAGTATTATAGAATTGTTCGTCACATCTCTTGATTTAAATGAAATAAATTGAGAATCTGTGGTCAATCTGCAAGGAACGACTTCGTGGAATAGACATACGAAGTACTAACATGTGCACTAGAGCTTGTTTCATTGGAAAAATACGAAAAAAAGTAAATAATAACGGAATTATTCGTTCTGTTTCAATTAATTTGCCGAAATCAAAATACTATAGACTGTCCCGGAAACTCTCCTGATTTAAATGTATTCGAGAATCTTTGGTCAGTCTGCAAGGAATGACTTGATAGAATAGACATACGAAGTACTACCATACCATGCTCTGAGTCATGTTTCACTGAAAAAATACGAAAAAAAAGTAAATAATAAACAAGGGTATATATATATATATATATATATATATATATATATATATATATATATATATATATATAAGTAATAGTACATATATATATATATATATATATATATATATATATATAAGTAATAGTACATATATATATATATATATATATATATATATATATATATATATATATATATATATATATATATATAGTAATAGTACATATATAATTGAATATGACGTAATTGTTTACGGGAATAATTTTGATAAATAAGAAATTATTTGTGGTTTAAATTAATCTTTCTAATTCCCGTTTGCTTCATCCAGACTTTTGCAAAATTTAATTCTCCCCCGTCCAACCGACGAAGAAACACGGTACGTCTCACGCAATTTCTCTAGCGAGGTAGCGTGGTCTTAATTTTTCAGCACTTGTACCGACACGATACAATCGATACTGCCATTTGTGATTTAGCATACACCTGCACTATCTTTAGAGGTTATTACTTAGAGTAAATGCAAGAAAAATTAGACCAAGAGTTTTACAAAAATCGATCCAGCAATAACAATCATTGCCACATAAAGAATTTAAAGAACGGTGCCACAGAAATACGTGTTCAGCAGACAACTGCCGCAAATATCAGTATTTTACCAATATTATAATTGTTACATAACTTACTCGTAATGGTATCCCCACTTTTACCGTTTCGGACAAAAACGTTGTGGTGAAATCATGAACGGGCAAAAAATAAAGGTAATTCAAAAATAAGTAAACACATTGCATGCATGCTTGTAGTTAGCAATACTGTCGAACACATGATCGAAATTAGCGTCAGTTTTACAGTGTAGACATGACCGCTCCGCTAGCAGTGTGCACCAAGGTGATCTGATTTCTCTGGTCGGAAGGTGTGTCAGGGGATGAAAGTCATCGAAAGCTTATTGCAGAATACGGCAAGAGTGCACTACTGTATAGAGATGTGTATGAGTGAACTTAGAAATTTAAAAGATGGCCGGTCAAGCGTGACACAGAAAGAGGGAGCAGGTCAGTCGTCAACCTCCACCGGCGATATGAAGAGTCAGCAAACCTTGAGGGATGGCAATAGCGAACGGACGAGTTATCCTTGATGGGGTAGCCTGTTCTTTGGAGATTCGGATTACTGCTTCTTATTTTTCCTTGCTACACGCTGCTGTGATTTCTTTTATTTCGTACAATTCTTTTTCTTTGTAATTCGGAAGTGTCAGTCGGCGTGGTTCAATGACGTCCAACAATTTGACTTTGTTGAACAGACGTTTCCTGTGTAGCTAAATGGTATAGCACGTCAGGCTATATGACGGTCCCGTATAGGATACAGGTTCGATTCCTCTCGTCTGATACATATCTTCTATGAATTTTCTTGGACATCCATGCCGGTAAATGTTGTTAATACTGTTTATTATAAACAGAGCATAACAATAAATAACAATAAAATCTATTAAAATAATTGTAGAACTTAGATCATTTCATCATATATATATATATATATATATATATATATATATATATATATATATATATATATATATATATAACCTAGTGAGCCAGACAAACTGACACACTGAATAAATATTTAAGATGGTTTGTGTTTGCGTGGTTCTTTCTTTGGTCACGTGGTGTATTTTGGCTATCGCCTATAAATATGCGTTTCTCTTTGCCTCGTTAGCCGTACTTTCCCTGACGATCCGTTTAGGTGAAACCTAGGTAGGTTTGTCTGGCTCACTAGGTTTATCTAGGTCTGCTCTACGGTTGTATTGAGCTCTTTTGCTAGTTAGTTGTTTACTCGTATCGGGGTTTTTTCTTTGGGCTTCAAACCTGTATCTGTGCGATTTTTTTTTCAACAGACTTTCATGTTTCTAGCTCTTTCTTTTTTTAAAACCTTTTTTCCCACGAGATTGATTTGATTATTGGCAAATCAAAAATTCGAGTATTTGTATATATATATATATATATATATATATATATATATATATATATGTGTGTGTGTGTGTGTGTGTGTGTGTGTGTGTATTAATCCTCTTCTCCACCCAGCTATAGGTAAATAGCAGGACAGACTGGGTGCTATAGCCATGGATAGCAACTGGTCTAGGAGAAGGGCAACTCTGAATTCAAAATCTGTGGAGGGTTGTTTGGGGTCGTTTGGGGTTGTTTGGGGTCCTTGTGGCACGTAGTGCACCAGGTCTCTGTAATTGGCCCTTCAAAAAGTGTGGATGGTCCTGCATGAAAGCTTCACCACTATAATCAAATCTCATGTGCTGGTGTTTGGCTGTTATTTCCTAGGAACTGAACTGCTTTATATATATATATATATATATATATATATATATATATATATATGACGAAATATAGTTTTTAAGGTGTGCTATATTTAAAGGGATAAAGTGATCACTATCAGAGATAGAGCGCATGTAAATATAAATATAAAAGTGTACATTGAAGTCAACACTCAGAGGCGACAGGCTGTTTCATATTGCGTCTAGCATGAAACAGCCTCTCACCTCTGAGTGTTGACTTCAATGTTCACTTTTATATTTATATATAGATATGTGTGTGTGAGTGTGTGCGTGTGTGTGCGCCTGCGTATTTATTCAGGCTGATAATTTTAGTTAATGTTTACTTAAATATTTGCATCAATAAAATAACGTATAAACAGTAATATATATATATATATATATATATATATATATATATATATATATATATATATATATTGTAATTCTTTTTTGTTCTTTTCTATAACTTATCAACCTAATTACTTGCTAGTTACCTAAGGTAAGAAAATTTTTTTAGGATGTAAGTATTTTGGGAGATAATAATCACATACTGCTATTTAACCCATAGCTGGGAGGAGAAGGATTATTTGTCTGATTGTTCAACTTATTTGCTCTGAACATTGAACATGAGTCACAATTCAAAATCAGTTTGCAAAATCAGTATAAAACTAATAAACCATAGTTTTTAATCATTTCAGCCCAAACAAAGCAATGGAGCCACTAAGATACAAGGGCTTACTGAGTGTGAAAGAATATGAGAAAAAGAAAAACATTATTATGAAGTGAGAACAAGAAAATAAAAATAATTATAAAGACAGAAGATAACGATCGACATTGCCTTTAAATTTTTGAAGATCAAAGGCAGTAAAGCCACTAGGATGCAAGGGGTTACTGAGTATTGGAGAATATGAGAAAAACCATTAAGGAGAGAAGACAATAAAAGGACAAGAATTAAGAAGACAGAAGATAACAATTGACATTGCATTTAAATTTTTGAAGATGAAAGGCAATAAAGCCCCTAGGGATAATGAGATAGTGATTTTCAGCCCTGGAGTCAAGATAAATCCATGAAATGGTGAATTGGATGAATAGGGAGAATTTGGCAGCGAATGGTTAAGTGGGTGAATTTGGGTGAACAGGGTGAATTTGGAATAATAGGCTGAATGGCGTGAATTTGGGTGCGTTGGGTAAATTGGGTGATATTGGGGGAAGAGGTTTAATTGGATGGATTTGGCTGAATAAGACAAATAGGGTGAATTTGGATAAATAGGGTGAATTTGGTTTAATAGACTGAATTTGGGTAAATAGGGTGAATTTGGACGAATTGGCTGAATTGGGTTGATTTGATGAATAGGTCAAATTGGGTGAATTTTGGTGAATAGGCTGAATTGTGGTAATTTGGCAAATAGAGTAAATTTGGGTGAATAGGCATTTCGGGAATATGGATTAATTTGGGCAAATAGGGTGAATTTGGCTGAATAGCCTGAATTTTGGTAAATAGGGTGAATTTGTTCAAATAGATTGAATTGGGTGAAATTTCGGAGAATAGGCCATATTTGGTGAATTTGAGTGAATTGGATGAAGAGGGTGAATTTGGGAGAATAGGCTGAATTTCGGTAAATAAGTGTGAATTTGGGTGAATAGTAGTGAAGTGTGTGAATTTGGGTGATGTTTGGGAAATAGGGCGAATTTGGGTGAATTGGATGAATTGGGTGAATAGGGTGAATTTGGTTGAATACGTTGAATTTGGGTGACTTCCATTGAACAGTGTGAATTTAGGACAATAGGCTGAACTGGGTTTATTTCGGTGAATTGGATGAATAGGGTGAATATGGGAGAATAGGCTGAATTTGATAAATAGGGTGAATTTGGCTGAATAGGCTGAATTGTATGAATTTGGGCGAATTAGGGTGAATAGGATAAAATTTGGTAAATAGGGTGAATTTGGATGAATAGGCTGAATTGTGTGAAGTTGTGTGAATAGGGTGAATTTGAGAGAATAGGTTGAATTTTGGTAAAAAGGGTGAATTTTAAATTTCCCTGAACAGGGTGAATTTGGGAGAATAGGCTGAATTTGGGGAAATTGGGGAAATTGGATCAATAAGGTGAATTTAGGAGCAAGGGCTGAATTTTGGAAAATAGGGTGAATTTGTGTGAATAGGCTCAATTGAGCGAATTTGGCCGAATTGGGTGAATTTGGTTGAATAAGATAGGGTGAATAGGGCGAATTTTAGTAAATCGGATGAATTTTGGGTGAATAGGTTGAATTGTGTAAATTAGGTTGAATTCGGTGAATTTGTCCGAATTGGGTGAATAGGGTGAATTTTGGTAAATCGGCTGAGTTTTGGGTGAATAAGCTGAATTGTGTGAATTTGGATGAATATAGAACGTCGTTCACCGTGTCTCTGTATTTGGCCTTTCAAAAAGTGTGGTTGTCTGCACAAAGCCTTCTCCACTATTATACTCTGTCTATGTCTGACTGTTGGATCCTAGGAACTGAACTTCTTGATATATATATATATATATATATATATATATATATATATATATATATATGAAGAAATAGGATATATATATATATATATATATATATATATATATATATATATATATATATATATATATAAGAAGAAATATAGTTTTTAAGGCGTGCTATATTTAAAGGGATGAAGTGCTCACTATCAGAGATAGAGCGTATGTTAATGTAAATATAAAAGTGGACATTGAAGTCAACATTCAGAGGCGACAGGCTGTTTCATATTGCGTCTAGTATAAAACAGCATGTCACCTCTGAATGTTGACTTCAATGTTCACTTTTATATTTGTGGGTGGATTTGGGTGAATAAGCTGAAATTTGCGTAAATAGGGTCAATTGGCGCGAATAGACTGAATTTGGGTGAATAGGGTAAATTTGGGTAAATTGGGTGAAAATATTTGGCAATATTTTGTTCACTCAATCATTTGAAGATTCTGTTAGATACACGTCCTTTTAAATTAGAAATACGGGTTTCGATACTCACCAATCCCTGTAAACAAGCAATTTTTATGAATTATAATTGGCCATTCCGCTTGCGTTCTTTTTCCATCATAGTTTTACCAACTTTTTATATCTCTACACAGGGTGCGATGAGTAAATGGTCGCTATTTTATATTTTTAATTTCACGCATGTCCGTTGTTTGTTTTAATTTTTGTCTATTGCATAGTATAGTAGGAAAAGTTGTGTATCGTCTGTGGGCAAAAGTGAACCATGACGTAATTCACTTCACCAGAAATTTGGAAGAAAAACATGCTGCACTGATTGATATTCGCGCCGGAATCTCCAATACGAACATTTCAGATGGTTTGGATGTCAGTCTGAGGACAATGCAGAGGATTTGGAAAGAGTTTGGTGTTTGGCGTGATCACTAGTAATGGTGACGTTATGGCTCCTTTCATTTTCCCACAGGACCTCAGACTCAACACCGAGACCTACATCAAGTGCCTTGAGGAGGTAGTGCTACTCTGGGTCAAGAGGGTGGCAGTTGGAAGACCCTATGTCTAGCAACAGGACATTGCACCATGTGACCCAAGCAGAAGAATCCAGTCATGGCTGTCAGGCAATTTCTCCGATCACATCACCTCTTATATCTAGCCACCCGACTCTCCAGACTGCAACCCCCTTGATTATTAAGTGTGGGGCGCAGTTGAGCGAGAGACCAAAAAACTCTGCGTAACCCCAAAGATGAACTGAAGGCAAAGATTACGGCAGCATTCACCAACTTATACAAGGAGACCATCCAGAATAGTTGCAGGAGATTCTCACGTCGTCTAGAGGCCATGGCTGAATAGAATGACAGTCTTATTAAATGAATTTACTCTTTAGTATATTAAGATATTTTTGTGTAATGTTGGTAAATATATCTATTAAAATGAGATGTCAATGATATTTTTATTTTTACGTAATTTAGACGACCATTTATCCATCGCACCATGTACTCACTTTGATTGATTCGTTTTCTATGGCTTATCAACCCTTTTCAAGTTATTTAAAGCCAGAAAATGTTTTTTTTAGAAAAGTAAGAATTTTGTATTTTGGAAATAATGGTTTAGAGATTCTCTAGCCAGACAATCTTGCTAACCTTTAAATAATGTCCACATCCTGTTTCCCATGTTATATATATATATATATATATATATATATATATATATATATATATATATATATGTGTGTGTGTGTGTGTGTGTGTGTAAAGAGAGAGAGAGAGAGAGATGTTTCATTCAGAGCTTTATCTGCTCCCTTGGGTGATTAGGTAGGTAGGTAGGTGGCATTTTAAACAGCTTCCATGACGATCATATATATCAGATATCCACCCCACAACCAACTCCTCGCTTATCTCCGACATGTTGTTGGCAATACGAACGCGGGACATCGGAACCACGTGACAAATAATTCCGTATCCTGCCAAGAATGGACCAGAACTGACCTAACGATCCCAGGCATGACTTTAATAACAGACAAGCACTCGGAAATAACCAACGTCCTGTTCGCTGTCGCTTGATCTCCAAAAAAACCTCATCCCCTCATTTACTTGTCCATTCCCATTCGGTCAAAGTGGACGCCGCTTAGAAAACGAGACTTCAAAAAGAACGACACTGTTTATAAAACAGAAACAAATAGTATCAAGATAAAACCAGATTTTCCTTTTCTACCTAGGTGTTCATAGTATTATAGTTCCTAAGAATATTTTCACTGGTTCCCCAGTCCTACTAGGTTGGTATCTCAGTCCGACCCTTTTACTGTCGATACAGTTAAATGTAAACGCCTCGTCTACTCCAACAGCTTCTTCTACGTCCTTCTATTTGTCCTTTCCTTAATCTCTTCTTTATCAAAATTACCTTACTTTCACTCTCTGTAACCACTTGCTTACTAGTAGCACTCCCATTTTGCTTGGAGTGAAATGCTTAAAAAAATAGTGGCACATTTCATTTAAATTTTTGAGGATCAAAGGCAATAAAGCCACTAAGACACAATTTTTGAAGATCAAAGGCAGTAAAGCCACTAGACATTTCATTTAAATTTTTGAAGATCAAAAGCAATAAAGCCACTAAAAAAAACTTTTAAATTTTTGAAGATCAAAGGCAATAAAGCCACTAGATATTACATTTAAATTTTAGAATATCAAAAACAATAAAGCCACTAAGTGACTTTTTTTTAGATCAAAGGCAGTAAAGCCACAAGACATTCCATTTAAATTTTTGAAGTTCGAGGCAATAAAGCCACTAAGACACAATTTTTGAAGATCAAAGGCAATAAAGCCACTAAGACACAATTTTTGAAGATCAAAGGCAATAAAGCCACTAAGACACAAATTTTGAAGATCAAAGGCAGTAAATCCACTAGACATTGCATTTAAATTTTCTGAAGATCAAAGGCAATAAAGCCACTAGGACACAATTTTTGAAGATCAAAAGCAATAAAGCCACTAGACATTGCATTTAAATGCAATATTTATCAATATGTAAAGAAATAAATATAAAAATATTTTTATTAATAAATTTATAAACATTTACTAAATTATTAAAAAAAATTTTTTTTGTATTTTTTTTAAGCATTCAACCCCAAGCAAGGCGGGAAGCCACTAGAACGCAAGGGGTTACAGAAAGTTGGAGCGAGAGCAAAGAGGAGTGATAGAGGAAAATATGAAGAGAAGGATAGGGGATAGATCAAGGCATTTGCAGATGTCGATTGACATTACATTTGAATAGTTGGAGATTATAGCTATCAGGGAAACAGGAAATGGGGAGGGAGTTCCACAGGCAAGAGGTGCGAGAAGGAAGCTATTGGTGTAGAAAATATGGCTACATCTAACAGTTTCATCAGTGAAAGGGTGAGAGCAAGATGCCAGCCTATTTGTAAAAAAGACAGAGGGAGGTGACTGCATGTCTGTGAGAGAGCGACTGCAGGCGAGATGCCAGATCAAGGCCAATTACATTGCATATCCGTCTCTGGATATTGTCAAGAACCCAGAGGCAAACAGAAGGGGCACCAGACCATATCTGGCAGCAATACCCCATGCAAGGGTGAATGGTTGATTTGTGGATTTAAAGGATAGACTCCGAAATCAACGCTCAGGAAATTTTTATTATTTACCATTTTATAAAGTTAGAATTGATTGGTCATTAACCGATATTTTCTATTTACATTATTCGGACTATTGTCTTCATCTTTGTCGCCATATTTATCAACGTTTCGGCCGTTGTACGCTCCGGCCTTCTTCAGGTGGTTGGAATGTCGAACTGAACCCTTTATTTCGCTCACTGTTCTAGTTCCACGTGCCATGTTTTAATGGATGTCAGTTATCAGTTATCTCCTGTTAATTCCCCTCTCCAAGTTCTCCACTGCCTTAACCGGGTATTGAACTAAGACTCTTCGGGTCCTGTCGCTGGATCTACCCAACGCCTTTTATACACTGTGCCAAGTGTCCTAGAACGATCCGCTTAGGTGAAACCTGGGTAGGTTTGTCTGGCTCACTAGGTTATATATATATATATATATATATATATATATATATATATATATATATATATATATATATATATATATATATATATATATATATATATTTTGACGCGATACGCGAGGCTTGTATTCTCAGTTGAATAAAGCTTTCTTTCTTGGGTAATTTTGTCATTATAATAGCATTCCTGCCATGGGACACAGAATGAAAAAAGCAACCATAATAAATATAGTTATTGGAATATATATACATTGGCATCCACAGACAGACTGTTTCATGGCTCATCAGTGTGCCTAGACGTCCAGTTGCTTCTAGGTAGGCTCGAAACCCCACTGAATTGGCGTCAGTCGGTGATTCTACCACTAAGCTGTTGGTGCACGGCAGGGATGAAGGTGAATTTAAGCATATTTACTTTTTAGATAAACATACAATGACTGAGAGAACTTGATTCGATTGATATATATATATATATATATATATATATATATATATGTGTGTGTGTGTGTGTGCGTGTGTGTGTGTGTGTGTGTGTGTGTGATACTTTACTTTGGGGTACAGAACTTTATTGTGGAAATAAAAAAAGGTAAAACCAATTTTACTGTTCATGATAAGAAAAAAAAAAAAAAAAAAGCAGCCAACCCGTTCCGTCCTCACTCAACAGAGCCGGAATGGTCGGAATAAATATCAAAATATGAAATATAAAAGGCATAGAATGTACAATACTAAAGGTGGAACAATCTAGATTGAAATAGTCAAGCCCTAACGGACACTCACTCTGTTTACAGAGATAAGGGTGTATGGACCTGACATACATTCCTTTTAATGCCTTCAAATTTAAAACTGAGTGAGCTTGACTCGAGATGATTAAAGAGACAATGCTGAAATTAATGCAATAGTTTGGACTTTTGACTCGGTTGAATCATAAAGGGTAAAATTGGTCTTACTATTTTTATTTCCATAATATATATATATATATATATATATATATATATATATATATATATATACTTGGAGAGCTTGTGGCACGTAGTACACCAGGTCTCTGTATGCGGCTCTTCAAGAAGTGTGGGATCAGAGCAGAGATAGAATTTTGAACAGACATACATAAATATTAAGGGATAGATAGATATGAACAGACTGAGATAGATAGATAGATAGATAGATAGATAGATTCAACACTATAATCAAATCTCAAGGAACTGATCTCCTTGGCCCTCATACGTCAAAGTTGACGAGAGAGTTGAGTATACACACACAATCACACGCTCTCTCACACACACACACACACACACACATATATATATCTTTATATATATCTTTATATACATATATATATATATATATATATATATATATATATATATATATATATATATATATATATAAACTAAATAACGAAATGAAAATTTCTCGGACATTCAGGCCGGTAAATGTCATTAATACTGTTTAATATAAGCAGAGCATTTACTTAAATATTTGTATGTATAAAAACAATGTAGAAACATATAAAATGTCTTAAAATAATTGTCAGACTTTGTCCATTTCATAATTTAATGTGCAAACAAAATAGTGCTCAATGCAATTAAACAGAGCTATATGGTATATATTAATAACTACACATATACCTAACTCTGTAGGGCAATTCAGAGTTTTATGGTTACCTAATTCATCATATACAATTGATAAATGAATTATTTATTATGGTTGTTTTTGTTTTTTTTAATTCTGTGTCCCACGGGAGGAATGCTATTGCAATGACAAAATTAAGTTTTAGGCTTTAAGAAAGCTTTATTCAACTGAGAATACAAGGTTCGCGTATAGTCTCCTTTTATAGTTCCAGTAAACAGAAATAGTTCTCTTACAGAGGAGAGCAACAAAACAAAGGGAGGATACTCTTGATTGTTCATAACAGCTATATTATGTGGAATTTCAAAGTTCAAGGTTATTATAAATTTAATTTAATATTAGGGTATAAATTCAATATATAGTGGGTTGGTAGGTAGATATTAAAAAAAAAATAGAGGGTTGGTAGGCAGATATTTAAAAAAAATCCTGATCAGGCGATGGGAGAAAAGAGAAATCCTCTATAAACATTCGATGCAATATTCCTAGGACAAAATTGAATCGAAATATGTTACGAAGCAAAATAATACTTATGAAGTAATTTGTGTAGTTAAAAAGACTAAAAAAGTTAAAAAAATAACATTTGTTGGTATTAAAAAATAGATTCGAAATCTCGCTGGAAATATTAAATTAAGATATCAAAAGAAAAGAAAAATATGTTTATTTCCAATTAATAATATAAAAAAGCTAAGCTTTTTTATTCTTCATATTTAATTAAGTTGAAAATATCACACTGCGTAATATTTCAGTGTCTCCTTTGGAGATAATATCTTCATACGAACTGCATTCAATATTGTTGAAATCTGAATGAAAGAGAGATATTCACCTTAAGTATTTAGATCCCGTGACAGATTGTATGGGATTAAGGTTACTGGGTTCCAATAGCTTCGTTTTATCTATCTATCTATCTATCTATCTATCTATCTATCTATCTATCTATCTATCTATCTCATTCTGTCTGTTATCTATCTATCTATCTATCTATCTATCTATCTATCTATCTATCTATCTATCTATCTCATTCTGTCCATTATCTATCTATCTATCTATCTATCTATCTATCTATCTATCATTAAAACATATGATATTTGATCATTTGATCAAAGTTTTGGAACTGAATCGAATCAACCAGACTCTGCAGACCTCTATCAAATGGTGGAATAGAACGGATCAATAAATTCCATCAACTTGGAAGAAACGACTACGATACCTACATTCGCTTTCGATATATATATATATATATATATATATATATATATATATATATATAAATACACAACATATATATATATATATATATATATATATATATATATATATATATGTGAAAAGTGTGTGTATATAAATATAAATAAATATATATATATATATATATATATATATATATATATATATATATATATATATATATATATATATATAATTATTTGTATATTATATGCGCGGTACTTATTAGAAAGCGCTCAATATCAGAGATAGAGCTAACATATTTGGTTGGATAGATGTGAGCTTGTGACCCGGGGTTTCACGCTTTAGCGATCGTCAGACAAACTGATTAATTTTTTTTTTAAATTTTGGTTTTATGTAGATTGCGTGTATTGGTGTTATTGTGGAAGTGGTGGGGGAAACTTCGTCGTTTTTTCATCGTACTGACGCAAACATCGATATATGCAGACACATATACATACTTCGTCGTCCGTCGGGACTCATACATATATAAATATATGTGGGCAGTTTCGGATATGACATATGTATGTATACGGGTGGTGTTGTGTCTATACATACGCATTTGTCTGTTGAAATTTAAAGATTGGAAGTGTGGCGGAAATGTTTGCCTGACGATCGCTAAAGCGTGAAACCCAGGGTCACAAGCTCACATCTATCCAACCATATATATATATATATATATATATATATATATATATATATATATATATACACTCCTGGTCAAAATTTTAAGACCTGGTACAAAAGGGGAAAAATATATGAAATAGTGTTTCTTTAATCGTAATATATTTGGGAAAAATTTAGATTTAATTAAAAAATATAGATTATCAACAAACAAGTGAAAATTTTAATCTTTGAATTGATTAATTTAAACAAACATTGAAAAAAGTATTTTTGGGTTCGTCATAAAGATAAGACCATGGAAATCAAAATAGAAAATACAGAAGAAATAAGTCACACCGACAATTTAATTGTCATTATATCCTTCATTTTTGTGAATTAATTCGAAAATTTGCTATGGCATGTTCATTATTAACTTTTGCATGAGGGTGCTTGGGATGATCGCCTAGGATGCATAAACTGCAGCACGAAGACCATCCACATTTTCAAATTGCGGTCCATGTTCATAAACATCCTTTGCCATTCATCCTTAAACAATCTTGATTTAGATCTGGAGAGCCCGGTGGATGGCTCAAAAGCTGAATATTGTCCATAAAAACTTCTTTGACCTTCGAGTGTTGTGGATTACAGCATTGTCCTGTTGGAAAATCCAGTTTTCTCCACATAGACGACGACCTTCAGTAATTAGCGATGCCTTTCTTAACATATCAGTGTAATTAGCAGCTGTTTGACGATCTTTAACTGTTGTAACTCAAGAGTTTCAATGTACAAAAATGAACCCCAGAACATAATTGATCCACTTCCATTCTATAGTGTCGAGAAAATTTATTTTTGGACATCTTTTACATGCCAGTAACGCTGAAAACCGTCTGTGACATCAAGGTTGAATTTTTTCTCGTCTGAAAACAACTTTCTTCCATTTATATATCTCAAGTTTGATAATCAGAAGCAAATTGTAAACGAAAGGATTTATGGCGAGGAAAAAGGCGAGGTCTATACTGAATTTCAAATTCTTAAACTCTGTCTTATTTAAATGCCGAGAGCTGCATTCAGCATCTGTATTCGCTTTTATCTGATTTGATGTTAGGCTCGAATCTCTCTTAACTTCTCGCCTAATGCGTCTGTCTAGAGATGGTGAAATTTTATTGGGGCGAACGCTTGATTTTTTAGACGAATACCCATCCGAATTTTTAATGAAGTTAGCAATGATAGCTCTTTTAGAGCCAATTTCATCGGCAATAGCTCGTTGCCAAAGACCACGTCTTTGAAGTTCAAAAATCTTGCCCTGTTCGAACTTTGTTAAAATTTTACTCTTAACTATTTTAAAATCCGAAATGAAATGCTGGAAATAATCTAAGGAGACGTTTACATTCCTGAAGCTATGATCACACTGACTAATTCTAGGAATTTTTGTCCTGTAATTATTTTCACCCATGGTTTTATTTAAAAAATAATGTCGTTTTCTTACAGAGTATAAGATATGTGAGAAAACGACATTATTTTTGCACCAACCTAATAAAAAAATACTTTTTCAATGTCTGTTTAACGTAATCAATTAAAAAAATAAATTTTGTTTGTTGATAAACTACATTTTTTAATTAAATATAAATATTTCGCAAATATATTTTGATTACAGTTAGCAGTATTTTATATTTTTAACCCTTTTGTATCTGGTCTTAAGCTATTGAACTGGTATATATATATATATATATATATATATATATATATATATATATATATATATATATATATATATATATATATATATATTAGGTTGGTGCAAAAATAATGTCGTTTTCTAACATAGTAACATATGTGAGAAAACGACATTATTTTTTCACCAACCTAATATATATATATATATATATATATATATATATATATATATATATATGAATAATAATTGCCAATGCTTCATCTAGGAAATTTATACAATTTAAGATTATTGCTACTTGGTGGAAAAGCAAGAGTAATAAGATGAAAGAAATAAAATGAAAAATAGCACTAAGAATTGATACGAAAATTTCGGGATATCACAGATATGTTAACTTGCGTTAGGGAAAGTTCACCATATTATCGACTGTACACTGATTTTTAGCCCTCATAGCAACAGCACTGGAAAAAGAAGGAACTCTCTAGAGTCAAGAGATAAGAAAGTAGAATTTTGATAAATGATGTTACTCAAGCGTCCGCTCTCTTTTCTGTGTAGAGCGTATCCTCAAAGAAACACGCCAAAAAGAAAGTTTTTATGTCTGTAATTCTATCATTTGGCTGCCAGTACAAACAAAATGGTTTCAATCAAACATGAACGAGAAGTGAAAGAAATATTTGGTGTATCTCGATTTCGTAAAAGAATTCGAAACAATTAGCAGACATCTGACAAAAAAAAAAAAAAAAAAAAACTCAACAAAACTCATCTGGTGCATGATAATTTGATAATGACGTTTCAGATAATATAGTCGTCTTCAGATTCGTATTTAGATGAAGCCATGTCAATTATTATTCATTTTTGACTAGTATTTCTTTCATCTTATTTCTCTTGCTTTTCCACCAAGTAGTAATAGTCTTAAGTTGTCTGAATTTCTTAGATGAAGCCTTGGCAATTATTATTTATTTTTAACTAGTACTTCTTTCATTTTATTTCTCTTGCTTTTCCACCAAGTAGTAATAGTCTTAAGTTGTCTGAATTGCTTAGATGAAGCCTTGTCAATTATTATTCATTTTGAACTAGTATTTCTTTCATCTTATTTCTCTTGCTTTTCCACAAAGTAGTAATAGTCTTAAGTTGTCTGAATTTCTTCGATGAAGCCTTGGCAATTATTATTCATTTTTCACTAGTATTTCTTTCATCTTATTTCTCTTGCTTTGCCACCAAGTAGTAATAGTCTTAAGTTGTCTGAATTTCTTAGATGAAGCCTTGTCAATTATTATTCATTTTGAACTAGTATTTCTTTCATCTTATTTCTCTTGCTTTTCCACAAAGTAGTAATAGTCTTAAATTGTCTGAATTTCTTAGATGAAGCCTTGGCAATTATTATTCATTTTTCACAAGTATTTCTTTCATCTTATTTCTCTTGATTTTCCACCAAGTAGTAATAGTCTTAAATTGTATGAATTTCTTAGATGAAGCCTTGGCAATTATTATTCATTTTTCACTAGTATTTCTTTCATCTTATTTCTCTTGCTTTTCCACGAAGGCGGATTTTGGTCCGAAGAGATGACCATTTCAGTGTTACCGAAATAAATTATAATTGAAATGAATAATTAAAGTTTCCTTCTTTATTATTATCAATACACACACACACACACACACACACACACACACACACACACACACACACACACACATACATATATATATATAAGAACAAAATTAAGAACAAGTTTAAAATAACCTAAAAACGATTATTGTATATTTTTCGTGGGTGGCCGGGGGATTACACACTTGAATGCTGATTCGTTTATATGCGTAATAGCGCAACATTATTTTTTCAAAAAATGTATTATCAGAGGTCTTGCTGCTGGACGTAGTTTATTGTCTTACCCAGGACGCTGATGTAGTTTATCATCATACTCAGGACGCAAATGTAGTTTATCGTCATACCCAGAAAGCAGATGTAGTTTATCGTCATACTCAGGACGCGGATGTAGTTTATCGTCTTACCCAGCACGCGGATGTAATTTATCGTCATACCCAGGACGCGGACGTAGTTTATCGTAATACTCAGGACGCGCATGTAGTTTATCGTAATACCCAGGAAGCGGATGTAGTTTATCATCATACCCAGGAAGCGGATGTAATTTATCGTCATACCCAGGACGCGGACGTAGTTTATCGTAATACTCAGGACGCGCATGTAGTTTATCGTCATACCCAGGACGCGGATGTAGTTTATCATCATACCCAGGAAGCGGATGTAGTTTATCATCATACCCAGGACGCGGATGTAGTTTATCATCATACCCAGGAAGCGGATGTAGTTTATCATCATACCCAGGACGAGGAAGTAGTTTATCGTCATACCCAGGACTCTAGAATTGTGTTTGATGGTCACGCCTAAAACAACGGGCCATATCAGTGAACTTGCTAATAAACCAATATAAATTCTTGGCCGGGTCAGTCTGTTAAGGTTTACTCCTACCTAACTGTTACCCACTAACCGTTTCTTTTCCGTATTCCATCTCATCTTTTTTAAAAGAGTCTTCTCTCACACCCTTTCTCTTGCTTTCGCTTCCTATTGTCAATCAAATATATCTGTCAGGTATATTGTCTCTACTGACTAAGAAAGTTCAGCCTGAAGGTATAATTATTGTAATCTCCACTTATTGTTTGAATTAAGGTCTCTTTCATTTGACTAACTAATTTAGAATCGACTTGCTTTGTGATGCCTAAAACAACAAAATCATATCGGTCAATTTGACGTATAATCCAATATAAAAAAACTCAATAATTCAAGGAAAGATTCTCGGCCGGGACAAGTGAGTTTAAGCTTGCTGCTACCTAAGCATTACTTCTTTAACACTTTCTTTCCCATAACCGTCCCGAATCCGATCTCTTTTCTCTTGCTTTTCAATCCCACTATCAATCATTTCTGGTGTATCGTCTCCATTTACTAAGGAGATTTCGATCTGAAGTGATGAACATTTCGGTGTTCACCAAATTAATTATAATTCAAATGAATAATTAGTTTCATTCTTTATATATATATATATATATATATATATATATATATATATATATAAAAAGTTTTCGGCCTTTTCTCTCTTTAAAATATACACATTTCTCAAGTTGGACATAAACCCTTCTCTTATATACATACATACATACATACACATATATATATATATATATATATATATATATATATATATATATATATATATATGATTTAAATCATTTTTATGGTTAGTTATCTAATGATAAAAATGTTAGCGATGTAATATGTTTTTTTGTAATTTATTATAATAAAAAATATTATAAAAATATTTTGTTCTAATTTGTATTGAGAACTTTAAAAATGTTAGGCACAGTGAATTATTAACCCATCTATTTTTCCCTCATTTGTATATATATATATATATATATATATATATATATATAAATATATATGTGTGTGTGTGTGTGTGTGTGTGTATGTGTGTGTGTGTGTGTGTGTGTGAATCGCAGACAGTACTGTTTCGCTGTATCACAGCTCCTCAGTGCGACTAAACATCCGAATGCCTCAAAGCAGGACCAAAACCGCTTTGGTGTCAGTCGGAGTTTCTACTCCTAAGCCATATATATATATATATATATATATATATATATATAACCCAGACAAACCTACCTAGGTTTCACCTAAACGAATCGTCAGTGTAATGCTTTAACCTGAAGATACGTTCAGGTCAAACATAGGTAGATTTGCCTGGCTCCTTAGGATTATCTTAGGTTTTGCTCTATTTCGTTCATTGAGCACTTTACATAGGTACCGTTTTACTCGTTTTGGAGGGTTTCTTTTTATTTCTTTGGACTTAGAGCTTCAAGTCTGGAAGATTGCTTTCGCCTTTGTTTAATCTTCTTGGTTCTTTCTTTTTTTATTCCTCGTAATTTCCTTGGGTACTCTTTTGTTCTACTACAAGCCGAAATACCCAAGGCTTTTTTCAAGCGAGTACCACTATATATATATATATATATATATATATATATATATATATATATATATATATATATATATATATATAGTATTGCACATCGAGTACTGGTGGTAAAAAAATATTACTCAATATATAATAGCAGTACTAAAATTTATATTAATATTAAATATACATTATATATATATATATATATATATATATATATATATATATATTAAGACATTTTTATGTTTAACATTCTTTTTATAGATACAAATATTTAAGTAAATGCTCTGTTTATAATAATTTTGACAGATATACAGGGCGCGATGGATAAACAGAGCATTTACTTAAATATTTATCTATAAAAAGAAGGTTAAACATAAACATGTCTTAAAATAATTGTCGGACTTTGTACATTTTATAATATATATATATATATATATATATATATATATATATATATACATATATATATATATATATTTAAGTGCCTAAAATATAAAATTATACTTTGTAATAGAACGTTTGATAGTTTCGAACTCAACCCCATTTCCTACCATAAAAAATTCAAACTATCTTAGTTACAAGGAAAGCCAAAAAAGAAAGTGTTCCTAATTGGCTTCACTAATCTGGTGTCGGCAATTTGGCGACAAAGTCCACATCTTATCTAGATACTTCCGGAAAATGAAACGTGTTTGATGTGCTGCAGTCCAACAGTCCCAGAGATGTTGAGCTATGCAGGCTTCATGAGTGTCCACACCACCCAAATATGTTTAGGTGCGATATCTTACGTGCGAATAGATCTTTCCACCACGCTTAGTAAATGCTCGATTGGACTCAAATCAGGCAAATGTAATCGCCACAAAATTCGTCTCCAGAATGATTGACTTGCGAACACGTATTTTATTTTACAGTGATGTTCACCCTGTACAGACCCCAAGAGTCAATCGATGTAGAGGGTAACAGAATAAGAGGCACGATTTAATGGAGATTTTTTTAAAGTATTTCACCCCAAGCAAGGCGGGAAGTCACTAGCACGCAAGGGGTTACAGAGGATTTGGAGCAAGAGCAGGTAGGAATGATAGAGGAAATGATGAAGAGAAGGATAGTGGATAGATCAAGGTAACTGGAGGTGTCGATTGACATTACATTTGAATAGTAGAGATTATAGCTATCAGAGAAACAGGAAAAGGGAAGGGAGTTCCACAGGCGAGAGGTGCGAGGTATGAAGCTCTTGGAGTAGAAGAGGCGGCTATATTTAACAGTTTCAACAGTGAAAGGGTGAGAGTCGGATGCCAGCCTCGTAGGGTGCTTGAATTCGCGAAATCTGGGAACCAGCGAAAGCAGCTCATCGGAGCAATTACCACGAAAGTATTTGTAAAAAAGACAGAGAGAGGCGACGGTGCGTCTGTGAGAGAGCAACTGCAGACGAGAGATGCCAGATCAGGGCCAGTTATATTGCATATCCGTCTCTGGATCTTGTCAAGAACTCCGAGGCTTAACAGTAGGGGCTCCAGACCATATATAGCAGCAATACTCCATGCAAGGTCAAATGGTTGATTTGTAGATTTGTAGGATCGATTCCGGGGAGAAAAATTTCCTGGCGTGGCACAAGAAGCCAACTTTCCTTGCGGTGGACGAAGCTATTGACCCAATATATATATATATATATATATATATATATATATATATATATATATATATATCATGAAAATGAAGACTCACAAGACTATAGTAAATGTACTAGATAGATGGGGGGTGATTTGATTTAGGGTGCATATATAAAGGATTGGTATTGAGTTTTTAATAAGGTGTGTATGTATTTTTCTTTTTAAAAGAAATATAGTCTATTAAAAATTAAAACTGAAAATATTTTAAGATTGCAGTTAAATAAAACGTATTCTAACCTAAACACCCTCCTCCTAAAAATCTTCAAGTATACAAATAGAAAAAATGCCGTAAGAATTTTTTGCTGTTAACAATAAAATTAAAAAAAAAACAAAAAACAAACGACATGCATTTAACGGATATCAGAATTCGTTGAGAAATACATCACTACCCTACCTAAACATAACCCCCTTTTTGAACGTAACTAATAACTGATACAACAAAAGTTAATAAAAATGAACACGCTACCACCCCTTGTCTGAATGAATAGATTTCTCTGTATCCTAAACAGTGAATTATGAATTTTTCGGCGCCTTTAAAACTCAGTAAATTTAAAAAATAAGTTACTCTAAAATTCGCTTGAGGGTGAAATGGAACTAATGTTTTTAATTTAATTACAAAATTAAATTTGAAGCTTTTAGCTTCCATTTTTTGAAACATGGTTATTGCTGTGTAGCGGTAAAAACCATATTTTAAACCAGTGAATTTATAATATTAACGCTCTGTACATTTACATTGAGCACTATTTTGTAAAAATAAAAATATCAATAAGAACACAGGATTATATATCTTACTGTTCTTTCTTTATATATATATATATATATATATATATATATATATATATATATATATATATATATATATATATATCAATTGGAACATCGTTTAAAATCAAATTTTAATGTTTAGATTTCTGTAAATATAATGCAGAGACGTTGATATGTCGCCAGACAAAAGCATCCAACTCGGCGCCGGGTAACATTTATTAGGTTCCTCTGAGTGAACATTGACACTGAATTTGTTCCGCACTGTGTGGTTCATTCACTATTATACATAAGATAAATCAACGCGTAAATTTCAGTAGTTAGGATCTTCAGTAAAAGCTAGCAAGCTAACCAATGATTTCAATGATATGAGCGAGCAAAGCATTTCTGATTACGACATATGACCAAAATTGATGACTAAACACATCACAGACGAAAACCTGTAATTTCGGTTTTCTTTTCCAGTTTTTTTTTCCTATTTTCTTTTGTAACCTCACAGATAAAAGACTTCGTGATAACGTTAAAGCTGAGATCACGAATTGGTCGGTAGAAAAGAAAGAATTTCATTTCCCAAGAAAAAGAAATTCAAGAGCGAGTTTCATCGCGTTTAATAATAACGAAAAAAATACTTTATTACTTTTATTCACTTAATGTTGGCTTTTCTTTGCCTTGTGTTCATGAAAATATTCTTGGTTTCAAATTGACAGTGAATTTAGCTCTGAGCATCTCGACTTGGACCGATTGCTTACACAAATCCAAGAAGCCATTTTTTTTTCTTGTCGGTTGGACTTTCTTTAGACATGTCTGATATTTTTGACTTTGGTTCTTTTGTTGTCAGTATTGTGGCTTTGGGTGTCTAATATTTCGTTTTTTTATTGCGCGAAGGTCTTTTATTGCTGGGAGAAAGCAGAAAATATCAATTAAAATAAACGTTTGGAATTCTGGCTTGCGGTAATTCCTCTTTCTTTTTTTTTTTTTTAGAGAGTTCTTTTTGATTTTGTAATTTGAGCACAACAAATAATTCTTTCAAAACCCATAGCTAGTGATACGAAATATGATAAAAATCAAAATATCTAAATAAAAATAAGGCTGTTTAAAAAATCTCCAAATCTCAGTCAATCCATTCTACGGTTTTCTACAGGGGAACACGAAAAGATATTTTTAACATGGAAAAAGTTTGAAATCTGTGTTGAATCTGACTAGCGTATATAAAGACACTATTTACATTATTCCGGCTATTGTCCTTATCTTTGTCGCCATATTTATTACAACGATTCGGCCGTTGTACGCATCGGCCTTCTTCAGATGGTTTGAATGCCGCTCACTGGGGTAGACTGTTCTAGTTCCATGGATGTCAGTTATCAGTTATCTCCTGTTCTCCACTGCCTTAACCGGGTATTGAACTCACACTCTTTGGGTCCGGTCATTGGATCTAACTAACGCCTTTATTTGTGTATGAATTTCTGGGTATTATAAACCTAATGTCTTCAGAGACCATTTTTGATAGTGATCATATTGTAATTTTTGCTGTTATCATTCCATGTTTTTACCAGAGAAAAATATATATGAACGTATATGTGCGTATACGTATTTTTTCTCATACCTATATCTATATATATATATATATATATATATATATATATATATATATATATATATATATATATATATATATATATATATATGTATATATATATATATATATATATGTATATATATATATATATATAAACTTATAAAACAGTGAATGCGAATTCAATTGACTTATTTTTTACGGCTTGTCAACCCATTCCGTGTTATTTAAAACCGAAACATATTTTGTGATTATAAGAATACATTTTTTTTGCGCTTGAATGCAACATTCAAAAAATTGGCGTGATAATCATTTTTTTTCTGATACAAGCGCTACTGTTTAACCCATAGCTTGGAGAGAAGAAATGTATTCATGCCTTCCCAAGTCTACTTGCGCGTAACTGAATATCATGGACTCGACTGGAATTCGAACACTTCTTTACGGTTTCTTCATATTACACCACCCGCACATACAGGTTTATGTAAGGGTTGATGTACAAAAGTTTTTTTTAAATGTCATGTCTCACTAGGACGTAGGTAATTATGGCACTTAATAGCGTCCATATCCCGTTGAAAGCTTTCTTCTTTGTTTATTTCCACTTATTTAATGATCATGAAATAAAAATGACGTCAGCGTTGCTTGGTTTGCTTTCTTTTATTCTACGGCTTATCAACACCTCAATTGGTTATTTAATGCCGATAAGATTTTTATTCTTTGTAATATTTTTTTTTTCAAAAATGCATAGCTGGTAATTTTTTTTTAAATGTATGGCCGGTAATGTTTTCTTTTCAAAAATTTATTGCTGGTAATTTTTTTTTTTCAAAAATGTATTTCTGGTAATTTGTTTTTTTCAAAAAAGTATTTCTGGTAATATGTTTTCTTCAAAAATGTATTTCTGGTAATATGTTTTTTTCAAAAATATATTTCTGGTAATATGTTTTTTTCAAAAATATATTTCTGGTAATTTGTTTTTTCAAAAATGTATTTCTGCCAATAATATATTGATGGTAATTTATTGTTGGCAATAATTTTTTAGAAAATATTTCTGGTATTAAAACCTATTTTACACTTTCAGAGTGCTTTGACCCCAGTTTGAGTGGGCGTCAACTATTTGCCCATAGCTGGGACCCTAACAGGCGCTACCACCCCAGGTCAGGGTGGACCCGGGAACGACAGCAATTAAGAGGTGGTTTCACACTCCTCAAAACCTCCTGATCAAAGGCCTTGCTGTTGGACGTAGTTTATCGTCATACCCAGGACGCGGATTTAGTTTATCGCCATTCTCAGGACGGGTGAGCGTGGTTCTAAAAATATTGGAAGTACAGAGAAAGGCAAAAAAATATATCCAGCGATGATGGTCTGGTAATTTTAATATCACAGATATTTCATGTTTTTTAAATTTTCCTGCTATGTCCTCATTAGTCGAACGTCATTATTTTGCGACACAAACAGACGACATTAATTTTCCTCAAATCAAACTGAAATTAATGAATGTCGTCCAAATGAAAACAGATTATTATCATTATTCAAAATCATAAAACGCAATTTTGGCCATCTTTTTAATTATCTGAAATAAATAAATTATTTTCCATCCATTTTCATTGTTATTTATTTCATTACTCTTGCTTTCAACACTTTATTACGGAAATCCATTTTTCACAAATTGTAAGCTCAAAAATTATTAAAGACTCTAATCACCGTCGGGTAAGCAAATATCTTATACAAAAAGTTTTAAGGCTCACTTAGAAGGAGTTGGAGAAAGAAAAATGTCAATCGTTATCTTCTGTCTTCTTAATTCTTATTCTTTTATTGTCTTCTCTTCTCAATAGTAGTTTTTCTCATATTCTCTAACACTCAGTAACACCTTGCGTCCTAGTGGCTTTATTGCCTTTGATCATCAAATATTTAAATGCAATATCAATCGTTATCTTCTGTCTTCTTAAATTCTTGTTCTTTTATTGTCTTCTCTCCTTGATAGTAGTTTTTCTCATATTCTTTAACACTCAGTAATTCGTGGCGTCTTAGTGGCTTTATTGCCTTGCTTGGAGTGAAATGATTATGACACACACACACAAACACACACACACAATGAAACACTAAAGTTTAATTAAAAAATTCAATTTTCTCTTGAAGACGCAAAACCGCACACAGAAAAAATATCGGAAGAAAAGGAAAAAAAAAAAAAAAAAACCCAAAAAAACGATTATTACGTTTTACGATCTCTGCAAAATGCTTTGTTGTTAAAAATGTTTCTCTAATGAAATCTCTTATTCGGCTATTTCTTGAAAAAGTTTTCCCATCAAAACCTGTAGAAGATTTCTAAGAGCTGCTTAATGAGTGGCAGGAGGTCCTTTCAAATAATGTTGAATATCTACGATTTGCATTCCAGAAGACTTGGAATATTTTCAGGGGAGACATATATTAATTTCAAAGAAATACAAAACTCTAATTGCCTTAAAATCTTCATCCTCTCTCTTTAATACCCTTTGTTATAACGCTCCAGTCACTTCGTGAAGGACCCGTGAAGGATCCAAAATAAAGATGACTTGTCATAGCTTCATTCATCTTCTGTCTTCAGTAACTGCTCATGGGGTTCTCTTTCAGCTTAGGGAACAACCATGGAGCACGGTCGGGGATGTAAGGAAGGTGAGGGACAGTTTTAATGTCCATCTCTTAAAACACAGAACTTTATTGCATAAGTTTCCAAATTGTTTCTCGTTCCGATTGCATTCTGGAAACTAGTCAGCAGTATAGCTGGCCTTCGTATTCGTGGATACTTGTCTATGAGGGAGGCTAGTTAATCCCTATTGCAAACTCTTGCTCAGGCGCATTTGTTTTTATTCAAAACCCACAGAGACCACCTGTGGCTTATACTGCAACTATGCTGAGCAGACCTTAGTTACATTTTATGCGAAAGAGCGTGTTATCTAGCGTGATCAACACTTTGAATAAGTCCAGCACGCTCAAGCCATCGGCCACGATGACTTGTGACTTTCGTCCACGTAATTTCACTCACAAGGCTTGGGTCAACCAGTGGTATGGTTTTTCAGGCATTTTTCAAATGTGCCGCAGAAGGGCATCTGCCCTCCAGGCTGATAATATCAGGAAATCTTTTTCCTGACAAATCGGCCATGGTGAGGTTCGAACCCGGTGACTCATGGCTAGAATGCGAATGTTCTAACCGGCCAGCAGTAATAAATAGTATTTAGTAGTCTTTAAATCTGGATTAACGAAAGTTGATAGACCGGATTATGAGATGTATAGTAATAATCTACTGAAATTGCGATAATCTAGGACACTGATAACACTTTCTCACCTAAAAAATGTCTCAAAACTTATAGAATGTACACTATGATTGAATTAAATATAGTTATGCTAGATTTTCTGAAGGATAAACTTGATAATTTATGGCTCAGCTTAATGAATAACTCAACAAAGGATGACATTTCTGTCTATATTTCTGAGATGAGGTATTATGTACATTATTTACATTATTCGGACTATTGTCCTCATCTTTGTCGCCATTTTTATCCCAACGTTTCGGCCGCTGTACGCTCCGGCCTTCTTCAGGTGTTTGGAATGTCGAACCGAACCCTTTATTTCGCTCACTGGGATAGACTGTTCTAGTTCCATGTTTAATAGGTGTCATTAGGTCGGTGCAAAAATAATGACGTTTTTAACGTCAAAAAACGTCATTATTTTTGCACCAACCTAATAGTCATCACCTGTTAATTTTCCCTCTGAAAGTCCTCCACTGCCTTAACCAGGTATTGAACTCACACTCTTTGAGTCATGTCACTGGATCTAAACCAGCACCTTTACCCACTGTGCCAAGTGTCCTTGAAGACATCCGGGTATGAATTTCTGGATATTATAAACCTAATGTCTTAATTTTTACCAGTACTCATATTGCAATTTTTGCTGTTATCATTCCATGTTTTTACTAGAGCTCATATAGCAACTTTGTTATCATTGCTTTTCTCTGGCGCTCCTTATTACTGGTTCCCATATTGTATTTATTTCTATGCTTGGATGATGTTTAGAATCAAACAACCAAACTCTGCTAAAGAAACAGTAGCCACACTATTTCACAATCTGTTTTTACACTACAATAAACTGAGTTCAATTTCTTCTTAAACGACATTTCAAAAACAGAGAAAAGTATTGGAGCGAAGCCTTTATCGATACAAAACGCAAGAGTTTTGAAAGACAAATTGAATGAACGATGACTGCTTTCTTTCAGGAATTTCGGTTTGTGTAATGAATTGATTCGATTACTGCTTGAAAATCTAATCAAAGATTTTCTTGATTGAATTCAGATTTTCGAGGTTGAATGACGGTAGGCAAGTTCAGTCAGGCAGGAACAGGTAACTCTTGTTAGTGAAATAGTCAGTAGAAAAGACTTATAAGATCTTAGATATAATGCGAATTTGCTTATTGGAATTTCTACAACACACACACACACGAAGATATACAGAGTACAAGTGGTAAATCACCGACATTTTATATTTTTTTAATTTCGCGCATGCGCATTGTTCGTTTTTGATTTTGGTTGACTGCACAGTATAGTAGGGTCAGTTGGGCACCGTCTGTGAGAAAAAAAGCACAATGACGAAATTCGCAAACGACATGCTGTACTGTTTGGCATTTTTTTACCGGAAGCTCCAATAGAAACATTTAAGAGTATTTAGTTGTCAATCTGAGTACATTGCTGATGATTCGGAAAGAGTTAGAAAATATATGCAATCAAGATCATGATGTTTGGAGTGATCACTAGTGATGGCGACGTTATGTCTCCAATCATCATAACAATGGACCCCATATTTAAAACAGAAGCCTACATCAAATGACTGCTAGAAGACCCTATGTCTGACAGAAATAACTCTGCACCATGCCACACAAGCAGAAGAACCAAGTCATGGCTGCCAGACAGTTTTTGCCACCGCATAACCCCTTACATCTCGTCACCTAACTCCTCAGATTCCAACCCCCTGGATTAATATGTGTGGGGCACAGTCGAGCTAGAAGTGAACGACACTCCTTGTAACACCAAAGATGAACCGACGGCAAGGATTATGTCAGCATTCACTAACTTAAACAAAGACACCGTCCAGACGAGTTGCAGGAGATTCCGAAGTTGTCTGGAGTCCGTGGTTGAAGTCAATAGCGATTTTATTGAATAAATTTACTCTAGTAATTCATGATATTTTTTTGAGTGCAGAATTAATTACAACTCGTAATTAATTTCAACTCGAAACTAAGGGTTAGGGTTCTTAAATTGAGTTGAAATTAGTTCCGAGTTGAAATTAATTTCGAGTTAAAATTAGTTCTCAGGTAAAATGAGTTCCGAGTTGAAATTAATTCTGAGTTGAAATTAATTCCGAAGTGAAATTAGTTCCGAGTTGAAATTAGTTCCGAGTTGAAATTAGTTCTATTACGCAAAATATCTAATGCCACGATTAACAAAGGAAAATTTGATAGGAACTAATTTTGGACTTCCGATATTTTTGGGGGTGCAGAATTAATTACAACTCGGAATTAATTTCAACTCGGAACTAATTTCAACTCGGAATTAATTTTAACTCGGAACTAATTTCAACTCAATTTCAGAACCCTAACCCTAACCCTAGCCCTTAGTTTCGAGTTGAAATCAGTTACGAGTTGAAATTAATTGCGAGTTGAAATTAGTTCCGAGTTGAAATTAGTTCTGTCACTCATTTTTGTGTCATTTTGGTAAATATTTCAGTTTTATTTTCGGTTTTGTGTATTTCGATGACAATTTATCCATCGCACCCTGTATATATGTTAAAAGAAATTTCAGCGTCCCTACTTTACGCTGTTTTCTTGTTTGGCCTTGTCCCAGACTAAGTAAACCTTCGTAAAATCTGTGCCAGTGAGCCACTGTTGGCAAATCTGGTTTTCAATTCATTGTTTACGATCGATTTGAATACTTATCTCATGTGAACCTGTTCCAGATGACGCTAATCTAATTTTCCAATTACCTAAACTAAACTATCCCTAATAAAAACAAATTTCTAATATGAAGTTGTTTTGGCGGTATTTCAAGCTGCAATCTAGGAAAGGGTTTGGCATAGTTCAGTGTTTCAAAAGCAGAAGTTATAATCATTTTTTGCGTGGCTATGTTAAAAGAAGCCGCAGCTTAATTTAATCATCCATATTGGTTATGCTCTGAATATTTCACATCATTCTTATTTGATTTTCTCATAATTCTTCACGTAATAATTGAATAAGGTCCTTGCTAAGTTATACGACTGTATAATAGCGGGAGAAATTCTCTATTGCAACTTTAAGAAAATATTACAATAACAATGTCTATATTTCTAAAATGAGGTATGATGTACCGAATTTACATTATTCGGACCATTGTCCCCATCTTTGTCGCCATATTTATTACAACATTTCCGTCGTTGTACGATCCGGCCTTCTTCAGATGGTAGACAAGAAAACACCATTGGAAAAATCGTAAACTTACAGAATCAGCACATATGCTAAGCCACAAAAAGCTCCTGAGCCGACCAAGCATAGAAATGAATACAATATGGCAACCAGTCATAAAGAGTGCCAGAGAAAAGCAATGATAACAACAAAAAGTGCAATATGAGCACTCGTAAAAATGGTTGCTGAAACATTAGGTTTATAATACCCAGAAATTCATACACAGATGTCCTTAAGGACACATGCCACAGTGGATAAAGGCGTTGGTTAGATCCAGTGACAAGACCCAAAGAGTATGAGTTCAATACCCGGTTAAGGCAGTGGAGAACTTAGAGACGGGAATTACCAGGACTGATAACTGACATCCATTAAACATGGCATATGGAACTAGAACAATCTACCCCAGTCTATCTCAGTTCGACATTCCAACCTCCTGAAGAAGGCCGGACGGCCGAGAGGTTGTAATAAATATGGCAACAAAGATGAGGAGAATAGTCCGAATAATGTAAGTAATTGCAATAACAATCCCAAACACGAATACTGGCAAAATGATCGGCTCCCTGTTTATCGTTTTAGTAAGTACCTGACTCCTCATGTTATCCACTGTTTTTATAAGAGACAGATCGGCAGAAAATGGAGTAGCCATATTTGGTGCTGGAATTCCTTATTTTTCAGTCTTGATGGGGTTCAAAAGCGTCTCGGATTCCTTGTTGAAGAAGAATTATTTTCCAACCTCCAAAATATCCCTACGTCCATGAAAAGTACTCGGAAGATCTACATTCTTTTGTTCTGCTAGGTCTAAACTTCACGTCTAGGGCCACCATGCCATTTACCCTGTAGCAAATCGCCCACATTTGCTCAGTATTCCATCAGTGAGAAGTTCCACTCGAACTGCTTCTTCCACGAAACACTACTCTGGGAAACCGACTCGATCATTAAAAGCTTAACCTGTTCAAATCTAGGGTTAAAATAAAAGTTATCTCGGATTTCTATCCGTATAAACATCCCCACATCGTAAGAGAGAGAGAGAGAGAGAGAGAGAGAGAGAGAGAGAGAGAGAGAGAGAGAGAGAGAGAGAGAGGTGGGATTTATTTAATGTCAGAAGTCAAGATGAAATGTTGACAGTTTTCTATTTGACTGCAGAAGACGGTAAATGTATGCGACTATTATTGTCTTCTCTATATTATTTGTCTTTCTTTTTTTCATTCATTCATTCATTCATTCATTCATTCTTTCTTTCTTTCTTTCTTTCTTTCTGTTTTCCGTCGTTTCTCTTGTTTTTTCGTCTCCCTCTTCTTCTTCTTCCTCCTGATCTTTTTCTTCTTTCTTTTTTCTTCTTCTTCCTCCTCTTCCTCTTCTTTCATTCTTTCTTTCTTTCTTTCTTTCTTTCTTTCTTTCTTTCTTCTTGTTTTTTTCGTTTCCCTCTTCTTCTTCTTCCTCCTCCTGATCTTCTTTCTTTCTCCTCCTCCTGATCTTCTTTCTTTCTCCTCCTCCTCTTTCTTTCTTTCTTTCTTTCTTTCTTTCTTTCTTTCTTTCTTCTTCTTCTTCTTGTGACTTGTCACTTCAGGACGCTGATGATCATAGTTCTCCACAACTTCTTTTTCTATATATCTCTTGCTTTCAATATATATCGTGAGTGTCAAATTCCTCATTATGTTTCCTATGAATTTTTGCTCTTGATTTAAGTGGATCCACATTGCATTACAAGCGTATATATATATATATATATATATATATATATATATATATATATATATATATATATATATATATATATATAGGCTTCTACAATTTGTCTTGTCATAGTTGATTCGAAATATTTCTTTTCTCGTTACTTGTAGGAATACTGCCAAAATGGAATATTTTACATAAAACACAAAAAAACTATTTTAAATAAAATTGGAAATCGGAAAATGATTTGCAACGCTTGGGACAATATTTGAAAGAAACTTTGGCAGCTTAGAAGAAGAAGGTCAATTGAAAATGTAGCATAGATGAACCAACTGGGACCTTGAAGTTTGATCTGGCAGCACCAAATACGAAAATACCTGTTTAATCAAGCAAATTATTACACGAAAATCACATTATACTTTTAAAGCCAAAAACAATTGGCAATAAATTTTTGGCTGAATTTCAGGGATGAGGAATTATCATTATTTCCATTATTTGCAGTCAGACTAATATCCTCATCATTGTTGTTATTATTACAATGTTTCGGCTTTCTAGGATGAGGAATTATCATTATTTCCATTATTTACAGTCAGACTAATATCCTCATCATTGTTGTTATTATCACAATGTTTCGGCTTTCTAGGATGAGCAATTATCATTATTTCCATTATTTACAGTCAGACTAATATCCTCATCATTGTTGTTATTATCACAACGTTTCAGCTTTCTGGGATGAGGAATTATCATTATTTCCATTATTTACAGTCAGACTAATATCCTCATCTTTGTTGTTATTATCACAACACTTCAGCTTTCTGGGATGAGGAATTATCATTGTTTACATTATTTACAGAATAATTAGGATATTGTCCTTGGAGACACATGGCACAGTGGATAAAGGCTTTAGTTAGATCCAGTTATTGGACCTAAATAGTGTGAGTTCAATACCCGGTTAAGGCAGTGGAGAACTTGGATAGAGGAATTAACAGGAGATAACTGACATCCATTAAACATGGCACGTGGAACTAGAACAGTCTACCTCAGTGAGCAAAATAAAGGGTTCAGTTCGACATTCCAACCACCTGAAGAAGGCCGGTGCGTACAACGGCCGAAACGTTGTAATAAATAAGCCGACAATAGTCCGAATAAATCTTATTTAAATTTTGGCAAAAATCTCGAGATATATAGCAAGAACAGTAGACAGGATGTCCCAGTAATTATTCAATGCACGGATTAGGTTTCAGTTTGGTACGTTCGTTTAACGGCATATCAACTTCTTATGGGTCATTTAATGCCGAAATTTTATTTTCTTGTGAGCTTCAGTAATTTTGTTTTAAATGGTATTCTTGGTTATTTTTTTATCTTTAAATAATTTTTTTTGAGTACGGAAATGAATTGTTGGTAATTTTTCCAATTTATTTTTATATTTTCATAATTGACTTCAGTTTGCGAGATCACTATTTGCCCATAGCCAAGACCGTAAGAGGTACTACCACTCTGGGTCATGGTAGATCTATGGACAATAGCAATTAAGAGGTTGTTCTGCACTCCTTAAAACCTTCATTCTCCCGATCAGAGGCCTTGCTGCCGGATGTAGTTTATCATCATACACAGGAAGATCAATGTAGTGACGAGTGGTAGGTGTATAAATCATTAAGAATTAAATCTGTTAAAACATGGTATTTAAATGAATCTTCCTATCTGCAGTATTTTCTAAAATAAGATAATTTTTAAACTCTATGGCTATGGCGAATTGGTAAACCAGAATCAAAATGCGTTTGATGGAAGATTTAAGTAACGATTTCTAATCTCCGGAATCACTCACTATTCGCAAATGGAGCGATTATGGACGTTGAATTGAAGACAATTCTGTTCACTGCAGAAATTGGTTATCTAGAAATGCAAGCACAAATTTTAATGACAAATGATACGCTGATAGCTCCTTGGCGCGCAATGAATACCAGAAGTGACAAGTCTCTTGTAGTTAATTAGTTTTCCACATCCACTGGCAACAGGAATTTATCAAACTATCAGAAAGTTAAGATTTGTCGGTGAAACTTTCGAGTTCGAGCTGCTTCGATTCCATAGGAAGGGTTTCTATTTCGATGGGTGCAGATATTAGAATTTAATATTCTCGACAGTGCCAGGTTTAGATTAAGTAAGTAGTTGAGAACTATCTTGTTATAACTCATGTTCTGATATATATATATATATATATATATATATATATATATGTGTGTGTGTGTGTGTGTGTGTGTATGTGTATGCATGCTAGGTGCGATGGATATATATATATATATATATATGTGTGTGTGTGTGTGTGTAGGGTGCAATGGATAAATATATGTATATCTATATTATATATATATATATATATTTGTGTGTGTGTATGTATGTGTGTGTGTGTGAATGTGTATGCATGCTAGGTGCGATGGATATATATATATATATATGAGTGTGTGTGTGTGTAGGGTGCAATGGATAAATATAAGTATATCTATATTATATATATATATATATATATGTGTGTGTGTGTGTGTGTATGCTAGGTGCGATGGATATATATATATATATATATATATATATATATATATGAAACTAGAATAAATCCCAAGGAGCCCGGCAACACTGCCCTGGAGACCCGTGGATGGATAAACTCTCTAAATGACGCAAACATGAAAATAATACTAACAACTCATTTTATCAGATATATTTACCAAAACTACACAAAAATATTTTGTAATACTAAAGAATAGATTTATTCTATAAAATCGCCGTTGGTTTCAACCACAGTCTCCGGACGACCTGGAAATCTCCTGCAACTCTTCTGGATGGTCTCCTTGTTTAAGTTAGTGAATGCTGATACAACCCTTGCCTTCAGTTCATCTTTGGTATTACAAGGAGTTTTGTTGGTCTCTTGCTAAACAGCGCCCCACACATAATAATCAAGGGTATTGCAGTCAGGGGAGTTAGGTTGCCAGATCTAAGGGATGATGTGTTTGCAGAAATTGTCTAACAGCCATGACTTGGTTCTCCTGCTTGTGTTGCATGGTGCAGAGTCCTGTTGCCAGATATAGGGTCTTCCAACAGCCACCCACTTGACCCTGGGCAGCACTACGTCCTCAAGGAAAGAAGTTGGTCTTCATATTGAGTCCGAGGCGTCATGCTGCTTCTTTTCTCACCGACAGTGCCCAACAGAACCTACTATGCTATACAGTCGACCACATCAAATCAAACAACACGCATGCGCGAAATAAAAAATATAAAATGGCGTTTGTGTTTGTGCGTGTGCGTAAAATGTATGAATAATACAAAAGGTGAAACATTTTTTACCCTGATAAAGTCCCCCACGGAATACACGCTTTGGTAAAATGAGAAATTCCTTTTGTCTTTATCCATTTATATATATATATATATATATATATATATATATATATATATATATATATATATATATGTTGAAACTTGTCTAATGCATGGAATAATAATGCAACACAAAATGTACTTAGAACAAAATGTATTGAAACAAGAAAGTGTGCACAATATTTACATATAGTTTTTTGTATATTCCTGGGAAGACCGTTCCTGGAGAATGTGTTGACTGAGGCGCAGTCGGGCAGAGTATCTGGTTGAATCTCTTGATTCCTGTATTTATCAATCCACCCACGAGGATCGAATGTGGCACAAGGCCGTTTTAATGTGGGTATCCCCGAGCCCGTAGGCTCGGCCAAAAATATGGCCTTTCTGAACCCGCCTAGACGGGTTCAGGCCCTGTCAACCTCCCCGGACGAAACCTTGCCCTTCGGCAAAGCCTCGTCCGGGTTCCCCTCTGCTAATGCAGAGAGTTCGACAGACGCCAAGAGAATCTCTTGATTCCTGTATTTATCAATCCACCCACGAGGATCGAATGTGGCACAAGGCCGTTTTAATGTGGGTATCCCCGAGCCCGTAGGCTCGGCCAAAAATATGGCCTTTCTGAACCCGCCTAGACGGGTTCAGGCCCTGTCAACCTCCCCGAACGAAACCCTGCCCTTCGGCAAAGCCTCGTCCGGGTTCCCCTCTGCCAATGCAGAGAGTTCGACAGTCGCCGAGGAATCTCTTGATTCCTTCCCGCTCTTCCCGGTACCAACCATATTTATATGGTCGGCACTCCACTATGCAAATTAGGTGGATCCTACCACAACAATATATATATATATATATATATATATATATATATATATATATATATATATATATATATATATAATAACAATGTTGTAACCTTATTGGACATACCAATACGTCTACTAGCTCATTTACTATATATATAATAACAATGTTGTAACCTCATTAGACATAAGCTCACTCACTAAATTTACTTGCAAAATCTACCACAACTCTAACTGTAGAAGTCATAATTGAGCATTTAGAGTGCACACTATGCCAGAAACAATATGTGGGAAAACCTGGATAGCTTTTTCACTACAGCTTTAACAATTATAGGAATCATTATCTGTAGAACTACATTGCCGCCTAGAAAAATATGGATTTTAAAAGCCATGTCAGATTCACTATAATTGAAAAAATAGAAATAGACAGAAAAGATAACATTAGAAAAAACACTAGAGGAACATAAAGACATGGATTTTTCGCCTCAGAAAACTCCATCCAGACGGGCTTAATCACAAATTTAACAATATAGATAGAATTAATATATAACACCCTAAATCAAGCCCTATCCACATTTCTCACCCACACAAGATAGGCATCCTTGCAGAGGTGTTGAGGTCTCACACTTCTCGACACACTCATGCAAAAATATAACATACACACATCATACACACTCCCAAAGGAGTAAAGGATAACATGGACTTAACATACATTTAGCATCACCTTCCCAGCAACCAATAAAACTGTCAAAACGACCAAGGAAGACATTCTTAAAGTCAGGAATCTTTCATCCGCTATCTTAATAACAACTTAAAAGAGGCCGTTTTACCAAATTTAACGATAAAAAAAAATGAAAACTACAAATAATGTTCCCTTTCCTCAGAAACAGTCATTGACTCCTGTAGTTCACTCCGGCTAACAAGCAGAGGTTTGTGTTCTACTGATGATGACCATTCAGACCGAAACTAGTCTCTCTTGTCTTGTCGTGTAATGGTTGAGCCGGCTCCAATATTAGAGTTTCATGGGAATTTGGAATTCACAAGCGGTCCCCAAACCCAGGAAACCGACAGCCCGACAACAGCACATGAGATTTGATTATAGTGGTGAAGGTTTCGTGCAGGACCATCCACACTCTTTGAAGGGCCGGTTACAGAGACCTCGTGCACTACTTGCCACAAGGTCCCCAAACGAACCTCCGCAGGTTTTGAAATCAGAGTTGTCCTTCTCTTAGACCAGTTGCCATCCAAGGCTATAGAACACAGTCTGTCCTGCTATTAACCCATAGCTGGAGGGACAAGAATAGGATTCACACCTTTTCCAATGGTATTAGCACGTAAGTGAATGTAATAGATTCCAGTGGATTTCGAACTCCGCACTCCGATCTCTTCAATCCAAGCCGCTATCCATTACTCCGCCGTGCCTCCTCGTCAGGCCGAAACTAGTCGAGGAACCTAACTGAAATAATAAAACAAAAAAGATCTGTCTGTCTGAAATTTTAATTTTGATATTTTTTATTGCTCAACACACACACACACACACACACACACATATATATATGTGTGTGTGTGCGTGTGTATTTATGTGGGTTGGTGTGTTTATGTGTGAGTGTATAATTAAATAAGTATATATATATATATATATATATATATATATATATATATATATATATATATATATATATATATATATATATATATATATATATATATTATAAAGATTTTACATACGGACAAACAAGTACTCACGACATGCACTTTCGTTTCGGTGCGAATGCTTTCCACAGGTGAGTTGTTTATAAACTATTCTATATATATATATATATATATATATATATATATATATATATATATATATATATAGTGTTTCCAAAACGGTACTCATTTTTTGACTTCGTTGTTAGTATGAATATTTATAAACATCTATTTAATCTCATTTAATATATAAATTAAACCATTAAACCTTTTTGTAAGTTGATACACATTAAATTATAATAAATGCAGTGTTTATTGATTTGCAAACAAGGTTAATGATTAAAATTAGAAATATTAAAGAGTGGGTGCATTTTTGGACACCCTATATATATATATATATATATATATATATATATGTGTGTGTGTGTGTGTGTGTGTGTGTGTGTGTGAAGAAATATAGTTTTAAGGTGTGCTATATTTATTATTGGTCCTGATGAGTTGGTAAAACTATGAAACGTTAAGTTGCACTTCGAAAGCAGATATATGTATATATATTAATATATACTTCTTCTTAGTACTGTATAACAAAATAGACCCCTGTTTTGTTTACACCTTATATTAAATTATATAATATTTATTCGCTTATCTGTGTATTCACGCTAACGCGCGTATATAAGATTTCTAATATTTAATTTACACCAAAACAATTCTAAAAAAAAATATTTAATTTACACCAAAACATTCTTACTTACCATTCTTACTACAGCCACCGTAATACCTCTGAGTCTCTATGAAGTCCTAACTAGTTCTCATGTGTATAATTTGTGTATACCATGGAGGAAAGCAATATTTGTTTTGATGTAATGCAAAGGTGTGGCCCAAGGCCAAAGTGGGTATACGGAAAGACTGGTCTTCAGGCTGTCTCATCTTAAAGTTAGCTAGCCACAATTGCTGACCCAAACATACCAAAATATTCCTTACACCAAAACATCACATTCTTCCCTAACATTCTCATTACAGCCACCGTAATACCTCAAGTCTCTATAAAGTCCTAACTACATTTGAACAATTGTCATGAACATATTTATAGAAATAACACAGGGAAGATACGTTAGAGCGATGGGAAAGTGACAGAAGTCGAGATGCCAGAGCCAAGAACATTACAGTTTTCAGAATCCTTTTCTGTTATCTTCAGTTTTCTTTTCCCAGCAAGGAAATTACCAGCATTTTTAGATTCTAACGATGATATCTTAATTGTTTAACATTTGGAAGACACCTTTCGCTGTTCTTTAGATTTGACTGTCATATCTTTTGTCGTCAAGGAGACAACACTCCGCTATCATTCCCAAGCCAAATCATGCTTTATGATAGACCACTTAAAATAACGCTGCTATAACCACATTTCAAACAGTTAATTGATCAAAACGAATAAAGAATAAACAGAAAACGAGGCTGGGATTCTTTTTAAGACGTTGAATCTAAAATCAACAGTTTTAGCTTACATTAATATTTTATTCGACCATTACATTTCTTTGCTGGATCTGTTTATCATCTTGTTGACTAATATTTAAATTCCAAGTCCCTGGTGAGCATTTACGACAAACCATTCCCATTAAGCCATACACAAACAATATGGAACCTGGAAAACATTTTATCTTTCCTACTTCGCCAAATATTAATATGGTGTCTGTAATTAATTGTATCGCAGCGGTAATGAGTCAGTCAAATGAAAGTGCGCATGCGTCGGAAGAGTCTTCCGACAAAGAACTAATGAGGGCGTTGGTCCATGCTGCGCGCCGAATGTTGTTATTTTCCCACATGGGAGAATTTATTTATTTATTTTTAATTTACAAAATAAATACGGAAATTTGTGAGAGGAGGCACAAACAGTACTTTGCGGAATTAATTTCTCAGTAATAATGTTTATTTTGCCAATTTAAGAAAACAACAACATTTGAAAGGACAATTATCGTTTTATAAATCTGCTTGTTCCCTTGTTAGTTACGACGATCGTTGTTTCCTGCCAGTACATCCTTATTAATGGATTATTTCATTTTGGTCGCGAGGAAAGATAGGAGTATATATATATATATATATATATATATATATATATATATATATATATATATATATATATATAATTTATTCGAAAATTATAATATAATTATTTTATAAAACGACTACAGAAATAGCCATTTTGTTTCAACACTTCTGGTGTCTTATCAAATGATGGTGTTGAATGTAGAATAAAGGGTAAACAAAAACCCTTTATTCTACATTCAACACCATCACTTGATAAGACACCAGAAGTGTTGAAACAAACTGGCTATTTCTATAGTCATTTATAACATATTTATGTTATAATTTTCGAATAAATAATTATATTTGCTCTACTCTGTATTGAGCACTCTTTTAAGAATAGTATACGTTGGTTAATGGAATTTATTCCGTACATATCAATACTATACTTGTATATATATATATATATATATATATATATATATATATATATCATGGTTGGGATATTATCAGAATTAACAAAACACAAATGAAATATGTCTTTCCCTTACCTGGTTTTCTCCATAACAACCCCTACTAGCATGCATAAGTGTAAAACAAAAGGCCCCATCCAATGCTGACCCTCATTGTCTCAGTTGCTTTCCTGAAATTTTGTGCGGTGGCTCACTCCTTTTAAATTCATGATTAGTGTAATAGTATTAATATTAGTGTGAGCGAAGTGAACCTGGCCATTTAATACATTAACGATACTAATTTATTCTTCGTATGACTGCTTCATTGTAATATTAATTATACTGCACCAATCATATATATATATATATATATATATATATATATATATATATATATATATATATATATATATAGTGGAGTTGAATAAGTGATCGTAAACATGAAAATATTTCAAATTTTATTAAATAATAAATTAGCATATTAAATTAACAAAACGGGAATACATCTACTGTATTAGATTGCATACTAAAAATGTATGCATATAAAACTAAATAATATTCCATGGTTAAGAAAATATAGCAATATTTACATTTTTAGGGGTTTAAAAAATGATCGTACAGCATTTCAAAACATGTTTTCTCCATTTAATATTTTGTAGCAAAGTCTTTGTTAAGTTCAACAGCAACCAATCTCTTCCTTAGTCTTTAATTAACGATTCGCATACTTTAATAGGTATTTTGTCCCATTCTTCCTGAGTAATTGTCTTAAGGTTTTTGATGTTTGTTGGACCTCTATCACGGATATTATTTTTCGAAAACCGCCATAAATTCTCTATTGGATTCAAATCCGGCGACTGACTGCGCCATTGTAAGATGTTAACGATGTTATTAGCAAACCAATTCTTTGTACTCTTAGCAGTATGCTTGAGATCATTGTCCTGCTGGAAGATCCAATCAGGAGGAAGCCCAAGATTCTCTACAGAAAGCAATAAATTTTCACTTAGGATTTGTTGATATTTTTCTGCATTCATTCTAACGTCTATAATTGCTAGTTTGCCAACACCTTTCATCGAAAAACAACCCGAAACCATGATACTACCCCCACCAAATTTGACAGTTGGTATGGTGTTCTTGGGTGCGTATGCTTCGCTGTCTTTCTGCCATACATGATTCAGGGAATTGCGACCGAACAACTCAGTTTTACTCTCATCTGTCGAAAGAACTCTTTCCCAATAAGAATTTTCCTTATCTTTATGCTCTGTCGCAAATTTCAACCTGGCATCTCTATGCCGTTTCAGAAGGAGTGGTGTCTTTCTTAGGGAGCGCGACTTTATACCGTCTCTGCGTAGTTCATTACTAATCGTTTGCTTAGTTACGTTAACTCCTGACAAACTCAGAACATTATGAAAGTCTTGTCTGGTGGCCATTGGGTTATTTTGGACCTGTCGCAACAACTTTCTTCGTAATCTGGGAGAGATTTTCCTGGGAGCACCGTGTCTGCCTTTGTTCTCAACACTATTACGTCTTTTAAATCTTGCAATAAATGAACCAATTGTTGAAAAAGTTATGTTCGTGTCACTGGAGATGTTTCTGTAACTTTTCTTTCTCTCTCTCTCTCTCTCTCTCTATATATATATATATATATATATATATATATATATGGGGCGGTTGTGTGTGTGCATTAGTGACGTTGTTCGGTTTCAGTGAGAAAACGAATAAAAGATAGAATGTGCGATAACGATCTCATATGTTTAGCGTCTCCTTCTGCGAAATGGAAAAATAACTCGGCTTCAAATCTCTTCATTTGTACCCTCTTACTTCATTAAATAACGACCCACATTCACTATTCATGTTTATAATTATTATTACGATATTTTGCCGAAGTTGTCAATCTAAGATGCTTATTTTTTTATTTTTGTTAATGTTCCATGCATAATTATTGTGAGACCGGAACTACCTACACAATAGACTCTCCCAGGTCTATATTAAGTATGCGACACAACACTCTAGACAGAGAGTCACAGAGAGACAGAGAGAGCCGCGTACGACTACCAGTATTGGACACTAACATATAGTAAGCTCCACTTACACTATCTCTGTAACCTGTTGTTAATATATCTTTCTTACATCTAATCCGTGTTCCCTGTTTTACTTCTGTGGTCACGACTTTGGCACCCACATCAATAATGTAATTAGTCAGCACACACACACACACACACATACACACACACAAATAAACCAACAAAAAACAAACAAACAAAAATGTAGCATCGAATGAATAAAAGTTATAGCTTAAGTACGTTGAAAATTGACAGCTTGCATCAGCGTCCATTTTACACAGGGCCCAAGGATAAAAGCTGCCTCGCAAACGCTTTGTCACCGAAGTAACATAAGGCTAAACACTTCAAACAATTGGTACCTGGGATGCGTGATGTCTTTCGCCATGCTTTTTGCTTTGCGGCGACAACAAGAATTAGAAATGTAATCCCAAGGAGGGCAGTGCGAAGCCGATTATTTTCTGGAAAACATCTATAACCCCTTGGAGGGCTCTTTTGTCCACTGCTGCGCAGCTGGAATGCTAAACAATTTTGCGATTTCCACGAGTATTTTGTAGTCGTGAACCGCGCAATTAACTTATTCAATCATTAACTTAAGAATGATTTCAGGGTATAGATGTGGTGGGGATCATTTTCTTGTCTTTCGTCTATATATCTATCTTTCTTTTTCGGGGGTTCATCCTTTCTTCAAAATATGAATGCAACAGCGTTTTCTAGATTCTTCAAGTTGCTAAGGACATTTTGTTTTGTTATTAATAGTTACTTTGTTTTAATAAATTCATTTCGTTTTTGCCTTGAAAAGCTACACATTGGACGAAACGCGTCGGCTAATATTACAGTTTTCCTATTGTCTTTTACGTTTCTAAATTCTCTGTATAAAAACATTTGCTCACATCAAGGATCAAATGAAGTTTCGAGCGGACTAACCCGGTAGGTCTTCTAGAGGACCATCCTCTATTAAAGGTTTCAATTAATCGACTCGTCTTTGACGTGAAAAGATTAGGAATCGGCTAGTAAAACTGAAGCAGCTGGGTAGTTATTACAGAAGGCTGTTCTTGGCCCGGAGGTAAATTGTTGCTGCACACGTGGTGAGATTTAATGAGCGTTTCCTTTATAAGATTTAGCGGAAGAAATTTGAAAAAACAGGAAAGATATTTAGCAAGAGAGTTGTTTGATCATTGGAAAATCTTGTTTCCACTTCTGAAGAGAATTGGCAGTTCGTTAAGAAAACCGAGTTACGATTTACGGAAAGTTCAGTCAATGAGAGAATCAGAATAAATCGAATCATTAAGAGATAGAATTCAATTTTCTTAATCGAAGATTTCACAATTGATAAAATTAATCGGATTTTGTCAAAGATGTTTCGAGAATGACTAAGATGAGAGACTTACCATTGAGTCGAAGATAATTTTGCAGTGATGTGAGACCTCACCATTATGAAAAAATGTTATATATATATATATATATATATATATATATATATATTTCAATTAAATGGTACAATTATAACTTATAATTACATCAATCATTCATACAAAAAACAAATATAGAGGTTAATGATTTAAATGGCAAGAATACATCGTCGCAAAGAATATAAATAAGATACATCAACCCCGAACCTGTATATGAATGATATGATCCCTGTTTATAAATTCCAGTTGCAAATACAGGTTCGGGGTTGGTGTATCTTATTTATGTGTTTGCGATGATGTATTCTCGCCATTTAAATAATTAACCTCTATATTTGTTTTTTGTATGAATGATTCATGAAATTATAAGTTATAATTGCACCTTTTAATTGAAATTAAAATAACTGATCCAACGTGCATCTTTCGGATAATAAGTGTGGGGATTTATTTTTTATACAAATATATATGTGTGTGTATGTATGTATATATCTATATATTTTAGATATATGATTGCATATGTATGTGTATATTTACCACTAATATTATCAATATATATATTAATATTATCAATATATATATATATATAATTTATATATATATATATATATATATATATAAATTATGAAGAACTTGGTAATCCTTATGGTTAATCCCAAGGGGGACGAAATCCTGAGAGCTCAATGTAAATCCAGAGCTAATATTTAAAAGAAAAACAGACCACTTTAAAGTACCATTATAATAATTTAATTCACCAGAGCCCTTTTAAAGGACGCCGGATCATCAGATAACACTTCCCAAAATGAAATGAAACGAAAAAAAAAAAAGAAAAAAAGTAAATATTTAAGTTAATACTTAGAGCCGACAATTTGTTTCATGCTAGACGCAATTAGCTTGTGCACACTTTTTGCAGGGCCGAACTGATAACTCCTTCACCATTTCTGGGACCGTTCTTTATTGTTTTATAACCCTTCACGCAGAACTTTTCGCTGCCAGTTCTAAAAAGATATTTGGGTCACTTACACACTAAAAAGTGAATGCCTCATATCGAGAATATTTAACACCGAAAGCATAAAGGTAAAAATTTATTATTTTTAATAATATGTGGAAATCTCTACACTTTGCCTGATGAAGGTCGCGAAACTGGACACACGTGTAGGAAAATTATGGAAAATACAGCATAATATTCAAAAAAAAAATCCACATTACAACCAAAAACGTTTGCGGTTTCTCTCTTCTTTTTAATACACACATACACACACACACACACACACACACACACACACACACACATATATATATATATATATATAAATATAAAAGTGAACATAGAAGTCAACACTTAGAGGCGACAGTGTGTTTCATGCTATATGCAATCGTCAGGCCACCTGACGATTGCATATAGCATGAAACACACTGTCGACTCTAAGTGTTGACTTCTATGTTCACTTTTATATTTACACACGCTCTATCTCTGATATTGAGCACTTTATTCCATAAATATAGCACACCTTAAGACTATATTTCTTTATATATATATATATATATATATATATATATATATATATATGCGTGTGTGTGTGTGTGTGTGTGTGTGTGTGTGTGTGTGCAGTACTTATTGGAAAGCGCTCAATATCAGTGACTGAGCTAATATATATATGTTATATATATGTGGAGGAGAGAGGAGAAAGAGAGGCAAATAAATATAAAATTGGACGTTGAAGTCAACACCCAACGGGAAGAGTCTGTTTCACGCTTAAACGCAATCGTCATACAAATTCATTTAAAACAAAGATATTCACCGTCGAAGATAATATTCTGTTATGTTAAATTAGAAGATTGCTATGCGACGATGACGATAATTTGTTCAAATGCCCGTATATCCCCTCTGAAGATGTTTCATGTGAGTCGAAAGATTAGATCAAGGAGCAGGTTAATAAAAATATTCAAATTTTGGACAAGTGTTGTCTTTATTTTCGTCCGTAATTAAAGCAAATATAAGGAGTATAGAACGTCTCATGATCAAAGGTAATAGACATTCATTTTCTGTTATATTTAACAATATATGTTTAAATAATGATCTACTGCCCTAATATATATATATATATACTCGACTCTCCCGTTTAATTTGAAGTCAAGCTGATCCTAGGAACCGAGACCAGCATATGTGATTTGATTATAGTGGTGAAGGTTTTGTGCAGTAGGGCCGAATACAGAGACCTGGTGCACTACGTGCCATAAAGTCCCCAAACGACCCTCCGCAGGTTTTGGGATCAGAGTTGTTCTTCTCCTAGACCAGTTGCCATCCAAGGCTATACAACTGCTATTTACTCATAGCTAGAGGGAGAAGAAGAGGATGCATACCTGTCCTAAGAGTATTAGCAGGTATGTAATATATTTGTACGAATCTAATGGATTCGACTGGAATTTGATTCTTCAATCCAAGCCACTATCCATTACTTCACTGTACCTCATATATATATATATATATATATATATATATATATATATATATATATATGAAGAGATATAGTTTTAAGGTGTGCTATATTTATAGGATAAAATTCTCAATAGCAGAGATAGAGCGTATGTAAATATATATAGATATAAAGTGAACATTGAATCTGGACTCAGAGGCGAGAGTCTGTTTCTTGCTGGGCGCAAATTATTACCTTTAATATATATATATATATATATATATATATATATATATATGAAGAAATATAGTTTTAAGGTTTGCTATATTTATGGGATAAAGTGCTCAATATCAGAGATAGAGCGTATGTAAATATAAATTATTAAGAGGATTTGAGATAATTATTACATTTACGTTAGAGTTACGTTATCAGGCAAACGTCATATATATATATATATATATATATATATATATATATATATATTTATATATAGCATATATATATATATACATATATATATATATATATATAAATATAGCATATATATATATATATATATATAGCATATATATATATATATATATATATATATATATATATATATATATATATTAACCATAACTGGGATAGTGCGAATGTAAATAATAAGTGATGAAAACTCTATGGCGTCAGTCTGTTTCAGGCATGAACGCTACCTTTAAGCTATAAGAAAACACACTTTATCATACGGTATTGACCACAGTGTCCACGTTAATACATGCAAACATTTATATATATATATATATATATATATATATATATATATATATATAAGTGAACATTGAAATCAGCACTCAGAGGCAACAGGCTGTTTCTTCATCCTGGACTGAATAATTGCGGCCTGACTATTGCGTCCAGCATGAAACAGCCTGTCGCCTCTGAATGCTGACTTCAATGTTCACTTATATATATATATATATATATATATATATATATATATATATATATATATATGGGGGGCCAAAAAGATGCGATGGTAAAGATGCTGAAAAATGGTTGGTTCTCTGTACCGCTCCATTAAGTACCTGACTCCTCTTCTGTCTTTGCAAGATGCAGATCAAGCCGAAAAAGGATCACTGTTGCTATATCTGAGTATGAGATGTCCAGTCTTCACTTTTCTCTCTCAACAGAGTCGAAAAGCATCTCCGCGTCCTTGCGGATGATGTATTATTTTCCACTCTACAACCCCTTTCCCCCACAGACAATTCGTAGCAAGCTTCTCGCTCCTTTATCGCTGTTTCCACGTGGAGTGTTCAGATGAACTATAACTCTTTGTTCCAACAGTCCTAACCTTCGTAGGTAAGGATATTGTGACTAACCACCCTCATTTCCTTCGGATCCCTTGGGTGAGATGCAAGTTCCACCCGACATGACTCTTCTTACGAACCACTGCCCTGTGGAACCGACTCCCAAGACGTTGCTTTCCCGAGCACTGCAATCATAGACTTTTCAAGTCAAGAGTTAACCGTTATCTACCATATATACTCACATAAGCTGCCGCCCTCTACCTTGAGTTGTCCTCGGGCCTTTTACAGTGTGAACATCAAACATTGACACTAAAAACACTTTTCTATCTTAATTTCCGCTAGAAAAACTCTCTTTCTCCTATTTGAGTAGCCTAAAAATATGACCCCTAAGCAATAATCATGTCTGACCCCTAACTAATAATCATAAGTCTGACCCCTAACTAATAATAATAATAAGTCTGACCCCTAACTAATAATAATAATAAGTCTGATGTCTCAGCTCTGAACTTTCTATTATTATTTTCTTACTAAGATTGACAAAAATAATTTGTTGAATTTTGAAAAGCTTATTGCATCAATGGGTCTTTTGAAAAAGAGCTTGTAATATTCGGAGACGTTGTGCCCTAACAGACAAGTTCAGTGCTTTTAAATTCCTGGCCTGTCCCATGAACTTAAGTAATGGCAATTAAAACCATCGCTACTATTATCCTACACACAAAGGAAATAAAATGTTCCCCTATAACTGACTCAACGCTAAGTAGCATTACGTGGCCCTTGTTGTTAACAAAACCCTAGGAGCATCATAAACAAAGCGAACATTGAATTACTGTGGGGTCGATTTAATTTTCTTCTTTTCCACCCTCAGTGTGAGGTCAACTTTAAGCTTTCTTTCTTTTCACTTTCATTGTGTTGTTGAGTTATCTTTCTTTTCCATTTTTTATGTGGGGTCGATCCATTCTTCTCCCTTCACATCTTCAATGTGGGGACGACCTATTTTTCTCCCTTTTCATCTTCTGTGTGTGTGGGGGGGTCGACCTATTATTCGGCTTTTCTATCTTCTATTATTGATCGACTTTCTCAACAGAGAAAAGAATACAAGATTTTGGACTATTCGGGGAGCTTGAGCGTGTACAAAACCATTCGATCGAACTAGCCGATCGTCTCTGTTTTCATCTTCATTGCCATATTCTTTATGCCTATGTCTCTCTATATATCTGTCTATATCTCTGAGATGAGGTATTATGATTACTTATATTATTTACATTATTCGAACTGTTATCTTCATCTTCATTGCCATATTCACAACGTTTTGGCTGTTGTACACTTCGGCCTTTGTGTCTATATCTCTTAGATGATTTATTATGATTTCTTAAATTATTCGGACTGTTATCCTCATCTTCAAGGTTGATCACCGGTTCCCTGTGGGATTTTGGTTGAATAATAGACGAAGAGCATCACTGGAAAATACGAAACCTTAAGGTATCAGTACATATGCTAGGCCACAAAAATCTCCTGAGCCGACCAAACATAGAAATGAATACAATATGGGAGCCAGTAATACAGAGTGCTTGAGAAAAGCAATGAATAACAACAAAAATTGCGATATAAGGTCTGGTAAAAAATATAATGATATAACATAAACATTGCAATATGAGCACTGGCAAATATGGTCTGAGACATGTATTTAAGTTTATTAGTCCCAAAAATTTATGCAGAGATATCCTCAAGGGCACTCGGTAAAGACGTTGGTTAGATCCAGTGACTGGACCCAGAGTTGTGAATTCAAAACCAGGGCACAGCAGTGGTGAACCTCACTTGGAGCATTGAGTTAAAGGGAAATAACTGACATATCTGGAAGAGGCATGGTACGTGGAACTAGAACAATCTATCCCTTGTGGACGAAATAAAGAAACCAGAAGACGGCCGGAGATTGGAACGGCAGAAACGTTATGAATATGGTAATGAGGATGTAATGTAAGTAATTTTAATACCTCCAAAACTAAGCTGCACTCTATTAATTATTTCTACTTTCGATGGCTGATGCTAACCTCCAGGAGAGTGACTCGTTGTACCTTCCCCAGCTGTCATTTCCCGCACACATGAATTGAGAAGATTATATTGAATCCATTGTTAGGTCTGCTGCTAAGAAATTTAATTCATTGTAGACAGTTTTCTCTGAAAATTTTATCTTACATATTTATGTCTTCCATTCGTACATGTTTTGAATATTGAAGTCAAAAACGGTTTGGTGCACCTGTTGTATATTTAAAGATTGTTAATGAACTCCAAGGAAGAGTCAGCAATATAATTGGTCCTGACCTGGCATCTCGGCTTCACTCGGTTCCCACTGCCTAAAATATAACTTGCCAGTTCCTTTTCTATAAAAACTTTCATTATATTTGTTCCGATGAGCTATTCGCTATGGTACATAGACATTTGGAATTTAAGTGCAGTTCTAGACTGGTAACAAGATCTCATTGATAGACAGTTGATTTGGCTGAATGTAACCGCAGTTTCTTTTCTCGGATTTCTTACTAGTGGAACTCCTTTCCGGTTCCACGCTTTCCAGCCAACTATCTCCAAAATATTTAAATGCGATGTCAATTGCTATCTACTGCCTTCCTGAATACTATTTCCTCTTCCCGCTTATTATTAATGTTTCTGTTCCTAATTCTTCCACACCCAGTAACCCCTTGTGTCTTAGTGGCTTTACTGCCTTGCTTGTGGGACTCCCTTTCGGCTCCATGCTTTCCAGCCAACTTTAAACTTCAAATATTTAAATGCAATGTCAATCGCTATCTACTGTCCTCCCGATTACTCTTTCCTCTTCCCGCTCATTATTAATGTTTCTGTTCCTAATTCTTCTACACCCAGTAACCCCTTGTGTCTTAGTGGCTTTACTGCCTTGCTTTTGAAACTCCCTTCCGACTCCATGCTTTCCAGACAACTTTAATCTTCAAATATTTAAATGCAACGACCATCGCTATCTGCTGCCCTCCTGGTTACTCTTTCCTCTTCACGCTCATTATTAATGTTTCTGTTCCCTTGTGTCTTAGTGGCTTCAAATATTTAAATGAAATGTCAATCGCTATCTACTCTCCCCATTATTACTCTTTCGTCTTTCTTTTCGGTATTAACTAACGGTTCTTTTTTTATTTCCCACTAGAGTAGATCCGTTTTCTCCTCTCCCCCGATTGGCCAAACAATATAACCTCTAACCAACAGAAATGCCTATCCTCTCAACTTTCTATTGCGATTTGCAAATTTGAAGTATTCAGGAAATCAAACTTGCGGGAAATTTTTTTTTCAGCGAAGTAATTCTTGCGGAAAAAAAGAAATATGGGGAAATTATTGAGTCGATTCAGTTTGTTGATGCAGCGTTGTGGTCCCTACGGAGGAATTGCAGATAGACTACAGAGACAACATATCTTTCAGTTTGAAAGAACTGATTGACTGAACGAACTGGATAAATAGTAAATTTAAATATAGAGATATATTATAAAATCGTTTTTTTTTCGCTTTTGATCAAAAGTACTTAACTTAAAATATCATCGGATTAAAAGGGAGAAATAAATATATTGGTAAAATAAAAATGAGCTGTGGAATAGTAAGCTCCTAAATATTTTTTGGAGATGTGCAAAACGTTGGAAATTATTCTTTTCAGAGTACAAAGAGCTGGGAAAGAAAGGGTAATCATATTCATGAAGATCAATCAATAAAACCATCATGGCCGACTTTTAATTGACGTTACGTTTACGCATGCGCGGTCTGCTGCTCGTAAAAACCGAGCTGAAGATAAGTGACTATTTTTGTTATGAACTCTGTGCATTAAGGAAACATTTATGTGCATGCACCAATGATTTTAGAGATGATAGTTATTTATTACGAAATAGGAAAAGGCGAGAATATCTTTGATATTATTTTGGATCAGTTTGTTTGCTTCATTTGACGACGCAGCTGGTGCTATTTTTTTCTCAAATAAACCGCGAAAATACCTTTTGCTTTTTCTCGATTTATTTAAACGAATTTGCAAACTGTTTTAACATCTACATTCTCCAAGAATGTAACCGTATATATATATATATATATATATATATATATATATATATATATATATATATATATATATGAGGAACTCTCCCGTCGTTTTCGACGTATCAGTGTCTTTCAGTTCAGTTTCTATGTTTATGTTTCGTGTGAGACAACAATCCTCCACGGGATTTGCAAACAAATTCCCACGAAGGGCATACTGGATGGTTGACCGTCATATGGGCTGATGTACTGGCCCAAGATTTAGTGTTAATTAATTAATTAATTCTCTCAGATGGTTAGGACGTCCTGGGTATGACGGTAAACTACATTCGCGTCCTGGGTATGATGATAAACTACATCCGCGTCCTGGGTACGGCGATAAACTGCATCCAACAGCAAGGTCTCAGATAATGTTTTCAGAAAAATAATGTTGCCAGCTCTAAGTTTTTGAAAGAATAATGTTGCCAGCTCTAAGTTTTTGAAACAATAATGTTGCCAGCTTTAAGTTTTTTTTGTAAAGGAGTAATGTTGCCAGCTATACGTTTTTTTGTAAAAAAGTAATGTTGCCAGCTATACGTTTTTTTTTTGTAAAAAAGTAATGTTGCCAGCTATACGTTTTTTGTAAAAAAGTAATGTTGCCAGCTATACGTTTTTTTGTAAGAGTAGTGTTGCCAGCTATACTTTTTTTTTTTAAAAAAGTAGTGTTGCCAGCTATACGTTTTTTTGTAAAAAAATGATGTTGCCAGCTATACGTTTTTTTGCAAAAAAGTAATGTTGCCAGCTATACGTTGTTTTGTAAAAAAGTAATGTTGCCAGCTATGTTTTTTTGTAAAAAAGTAATGTTGCCAGCTATGCGTTTTTTTTAAATAATAATGTTGCCAGCTATGCATTTTATATTCCATTCAAAATAGGCATTTAAAATTCATATAAACTGGATTTGGGATTAAATGACCCACAGTGGTTGATATGCCATAAAACCCAAACAAACAAACAAACAAACAACCAGATGGTTAGGACGATTCTTTTCAAAGTTAGTTATACCTCTGTAGTAGGTGTCTCTCCTGTTTGCTCGGTTTTCAACAGCAAGGGATGTTTGCAACAATTAAATTGTATTTAAGGTTATCCTTGAAGCGTTACCAAGGACCGCCTACTTTACACTTACCATGAAAACGTTGGCCATACATAAGGAAATATATATATATATATATATATATATATATATATATATATATATATATATATGTGTGTGTGTGTGTGTGTGTGTGTGTGTGTGTGTGTGTGTATATATATATATATATATATATTGAAAAAGAGAGAAACCGCGAACGTTTCCGGTTATAATTTTAGTTTGTTTTAGTGTATATATTATCATTTATTCTTCATATTTTTGCTACTCTTGTTTCCGCTCTCTTGACCTTCTTCAGGTAAAATAAAGAAATAAATTTTTGCCTGTGAATGTATATATTTATTTGTTCTCTGTAAATACCTGTTTGCGCGTGCGTACGTGTATGTATGTCTGCAGTCCGACCAGTCTATATGGCTATCATGTGTGCATGCCGTGTGTTTATATGTGTGGGGTTATGTACTGTTAGTGCTGGTTTATATTTGTCTATGAATTTTTTTCTTGAATTTCTAAGAAAGAGTAGTGTTCTGGTATATTGGCATAATTTTAAATTTGCCTTGATTGCATTCGTAGATGTGTTGCGATACAAAGTGTTTTCTGTTGTTGATGTTGCTTTTGTTAAGTGCTTGGCTGATACCTATATATAACTTCTTGCATTTTGTGCATTTGAGTACATAGATCACATTTTTGGAGTTGCAGTTTGAATTTTTATAGTTGTGGGGTTTTCAAAGGTGTAGTTGTTTCCTACTATTATGGCATCACAAAAGCATCTTTTTTATTGTATTTTTTGACTCCCTGTATATTGTGTTGATTAAATTTGGATGAGGCTAATATATGTTTCAAGGTTTTAGATTTCCGTTTGCTTTTAATTATTTGGGTTGTTTTTAGTATAGTATTCATTTTGTCATTCTTGTTAAGTAAGTCTAGATTACTTGTAATTTCCATAAATAGTTCTGGATTGTTCTTATTGTATGTTGACATATATGTTAGAATTTGTTCAATGGCATTTTTTCTTTGGATTTCGTAGTTGGTCCAGAGGTGTTGTTTTCTGCTAGTTCAAAATCTTTGTTTGTTAGCGTTGTGGTATAACCTCTTTTTTTTTTCTATATAGTTCTTCTAGGCGGGTTTTTCTGAAGTGTTTTTCTGTTACTATAGTGCAAACCCAATGTGCTAGGGAATAGGAGATGGATTTCCGACAGCTTTTTGGGTGATGGCTCTTGAAATGAAGATATAGTTGGGTGTTTGTAGGTTTGTGGTAGATATCTGTGATTATGTGGTTGCTTTTATTTCTAATGAGTATATAGGTAAAAATGGTAATTTGTTAAAATTATATCCTTGGATGAAATTTATTTTTGGTTTAATTTTAAATTTGAATTTAGGCCCAGATTTATATTTAAGATTAAAAATAAGGTTGCAAATTTTAACTTCGAGAGACGCTGATGTAATCAAAGTAATGAATAAGGACACACTTTACATCAACGTTGAGGCATATAATAACCCCCCATATATACATCTATATATATATATATATATATATATATATATATATATATATATATATATATATATATATATCAGTCAATGGTGAGTTAGATGTACCATTTTCAATTCCTTATCCTTAACCCCACTCTGTGTAGGCTAGACGTCGCTTAACTTAACGCATGCTATCTAGATATAGATGGGTAAGGGGTGAGGGAGAGGACCGACTTAAAGGTGGAAGATACAGTTAACAATAAAATAATAAATCAGGATTCACTCAAATTCTTAGATGCTGTTATTTCACATTACTTTAAAGGGTATCTTTGGGGGTTAAAGTTTGATATAAATCTAAATGTCTAAAAAATCTACGAAGAATTTAATTTGAAGTTTGTTGGAGTTTTGGGTATTTTCTATGAAATAGTCGATTGGAAAAATCATATACTTTAAAGGGTATCTTTGGGGGTTAGAGTTTGATATAAATCAAAATGTCTAAAAAATTTCCGACGAATTTAATTTGAATTTTGTTGGGGTTTTGGGTATTTTCTATGAAATAGTCGATTGGAAAAATCATAGAAAGTACATTGAAAGAAAAATCCAGCCTGTCCCCTCTAAGTGTTGACTTCAGTGTTCACTTATATATATATATATATATATATATATATATATATATATATATATATATATATATATAAATGAAACTTGATAAAATTATTTAATGAGACACACACATATATGTCTCATTAAATAATTTGAACACGTTTTGTCTCCTTACTTTCAAAAGTATCCTTTCATGATTACAGACAAGTTTCTTAGTCTCCTTATTAAAGGAAGAAGGAAAATTACGATGTTGATGTATATTCATTTAATTCCGAGTAATTTCGACATTAGAACAATGCTGTCATCAGGGTTTTCTTTTTTCTAAGACAAAAATTGTTGTGTTCATCATTTTTCTAAGATAAGAGTGTTCTGTTCATCTGAAAATGAAAGTTTTACTTATGAAGTGATAATGTAACTCATAATTGATACAAATTAATAAAAATGAACTCACTACCGCCCCTGTCTGAACGATTGGAGTTTTCTGTATCCTTGGAAACAGTAAATTGTGAATTTATATGTGCGTTTAAAACCCAGTAAATTTAAAAATCAGTTATTCCAATATTCGCTTGACGATGAAACGGAACTCATGCTTTTAATTTAATTATATCATTAAATTTAAAGTTTTTAGCTACCATTTTTGAAACATGGTCATTACTGTGTAGCGAAAAAATATTTTCAATCAGTTAATTGTTAATTTATAATATTTATGCTCTGTAAATTTACATTGAGCACTGTTGTAAAAAAAAAAAAAAAGTATCAATAAGAACACCGGATTATATATCTTACTGTTCTTTCTTTATATATATATATATATATATATATATATATATATATATATATATATATATATATATAAATTATTTGTCATCTTTGATAATGGCTTATGCAAGCTGAAAGCTTAGATTGGATTAAAAAATATGTATCAATCTTGTGATTTTCTTTCTTCGTTTAATGATAATGTTATTAAGCTTATCAGACGATATGAAAAGAATTTACATAAAATAAATAGAAAACACTTGTCTATATTATTTAATGAAACATGTATGAATATATATATATATATATATATATATATATATATATATATATATATATGTATATATGTTTACTAACTATATCTAGAGTAGGCTTATATAAGTCGATGCACAGTGCGCATATACGGATAACGTGTCATATGTTGACTACTAATGAAGCGGCAACGGCTTCAAGCATTTTCCATCCCTATGTGTTTTGAGTTCGCTCTTGCGCATCGCTGGCAGACGACAGGTTTTTTTGACGTGTCTTAAAACCGACCATTTTAAAAATCAAGCGATACTTGAATTTAAAATCTGCGGTGAATCTGAACGAAACGGCTCTCGAATCCTTTCGTATGCTAATTGAAGTTTATATTGAATAATTCATATCAGCTGCGCTTGTGTTCGAGGGACACAGGACATTACTTGGAAGTGGAATGGCTGTCGATGATAGACGCGGTGTGCGCTAATATACGCCAAGAACCGGTGAGCGTTTTTAAACATTGATGAACTTGTTCGAAATAAGGGACCACTTAGCATGAGTATAATTATATAAAGAGCATTTGCTATACGAAATTTCACGAGGCCCAAGAGCCACTCATGGTAGAGGGTAACTTAACAAGGTATGCACTGTTAATATATTAGGATTTAGACGGGATTGAATATTATAATGAAGGGAGCATCTATAAGGTTGACTTGAAGGCCTTATGATTGAAGGGTTCAGGGAAGTATCTAGTTCACGGGAAAAGATCTTCCTCCTTACAATTGGAATATGGATAAAATATTAGCGATTCAATTCTGAGGTGAATCCCAGCCGTATGCCACTAAAAACTGGAGATCAGCAGTAGTTCTCCACTATGTACTAATGCTGATGACATAACTATTTACTTCCGTCTTAGTAGCAAATACTAATGATCCGACAAGCTATTGCTACCTAGAAAAGGATGTAAATTTTGCTGCCGTCAAAAGAAATCATTTAATCACAACTAAACAGTAACATAGCTAAAGGGTGTGTATATCAAGGAAGTAGGCACCCCGCGGTGCAGGCCCTTGTGTTTTCCTCCCTTCTTACTATCACCCACAAAATTATAACATATTGTACACTGACTACCTCTTTATATATATATATATATATATATATATATATATAATTATTTATTTAAAAATATGATTCCAATACGCTACATAAGAGTTCTCATGTTTCAAAACAAGAGCCGAAAATTTCAATATAATTATTTGAATTAAATTGAATTAAAGTAAGCTCTGTTCCATCTTCAAGCGAATTTTTTTTTTTAATAACTTATTTCTGAAATTTACGTGTTTTAATAGCAGATTCATTATTGAAATCAAAATTTCCCGCCCACGAAGCACTCCGGCTAATCGCTGACCATTTTGTCCCTAAATTTCGTATTCTCTAAAAGTCTTACAGTAAATTTACCATAAGTCATATGCTAACAGTTTCTTGCGGGTGGAACCCCGGTTTTCCCATTAACTGTGTTCTTAATTCTTGTTTATTTTTGTTGTTTATAATAATGTGCGTAACACTTTATTTCAAATAGTGTGGCTGGATCAAAGGAAAAACTTTATTGTTTCTCTTCATCAGAGCTAAGGAAATTTTAATAAAATTATTTATGTCCAAAATAACATGAAAATACACCCTAAAAACGGTAAACATGGAAAAAAATGTCTGCAATAAGACAGAGTGTCAAAACGACAGTTTTTTCCATTGACACAGCTTTTTTTTAAGTACCTTCAAACTTCAGCGATGTTTATTGTTTTAAAAAGTGATGATTAGAATTATAATAAATCCCTAACATTTGATGAAAATGAATTTATAAACTTTCTTTGTGCTGGAGAATTTACAACAAAAATAATTAAAAAAAAACTATTTCTTAGATTTCTATTTAAAATTGTTTATAATATTCAAAACAATGGAGAAAGCCTTCACTCCTCAACAGTGTTTATTGTTTTAAAAAGCAATGATTGGAATTGTAATAGAACCTAAGCATATGATGAAAATGAATTTATTCACTTTCTTTGTGGTGGAGAATTTACGACAAAAATAATAAAAAATATTTATTAGATTTCTTTTTAAAACTATTTATATTATTTAAGCGAATGCTAGGCAAAATATCGGCTAATTGCTAATTAATTCAAAATTTATAAAATGGTGAATGATACTGCAGTAGATTTCAGAATGTTGTAAATAAACAATCTAATAAATAATACTTACAACCATTAATTTCCTAAAAAAAGTGTATACCATAATGAAAAAATATCCCAAACTTCATAAAAACAAAGTTTTACTGTAAAAATCTGTTATTATTAACAGAAAACATTTTTAATTTATTTTACTATTTACATTATTCGAACTATTGTCCTCATCTTTGTCTTTATCGCAACGTTTCGGTGTACGCTTCGGCCTTCTTCAGGGGGTTAGAATGTCGAACTGAAAAGTTTATTTCGTTCTCGGGATAGACTGTTCTAGTTCCACGTGCCACGTTTAATGAAAATCACTTATGGGTTATCTCCTCTTAATTACCCTCTTGAAGTTCTCCACAGCCTTAACCAAGTATTGAACTCACAACTCTATGGGTCCTGTCGCTGGATCTAACCAACGCCTTTATCCACTGTGCTATGTGTCCTTAAGGCCGGAGCGTACACTGACCGAAACGTTGCAATAAATATAACAACAAAGATGAGGACAATAGTCCAAATAATGTAAATAGAGTACATAATACCTCATCTCAGAAATATAGACAGATACTGAAGGGCCTGAACGTTGTAATAAATATGGCAACAAAGATGAGGACAATAGTCCGAATAATGAAAATAGTGTACATAATACCTCATCCCAGAAATATAGAAGATACTGAAAGCCCGAAACGTTGTAATAAATATGGCAACAAAGATGAAGACAATAGTCCGAATAATGTAAATAGTGTACATAATACCTCATCACAGAAATATAGACAGATACTGAAGGGCCTGAACGTTGTAATAAAAATGGCAACAAAGATGAGGACAATAGTCCGAATAATGTAAATAGTGTACATAATACCTCATCTCAGAAATATAGAAAGATACTGAAGGGCCTGAACCTTGTAATAAATAAGGGAACAAAGATGAGGACAATAGTCCGAATAATGTAAATAGTGTACATAATACCTCATCTCAGAAATATAGACAGATACTGAAGGGCCTGAACGTTGTAATAAATATGGCAACAAAGATGAGGACAATAGTCCGAATAATGTAAATAGTGTACATAATACCTCATCTCAGAAATATAGACAGATACTGAAGGGCCGGAACGTTGTAATAAATATTGCAACAAAGATGAGGACAATAGTCCGAATAATGTAAATAGTGTACATAATACCTCATCTCAGAAATATAGACAGATACTGAAGGGCCTGAACGTTGTAATAAATATGGCAACAAAGATGAGGACAATAGTCCGAATAATGTAAATAGTGTACATAATACCTCATCCCAGAAATATAGAAGATACTGAAAGCCCGAAACGTTGTAATAAATATGGCAACAAAGATGAAGACAATAGTCCGAATAATGTAAATAGTGTACATAATACCTCATCTCAGAAATATAGACAGATACTGAAGGGCCTGAACGTTGTAATAAATATGGCAACAAAGATGAAGACAATAGTCCGAATAATGTAAATAGTGTACATAATACCTCATCTCCGAAATATAGACAGATACTGAAGGGCCTGAACCTTGTAATAAATATGGCAACAAAGATGAGGACAATAGTCCGAATAATGTAAATAGTGTACATAATACCTCATCCCAGAAATATAGAAGATACTGAAAGCCCGAAACGTTGTTATAAATATGGCAACAAAGATGAAGACAATAGTCCGAATAATGTAAATAGTGTACATAATACCTCATCTCAGAAATATAGACAGATACTGAAGGGCCTGAACCTTGTAATAAATATGGCAACAAAGATGAGGACAATAGTTCGAATAATGTAAATAGTGTACATAAAACCTCATCTCAGAAATATAGACAGATACTGAAGGGCCTGGACCTTGTAGTAAATATGGCAACAAAGATGAGGACAATAGTCCGAATAATGTAAATAGTGTACATAATACCTGGTCTCAGAAATATAGAAAGATACTGAAGGGCCTGAACCTTGTAATAAATATGGCAACAAAGATGAGGACAATAGTCCGAATAATGTAAATAGTGTACATAATACCTCATCTCAGAAATATAGACAGATACTGAAGGGCCTGAACCTTGTAATAAATATGGCAACAAAGATGAGGACAATAGTCCGAATAATGTAAATAGTGTACATAATACCTCATCCCAGAAATATAGAAGATACTGAAAGCCCGAAACTTTGTAATAAATATGGCAACAAAGATGAAGACAATAGTCCGAATAATGTAAATAGTGTACATAATACCTCATCTCAGAAATATAGACAGATACTGAAGGGCCTGAACCTTGTAATAAATATGGCAACAAAGATGAGGACAATAGTCCGAATAATGTAAATAGTGTACATAATACCTCATCTCAGAAATATAGACAGATACTGAAGGGCCTGAACGTTGTAATAAATATGGCAACAAAGATGAAGACAATAGTCCGAATAATGTAAATAGTGTACATAATACCTCATCTCAGAAATATAGACAGATACTGAAGGGCCTGGACCTTGTAATAAATATGGCAACAAAGATGAGGACAATAGTCCGAATAATGTAAATAGTGTACATAATACCTCATCTCAGAAATATAGACAGATACTGAAGGGCCTGGAACTTGTAATAAATATGGCAACAAAGATGAGGACAATAGTCCGAATAATGTAAATAGTGTACATAATACCTCGTCTCAGAAATATAGATAGATACTGAAGGGCCTGAACCTTGTAATAAATATGGCAACAAAGATGAAGACAATAGTCCGAATAATGTAAATAGTGTACATAATACCTCATCTCAGAAATATAGACAGATACTGAATGGCCGGAACGTTGTAATAAATATGGCAACAAAGATGAGGACAATAGTCCGAATAATGTAAATAGTGTACATAATACCTCATCTCAGAAATATAGACAGATACTGAAGGGCCTGAACGTTGTAATAAATATGGCAACAAAGATGAAGACAATAGTCCGAATAATGTAAATAGTGTACATAATACCTCATGTCAGAAATATAGACAGATACTGAAGGGCCTGAACGTTGTAATAAATATGGCAACAAAGATGAGTACAATAGTCCGAATAATGTAAATAGTGTACATAATACCTCATCTCCGAAATATAGACAGATACTGAAGGGCCTGGAACTTGTAATAAATATGGCAACAAAGATGAGGACAATAGTCCGAATAATGTAAATAGTGTACATAATACCTCGTCTCAGAAATATAGATAGATACTGAAGGGCCTGAACCTTGTAATAAATATGGCAACAAAGATGAGGACAATAGTCCGAATAATGTAAATAGTGTACATAATACCTCATCTCAGAAATATAGACAGATACTGAAGGGCCTGAACCTTGTAATAAATATGGGAACAAAGATGAGGACAATAGTCCGAATAATGTAAATAGTGTACATAATACCTCATCTCAGAAATATAGACAGATACTGAAGGGCCTGAACGTTGTAAATAATATGGCAACAAAGATGAATACAATAGTCCGAATAATGTAAATAGTGTACATAATACCTCATCTCAGAAATATAGACAGATACTGAAGGGCCTGAACCTTGTAATAAATATGGCAACAAAGATGAGGACAATAGTCCGAATAATGTAAATAGTGTACATAATACCTCATCTCAGAAATATAGACAGATACTGAAGGGCCTGGACCTTGTAATAAATATGGCAACAAAGATGAAGACAATAGTCCGAATAATGTAAATAGTGTACATAATACCTCATCTCAGAAATATAGAGAGATACTGAAGGGCCTGAACCTTGTAATAAATATGGCAACAAAGATGAGGACAATAGTCCGAATAATGTAAATAGTGTACATAATACCTCATCTCAGAAATATAGACAGATACTGAAGGGCCTGAACGTTGTAATAAAAATGGCAACAAAGATGAGGACAATAGTCCGAATAATGTAAATAGTGTACATAATACCTCATCTCAGAAATATAGAAAGATACTGAAGGGCCTGAACCTTGTAATAAATAAGGGAACAAAGATGAGGACAATAGTCCGAATAATGTAAATAGTGTACATAATACCTCATCTCAGAAATATAGACAGATACTGAAGGGCCGGAACGTTGTAATAAATATTGCAACAAAGATGAGGACAATAGTCCGAATAATGTAAATAGTGTACATAATACGTCATCTCAGAAATATAGACAGATACTGAAGGGCCTGAACGTTGTAATAAATATGGCAACAAAGATGAGGACAATAGTCCGAATAATGTAAATAGTGTACATAATACCTCATCCCAGAAATATAGAAGATACTGAAAGCCCGAAACGTTGTAATAAATATGGCAACAAAGATGAAGACAATAGTCCGAATAATGTAAATAGTGTACATAATACCTCATCTCAGAAATATAGACAGATACTGAAGGGCCTGAACCTTGTAATAAATATGGCAACAAAGATGAGGACAATAGTCCGAATAATGTAAATAGTGTACATAATACCTCATCTCAGAAATATAGACAGATACTGAAGGGCCTGGACCTTGTAATAAATATGGCAACAAAGATGAAGACAATAGTCCGAATAATGTAAATAGTGTACATAATACCTCATCTCAGAAATATAGACAGATACTGAAGGGCCTGAACCTTGTAATAAATATGGCAACAAAGATGAGGACAATAGTCCGAATAATGTAAATAGTGTACATAATACCTCATCTCAGAAATATAGACAGATACTGAAGGGCCTGAACGTTGTAATAAAAATGGCAACAAAGATGAGGACAATAGTCCGAATAATGTAAATAGTGTACATAATACCTCATCTCAGAAATATAGACAGATACTGAAGGGCCTGGACCTTGTAATAAATATGGCAACAAAGATGAAGACAATAGTCCGAATAATGTAAATAGTGTACATAATACCTCATCTCAGAAATATAGACAGATACTGAAGGGCCTGAACCTTGTAATAAATATGGCAACAAAGATGAGGACAATAGTCCGAATAATGTAAATAGTGTACATAATACCTCATCTCAGAAATATAGACAGATACTGAAGGGCCTGGACGTTGTAATAAAAATGGCAACAAAGATGAGGACAATAGTCCGAATAATGTAAATAGTGTACATAATACCTCATCTCAAAAATATAGACAGATACTGAAGGGCCTGAACGTTGTAATAAAAATGGCAACAAAGATGAGGACAATAGTCCGAATAATGTAAATAGTGTACATAATACCTCATCCCAGAAATATAGAAGATACTGAAAGCCCGAAACGTTGTAATAAATATGGCAACAAAGATGAAGACAATAGTCCGAATAATGTAAATAGTGTACATAATACCTCATCTCAGAAATATAGACAGATACTGAAGGGCCTGAACGTTGTAATAAATATGGCAACAAAGATGAAGACAATAGTCCGAATAATGTAAATAGTGTACATAATACCTCATCTCAGAAATATAGACAGATACTGAAGGGCCTGAACCTTGTAATAAATATGGCAACAAAGATGAGGACAATAGTCCGAATAATGTAAATAGTGTACATAATACCTCATCCCAGAAATATAGAAGATACTGAAAGCCCGAAACGTTGTAATAAATATGGCAACAAAGATGAAGACAATAGTCCGAATAATGTAAATAGTGTACATAATACCTCATCTCAGAAATATAGACAGATACTGAAGGGCCTGAACCTTGTAATAAATATGGCAACAAAGATGAGGACAATAGTCCGAATAATGTAAATAGTGTACATAATACCTCATCTCAGAAATATAGACAGATACTGAAGGGCCTGGACCTTGTAGTAAATATGGCAACAAAGATGAGGACAATAGTCCGAATAATGTAAATAGTGTACATAATACCTGGTCTCAGAAATATAGAAAGATACTGAAGGGCCTGAACCTTGTAATAAATATGGCAACAAAGATGAGGACAATAGTCCGAATAATGTAAATAGTGTACATAATACCTCATCTCAGAAATATAGACAGATACTGAAGGGCCTGAACCTTGTAATAAATATGGCAACAAAGATGAGGACAATAGTCCGAATAATGTAAATAGTGTACATAATACCTCATCCCAGAAATATAGAAGATACTGAAAGCCCGAAACTTTGTAATAAATATGGCAACAAAGATGAAGACAATAGTCCGAATAATGTAAATAGTGTACATAATACCTCATCTCAGAAATATAGAGAGATACTGAAGGGCCTGAACCTTGTAATAAATATGGCAACAAAGATGAGGACAATAGTCCGAATAATGTAAATAGTGTACATAATACCTCATCTCAGAAATATAGACAGATACTGAAGGGCCTGAACGTTGTAATAAATATGGCAACAAAGATGAAGACAATAGTCCGAATAATGTAAATAGTGTACATAATACCTCATCTCAGAAATATAGACAGATACTGAAGGGCCTGAACCTTGTAATAAATATGGCAACAAAGATGAGGACAATAGTCCGAATAATGTAAATAGTGTACATAATACCTCATCCCAGAAATATAGAAGATACTGAAAGCCCGAAACGTTGTAATAAATATGGCAACAAAGATGAAGACAATAGTCCGAATAATGTAAATAGTGTACATAATACCTCATCTCAGAAATATAGACAGATACTGAAGGGCCTGAACCTTGTAATAAATATGGCAACAAAGATGAGGACAATAGTCCGAATAATGTAAATAGTGTACATAATACCTCATCTCAGAAATATAGACAGATACTGAAGGGCCTGGACCTTGTAGTAAATATGGCAACAAAGATGAGGACAATAGTCCGAATAATGTAAATAGTGTACATAATACCTGGTCTCAGAAATATAGAAAGATACTGAAGGGCCTGAACCTTGTAATAAATATGGCAACAAAGATGAGGACAATAGTCCGAATAATGTAAATAGTGTACATAATACCTCATCTCAGAAATATAGACAGATACTGAAGGGCCTGAACCTTGTAATAAATATGGCAACAAAGATGAGGACAATAGTCCGAATAATGTAAATAGTGTACATAATACCTCATCCCAGAAATATAGAAGATACTGAAAGCCCGAAACTTTGTAATAAATATGGCAACAAAGATGAAGACAATAGTCCGAATAATGTAAATAGTGTACATAATACCTCATCTCAGAAATATAGAGAGATACTGAAGGGCCTGAACCTTGTAATAAATATGGCAACAAAGATGAGGACAATAGTCCGAATAATGTAAATAGTGTACATAATACCTCATCTCAGAAATATAGACAGATACTGAAGGGCCTGAACGTTGTAATAAATATGGCAACAAAGATGAAGACAATAGTCCGAATAATGTAAATAGTGTACATAATACCTCATCTCAGAAATATAGACAGATACTGAAGGGCCTGGACCTTGTAATAAATATGGCAACAAAGATGAGGACAATAGTCCGAATAATGTAAATAGTGTACATAATACCTCATCTCAGAAATATAGACAGATACTGAAGGGCCTGAACGTTGTAATAAATATGGCAACAAAGATGAGTACAATAGTCCGAATAATGTAAATAGTGTACATAATACCTCATCTCCGAAATATAGACAGATACTGAAGGGCCTGGAACTTGTAATAAATATGGCAACAAAGATGAGGACAATAGTCCGAATAATGTAAATAGTGTACATAATACCTCGTCTCAGAAATATAGATAGATACTGAAGGGCCTGAACCTTGTAATAAATATGGCAACAAAGATGAGGACAATAGTCCGAATAATGTAAATAGTGTACATAATACCTCATCTCAGAAATATAGACAGATACTGAAGGGCCTGAACCTTGTAATAAATATGGCAACAAAGATGAGGACAATAGTCCGAATAATGTAAATAGTGTACATAATACCTCATCTCAGAAATATAGACAGATACTGAAGGGCCTGAACGTTGTAAATAATATGGCAACAAAGATGAATACAATAGTCCGAATAATGTAAATAGTGTACATAATACCTCATCTCAGAAATATAGACAGATACTGAAGGGCCTGAACCTTGTAATAAATATGGCAACAAAGATGAGGACAATAGTCCGAATAATGTAAATAGTGTACATAATACCTCATCTCAGAAATATAGACAGATACTGAAGGGCCTGGACCTTGTAATAAATATGGCAACAAAGATGAAGACAATAGTCCGAATAATGTAAATAGTGTACATAATACCTCATCTCAGAAATATAGAGAGATACTGAAGGGCCTGAACCTTGTAATAAATATGGCAACAAAGATGAGGACAATAGTCCGAATAATGTAAATAGTGTACATAATACCTCATCTCAGAAATATAGACAGATACTGAAGGGCCTGAACGTTGTAATAAATATGGCAACAAAGATGAAGACAATAGTCCGAATAATGTAAATAGTGTACATAATACCTCATGTCAGAAATATAGACAGATACTGAAGGGCCTGAACCTTGTAATAAATATGGCAACAAAGATGAGGACAATAGTCCAAATAATGTAAATAGTGTACATAATACCTCATCTCAGAAATATAGACAGATACTGAAGGGCCTGGACCTTGTAATAAATATGGCAACAATGATGAGGTCAATAGTCCGAATAATGTAAATAGTGTACATAATACCTCGTCTCAGAAATATAGACAGATACTGAAGGGCCTGAACCTTGTAATAAATATGGCAACAAAGATGAGGACAATAGTCCGAATAATGTAAATAGTGTACATAATACCTCATCTCAGAAATATAGACAGATACTGAAGGGCCTGGACCTTGTAATAAATATGGCAACAAAGATGAGGACAATAGTCCGAATAATGTAAATAGTGTACATAATACCTCATCTCAGAAATATAGACAGATACTGAAGGGCCTGGACCTTGTAATAAATATGGCAACAAAGATGAGGACAATAGTCCGAATAATGTAAATAGTGTACATAATACCTGGTCTCAGAAATATAGAAAGATACTGAAGGGCCTGAACCTTGTAATAAATATGGCAACAAAGATGAGGACAATAGTCCGAATAATGTAAATAGTGTACATAATACCTCATCTCAGAAATATAGACAGATACTGAAGGGCCTGGACCTTGTAATAAATATGGCAACAAAGATGAGGACAATAGTCCGAATAATGTAAATAGTGTACATAATACCTCATCTCAGAAATATAGACAGATACTGAAGGGCCTGAACGTTGTAATAAATATGGCAACAAAGATGAAGACAATAGTCCGAATAATGTAAATAGTGTACATAATACCACATCCCAGAAATATAGAAGATACTGAAAGCCCGAAACGTTGTAATAAATATGGCAACAAAGATGAAGACAATAGTCCGAATAATGTAAATAGTGTACATAATACCTCATCTCAGAAATATAGACAGATACTGAAGGGCCTGAACCTTGTCATAAATATGGCAACAAAGATGAGGGCAATAGTCCGAATAATGTAAATAGTGTACATAATACCTCATCTCAGAAATATAGACAGATACTGAAGGGCCTGAACGTTGTAATAAATATGGCAACAAAGATGAAGACAATAGTCCGAATAATGTAAATAGTGTACATAATACCTCATCTCAGAAATATAGAAAGATACTGAAGGGCCTGAACCTTGTAATAAATATGGCAACAAAGATGAGGACAATAGTCCGAATAATGTAAATAGTGTACATAATACCTCATCTCAAAAATATAGACAGATACTGAAGGGCCTGGACCTTGTAATAAATATGGCAACAAAGATGAGGACAATAGTCCGAATAATGTAAATAGTGTACATAATACCTCATCTCCGAAATATAGACAGATACTGAAGGGCCTGGAACTTGTAATTAATATGACAACAAAGATGAGGACAATAGTCCGAATAATGTAAATAGTGTACATAATACCTCGTCTCAGAAATATAGACAGATACTGAAGGGCCTGAACCTTGTAATAAATATGGCAACAAAGATGAGGACAATAGTCCGAATAATGTAAATAGTGTACATAATACCTCATCTCAGAAATATAGACAGATACTGAAGGGCCTGAACCTTGTAATAAATATGGCAACAAAGATGAGGACAATAGTCCGAATAATGTAAATAGTGTACATAATACCTCATCTCAGAAATATAGACAGATACTGAAGGGCCTGAACGTTGTAATAAATATGGCAACAAAGATGAAGACAATAGTCCGAATAATGTAAATAGTGTACATAATACCTCATCTCAGAAATATAGACAGATACTGAAGGGCCTGAACCTTGTAATAAATATGGCAACAAAGATGAGGACAATAGTCCGAATAATGTAAATAGTGTACATAATACCTCATCTCAGAAATATAGACAGATACTGAAGGGCCTGGACCTTGTAGTAAATATGGCAACAAAGATGAGGACAATAGTCCGAATAATGTAAATAGTGTACATAATACCTCATCTCAGAAATATAGACAGATACTGAAGGGCCTGAACCTTGTAATAAATATGGCAACAAAGATGAGGACAATAGTCCGAATAATGTAAATAGTGTACATAATACCTCATCTCAGAAATATAGACAGATACTGAAGGGCCTGAACGTTGTAATAAATATGGCAACAAAGATGAAGACAATAGTCCGAATAATGTAAATAGTGTACATAATACCTCATCTCAGAAATATAGACAGATACTGAAGGGCCTGAACGTTGTAATAAATATGGCAACAAAGATGAAGACAATAGTCCGAATAATGTAAATAGTGTACATAATACCTCATCTCAGAAATATAGACAGATACTGAAGGGCCTGAACCTTGTAATAAATATGGCAACAAAGATGAGGACAATAGTCCGAATAATGTAAATAGTGTACATAATACCTCATCTCAGAAATATAGACAGATACTGAAGGGCCTGGACCTTGTAGTAAATATGGCAACAAAGATGAGGACAATAGTCCGAATAATGTAAATAGTGTACATAATACCTCATCTCAGAAATATAGACAGATACTGAAGGGCCTGAACGTTGTAATAAATATGGCAACAAAGATGAGGACAATAGTCCGAATAATGTAAATAGTGTACATAATACCTCGTCTCAGAAATATAAACAGATACCAAACGGATGTTTTGCTTATTTAATTACATATTTAGTTCTTTTAGAACGTCCGAAATTTTGCTTAAAAATCTTGTTTTTCTTGCGTCAGCGTGGCAAACTATAAATTAGCATAGAAAATTTTACGCAGTGAAAACCACTTTGATTTGGAAATACCTGCAACATTATTTATCGGATTTTAATGAAACTATCAGCACATACACCAATTATTAGGTTTGTGCAAAAATAATGACGCAATAATGTCGTTTTTTGACGTATTTTTAACGTCAAAAAACGACATCATTACGTCATTATTGTTGCACCAACCTAATTATTAAATTATTTTAGATTTTTTTTTTTTTTTTTTACATCTGTTACCCAACCACATTTAATTTTATGAAATTTCAAAAAATTAAATTTTGTAAAGCTTAATGTTTATAGTTAAAAGGAGAACTCCTTGGAGAATTTAGATCATCAATTTCATTTTGATAAACAAGTTTGAATCGTAAAATAAATAAAAAAATGCAATAAAACTAAGACATTATTTAATTAGAAAAACTTTTAATTGCTTTTATGTATAGAATATATTATGGACACTATAATCTTTTTTTTTTTCAATGAATAATGAATTTTTACAAGAATTGTTTTCATTTTCTCTTTTTAATTTTAATTAGAATAATTTATAAAGTTTTAAATATTTTAAAATACTGTATTAATTTTCAAGGGTTAGGTGATATTGTTATTAAGTAAAAACTATATTTGCCAATCATAGATCGAAAAAGTTATTACAATTTAGTGAAACTTTGAAAATTTTAATTTTTTGTGTGTGCATAAAGAAGCTGGTGGCATAATCAGAAACTAACATATTTTCTTTTACATAAAAAAAACAGTGTGAAAAGGATGGTCTTTTCTTTGACACTGCTATTATCTTAACTACCAACAACGCTCCTTGGCAATGTCTATCAGTTTAAAAATCGATGATTAGAATTATATAAAAATCTAAACATATTATGAAAGGGAATTAATTTATTTTGAGTGTAATATGAAAATATCTCTATCTATAAAATGCAGGATGTGTGTGTGTGTGTAACAAATGAACGGCCTTAATTTTCGAGGGATTTGCAGCAAAATTTACATGCACATGCTCCAAGTTAGCGGGAAGGCCAGGACCTCCTTTGCATTTCCCAGCTCCCAGCGATAGTGGAAATAATCGATTTTTTCATTCTTATACGGCAGTTTTCATGTAGTTTGCAGCCATTTTCTACTGGCCATAGTGAGAGCCAATAGCTGGCGGTCACGAATAGGCAGGAAGATTCTATTGGACAGCTTGAGAGCCAACAGCTGACTGACACGAATGTTAACTAGCATGCTAGCATGCAAAATAAAATCGATAGCTGCATTCGCACTTTACTCCAATTGGCTCATTCGCTTGCTTAAACACAACGTTGATTCTGATTCCGTAGAACTGGGTTGGGTGTGAAAAAGTATTTGTTGTTAACATTCTTTTTTCATTCGGTTTTTCCAGTTACGAGTCCTTTTTTTTTTGAAGCTGATCGTTTTGTGTTCATTTTGTTTAGTTCTTTTTTCGTAACAGATTTAATGTTGAGTATAGAGCTTAGAAAAAATTCGCAGTGTGAGATAGGCAAGAAGTAAGGCATGTAGCAACATCAGCACGGCAAAGGGCACTCCTTTAAAGGCAAAAATATTTTAAGTCAAGTGATAGTGATTGCTGTATGAGTCGTACGATTTTTGAATCAAGCCCGGGCAACGCCGGGTCATGTTGCTAGTCAGTCAATATTTATTTATTTGATTCTTTCTTTACAAGAATAATTTTATATTTACAATATCCGAAAATTTTAATACAATTAGTAGTAATGCAATATTTATCATTTACCTGTTTCTGAGGAAATAAATAGGAAAATAATTTTTATTAATAAATTTATAAACATTTACAAAATTATTAAAATATGTAAACCAACTCTAAGGAAATCCTTATTATTTACCATTTTATAAAGTTTGAATCAATTGGCAATTAGCCAATGTTTTGCCAACCATTCCAATAAAAAAATCTAATAAATAAAAAGTGTTTATTATTTTGGTTGTCAATTCTTAAAAATAAAGAAAATATATAAATATCAATTTCATATGTTTAGGTTTTATTAAAATTCTAATCATCAGTTTTTAAAACAATAAACATTGCTGAAGAGTGAAGATAGTTAATATAATAGCGGTGTCAAGGGAAAAACTGTCCTTTTGACACAACGTTCTTTTGTGGTCACTAAAGTCCATATTTGCCTAAATTTTTATAAGTTTTACTGACTGAAAGCAAACTTAAAAACTAATCATAGAAATTATAAGTGACAAAATAAAAATGGGTTAGAAAATTAGATCAATTATTGGAGATGAAGTTATTAACATAATTCAAATCCTTTTTCTTTCTTTTTTTTTTTGTTCTTGAAACGATTCAAGATGATGACTTTTCCTTATTTGGAATTTGAACTAGTGTCTTTAAGTTTCCCAAATAACATCTTTTTATTCATGATTCATAAACTATTTTCAATCATTTCCATTTTATATGGCTGAATAGAAAGAATATATTTTAAAAGAAAATAGTGTCAGAGTAAAAACAACATAATAAGGGCATGTTTATCCCTGTTTGCAAAATATTATCTGGGTAAAGAAAATAGATAGATAGATATGAACAGAATGAGATACACAGAATGAATATAATATGATGCATATATATATATATATATATATATATATATATATATATATATATATATATATATAGTTATAGAGAGCAAGAGAGAGAGACATAGAAAATAGAGAGAGAGAGAGAAAAGGAGATAGCGACAGAGAGATGCGAACAAAGAGAAATAGAATAATATGAACAGATATGAACAGACTGAAAAAGATAGAAAAAGATATATGAATATGCTGATATATATATATATATATATATATATATATATATATATATATATATATATATATATAGAGAGAGAGAGAGAGAGAGGGAGAGAGAGAGTGAAACAGTACTGTCTGGGAATGACATGATATATATATATATATATATATATATATATATATATATATATATATATATATATATATATAATCTATTCATACATATTTATGTATCTTTTTCAGTCTGTTCATATCTGTTTATACATATTTATCTATTTCACTTTGTTCGCATCTATCTATCTCACTCTCTATATATATGTATATGTATATATTGATACACATACACACATATACATATATATACATATATATATATATATATATATATATATATATATATATATATATATATATATATACATATATATATATATATAAAGTGAGAAAGAGAGAGACAAAGAGAGAGAGAGAGAGAGAAAGAGAAAGAGAACAAGAGAATAATTAAAAATTTTTAAATTTCCGAAGAGGGAATGTATTTTTTAAAAAAGTGCTGTCAGTTTAAAAACAGTTCTTTTGACACCCCCGACTCATCATGAGTATATTTATGCATGTTTGCCAAAAAAGTATTATCTGGGGAAAGAAAATCTTGAGATGATGTACACATTTTCTTTACATCCCCCGTATTAATGTGAATGGAGATTAAAGTTAGGTATGGAAGCCAGGAAAGTTAATATTGATAAAATAAATTGAAAGAAATGCCAATAGTTTATTTTAGCTTGTAATCCATTAAGTAAACATTTTTAGAAATGGTGAAAAGTGTGTGGAGGTCAGTCAAGTACCTGGGTGAAAATAGAGCATCGAATATAAAACGTATTTAAAGCTGCTCTTCACTGAAATTAATCCTCAGAAGAATGACCTTCTTCTATAAATAGTTCTTTATTCTTTTTATCCGTTCACCATAAGCAAGGTGATAAAGCCACTAAGGCACAAAAGAATAATGGAAAGTGAGAAAAAGTTACTGAGAAGGAAGGGAAAAAGGACTAGGTTCGAAGAGACAAAAGCTGGCGATTGACATTGCATTGACATTTTTGGTAGATAGATAGATAGATAGAAAGAATTAATATAATTAGATACATAAATAGATACATAGATACGGACATACACAGATAGCTAGCTAGCTAGATATAAATTGACTGATATATATATATATATATATATATATATATATATATATATAGATAGATAGATAGATAGATAGATAGAAAGATAGATAGAATGAATAAAATTATATTGATTGTTATGAACTCACTGAGATAGGTAAGTACGAACAGACATAGTTACGAATATATTAGGTTGGTGCAAAAATAATGACGTAATAATGTCGTTTTTGACGTAAAAAATACGTCAAAAAACGACATTATTACGTCATTATTTTTGCACCAACCTAATACGATGTTAGATAGATAATAATATTTTTTGTTTAAAAATATGATTCCTTCGCTACATAAGAGTTCTCATGTTTCAAAAACGAGAGCCGAAAATTCCTAAAAATTCGCTTGAAGATGAAACGGGACTAAACACCACAATCCAACTTAATTTCATTAATTATTTGGATGATTTCGGCTCTCGTTTTTGAAACATGAGGCCTCTTATGTAGCGAAGGAATCATATTTTTAAGCAAAAAATATTATTATAATATAAGCTCTACTTCTGTATGGAGCTCTGTCTTCTTAAAAATAAAAACAAAAATACTAAGGAACCCCGGATTATGCACCCAACGTGTTCTTTTCTATTTTCTGCATACCTGCACAAGGATATATATATATATATATATATATATATATATATATATATATATATATATATGTAGTTAGATAGACAGGCACAAACAAACTGTAATGGATAAATATATAGATGAATAGATACGAACAAACCGCGATATAATAGACAGATTAAGATAGATAAACAGATTGATACGAATAGACTAAGATAGATAGATAGATAGATAGATAGATAGATAGATAGATAGATAGACATGAACAGAGATAGATAGTGTTGGGGCGCACCCACTTTCTCATCAGAATGGACTGATCTCTCTACTACTAATAGTACAGTTCTATAGAGTTCGGGGGAGATCAGGTGACCATCACACTTCCGTCTCTCTACCGGAAGATACTGTTGGACTTTATACTCTTTCTGATTGTGACTGTGTTCGTTTGACTACTAATCTCTCTGTTGTAAATACCTCTTCGAATATACCAGTATTTTTCCCTACGTATGTGTGTGTCCTTATTTCAATACACTCACGCGAAAACACTCAACATCTCAACAGATAGATAGATAGATAGATAGATAGATAGATGAGTTTTTCTTAATCATTTCAGCCCAAACAAGGCGATAAAGCCACTCAGTCTCAAGGTGTGGGGGTTAATGATAGTGAATGAAACTGAGAAAACATTACTGATGAGAAGAGGCATTAAAAGTAGAAACGGGTTTAAGAAGACCCTAGAGGACAATTGACGCTGCATTTAAATCTAAATCGTAGTTGACAAGAAAGCACGAAAATCAAAGAGAGTTCCACAGTCGAGAAGTGCGCCAGAAGAAACTTTTAGCATAGAACTTACAGCTGGGTGTAGCAATTTCTACAGGATTACGATTAAAATTCATAAAATCAAGATACTAAAGAGGGAAGCCCATCAGCCACGAAAATGTTCTTAGTTTTATTGCGACAGTGCTTGAAGCCGATATGCCAGGTCATGATAGAGACAAAGCGGAAACTACAGACTTGATATGTCAGGAATATCCAATGCACGCAGGAATGGTAGACATCTAAATGTTTAAGATAGATTCAAACGAAAAAAATTGTCTAACAAGAGAAATTTGTTTTTAATAATTTCACCCCAAGCAAGGCGGGAATGCCACTAGTACGCAGGGGTTTACAGGGAGTGAAAGTGAGAGAAAAGATTGAGTATAGGGAGGATTGAGGAAAGGACAAAAGATGAACGGGATTCAAGAAGATAGAAGATGGTGATTGACGTTGCATTTAAATTTTTAAAGATTTTAGTTATCAGGGGAGCTAGTACACGGAAGTGAGTTCTACAGGCGGAATGTGTGAGAAAATAAAATGTTGGAATCGTCAGTTCCATTCAGCTAGATGTAATCTAGTATCACATTTAAATACTTGTTTACGGTTCACCAGGGAAGAAAGCAGTTTATTATAAAAAAAAATCTATAAGTGTATTGCAGTGATTATAATTTTAATCATTTATAAGATTATTTAGTTAAACGTTCCTCGTCGGCGAGAAAACTAGCTTAATTTAGTTTCGAACTACTACAGGCGCTCTGTGAGGCTCAACCTCTTTAAAATTAGTCATGGTTTGCATGCCCAACTCTCTCACCGTTGTACTGCGGTAAAATTCTCGATACGTCTTAGAATTCGTTCCCATTTGCACTGCTCTTCATTGAATTGACATGTTTTGGGAAAATAATTAATGTTTTATTTTCGAAATCTAGTCACGATCGCAAGGTGTTGATGACATTTAAATTCTAATTGTTTCAGCAGAGAGTCGTACAATAAAAGAAGCGGCACTTGAATTTTATTTTGAATTTCAAATACAAAGCCATACATTAATCCGACATTTTGTTTTTTTTCTTTCTCTTCGTCCCACACTTTATTTGACGACTTTCTGTAGTTTTCCCTCTTTTCTTATCGACTAATTTCCATTAGAATCGAACTCAACTTAAAAAAAAAAGAAAAGAAAAAAAAATGCTTTACGAAAACCAGCATTTTAACCTCCTCATCTTCATCTCGTTTGAGGCAGGATCTAAGACGCTGAGCTGAAGCCTAAAAGGACGGACAATGCTAAACATTATTTCTAAAAGAGTTCCAACCCATTATCCGTTGTGTTCAAAGAATTACAGCATGTGCCTGAAATCAGAAACCGTACAAAACCCGAGTATTCGTCGATCTTGTGAGAGTTAAACTCTCTAGACGTTTCTTCCCCATGACGTGTTTCAGAAATTTCCTCTGTCACCCCAAGCAAAGCTAGAATGCCACAAGCTCGCAGGGGGTTGCAGGAAGTGAAAGTGAAAGAGAAAGTGATGTCAGTGTATAGGGAGGATTGTGGAAAGGACAGAAAAAATGAACAAAATGGCGAGTGACGTTGCATTTCAATTTCTAAAGATTGTAGTTATCAGGGTAGCAAGTAAACGGAAGGGAGTTCCACATGTTGGAAGGGCGAGAAAAGATACTGTTAGATTAGAAGTAGCGGTTGCACTAAGCTATTTCAATAATAAAAAGCTGGGCCCTTGTCATGCTTGAATTCATGTATTAGGGGCATCAGAGTAGTTGCCATGTTGATGTATGTACAAATAGCTGAGGAATAGCCACGTCCCGTCGCTAAGACAGTGATTAAAGTCGAGATGACTGGTCATGATCGATTACCTTGTGTATACTTCTTTGGATTTTGTCAGTGACCCAAATTCCTTGCAGTAGACGAAGCAATTGATTCGATAAAGACATTCCACAACATGTCAGTGGAAAAACGTGAAGCGAAGAATCAGTACTTTGTGGTACTCTCCAGGAGTTTAGCATCAGCCATGTTGATAGCGGGCAGAAACGATTCGCTGTGGTAGTTATCGATTCCTATTTCTATTTTTGTAAATACATCCTCATTGTTCACATGATCTGTCCATGTTATTTTTTTTGCGTTCATCGATAGAACCCCCAAATCTGTCGCTTCAAATCTCATTCAGATTATAAGTATACCTTTTTATTGTAATTACAATTTTTCTTAAAACTTCCTCATTGTGCACATGATCTGTCCAAGTTATTTTCAACTTTCGTCGGTAGCACCACTTCTCTGCCGATTCGCGTCTCTTCATCTTTGAGAAAATTGTTTCAATCATCCGATTGCGTTTAACATGAAGCAAAATGTCGCCCCTGGGTGTTGACGTCAATGTCCATTCATAATATATATATATATATATATATATATATATATATATATATATATATATATATATATATATGTGTGTGTGTGTGTGTGTGTGTGAGTGTGTGTGTGTGTGTGTGCGTGTGTGCGTGTGTGTGTTTCTGTGTGTGTGCAAATATATAGAAAAACAGGAAAGAACTGTTATCTAAATAATCCGAATTTCTTTAGTATTTTTGTTTTTAATTTTTTAAAAACAATGCTCGATACACAAGTAGAGCCTATATTATAGTTACTTTTTTAAAATTTTACACAATTCGCTTGAGGTACTTTAATTTAATTTAATTTCTATAATTGAATTGGAACTTTTTAACTTCTGTTTTTGAAACATGGTAATTCCTATGTAGCGATGGAATCATATTCTAAAAAAAATTAATATATATATATATATATATATATATATATATATATATAGTGTAACACGGATATAAGAGAGTTGTCGGAACCCGAGAAGAAGTCTCTTATATCCGGGTTTCTCTTATATCCGGGTTTGGTCTATTTTATATACATTAACATAGGCTCTACTTTGGGACCAGAGAAAATCTCTCTTATATGCGAGTTTCTCTTATATCCGGGTCTCTTATATCCGGCTAACACTATATATATATATATATATATATATTGATATGGTAATTTACCCACGCACTCTCGTTTGTATATGTTTGTATTACGGACTCCCTTAATATATTTGTGTAATTAATTCCTTGTTTTTATTTCTGGCCCTAACAGGACCACAACACACACACACACACACACACATACACACACACACACAAACACACACACACACACATATATATATATGTATAAGTATGTTTATATATATATATGTATGTATATATATATATATATATATATATATATATGTATGTATATATATATATATATATATATATATATATATATATATATATATATATATATATATATATATATATATATGTTAGGGGAAAACTATGAGGAAGTACATAAAGTTTACGTGTGACGAGTTTCATTCTTTAGGGCTTCATCGGACTAAAGTGATGTTTAGGGGATATGACTACTCATGCACACAAATGTATATATATATATATATATATATATATATATATATATATATATATGAGGAAAGACTAAAGACAAACTTATACAGATATATATGAATAACTTTTGTGTGTTTATCTATCTATCTATCTATCTATCTATATATATATATATATATATATATATATATATATATGTGTTTCATTAAAGACGACAGACATGGTACTGCAATTAAGCTTTTGATTTATTTTTTCTAGTGTTCGGACACAGAGTGTGTAGAAACTGTCCAAATGTTCTGTAATTCCGAGCGCTTTCGGCTATATTTTAGCCATTATCAAGGATGATTCTATTTTTGCCTTTTAATTAGGTGTGTGGGTTAAGTGTATGTTTCTAGAGTTATAAGGATATTTTATTCATCGAACACTGTTAGTATATTGTGACCGTGTTCGTAGTTGATATTATTAAGTCTTGGCTTTTTCTTTTTTGTTATTAAGGCTTCCATTATTTTGAATCGTTTTTTTTTTACATGCGGATGACGCCATTATGTTTGTATTTTCTATTAGTATGTTTCGGATGGAATCTGGTAAGTTTATGTATGTGTTTAAATGGGTTTTAACAGAGCTGTGGTGTAACGTAAGGAGTCTAGATAGGCATGAAGTCGTGTGACCAATGTAATGATTTATGAATTTCATTTGATTAGGAACACAATTCTTTAAGTGCCATTTGAACGCAGAGATATAACCGAATGGATAAATATAGAAGCATGGACGAACTAATACATATAAATTTTCTATAGCGTATGAAAAACAGTGCTGATTAAACAATTAAAATATATATAAATACTATTTTATTACATTATTTTAATATATTAAATAATATTATTATTTTTAATCATTTTTATCTTTGTATATTTACTCGCTTAAGTTATATTTCAATAGCTTGTTAGCATTCGTGTAATGAAACTTTCAGTCTTAAATATTTATCGGTTGTGGTATCCGATTGTCTGGGTCAATGTCTGTGGATGTGTGTGCATGTATTTATAGGTATCTATGTATATGGAAAGTGCATTCACTTTTAATTGTGTATGTATGTACGTGTGTGTTGGTTTCCCTACCCACCACTTCCCTTTTTTTTTCTTTCTTTTTTTTTTCATGACAGACCGTGAAGATGTTTTCTGTTTCGTCTCTTTTTGTGTGTGTATATATATATATATATAAATATGTCTGGGTGCTTATATATTAGAATCTGATTGCGTTTGTTTTACGCGTGAGTTTAGGACCCCATTCACACACTCTTAGGATTAAAATGTATACATTGCCAAAGGACCGGATATTAAATTAGCTAAAGTAACTTCACTGAAGAAATAAATTGAATAACATATATATTTCTTCTTTTCTCCTCAGTAATTTTATAGTTGTAAGCCTAATAGCCATTAAATTTTAAATTTTGATTTTGTAATTAGCAGTTTTAAATTTTAATATTAAATTTTATCATATAATTTAGTAATTATTGGTTGGAATAAATTCTTTTTTAATACTATCCATATTTTAAACATCTGAATAGATATTATAACATGACTTCGTTGTCAAGCTTTTTGAATTTTCCTATACTTGTGTTTTGATTGGTCCATCTAGCCTTTGTAACAACGTTTTCCCCTTGCGAAGGATTGCTAATTAATTTGAAACTCTTAAAACCATTTATTTTACATTCAACGTCATCACTTGATAAGACACCGAGGGTGTTGAAACAAAATGGCTATTT